>JADMNL010000030.1:174952500-175577500 GCA_016271365.2 Neoceratodus forsteri
AACAGATTAAGCTGTTGGTAGTATTTTTAGTGAATGGGGGAAATTAAGCTAGAACACCATGGAAATTCCCCCACTCACAGGTAGAGGAACCTAACATCCTGGTTCCTTGACAAGGTGGCATCCAATGGAAGGAGTGAGATTGAGGCTGTGGAGACAGGGGAGATGGTCTCCTCCCTGTCTCATCTATGCTAGAGACTCCTACAGAACAAATGTGTGGAAATGGTACCAGAGGAGGACTCTGGTCCAGTAGATGGCTTTTCAGAACAGAATTTGACAAAACCAAGATGGAATGGAGCTAAATGAAAATGATGTGACCATGAAATCTTAAGTCCAAGTGCAGAATTTGCTGCAGGCAGAGGCAGCGCGGCAATCGGCGCTAAGGCGAGCACTGCTCGCACAACTGGAAACACTAGAAACCCCAGTACAGGATCAGATTGCTGCACAGAGGTGAGCAGTTGCTATAGAAATGGATTTCGCTCTGGGATGGATACAGCTGAACAGACTACGGACATGGTGACTCCTGCGATGGAGCAAAAGTCGGGTGACATGTATTTTACCGGTGTTACAAATAACAGTATGACAGTGGGGATAGCATCTGGAATGGCAGAAACAGGTGCATAACCCAATCTATGGCCCTACGGTCTCAATGATTGAAATTGACTCTGTTGGGCTGAGACAAAGTGCTGCTGTAAAGGCGTCAGGAATGGCATAGTGTGACATACAGTCAAACCTAAGGCACCATTTGGGAATACCACAAATATTATACTAGAGGAACCCTGGTCTGCTGAAAGCCTGATAGTGGCAGGGTGGGAAAAGGATGATACAAATGGTCAGTGGGTTTTGGGAGGCGTCCCTATACATATTTCCCGGAGCACTACATGATGTACAAGTAGATGGAATTAATGTTCAGCCTCAAAATAAGGATTCCCAGAGCTTGGTACTCCCAACTGGACTGGAGCTGACCCAAAAACCGATTCTACAATTACAGAGTGTGAGAGTATTCCTCCTCACATTGTTCCAGGGTCAACTTCTCCACATGCAGCCTCAACCTCAAATCAGGCTCCCAGATTTTCATACTCATGGAATGTAACCAGACCCAAAATGCCTTTTCCTCAGGCCCCATGCATCCTGCAAACGACATAATGGCATCCGCTTGGAAATATCTGGGGGCATGGTAGAGGCCCCTGATAGGCTATATGTAGCAATAGTTCTTATTAAAGACTCTCCTAAATTCTTTGCCAGTGGAATACATGCCTTAATTCATGTTTTGGGAGAAATAATCTTTGGTATTAGTTTTAAGACACAACAAGGCTTGGAGCGTTTTGGATGAAATATCAAAAGTTGAAGAACACCCCGCTCTGGACTCCTTTTCAGTTTTGCCCCTGTCACAGTCTACTTAAAAACAGAAAGTTCTTTTTCGAAGTGAGGGGTCAATATGAGTGATTTAACACACTGGCTTAAAGCTCATTGCATGTTTTTCAGACCCTGAGGCAATCTTTGACTCTGAACATTTGGACAGGGGATGGTGGGTGAGAGTGATGCTCAAAATTACAGACATAGGGCTGCTGCACCCCAAATAGCTTTTTTGAGGCAGGAGTCATGATGTCCTGTTCTATTCTGGACAACCCAAAGCATGCTACAGATGTGGTTCGTGGCACATCTAAGTAGTGCTTACGACCAGATGAAATGTACAATCTGTGGTACCGTGCTCATTTTGGACTACATTGTGTGGAACAAGAGGTGTAACTTATGTGATGAGCTGGGCCATAATTTTCAGTCTTGTCAGTGGGCAGCTCACAATTAGCCTGAGTTGGCGGATGGAACGGAACAACGCCTTTATATCACTTTGGCACAAAAAGAGGATTTTCATCCGTGAGGAGCCAAGTTTGAATGAGAATGTAGTACCTGATGATGCACTTCCGGATGTCAGTTTGAATGTCTCAATACCACCCAGTAAGGAGTGCCCACCAGCACTGGTTTCAGTGCAACCTACTGGAGAGATCCCCCCACTGGCAACAGCACTAGGGGTTGAGGTACAAGATGTTGAGAGCTTAACCTTACCTTTTCAGGATTCTAACATAGACCTGAGGTCCCACCTAGGACATCTACTGGACATGATCCATTGCAATTGGCAGTATCAGATGCTGAGGTGATGAAGCCCCCAAAAAACTTCTATGTGGCAACAATTCATCACAACCAGGATTACTCGTAGTAGACATCTGATTGACCCACCCTGAGTTACGCCACCAGGCTCTGAGGTGTTCCTAATCAAAATAGGTATGAACTTTTACAGACGGAGGGAGAAATATCAGGAAGTGACTTGGGATCCTCTTCCATACAATCCTCCACCCTGATCAAACAATGGATATGGAGGTACCATTGGAGCGATCTGGTCCACAAAAGTGTAAGGCTAAGACTAAGCACAGAGAGTCAGTTGTTCGAGAGGCACCTGAAATGAACATGGAATTTTTTCATTCCCTTTCTTCTTTAAAGAGTACTGCACATTTTACATGTCATACAGTAAATGTAAATAGTATTAAGAATCCAGTTAAATGAGATCTGGTATTTTCTTATCTGATCATGTTTGCTCTGGGGATTATGTTTATTCAAGATGTTAGATACCATACATTGCAGTAACTCTCACAAGCCACTAGGGCATGGTACCACATACCCTCATTCTGCTCTATAGGTCAGGAAGCATGCTTGGGGGTTGGTAACTTGTTTAATTGTCCAGATGTAGAGCTGGTAAAACTATATGATTTGGTTCCAGTGAGGGTGTTGATCCTGGATATTAAGATTTGCCACATTTCATATAGGTTAATTAATATATATGCCCCACAGACTCAGGCATTGAGAGTGAATCTTCTGAAACTGATTCAACCCTTTTACATACCTTACAGTTTGTCATTTTGGGGAGATTTGAATTGTGGGCTCTCTCTGAAGGACAAAACTGTGATGTCTAAAACCTCTAAGATCTATTTTGATTCCTTTTTTATCCTCCATGCTCAAAACAGCCCGCCTGGTGGACTCATATAGTTCTCATACTGGTCTGCATACACCCACTTTCCATAAGGGTAATCTGGCCACAAGGATTGATTTTCTCTTTATATCCCATCATTTGCCCATTAGGGAAGCTAAGGTGACAGTGGCTAATGTTTGGACCATAATATGCTGTCTGTCATGATGGGGAGGTGTCTTCCATTAGGAAAGGGCCGGGACCTGGATGATGAACACTTTCTTGTTGATAGATAAATTCTTCCAGGTCTCTCAACCAACTTTCTAAGTGCTAGGAAGTCAGTCTTTATTTTATATGATGATGTGGTCCAGTGGTACTTAGACACTAAACGTGATTTGGGGTATTTTAAAACAGTACAGTAGAACCTTCTGTCAGACTAAATATAAGAATATTTGGCTACCAGAACTCATTTGCAGAGATTAATGTCATTATCTACAATGACCAGACAGGATTATATTTCCCAGATTCAAGTTTTAAAGAATCAGTTACGAAAGTTTGATTTAGAGAAGGCCTGATCTTTAAAACAACAACAACAACAATTTGGCACGTCTGAACTCTGGATTCGGTTTGTCCATATGAATCTTGTCAATCCGGGTGGGAAGAAAGAAATCCTGGCTTTGTATAATCAACATAATCGGACAGTTAGCACTAATGCTGAGATCTTGGAGGTTATTACTGCTTATTCTGGCACAAAGTATGGTCCAGTGGCTTTCGATACAGTTCAGGCAAATCTTCCGCTTTCCAGGTTGAATTTCCAGGAATTTCAGAATCAGAGGGTAGACTGATGGTGAAGGCCATACAAATCTCTGAGGTTACAGAGGCAATTCACACTTAATAACAATATGGCCCTGGTCCAGATGGCCTGCCCTCAGAAGTGTATAAATTCCTGGCCGCAGAGCTAGGGGAAGAATTGACAGGGTTTTCAACTGTCTGTTGCAGAATTCAGACATTCTCTGCAGTTCAATATGGGCTCCTTGATTTATTTATATAAAAAGGAGACAAACTGGCATTGACTAGTTGGAGGCCAATAAGCTTGTTTAATGAGGATTTTAAAATAGTATCGCAAATTTTGGCTAAACGATTGATGTTTGTTGCACAAGGAGTTATTTCAAACTCAGACATCTTCTATCCTGGCTGCTACATTCAGGATAACCTAATTTTATTATGGGACGATTTGATAAAGGGATGTGAACCTTGTGGATGGGTATATCCTTTCTTTGGACCAAAACAAGCATTTGATGCTGTCAACCATGAATTTTTATGGTTAGTCTTGGGAAAATTCCAGATCCCACCAGTCTTATTCACTGGCTTCAAATGTTATATAAAACTGCAACGTTTTTCCTGTAGAAATGGGTGGAGGGTCCCTGATTGGTATTAGGCAGGGAGTTTTGCAAGGTTGCCCCTCAGTCCCATCTTATATGTCTTCTTTTGGATCCCTTATTAAGAATGTTAAAAGACTCCCCACTCCTGTCTCCTTTGTGTGCCGTACCAGCACTATGAGCACCTACAGTCATCGCCATCAGATGATATATGTGCCTCCCGTTAAAGATGAAGCCTCCATAATGGAAGCACTACGCTTGTGTTCAGTTTTTGGGAATGTGGCAGAAGCCATGCTTAACCTATAGAAATGTGTGGGGAAGGCTTTAGGGACCCACAGTGGTGCCCTTCCTATGGTGGGTGGGATAATGCTGCAGGCGGGCCGATAAGGATTTTGGGAATTCAGTTTGGTATGGAACACCCCAATGTTTTTAATTGGGAAGACAAATTAGCTATTGCCCAGTGCAAAGTGTCATGTTGGAATAAATGGAAAATGGGAAAAAGAAAAGAGTTTATTTGATTAAGACATTTCTGATTCCAGGTTTTCTATTTCTTAGTTATGTTTTTCACCACCCAAATCATTAGAAACCCGCCTGCTGAGTATTTTTTTCAGGCAGTATGGGGAAGTTGACTGAATCCCATAAACGGAATACCTTATATTTACAGAGGCTTGAATATGATACATCCTTTATTGTTTTTAATAGTATTTTTATAGCTAATTTACGCCTTTTAATTCATGTGAATAAAGGCTGGGAACCATGGGTTTTGATACCATTAAGTACTGGTTTCAGTTATGGGATGGTGGAGGTTTAAAGCTAGTGAAGCAACAGCCATATGCCTCATCCTATTGGAGGACACTTTTACTAGATTGAGGCAGTGGAAGGTCACTACCCATGGGATAATTACACTGCAAAGGAAAGGGTTATATAATGTATTATTGGTCACGGTGTGTCCTGTTCCTCAGATTTTTAACATTGCCCAGATGGCAGCAGAATGGCTCTTCTTCAACTGTTACGAAACCCAGGATCCCTCCTCATGTCTGGGACCTCCATTAGCTAAGGTGCCATGACAAAATAAATGTTAAAAGTAATCACAAGCACAAACATGTAGAGGATAGGATTTGTAGCAGACCAGATTGTATTGCTCAACTCAAAACTACTGACCATTTGTTTTTCTTTTGTTCATTTATTAAAGATTTTTTTAGCCAGGGCATGGGGGCTCCAACCTTTACTTTAATATCTAGGGAGAATCTTATGTACAGGAGAGGTCTCAGAAACATGGTGGGTGTGGGAGGGTGAAACTGGTCACATTAATTTTTACCATTTGTAAGTGGCGCATTTGGAATGCTTGCTGCTTGTTTTCTTTGCAACAGAAACAATGTACCTATTCTGAAATGGTAGGAAAATAACTAAAGACCTACAGGCTATTTGTACAAAGGAAAATATGTTATTACTGGAAGAACTTTGGCTGAGAAAATGGTATGACTTACCTTGGATCACAGACTGGATACCCCCATTACGTGAGGAATGGCTATGGCCCTCGGGATCTAGTATGGTACTGTAAGTCCTGATATTCTGTACATGCTGTTTCTCTTTGGGGTGACATTTACTTGTTTTCTCTTTTAGATGCTTAAGTTTTTATGACGAATGTCAGAACCTTATATTTTCATTAATGTATGGCTCAAATTATTTACTCTTCCCATTGTGGACTGTGTTGTCTATAATTTTGCTTTATTTTTGAGTGTTGTGTTCAGTATTTATGTATAATGAGTTTCCTTTGGACTGTATATCTATGGATGTTGTATTTAGTTTCTGTGTTCAATAAATTTTTCCTGCTCTTTTCAAGAAGTGCCATGGGATCTTTAACATCCACCTGAACTACCAACAGAACAGGCAGATGGGACCTCAGATTAATGTCTCATCCGAAAGACAGCACCTCAGGAGTGCAGCACCTCCCTCAGGCTGCACCACAGTGTCAGTATTGCATTTAACCCAAGTGCCTGGTGTGGGGATAGAACCCACAGCCTTCTAATCTTCCAACCTCAGAGGCAAGTGTGCAACCTGCATATATATTTATCATAAAAAGGTGCAGTCTGGAGGACTTTATTTTTCATTTCCAATGGGCAAGTACGAAATGTAAACTGAACAAAAACAGTACACATAAATGTTATATTGGACAATACTATTAAAAATCCCAGTAAACAGAAATGTCCTGTAGAATCCATACCAGTCCAGAATAAAAAATACATCAACCTGAAGGCAGAAGATGTAAAGTTTGAGGCAGATTCCTTTACCATTCAACAGCAATCCATTTATTCTTCAGTTCCAAGAGGAGAACTTAGATGAATACTGTAAAAACACAAAGAAAAAACTATTTGGAACCAAATTGAAGTCTGCAATATTCTGGCTGTCCTAGCTTCCACTGGATAGTTGTGGGCACTGCAAAAACAGTCAACAGTGTATCTTTCCTGATCAACAATAATTAATAACTGAATAAATAAATGAATGAATAGATACATACATAAATAAATAATGGTCTCCTATAAATTCAAGTTCAGAATATTATAAATCACCTCAGGAATGTCAGTAACATGGAATGTTAGCAAGCTGTGATGTAATAAGCAACAAAGGTTGCAGAGTCAGGCCACCAAGTGATGTCACAATCCAGCAAACACAGCAGATTGCACTTCTCTAATGTTTTGGAGAACTAGGTAGAATACCCTGCACACAACACTGCAGGCAGTGTACACCTAATACTCGGAGCAGTGCGTATTAACTTACATGGCACCCATAGGCTGAAAACTTCAGGTGCCCCGCCCACACACACACACACAAACACAGCTCAGTTCAGAGGATGACAACACATTCACAGAACAATAAAACAATTAGAATACTGACTTTTTGTACTTTATGTTTGTCATTTTAACAAAAAATAACAATAGACAAAATCTCATGCAGGAACTCACATTTAAAACAGACAGAATACTGCTGCCTGTCACCTTAAAGACGATTAATGGAAAAGCAAATTCCTTTCTTGTCCTGAAGTCTGGTACAAGAGGAAATTGGGATATCTATCATCACATTGCTAGCTGTTAAGAATCACTACCCACTTGTCCTTTTGTTTGGACACTTATTCTTTAACATTTTGACACCTTTGATCTAAATTATATCTTTGAAAAATGCTCTGATTTGCTAAGAATGTACTGCATCATTAAAATTTTGAGTATAAAAGGCTATTCCAATAAACACTTTGGCCCTAGTCGAAGCCTCAAAGCGAGGTGAAATGCTGAGGTGTGTTGTCTCACCAGGCAGCATAATGTGGTTCATTCCTGCAATAATTAGCACTTTCTGAATTTATGTAATGAAATACATCCACCTCCAGAATATGCAGGCATGTATTCTTACTTTATGGTGTTCAGTCTTTTCCCAGGGTCAAGGCTGTCTGCTGCACCAGCACCAAGCCATTTCTGGGACCTCTCCCCACCTCTGTTTTTGTCTGTGAGCTTCTGAAGAAAGATAGAGTGCTGCAGGTTTGGGATGGGGACTACTGAACAGCCCAGATAAATTGTCCATACTAGTCCCCCATTATAAATTAGGGCACAGGGCAGGACCCGGGACCCTCTACTTTACTAAGATGGCCCTTTGGAGCAAGATGGAGTCAAGCTAGGGAAACAGGGTGGGGGCTTTGTAAAAAGTACTGGGAAGTGGGAAGGTGATAGCAAAGAAAGACACTGTAGGAGATTTATCAATATATTAGTGCATGGGAGGACTTGGGAGTGATGTGATGACTGCGGGGACCAAAGTACTAGCCACACGGCTACCTAGAGAGGGCTGGCAGGTTCTTTTTAAAGCTTTTTGTTGTTGTTGTTGTTTACAATTTTGTATAAATATTCTAATTTTTTTGTTTTTTGTTCTTTGAAACAGGTAAGGACCACTAGACACAGTGCTTGTTTTCAGGGTGACCTAGGAGCATTGTTGGGGTGGTTAAGTGACTTGCCCACTTGCCCAAGGTCACACAGTATGCAAGTGGAGTCTGTGTGAATCAAATCCACGTCTGCTGGGTGTACCAAGCTAATTCACAGCTCATTACTCTTACCTCTAGGATATACAGTATACTGCCAACCCAATAGTTACTATTGTCTACTCCAGTCCCAAATAATAAATATAGACCATTATTTGTGGTGTTCAGAAATTAGAGAATAATGCACAGGAGGCAATGTGTTATGTTAGCTCTCTTTACACACTCCAGAGTTACAGTATGTGTCCATAAACCTTAAGAGCTGAGCTCTGCAACGTTTATTTAGACTGCAAGTCTGTGACACTGAAATTACACAAGGAGTGTAAAAATGAATTGCCTACTATCTCCTACACACACAATCAAACTCACATAATTTTTTTTATAATTCCTGGTTGCACTGTTTGCAGTTTTGCATATATTTATTACTTTGGGCTTTTTCATAAAGAGGCTGAAGACTAACAACTTCAGAAAGATTTTCATTTCTATTCAGTCGGCAGAGAATACAGACTGTCAATATTGGGAAATTAAAGGTTGGTGTAACCCCTCTGCAAATGGGGTTCCCCAAAGTCTTCCAGGAGCTTGCCTGAATGCTCCAAGTCTGGGCGGTGTTCGCATCTGAGCTGTTTAAATGTAGTTCCAAGTAAGTGTTATTTGAGCCTCAGTGTACTGTCTCTTTAAGAGCTGTCTGCTTGCAGACTTAATTAGTTGTATGGGGGACTGTGTATTTAATGCTCGAATCCACTTGAGCTGCAGAGAAATCGCTTCATTTCTGCAGTCGCTAAGAGTGCAGAGGAGCCTAGATGAAAGATGTAACTGTTTGCCTGAAACCAGTTAAGAGTGTTAAGTAAATGCAGTTTGTCTAACCTGCCTTTCTTGCAGCTGGGACTGTGTGTGTGTTACCCCTCCATTTTGGACCTAAACTGCTGTGCTGGGCCAACTGGGTTAAGGGCTTCTAAAATGGAGCCTGTGGACGAATCAGAACTTGGACTCTTAATTTTGAGCCAGCCACAGAGGGATTGTATGTGTAGTGGCTCTGGGAAATGTAGTTTTGACCGTGGTGCCTTTTTCTACCAACAAAGGGAGTCTTATTGTGAGTGACAGCTGAATCAGCTAACAGAATAGTGTGGAGCTAAAGGAAATGCCCTGCTCTGTGACTGGAAAGATCAGATCAGTTGTGGCAGTGAAGAGAAGGAGCTGTGTGCTTCTGCAGTATGTAGTTTAGCGCAGGAAGCGCTGTGAGGCCCTGAGTTTTGGTCTGCAGCCTTTGTGAGTGCCAGTTTGGACTGAATCTGAGTTGTGAGGAAAGAAGCACTAGAAGTGTGGAAATCAGGCTCACCCTGTAGAAGACTGGAGAAATTGCAGAATCGCTTGGTCTGTCAGGAACTGAAGCTGCTGTGTTGCTCCCAGGTATTTTGCAGTAATGCGATCGGGATGAGGCGCAGCCTGCCTGGTATAGTACTTTCCTTTTACATATAAATGTGCATAGTGCTTGTGGGGAATCGCTATTTCAAATCCCCTGTACAGTGAATTGTGTGCGAAGCTGGGACGAAACCCCCAGCTTAATTCAGACTGCATCCGTTTGCAATCAACTGCAGTGGAGTCCAGTCACAAGGACTTTGTCCTAATGCCCTGCTCTTCTGGCAATCCAAAGGACATTCTCCATCTGATCCTCAGCTTGGGTGTTGTGAGTACAAATCAGGATATTCCCCTGCAGCTTGTTTTCAATCACAGGTGTGTCACCTAATTCTTGTTGTTTCACTGTTTCATGGACTGAGCCCTCCGGCTCTGGATTACAATTGGGTGTTGTACATAGACTTTCTTCTGCAGGGCCCTATCCATCTGCACCTGCCCGGCCAACCCAGCAGCGGACCTGGCTAGCCCCTCCCAACCTGGGTACCCAGAGTGTGACTTTTCAGCCCCTGTATGTGTGCAAACTACTGAGATTTAATGCCACCAATTAACCTGATTTCCCCTCCCGTGTTACTGCCCCTAAATAAATCAGATTTGTTATTGTTATACTATATACTGTCTGTGTGTGGTACTTATGGAAACAGTATTGTGTTTTGCTGTGTATGTTGTTTAACCTTATTTTACAGGGGTCCTCAGAGATGTGCTGCAGAATCAGTCTCGAAGGTAAGTGGTATCTATCTGAGTGAACAGTGTGTATCGTGGGGTATTGGGGCTGTAACTCCGATTGTATTGTGTGAGCCACTAGAGGGAATAAAGGGGTCTCAGTGTCCCAGAGGGCTGTGACCAAGCTAGTCTAACCACTACAAACCCTGACCTCTGGGTGGAGGCACCCACCATAGGACCTAGGCCCCTCAACCTGTCCGTAGTCAAACAGGCAGGGGTAGTAGCCCTTGGGATAGCGCCACCTAGGGGTTACATTAGGCAGGCAAGTCATCATTCACTGTCAGTGCCCCAAGCAGCCTAAGCTAACTAAGCAAGTCCACCCCGAACCGAGCCCAAGCCCGCTCTCTCTCCTGACTACCCCAAAACTTGCTTAGTCAGGGCAGCCTTGAGGGCAGGACTCCTGACACCCCATCAGCCCTCAGGTTTCAATCTGGACCACAACATTCTTCTTCAGGCAATTGTTTGGACTAAGACTGTGGTGGACTCATCAGGTAGGTCATCAACAATCATCACAAATAAATAATCCCACATAAACTTGACTCACCATTGGACTCATCTGATGCAAGTGTGACCCAGTCTCTGTCTCTCACTCATCTCAGGTCTATCCGGTCTGGTGGTCTAGAGTCCTCTTGTTCAAACATTTGTCCCGCTACTACCCTTCTTGAAGAGCAGGCTGAATCTGTGTGATCTCTCAACTTGGCCTCTCTCGAGTAGTACGGCCATGGTGGCGGTTGTTGGATGGATTGTGATGGCCAGGGATGACAGTCATATGTGGTGGTGATCCGACTCACTTGAGAAGAAAGAACTTGATGTCTTGACAGTCATGACAGAGGTCCAGTCTCCGGACTGTATGTACCCTAACCCGTGCCGACTGCTGTACTCCCAATCTGTGGACCATAACTGTCCTCCATCCACCCAGTCCCAGGCAGACCCAGCTATGATGAGTGCTGCTCACTCTCTCTTGGTTCTCATGCCAGAGTAGACTCTGGCGCTGCTGCTAGTGGTTATCAACCAATCAATGACATCCATGACTCCTGCAGCGGCGTGTGCCATGCCTTATACCCCTGCTCACCAGCAAGCATTCCATTTAGGCGTGGGTGTTAGGTGCAAAAGCGCAGGGCGCGCTGGATTTTAAAATCAACATGTGCCGCATGCTGATTGGACTGTTCTGTCTAGAGGGCAAGACAGACTGAGTTCAGGGCACAACCTGACACTGAATTTCAGGGGGACAATGCCCAGAGCCACTGAGCTGGCCAGCCAAACTTTTTCTCACTCATTTGATTTTCAGGTGCTCCTAACAGCTGGTGCACCTAGGCTGCAGTCTGTTTAGCCTACTGATAAAACTGCACTGACTCTGAGGTCTTTGAACTTCATGGATTGTCTGACTGCTGGATATACAAACAATATATAGAGGTTACTCACCTGTAACCATAGTTCTGTTACTAGTATTCAGTTCAAATCCACACTTGGGCAGTACTGCTGGGCATATCCTGCCGCCATCTGTGGTGTCATCCTCTGGCTCTGTTTGACATCATATCTACAGAGTGGGAGCAGGAATATGAGCAAGTCTTGCCAGGGTATGTAGGAAGGTCATGTGGATGTGAACTGAGTAATAGTAGAAATGAAAATTATGTACTCACCATAATTCCAGATCCTACATAGATACACAGACACACAGAAGTTGATGGCAGATAATGACCTCTTGGCCCATCAAGTTTGCCCTATTTATTCCTTCATAGTATGAGGTCTGATGCACAAACTGAATTCCAGAGCACCCCGTTATTTCCAGGATACCCTTGTGTCTGTCCCACTCCTTCTTGAATCCTGTTACCTTTTTAGCCCCTACCACTTCCTCTGGTAGGTCATTCCAACTTCCACCACCCCTCCGTGAAAAATATTTGCTCATGTTACCCTGTGCGTCCCTCTCAGCTTCATACTGTGCCCCTTGTATTGGAAATGAAAATTACGACTTCCACCGTAATTCTTGATTTTCTCTTGTATCTTCACCATTCATTACTGCTGGGTGTAAGCTGGAAGTGTGCATCTGTATGGGAGTGTGGCCGGCGGTGGCTTACAGGAGGAAGGAAAAGAGAAGAAAGAGAAGGAAGATGGAATATCACAGAGGGGTCTGGAAGGGGCCTCAAAAACCTGAAAGGTATGAAGACACAGAAGCAAGGATACTGTCAACTTCAGGGACCACTGGACAAAGGTCCAGAACAAGAGAATTCAAAATGGTCTTGGAGAATATAAACATTACAGAGTCAGCCCCATCTCCCCACCCTTAATTCACATTTGGGATAAAAATTCTGGAGCATGGCCTCCACAGTTTATTACCCGATGGCTTAGTCAAGGGGAAAAAGGAACCCTTTAATCAGGAGAGGACTCTGTCAGAATGACTTCTAAAGGTAGATGGGAAGCTGAAAGGAGAAAGGGGAGGAAAATCCTATGGGTTCTCCTATGAAATGCACTGATGAAGTTCCCACATCAAGAAGATGAAAACAGGCAGACATTCATGCCAAATTAAGGAGGATACCACAGTGCACCCCACTGAGAATCCCAGGTAGTTCCCTCTGAGGCCAGGCGAAGACCTACTCACCACCCTCCTAGGATGGGCACTCTGTGACTTTTTAGAGAAGGGAAACAGAGGGCCCTGAGGTACCAGGGGACTCTGCCCCCAACTGGCTTTGAAGAGGGGAGGATGAGCAGGGTGGAAGTAGTGCCTATGAGCTGAGGCCCAAGGGAAAGGTGGGAGGAATCAGTAATGAATGGTGAAGATACAAGAGAAGATCAAGAATTACAGCAGGCACGTAATTTTCATATCTTCCTTTGTCAATCTTTACCATTCATTACTGCTGGTGAGTACAAAGCCCCAGAGGGACCTGGCACTGCCCTGAGGAACAGATTCCCTCGGCCTCCTGCAGGGAGATGCAGGGGAGAGACCCTTCTGCCATACTAGGGCAACATTGCCTAAGGCTGGTCAGGCCAAGAAGGTGTCTCCTGTGGCCAGGGACGGAACGCCTTGAAGGTTCCTCCTCACCCTGAGAGAGAAAACATGGGTCCCTGGAAAGCGGAGGAAATCACCCTATGCCTGGCAATGGGTGACAATCTAGACAGGCAAAGCCATGCTGTCCACCTGATGCAGATCACTATCCCTGCTAGTCTGAAGCTACCTCACTGGCATCATACAATGCCCTTGCTTGGTGCCTTGGTGCTTCAGACCCTGTGCAGAGAGGGCAATGGTTTGCCTAGATTCTTCCGAATCAGGCAAGGATGCTAGAACCTGTGAAAGCATCAACCACAGGTGCTTGTTGTAGGCAGTGTGGTGAACCTGATGTGAGCTGATGCAGAGTAACACATGAGCTGAAGAGAAACTCTTCTACCCCACTGGTTGAGTACCGCAGAATCTGGATCCAGAAGTCGGTCGTGCAGCGGTGTTGAAACATAGAAGTTGATGGAAGATAGGACCACAAGGCCCATCCAGTCTGCCCATTTCTTTTCTACCTTATAAATGCGGCATCAGCCTTTGCTCTGTCAATGGCCTATCTATTCATACTCATCTGTATTGCTCCCTTATGCCTATCCCATGCCTGTTTGAAGCCCTGCACTGTATTCATATCCACCACTTCCTGAGGCAGGCCATTCCATGCATCCACTACCCTTTCTGTGAAAAGAACTTCCTCACATTACCCTTAATTGACCTCCCTCTAATCTCATTGCTGTGTCCTCTTGTCCTGCTATTTTTTTATATTTAAACATGTTAGACTCTTTTCACCTTATTAATGCCCTTAAGGTGTTTGAATGTTTCAATCATACCACCTCTCCCCTCCTTTGCTCTAGGGTATACATATTGATCTCTGTTAATCTGTCCTCATATGTTTTTGATGCAGTCCCTTCACCATTTTGGTTGCCCTTCTCTGGACTGCCTCAATTTGGTTAATGTCCTGTGAAGGTGTGGCCTTCAGTACTGCCACATAATACTCCAGATGGGCCTAACCAGTGTCTTGTAAATAGGGATTATTACCTCCCTCTTCTGACTTGTGATACCCTACTAATACACCCCAACATCCCCTAGCCTTACCTACTGCTTTAGTGGTCTGCATGGATGATTTCAGGTCACCGGTGATGATGATACCCAAGTCTCTTTCTTCCCTTGTGACTGCAAGCAACTCCCTCCCAGCCTACAGGTGGCTTCAGGGTTTCTCTTCCCTATGTGCATGATCTTGCACTTCTTTGCATTAAACCCCAGTTATCACTCTTCCAACCATTTTGCCAGTTTATCCAGATCTCTTCTCATTCTGCCTACCCCATCTGGATCATCTACTCTGTTGCAGATCTTAGTGTCATTTGCAAAGAGACAAACCTTACCCTCCAGTCTATCTGCAATGTTGCTGATGAAGATATTGAAGAGGACTGGCCCATGACTGATCCCTGAGGTACCCCACTTGTGACTTGCATGTCTTCTGACTGTATACCGCTTACCACCACTCTCTGTTTTCTGCCTGTCAACCAGTTTGCCACCCAGTTGACCAACTTCTGACCCACTCTGAGCCTACCTAGCTTATTAATCAATCTTCCATGTGGAACAGTATCGAAAGCTTTGCTGAAGTCAAGGTAGGCAACATCAACTGCTCCCCTTGGTCCACCACTCTGGTTACCCAGTCAAAGAAATCTATGAGATTAGTCTGACAGAAGCCTGGATGGAGTGTCTAAAGCCATCAGCCCGAGAGTGAGTGAGGTAGAGAACCAAGAGACTCCTACAGCGCAATACCTCCTCCTGCAGTCCACTGGGATGAGGCAGCTGGAGACTGCAAGTGCAGATAGATGCTTCCTGGAAGGGAATAGGCCAGGAAGGCACCACCAGGTGGTTGGCACTGAACTCGCTCAGAAAGGGCTTGTCTCCCGCTTGGTATTGCGACTTACTACACATGGGAGATGTAGAGCTCCTGAATTAACCTCAAAGGAATTGCTGATATTCAGTGGAATCAGTGTTGGAGGAAAGGTGGACAGAATGTTCCTCTTCCTCAGAAGAGGAACAAGAGCAGTAGGGAGCTTGGATGTTCAGAGTCCTCCTGTGGTGGGAAGACAGGTGAAAGAGCTACTCATCCATAACTCTTAACATACCTAGGGCAGGCTGCTGCAGTGGCCTGAACGCTCCCAGGTTAAGGGTCCTGTATGACCCACATGGCTCGGGAGAGAGGGAGGTGCCTGCAGAGGGATGGGGAAGGGCACCTCACCGAATGCTTGGCCTCTGCCAGGACTCTGAGACCTTGCAGTGGATCCTCCCACATGGGGATCCAGTCAGAGGACGCTGCAAATGTGAAAACAAAACCTGGCTGAGCCCTGAGGGAGAATCTCCTGTGGTGCAACTGAAGTTGAATGGTTCCAGAAGGGCAACCTCAGTGCTGCCCACTCAAGGCACCACTGAAGTCTCAGAGGAGAAGTGGGGCTCATCATTGTGGCTCCTCCCAGCAGGGTAGTGGAAGAAAGCCTCCACACCTCACCCTGGCCTCTCAACCCCTCAGACTCCAAGGCAGCCCTCTTCCTCAACCCCTGTGCCAAGGGTCCTCCAGTCCCAGAGGCCCTCAAGGAGGCCATGGTAACACCAGTAATGGCAGCTGCCCGCCCCGTGGTCGAGACCACCACATCAGGCCCCTTGAAACCCTTATTCACTTCAGCGCCCAACACCAGAGTCAGCATGGGGGCTGCAGGGATCACAGACTCTGGACAGCCCAGGAGGCAAACACTGGGCTGCCTGGTGCTGCATCCAAGAAGACTTCCTGACCCCTTGGAGTCAGGGCATCAGCCCAGATCAGCCAGTGAGTTATCTGCCTCCAAGAAGAGGACACCACACAAACCGCCAGACTAGCGACCCAGGAGCTCTCCTACCAATGGTGCCACGGGACATGACACTGCCTCTATTACCGGCATCACGAACAGTGCCAGGATCTGAAGCGGCACCGGCAGGCGGTGCCAAGGGTCTGCCGTGCCAGCTCCGCAACACTGGGAAGCCTGCACCTCCAAGGAGGTGACTGCCATGGTGATGCCCTCAACCAGGCTCCGAGGAACTGAGATGATCCTCCAGCACTGCGAAAGAAACCTTCTCGATGGCAAGGCTGAAATCCAAGGAGGTTTCTCCTCACCAGGCGAGACCCAGGAGGGGACCTGGAGACTGGGTCAAGAGATCTTTTTGTTTCTCAACTTTATTTCCCTCCGTCACCGCTGGCTGGGGCCCTTCAGTCGACCTACCTGTTCTTCTCCTACCTGAAACCTCCCAGCTGTACCCTGGTCCTCGGCACACCTGCGACACGCTTTGTAGAGCAATCCCTCTGGAATCCACCGGAGTGGGACTTCTCTGCTCCTCTATGCTTTCTTCTGGTGCTTCCACAGGCAGAGGTGACACTGAGACCAGGTCCACAGTGGGCAGGATCTGGTGCTGAGGTGGGGCAGGTGTCATCTACCCCCAGCCAACAGGTGTTTTCCTGTTCTTAGTCACTGTCCGTCCTTGCTGAGATAGTCTGGAGGTCTTTGGAGAGGGTTTTTTCCAAATCCTCTGAAGGAGGCTGTGGTTCAGTCCTCCTTAAGAAGTCCTCCTTGGACCCAGATTGTCTGGCTAACTACAGGCCTGTCTCTAACCTGCCCTTTGTGGGTAAGGTTATTGAGAAGGTGGTCGCCACAGCTGGATTATCATTTGACCAACCACAATGTCTATGATTCTCCAGTCCGATTTAGGAAAGACATAGTACTGAGACAGCTCTTTGTCTGGGTACTGAATGACTGCTAACAGCGAGAGATCGAAGGACTTGTTCCATCTTGGTCCTTCTTGATCTCTCTGCAGCATTTGACACCGTGGACCATGGTGTGCTATTGGAGCACTTGCGGTTTATCTGTGGGCTGTCTGGTACAGTCCTCAGTTGGTTTCGATCTTTCCTCGAGGGTAGGACTCAGAGGGTGGTGTCTGGATGTTTTCCTCGGCATCATTCCCCCTGTCCTGCGAGGTGCCGCGGGGCTCCATTTTGGTGCCCATGTTGTTTACAGTGTACACGCTGCCGTTAGGAGTGATTATTAGGTACGGTCTGAGTTTTCACTGCTACGCCAGATGATACTCAGCTGTACATATGTCCTTTGTGCCGCCAAGATGCTGCCTTTTCGGTCTTTAACAACTGTCTTGCCAAATCCAGGATTGGATGAATGTGAGTTGGCTGTAGTTGAACCCAGAAAACTGAGGTGTTGGTTGTGGACCTGGGTTGCTGGGAGGTGGGTTTGTTGGTGGGATCACTCTTGGGTTTATGGCTTTGCGGGTGTCCAGCTAACTACCTCAGACTGGTGCGGAACCTGGGCGTTGTGTTTGATGACTGTTTGACACTTAAGTCTCAGGTCGGTAGTTGTCAAAACTCTTTTTACCATCTGAGGGAACATTGCCCTGGTGAAGCACCTGGTTCCTCCTGATGATCTTCCTACTTTAGTCCACGCTTGCGTTACCTCCTGCCTTGACTACTGCAATGCCCTTTATCTTGGGCTACCAGGGTTGAGATTTGTCGCTTGCAGCTGGTGCAGAATGTGGCAGCCAGGCTACTGACTGGTTCTTCTAGGTCCAGTCATATAACGCCTGTGCTCTACGGACTGCACTGGCTGCCAATATCTTGTGAATCACCTTCAAGGTCAGTTTGCTGACCTATAAGGCCCGATCCAGGGACCTGGCTACCTAAAGATCTCCTTTGTCCCTATTGTCCCTCCCACTCTCCAATTCACTGACAAGGGATTGCTAGAGATTCCAGAGGTTCAGCTTAAAACTTTAGGGGCCAGATCTTTAGTTTTATGGCCCCAACCCTGTGGAATTCTCTACCCTCGTCAGGTGCGAGATTGCCTGACTGTCCAAAGCTTTAAGGAGGCTCTAAAACATATCTTTTTAGCCTGGCGTATAATGAGTTTTGAACGTTGTTGCATAGATTAATTCTAATATTGTTTTAATTAATCATTGATTTTATCATGTTATGTACAGGCCTTGGTTTCGAAAGGCCTTTTATAAATAAAGATTGATTTGATTTTGATTTAGAGAGCTCATCCTAGGAGCCCAGATGTGCAGTGACGTCCACTGTGGCCGGGTGTGCTCCTGCACCCAGCTCGGGACGTCTGCCAAGACTACTCCACTTGCATCAGCATAATCCCCAGACTGTAGTGCTCCCAGCCTCTGCTGGAGTTGCTCACGCTGGGGAGTCATCCACCCACCTCCCCAGGAGAGGAGAGGAGTCCTCCGGACACTCAATCTTCTCCTTCCCTGCCGACCCTGATGACCCAAGCTGTCTCCCAAACCTGGGTTGCGGCATGGCACGAAGTGGGCATCCAGCGCCTCAACCCTCAGCTCCACCTGGTCAAGAGATCTTACCATGGCATCTCTAGAATGATGCTGTCCTCCAAAGTCGACAGGGCCCTCTCGACTTTAAACACGCAGATCTCAAGAACACGGCGGTCCATGGAGAAACAGGCATCGCATTTGTCCATATCGTAGTTGGGACTCAGGCACCGAGACAAACATCACGTCCGGTCCGTAATGGAAAAATGCCAGCCACGGGCACCGACATATGGGGGCATGACCCACTTTGGATTTTCTCTTAGCCCCAAACCAGACATGGCGCGAAAGAAATTTAACAAACTTCACAGAAAAGGACCTGGCACCGTCAGTAGAAATAAAAGGAATGGGCTTACAGGTTTCCAACGGCATTGGGTGATTCAGAACCAGAATGGAGCAGACAGGAAACGGTGCTGAATGGTGAAGGCCTAGTGACGCAGATGAAACTTTCAGCAACTCGCGCCTGAGTGCGACCTTGACAGCGGAAGAAACAGAGCGGGTAGAGGAGGAGTCTGCGGTGCCTAGTGGCCAACCCGCATTCACCATGCAATGCGTTGGTCTCATGGGCAGTGCCACTGCCACCGACTCCTCCCAAAAAGAAAAAACTCTTATACAGGTGCACGCCTCGGTTTACACAGCAGTAATGAATGATAAAGATTGACAAGGGAGATTATCTCTTACTTTGGAAGATGCTCCCTTCCTGTATTCTGTGAGGTATTAATGAGGTATCTGTATGTCTCTATCATGCCCCCTCTCCCTCCTTGCCTCCAGGAATACATATTTAATTCTTTTAGTCTTTCCTCATTTGTCTTCTTCTGCAGGCCCTGCACCATTGTAGTTGCCCTTCTCTGCACTGCCTCCACCCTATGTCCTTTCTCAGATGGGGCCTCCAGAACTGGATGCAGTACTCCAGGTGTGGTCTCACCATTGTCTTATACGGGCAAATGACCTCCCTTCTACTTGTAATACCTCTCCCTATGCATCCAAGCATCTGGCTAGCCTTCCTGGTGCCTTATCACACTGCCTAGCCTCTTTTAGTCATCAGATCCTGCCAAACCAACCTGGTCGAGTTCTATGACTGGGTAACTAGGCAACTGGACAGGGCCATGCAGTGGATGTCCTGTATCTGGACTTCAGTAAGGCATTCGACTCAGTGCCACATGGAAGGCTGGGAAGGAAGGAAGTTAGAGCACAGGGCGGGTGCAAAGCTGGTGAGATGGGTAGGAAACTGGCTGCAGGGAAGGCAACAGAGGGTGGTAGTGGGTGGGGAGCTCTCACACCCAAAGGCAGTGACAGTGGTGTTCCACAGGGCTCGTGTTGGGACCAGTGTTGTTTGGGATATTCATTGCAGACATATCATGGGACATCAAGAGCAAGATCAGTCTGTTTGCTGAGGATACCAAGGTAGGTGCGGTGGTGGATGACCTAGGGGATGGCAGGTTGCAGGATGATCTGGCAAAGCTTGAAACCTGGTCAGACACCTGGCAACTGGGATTTAATGCCAGAAAGTGCAAGGTGCTGCATTTTGGGATGAAGAACCCAAGGAGGAGTTACCAGCTAGGGGAGTGCAGTTAGCCCAGACAGAGGAGGAGAAGGATCTGGGTGTGCTCATTACAGGATCAATGAACAACTCGCACAATGTAGGAAGGCAGCTGCAAAGGTCAACAAAATGCTGGGTTGTATTGCAAGGGTATATCCTCGAGGAGGGAGGAGGTGATTCTGTCACTGTATAGGTCATTAGTTAGACCACACCTGGAGTACTGCGTGCAGTACTGCTAGTCCCGTATCTGAGAAGAGGGACAGTGTTACTGGAGAGGTTGTATAGGAGCGACAAAGATAATCAAGGGCTGGGACTTACTACATGAGAGGAGGTTGAAGGAGTTGAACATGTACTCACTGGAGGACAGGAGAGACAGGGGTGACATGATTGAAACCTTTAATACATGAAAGGAATAAACAAGACGGGTACAGAGGGGCTGTTCAAAGTAAGGGAGGGAGGGCCCAGGGGCCATGATATGAGATTGGGCGAGGAAGGTTCAGGAGGGAGATGAGGAGACACTTTTTACAGAGGGTGGTGCGCGGTGGAATGCGTTACCTGCTGAAGTGGTATGCAGTAGAACAGTGGACTGCTTCAAACGAGGATGGAACAGGACAAGGGGAGGGTTAATGAAGGGGAAGGGTGGAAGGGAGGTGCAGCTGCAGAATAAGGGTGCTAGCTGCACATTCAAGCAGACTTGATAGACCTCTAGGCCTTTATCTGCTGGCAAATTTCGTATGTTAGTATGTTCATATCAGAATATTAACTCCCAGGTCTCTTTCCTACTTTGTGACTGTTAGTACCTCCCTCTAGTTTCTAAGTTGCCCTTGGGTTCTTGTGCCCCTACGTGCATGATCCTGCACTGTTTGCACTGAATCCCAGCTTCCATGCTCAGACCATTCCTCCAGTTTTTAAGGTCCTCTCTCATCTTTTCAACCCCCGCATATCCACTCTATTGCATACCTTTGTGTCATCCACAAATAGGACACAGAGGTAATAGTAAATGGAGTCCACTCTGAAGAAAGGGGTTACTAGTGGGGTGCCGAGGGTTCAGTATTAGATCGGTCCTCTTCAATGTCTTTGTAAGTGACATTGCAGAGGGACTGAAAGAAAGTATGTCTCTTTGCAGATGACACAAAAATCTGCAACAGAGTTGATGCACAAGGTGAGGTGGAAAGGATGAGAAGGGACTTGGCAATGTTAGAGGAATGGTCAAATGTATGGCAGCTTAGATTTAATGCTAAGAAGTGCAAGGTAATGCACATGGGAAACAAAACCCAGGGAAGAGTAACAATGGGGTGAGATACTAACAACAACAAAATGGAAAGGACTTGGGGTAGTCATATCAGATGACTTAAAGGTGGGCAAGCAATGTGAGAAGGCAGTAGGAGGGGCTGGGGGATACTAGGATGCATAGGGAGAGGCATCACCAGTGGAAAACATAAGTTGTTATCCCTCTGTAGACAGCTGGTGAGACCCCATCTGGAGCACTGTGTGCAGTTCTGGAAACCCAATCTCCACAAGGACATAGACAAGATGGAAGCTGTCCAGAGGAGGGCAACTAAATGGTCTGCACCGGAAGACATATGAAGAGAGACTAAAGGAGCTTAATATGTATAGCCTCGAGGAAAGGGGAGGGCATGATAGAAACTTTCAAGTACCTCAAAGGAATCAACAAAGTCTAAGAGGGTAGCATCTTTCAAAAAGAGGTGTAAGAACAAGGGGGCACAATTTGAAGATGGGGCGCCTCAGAGGTAATGTAAGGAAGTATTTTTTCACAGAAACGGTTGTGGATGCATGGAACGGCCTTCCGAGGAGGTTGTGGAGTCAAAACAGTAGTTGAATTCAAGCATGCATGGGACAGCCATAAGGCAATTCTGGGGGTAGAAAGAAGAAGGCTGCTGGTTAACTAGGATCTGCAGCTTATCCATTAGGTAGGGAAAAGGGCAGACTAGGTGGCTAAGCGGCCTTTATCTGCCATCAAATTCTATGTTTCTATGTTTCTTTCCCTCCAGCCCCTCTACAATATCCCCAATATAGACACTGAAGAGGACCGCCCAACACTGACCACTGTAGCACCTGCTTATTACCTCTCCTCCTCCTCAGAGTGTTCCCTGTTTACCACCACCCTCTGATTCCTGCCAGTTAGACGGTTCTCTACACATTGTACTCTTTTTTTTTTTGTAGACTTTCTTTCTGCTCTGACTTACCTGGACTCTCTCCAGTGTGGACTCACGGTGTGGCTTTTCTCCCGCCCACCTGAAGCCTCCAGCTCCTCACTTTTCTGGTCGGGCCCATCTCCTCTCCACCTCTCCTGGCCACGCACCCTCGGCTCTGAGTCCCCATGGAAGGACTGCTGAACTCCTCCTGACACTCAATCTATAATCTAGTAGATCGACCAGGGAGTTGGAGGAGAGCCGAAAGCCTAGGACTGGAAAGCCCAGCATTGGGCATGGGGGCCGACCACTGGTCCCAGCTTCGCCTACTGGAAGTCAAGGATTTTTCTTAGAGTTACTCCCTAATGGTGTGGTGTGCAATGGTGACAGCACGTGGAGGGCGACTCACCCCTCCCACAGACGCCCACTGACACTATCCCCACTGGCTGCCCCAGTACGGTATGTGGTGCCACCAGCTGCCACTAGGAGCCACAATCATACGGGAAAATCCCCAGAACCCACTCCAGGAGAGGAAAGGAGAGCAGTCCTGCAGATGCTCGAGCCTGTCCTCCCCTGCCACCCCCAATGGCCCGAGTCCAGCTCCGACTCTGGGTCGCCAGTGTGGTGCGAGGTGTGTGCATCCAGTGCCTCAACCCTCAGCGCCACCAGGCCGACTTCCCGAGTACTATTTTAGGATCCACTTTTAGGTTACGTAGTTTATCAGTCTTTATGAGGGACAGTATCAAGGCATTTCTGAAGTCCAGATGAGCCACGCCGACTGCCACGCCTGGTCCACCACATTAGTCACCACAGTTGAAAAACTCTATTAGGTTTGTCTAGCAGGACCTCCTCTTGGAAAACCATGTTGTCCCAGGTCTACTAGGCCATTTGTAGCAAAGTATTCAACTAACCTTTCCTTCAGCAAAGATTCCATTATCTTGCCCACTACTGAAGTCAGGCTGACAGGCCTCTTCTAGGAATATCTTCACCATTCATTTGTACTAATGGGTTTTAGATGGGGCAGAGTTAGCATGGTTGCAGTAAGCAGTGTTTGTGAGAGCTCCATGTCAGCAGTTTGTTTTAAAACTAAATGTTTCAATACCAGCAACCTTTTCTGACATAAAACCTAAGGCTGACAAACGGAAAGTGTTCTCCCCACCTTGTCGGAAGAGTTTGCATCTCCTAAGTTTAAACTTGGAAAATTTCTTCAAGTGAAATCGCAAAGACATCACTCAGACAGCTGGTGGAAAGACCCTGGCTTGAGAGATGAACGCCGATTGCCTGCTGGCAAGGGCCGAATCAAGAGCTTCTGACAAGCTGGATCTCATCAAACTTATTAAACCCACTTCCTTGAGCAACACAGTTCCTGAAACAGATACCACACAATATTAAAAGAAAGTACAACTTCACATCTCTCTTCCATACGGGATTAAATTGTGTGGGCCTGAACCTACCTCTGTAATGGCTGGAAATTCTGCCGGAAACCCCACCAACTTGATGGATCCCTGATTGGTAAGAGACACATGATAGACTCCTCAGGGAGATTTTGGAAAAGCTTCTGGGGTGGACTGAGACTTCTGATCGGAAATTCAATGCACTTTCTGATAAAATTGATTTTCTGCAGAGGGATAGCGGAAAAGATAGAGGAAGTATCCAAGGAAGTTGAGCAAACAAAATAAGACGTGGAAAAAGCTTCAAATAAAATAAAAGAGGTAGAGATAACAACAGCTAACCTATTTAAAGATAATTTCATGTTGTCACATAAAATAGAGATACTAAAACAGTAGAAGTATAGACATTTGAGATTGTTGGGTTTGACCCCTGTTGCTGAATAAGGACTTTCAAAATATAAGGGATTTGGTGAAAGATATTTTTATTAATATATTCGAACTTCCTGAAGAAAACCTCCTTTTATATCCTGAGTATACAGAATACCTGAAAAACAGGTGCCCCTTCACATGTAGACACTGAGAAGAAATCTACTATATTCATTACATTGGTTTTGAAATGGACTGGGACTTAATAATGCATCTCTCAATGCTTAAAGCTCCTTTTGGTTTACAAATCTTACAAATTCTCAATTTTCCCAGATTATTCTTTGCTACTCAACAAAGGACAAGGAGGTTTTGGGCTATAGAGAGGAGCTCCTAGAAATGGGAGCTGATTTTCAACTGCTGGCTCCTTCAAAGCTATGGATTAAATATTTGTTTATTTTAGTTTTTCTTGACCAGGTAAGTGCACTAGACAAATTCTGCCTATTTTCAGGCATGACCCGGGAGGGGATACAGATGAATGCCAGCTGACCTTAAACCAGATTAAGCTGTTCGTGGTATTTTTAGTGAATGGGGGAATTTGTCAGGGCACTGGGAAATTCTCTACTTTGGTAGGGGGATGCTGTTCTAGGAGAGGACGCAGTCTACCTCAGGATGGCTGATGAGGAGGTTGTGGATTTTGAGCAGTCGGTGGTTTTATCCCAACCATGGCTGTGGCTTTGCATGGGGATTCCAGCTAATTGATGTTTTGAAGGAGATTTCTATAGTTCCGATTAATGTACCTCGCATGTTGAGGTAACAGAGATGGTGAGTTTTCGGCCCCTACAATTGCAGCCCCAGGTTACTACTGTGTCTTCTGACACAACTTGCCTTCCGAGACTGTTTCCTGCTTGACAGATCCATCTGTTGATCTGACAGTACTAATAGGTTTATTGAGTCAGCAAGCGGCTGACAGGGGAGCGAGGGTATTGCATCTATTTCTGGTACGGCCAGAGAAGCTACTGCTGGAATGCGGAAATTGTCTGTTGTCTTCTGGGCAAGACGCTTCCCTTTACGGAAAGGACTGGTCTAAGGATTTGGCTCTTCTGAAGGCTGGATGGATCCAGGGAGTGGATCGATGATGGCTCCTAGACTGAATTGGGAGGATTTCTCAGGTACTTCTCAGTTATTTCTCCTCCTCCTTGGTGCAGGTTCTGCTGGCATTTCTCGCCTTTTCTACTACCATGCTATCAGGGGATGGGGGTTGCCTGGGACACTGAACTACCGCTGCAGTACCCGGACTTCTGGCCTGGGTTCTATGGACACTTCACCCAGGATTTCTCCTCCCCAAGCAGAGAAAAGCAACAGCATGGGCCATTTTTCTCAGACTTTTTCAAAACAATAGAGTGGAGCAAGCTCCTCGTCATAATGCTGTCCATTTACATTATAGAGGTGGTTTACAACAGCATCCGACAGGACTTATGTGGCCAGGACTTTATTGATTAATTCTATGCATTTTCATGCTGTAGATATCTTTGCTCTGATAAATATTAGAGGCGTAAGATTATTTTGATGTGAGCTTTAAACCTTTATGGGGTTAGATGCTTTTTGGAGGAAGTATGAATCTCTAAATGACTGCATTATGGACACCTTTTGGGCAATTCTATTAACCAAATCCCTCTTTAAAACTGTTAATATTATGTTCAGGAATGAGGATGTTAATGTGGGGATATTCTTTTCTGGCTGGGTAAAAGTGTGATGTGTTGGGCCCTGCTGAGGCCATCATGGATTCTGAGGGGTTTTGGACTGGAAATTGGAGGTTCAAAGTTAAGTTACCCGATGGTTGAAAATGAAGTTGCCATATACCGAACAGCTTTTTATTTGTAGAAATTAGGTGTTTTACCGGGACAACCAAGGCCTGTTATAAGTGTGGTAATGGTAGGTACCTTAGTAGTACCTGTGATAGGGTATGCTGTGCCCTGTGTGATGACTATGATCATGACAGCGCTGTTTGCAGAAATACTTTCCGCTGTAATCTGTGTGAAGAACAGGGTCATGCATATCATCAATGCCCCTGGACGGGTCAGAATAGAACTGGAGGCCCAGATAAAGATACCCTTATTAATCAGGCCCAAGATAGATGTAGACCGTAGGGGCCGCCTTCCTCAACTGAGGAGGAACCCCAAGCTAGGCCAGCTAGCCAAACTGATGCTTCTGCCCCTGGTCCTACTCACACTGCTCAGGGCCCTTTGAAGATACTGGTGCTCCTTTTCTCATACCCCTGAGGAACTTATCCTCCCAGTCTTCTCCTGTACTACCTGACCTACATAAACCTATGCTCCCCAGGAACTGATTTTCAGCTCCCTGGTGGGTGACTAGGTCTGTCAGTAAACGTAAGGCCCAATCTGTACAGAACCCACTTCAGAATACCTATCAGTTACTACAGGATGGAGATATGAGATCTGAATCTGATGATTCTTCCAGGTCTGAGGCAGTCTCGAAATGGAGGTGATGATGGCACCACTCTGCCTGGTAGGGAAGTTAAAAGAAATTGGGTAAAATAAAGAAAAGGATAAAGAATAATTTCTCTCTGTTTTCTATGGCCTCCTTATGTATAGCATCTCTTAATGTTTGGAATATTCAGAACATTAAGAAAAGAGCTGCTTTTATCCTTTTGTAACATTTAAAACTGATATTCTCTTTTACAGGAAACTAGGCTTCATTCTCTGCAAGATATTTCTTACACTAAGAGAACGTGGCCTGGGGGTTTCTTTCTGGACATTTGGAGAGGATGCTGCAGATGCTCTAAGGATTTTGTCTTATACATCGAGGCCCAGATATTCAAACTGCACCACAAAAGTGTGCAACAGCAGGAGCAAGCACAAGTCCACTGCGCTCATGTGCACACGCTGCGATATTCAAAAACTGCGTCGGTCAAGACAGAAGCCTGTGGCACACGACTGAATATTCACAGGCAACTGCACCACAGCACAACCAGGGATGTGCACTGCGCAGGCCGATGTACAATAGCAAACCAGGATGCCTAGTGGAGCAGGGCAGCAGCGCGAACAGCACAACCAGGGATGCGCAGGGACAGGATGCAGAGGCCCACCACCCATGGTAGGGATGGGCAGAGGAGCACCCAGCAGAACAGACATTGCCCCCACACCCCATGCACCGCATAACTGGAAGAGAGCAGGAAGAACCAATGGCCCACGGACACCAGCAAGAAACCCATCGCTGTGGCACGGTGCACCAGCACACCCCTTGTAAGTTGGGACTGTCACACATGGATGCCCGTCCACCCCATGCCACACACAACCCACCAATACAGAGCACACCCTGCAACCATGATCCCATACACCCTGCCCAGGAGTAGCGCTCAACAGTGCAGGACACCCCAAGCATGCCACCACCCCCACTGTGACAATACAACCTGTGCACCACAGAACCATGCAAGGCAGCCCCACCATGAGCACCCAACAACGGGAAAGCAGCAGCAGACAGCGAAGCAACAGCTACAGACAGAGTGCCACCATGCACGCCCCTCCAGGTAAAGCTGTGAGACCAACCATACGTCAGCACACGAGGTACCACACACGTGACAGGGCATGCCCGGAACCCACCACCAGTGTCACAGCACCCTGCACACCCTCCCATGGACACATCCCATCCCAGCACTGGCCACAACTGCCAGTGCAGACACCCACAGTGTTGCATGGAAGCACACCACACGGGATGCAACACAGTGCACAGACAAACAACCACCCATACCCAAGGGCACACCAACACAGGGACACAGTAGCGGGTCAACCAGGCCCCTGGCATGTGACCACAGCAGCCGTGTACACACAGCCAGAACCCCTGCACAGCACAGGTGTGCCAGCAACCCTGTGCAGGCACCACGACGCTGTACGCCACCAGCATGCGGCTGGAGCACAAGTGACAGACAGTGGAGCACATCCCTGCAACAGGCACAGGTGACAGCATCGAGGTGGGACAAGAACAGCGGAGGCAGCAGTGCCACCCGAGGCAGACGTGAACCACACCAGTGACAGGAGGCAACACGATACGCTGGGTACAGTGGCAGTCCAGCATGGGCAGCCACCAATGACATGCCAGCGGACTGTGCAGACCATAGACGATGGAGGTGGCAGCTGCACAGGCTAAGGACGTGTCTGACAGGTGTGCCATGGACACAGCGCATGCACCATGTACCACTGCACACAGTCATCCATTGCACAGGGAACACACAGACCACAGACAGTGACTGAGAGCTATGCCCACACCACACTTGTCTCCCCTACGGACACACACACACACACCCCCATGATAGCACCACCCGACACCATCAGCACCACTGCAGCTTGAGCACCATTAGCCCCGCTGCAAATCAGAGACCAAAACAGTAGGCATAATAAACAAATATATTACAAAAGTTGTAACAAAACTATGTACAAATATATACATTTGAAAGGGGTGAGGCTACAAACTGGGTGGAGGTGGGTAAGGGCAGAGGTGAACAAATGGGAGAGGGAAGGAGGGGTGTGAGGGTGGGTCAATGGGTTTGCAAGCTGTAACTGGGGTCCATCTTCAGTGGGGCCCTGCCCCGCTTCTATGGTGCCTCCTGCCATGATGATGTCTCACACCGTGGCGATCCATCCATTCGAGGATGGCCAGAGGCCCTGGCCACCTATAACAGCTCCTGCAGCACCCGCCTCCATAAGGACCATCCTCTGTCCACCTGGGACAATGGAGCAGAGTCAATAGGCATGAATGCACAGTCCCCTGTAGCCCATCCATTGTGCATGGCATACAGCCATGGACACGCCCTGTGATGGTGTGTGACCACCCACAGTGATCATGTCCACAAGATCTGCCTACCCAGGCGCACACAGCCATGCGGACCACTGCACACACCCACCACCCAAGTCCCGAGCAGCACCACCATGGCTGTACAGTGACATGGCTTTGCGGTGCGGGCAGTGGCACAGCCATGTTCCCAGTGCATGCATGGACCACCAGTGACACACTCCCAGACATGCAGTGCCATTTCACAGTGCTGACTGTACTATGTTGCATGCACGGCAGTGGTGTCAATGGATGGTGGCCATGCCCCGCCGCCCGCCCTGCTACACAGCATGCACAAAAATCCTGGATGTAAGGCACTCACCATCATCAGGCTAGTCCTGGCGCTGGGCTGGTATGGGTTCTCTGGCATCCTGACGTGCCTCACGCTGCAGCCGCCCTCCTGGCATGCCGGCGCCCTCAGGGCCTAGGGTGCAAACATGGAGAGAGGAACATCAGTACAATCTGGCAGCAAAGGCCCCAGCCCCCGGTGTGTGTGATCCCACAGCCAAACCCATCTTCCCCACCCCATACCACCACCACCACGGCCCACTGGACGGACCCCCGTGTGCTGGACACATGCCCACCATGATACCCGTATGGACGTAACCAGTGTATGGATGGGGCATCTACCTGACCGTGGGCGCACCCCTCCTGGCGCTGCGCCCACAGGTGAGGCAAGTTGTCCAGGTCCCTCCGCTGGAGGTCCCCATACCGGTGCGCACTGCTCTGCTGTGCGATGGATCCTGTCGCCTCCCTCCAGGGCCACCACCTCCTCCTCCCACCACGGTACTCCTGGCCCGTCCGGGGTGCCTACTCAAAGAGCACCAGCATGGGGCTCAACCAGGACACAAGGTTAGCCAGTTCAACCTGGCTCCAGATTAGTGCCCATCTCCGCGCCATCTTTCAACCACTGAGGATCAAAATGGTGTCCGTGAGCGCACGCCTGCCATGTGCGGATGCTGCGGTACTGCGCTCGTCGTTTCCATTGCGCTGTCACCAAACAGCGCGATAGAGGTGCACCCATGGGACGCATGGCACCTAGGGTAAAGGTCGGCAAAGAGTCAGTGGTCCCTCGTGCACGGACCGCCACTATGACTGGTACTCACCACATGTAGCGTGGTAGGCGCCTGTGTGGCACTTCCTGTAGCAGCCTACCACGCTGTGGCACCACAGTGCCTACGTGCCCCAGTGCAAGACCACTATACATGTGAACAGCACACTCAGCACCACTGGCACAGTGGTGGACATGCTCTGCACTGCCTCCCATGCTCAGCACGCCAGCAGCATAGCAGGCGCCATGCCAGCACCGGGCATGCACCGCTCGGTGTCTACTGCACACGCCACAGAGCTGCACCTTGCCTGAGCAGCTCAATACAATTGCGCAAGGCGCACAGCACGATATTCAGCCGGCATATGCAAATCAGCTCATCAGCAATTCAATGGCACAGCTACTGCATTAGCATCCACTTAAAATTGAGCCTCGCCTCATTTGCATCCGCTATGCTATATAAATGCAACACAGGGCTGCAGAGGCCATAGTCTGGTATTGCAGTCTATTGTGGTGAGTTGCATGCTGTTTGCCAGTGTGGACTGTGGTGTGTGGAGATGCAAGGGACTGCACATTCAGAGGTAACACCTGTCATTCCCACTGATCAATGATGACCGAATGTGAGGTGGAGGAGGAACAGAGATGTGGGAGACAGAGGAGGCCCAACTTCACCAAGGCAGAATCAGATGCCCTGTTTGAGGCCTACCTTGACCAGTAACCGCTGCTCAGCGGACAGCGGGAACACCACAGGCCAGTGCTGCGGCATGGTGTGAGGTGGCACGTGCTGTCAACCAGCATGGCAGCCACCAGTGGTCCGTGCAGGAGTGCAAGAAGCAGGTGGGCACTGGACAGGAGGAGGAGGATTAAACATAAGGTGGCTGCCATCAGGGCAGCACAGGCTGCGACTGGTGGTGGACAGCCAGCCATGCCACACTGGATGCCACAGGAAGAGCGGGTTGCTAGTAGCATGCAGCATTGTGCCCCGAGGGTGTTCCAGGTGGTGGCTTCCAGACGGGTGGTAGCCCATCATTGCATGGTAGGTCCTGATCTGTCACTGTGTGTGGGAGGGTGGAGGACATGCCACAGGGTGGGCAGATACAGTAATGCTACTGTGTTCCCTTACAGCTCTTGGCGTCTACATGGGTCAGCGGTGGTGGGCTCGTCCACTGAGGGTGATACCCTGGACACAGAGGAGGCCCATCCACCTCCACAGGTGTCCGAGGTCAGGGCGACAGTGAGCCCACCTGGCTGTCCGAACTGAGGTTGGTGGAGCTGGTGCGGAGAAGGCCCTGCCCGTGTCCCAGCGTGACAGTGTCCATGGATGCCAGCATGCTGAGACTCTGACTGGTGCCGGATCCATCACCGAGATGATAGAGCTCACATCATGGACAGTGATACTGTACGTGTGGGCCGCAGGATGGCCGCACAGCAGGTAACAGCATGGGCATAGCCGTTGGTGGTGCGCCACCGTGGAGGCCTGCATGACATCACAGTCCCAGCCTGTGCTTGTCTGTACCAGTGGGCCAGCACTGGTGCGCATCAGGACAGTGGGGCTGTTGCAGCTGCTGTGGCAGCAACGTTGAGCCCTGGTGAGCGGCGGCCGGAGGGGCAGTGTCAGTAGTCGGCCAATGGCGATGGAGGGACAGTGTCGGTAGGCGGTGTCAGTGCACCACCTGTGGACATGCCAGGCATGGCCCTGGTGTACAGCGCCCAACCTCAAGGGGTGCTACCCAGCACAGCCATGAACACCATGCGGGACAGCATGCCAGTCAGGCGGATGACCTCCTAGATGAGCACACCACACTCCATCAATCAGTGGATCAACAGTTGCGGCATGACGGCGGTGGATGCACTCAGTGCGATCCCTGTGCCAGGCAGAGGCGGTGCAGCAGGAACACCGGTCTGCTCCTGGCAGGATGGACCAGCTATGGAGGATGTGACCGTTGCCATTGACAGGCAGACACAGGCATTCACAGCTGTCATGGCCACAATGGCACAGTTATTTGGCCATGCAATCAAGACACCGCACAGTGCCATGTCCACCCCATTCCCGCATCGTGCGACACCCTCCTTGTCGACACCAGGTTCAGCTGTGGGCATCCCAAACATGCCTGGCGCAGGCATGTTCAGTGAGCTGCAGACCCTGCTCAAGAATGGTCATGTACCCTCAGCGCCCCCTGGGGACGTGCGGTGCTTACCCATGAGGCCAATGGTCAGCCTGTCACAGTTGGCGGGTCTCAGCGGGGCCGCCCGCGCATCCGTGGTGGCCGTGGCACTGTGCCACGTGACTGACCTGTCTCCACCATGGCTACTGGCTCCCACCATGGCAATGTCTGACACTGCCCTGTGTGTAGTGTGTTGTTCAATGTGCAATGCACGGGTGGCGTACCGGCCCTGCACACACACGGTCCATATGCACACCCCCCGGCTGCTGGCCACTGTGGCGTGTGCATGATGATGCCTGCATTGCGCTATCCACCACTGTGCAATGGTGCCCAGTGTCTGAAACACGCACAATGACAGGCACTGGGTGTGGTGGTCTGTGGACATGTGTGTGGCTAGGGGTGGCGGTTGGGGTGTGTGCCTCTAGCCTTTGTGCATGTCTTGTGGGGGGTGTGTGTGTGTGCATGACCGCGTGCCGTGTTAGGCCTTGCCCATCCCTGATGGCGTGCTGCGGTTCCACGCCAGCCAATTCCCTTTACGCCATGCCCCTGGGTTTGTCCATGCATCCATTGGTGGTTGCACATGGCTCCATGACTTACCTGGGTTGGTTGAAGTGCTCCTCTGTGATGGTGTCCCAGTGCAGCAGCAACATCGGATCAGTTGGGGTCCCTTCGATGAAGGGGCTGCCCATCTGCACCAGCGTTCTCATCGCTGTTCCCTCTTCGACCCCTACAGCTATCCCACAGTCGTTGGCCATGTTGTGCAGGATGCAACAGGCCAGGAATAGCCCACAGGCCTTCGAGGGGCTGTACTGTAGGGCACCGCCAGACGTGTCCAGGCAACGGAAACATGCCCATTATCCCGAACACCCACTCTATGACATTGCGTGTGGTGGCATGTGCCTCATTGTACCGTTGCTGCAATGGGGTCGTGGGCGCCGGTATGGTGTGAGCAGCCAGGGACAGAGTGGATAGCCACTGTCACCTGTGTGTAGAAGGTGGACATTAGTATGATGATCAGTGCCACCCTGCCATGGGCCATCTAGGCCAGTACCCATGTCACCTCAGACTATGCCTCCCAAGATCCATGTCTTTCTGCGTCATTTGCATACTCACCCACTAGGTGGCCAGTGGGATGTCCCACTCTCGAACCTGTGGCACAGTGCAGACTGGTGCCAGATGAAGGCATCATGTGCTCCGCCAGGAGTGCGTGGCACAGACATTGGTTATGTTCCCCTAACGCCGCACACCACCTGGCAGTTGATGCTGGCACAGCCTTCAATTAATGTGCGCAGCACCTTCCGGGCCAGGTGGCGTGCAGATGGCCACATGGGTGCAGTCAATGGGCCTGGTATGCCAGCATATGTGCTACCCTGTGGAACTCTTGTATGTGTGCTGTGTGCTCCGCCGGTGTGCTGGGAAATGGATGTACTCCGCGGCATGTGGCAGCAGTGCGTGAGGAATTGTGTGAGTAGGCGTGATGCGGCCGACTGGGTTATGCCTGTTGTGTCTCCTGTTGGTCTCTGGAAGGTGCCCGTGGCAAGCAGGCACATGACAGCTGTTTCCTTGTCTCCACTGACAGATCATGGCTCTGTTGTGTGGGTGCCTGCATCTCATCACTGCACATCTCACAGAGCCGCCTCAGGATCGCCCAGTTCAGGCGGTACCGCCCATAATCTTGGTGTCACTGTAGTGCTCAAGCTGGTGCGGGCTCGGTACCACCTGTTGGGGGCATACCACCGACAGGCCCTTCCACGGCCACGCCCCCTGTTGCCTGCCTTCTCACACCCCTCATTACCACCTCCATCTGAATGGTGGCACTGGCCAAGTCCCAGCTTGTGTTCCCCAGCAGCGGTAATCCCGTCTCCCCGCTGTCCTTTGTGCTCTCCCCTGCACCGGAACACCTCCAAGCTTTGGCTGTCCTGCCCACTGCCACTGCCCTCAGTCCACTGTGGCACAGGCTCCCCAATCCTGTCCTGTTGCCCTATGTTCCCAGGTGTGCCCTGTCTTGCTCTTTTCCAGTCCCACTCCTGCTTCCCTGTCTTCTGAGGCTGTCACCTTTCTCCCACCTCTGGCTTCCCTATAGTGTTCTTGTGCCTCTCTCTTGTTCTTTTATTTTGGATCATTTCACGTCATCGCGTAACTTTCACCTGCTCTCCTATTGTGCATGGCATGCTGTTGAATATCGCACTGTGCCATTTATTCATGTTCCTCCCCTTCAGTTGCGCATCGTTCGTACCATTGCGCTCTTGCGCTGCGATTTGAGGGGGTGCAGCTGCACTCCACTGAATACTTGTAGCATGGGCGCATTTCAGACTTGTGCTGCGCATCTCTGTTTCGCATGGCACAACCTTTTGAATATCTGGGCCCTAATGTTAAAGTACAGCAAATTTTAGATATTGTCCCTGGGCGTGCCTTTTGGTAGATTGCTGCTGGTATGGTTTTACTTGCGCCTGATCAAACTTATGCCCCACAAAGTAAAGCAGCCAGGGTGGATCTGTGTAATATTATCAAGCCTTTTCTTTTTACTGAGAGACATGTGCTTTGGGGAGGGCATGAACTGTGGCTTAGACCTAAAATCAAAGATAATATTCAGAGAAAAGTTTATTGTGATTCTCATGCCCTTAGAGATACTTTGTTGCTTACAGGCTTCAAAGATGCTTACAGATTTTGCACCAGGATAAAGGAGCCACATATTATAGAAGTGCTTTATCTACACGTATAGATTTTATTTTGTATCCGAGTTTTATATCTTCAAAAGTTTCAACTTTTCTTTCTGAATTCACTGATCATGTTTTGCTGTTATGTGATATTTCTTTTTAAATATTTATGCCAGATTCCCTGTTACTAGGAGATGGAATCTGAATGTTTGTTTATTACAACAACTAGAGATAAGATTGAAATTGGCTGACTTATTTTTTGTAGGCAATCTGTGGCTGAATTTTATGAGGATTGGATGCATTGGTGGATGGATACTAAAGATGACTTTAAAAGTATTTTATTGATTTTGGTAAATTTACGGTACTAGGGATTATTTGCAATATTTGCAATTTAGGGATCAGTTTTACAAATGAATGCCCCTACCCAATGTTTCTGACTGTAGAATTAAAACACAACTAGATGAGATTAAATCAAGTGTGTTTTTGCCATTCTACTAGAGCAACTGTCCAGAATGCAGAATTTCGATATGGTATGACTAAACAACTATATTCTAATCCATATGTGGCCTGTAAGGATACAATGTTTCATAAAGTTATGGCGGGTTTATATGATAATACTGGAGGTCTGAAAACTTCAGATGTGGAAATTTTGGATGTTATACATTTCCATTTATTTCAGTTTTGGGTACAGAACCTGTTTTGCATTCATGGGGTCAGAATGTCCCTTATTTCATTCCTCAGTTAGATTCTGCTTTAATTGCTGAGCTGGAAAACCCATTTCTGCCAAAGAGGTTAGGAGGTAATCACTAATGTAACCCCTGGACCCCTGCCTTTTGCAAAACGACAGGTGGCATGCTGTTGAAGCTGACAGCAGTACCTGTGGGGACTGGGTTCGGGGAGGACTAGGTTACTTGGCACAGGGGCCTAGGTTTGGCTACTCTGCACAGTGGCACCCAAGTAAATCCAACACAGGAAGCAATAACTGTAATGTCCAAAGCCAAGAATGGGATTCTAAAGTGTGGCTTTTATTCACATCCAAACTGAACAAACAAAGCATAGCGGACCCCCGGGGCTACATTCCTTTTAATGCAGATTAGAGCAACAGAACAGTTCTTCACCATTCCAGCCCTCGGGTTCTGAACCGACCAGGCACAGAGCCCGGACTTGCACGCAGCTTGGGTACAGCCTGACTTGTACACTACTTGAGCCTTTTCTCATGGCCTGGCTCCTGCCGCCACTTGATCCAGTCAGTCCATATGGGAATGAACCAGTTTTCCTGTTGGTGGCTCCCCAAACCACCTTAGAGCCTTAGACTCCTAAAGGAAATTTCCTTCCATCCCGTCTGGGTACTTCCCTCATCACTGGCCAAGTGCATGAGGCAAAGCAGAAATCCACAGAGCAAATCCGTGAGGTGGACCTGGTTACTAAAGATGGGGGCTTCCACCTCCAGCTCCCACAATTCATACCGGCCATTTCTCTGGAAACTAGACAACTCTTTTGAAAGCTTGGCAATGTAGATTACAGGGTACATGTATGTCACATCTCCTCTACATGTCTTGACTTTCCCTTTGTGCTGGACTTGAACACACTTTTACTTTTGGCTAAGCCTATTACTCTAGGCCTCCACTATTTCAGCAGTCCAATCCCCAATTTAACACAGTTCAGGATGAAACATGGCCCTTTAGAAGAGCAGAACTCACCCTTCGGTTGCAGGTGCCCCACAGGCAAATCTTGAAATCTTCTTTACCCCACACACTTGGGAAAATAAGACAGCTTCTCTAGCAGTAGCCAGGGGATTGCCCCTGGAATAGCAAGCAAACCTTCCACCCCATCTCCTCAGGGATGGGGCACAGAGACCTGAATCAGCAGTCTCCACCACTTTAGAGAACAGCTTACTGTGTCCCTCTTTAGGTGAAACACACATCTTTCCCTAAATGTAGCTCTGTTTCAGAGCTGAGGCTCCAAGAGCCTGTGCACAGAACTGCTATGCTCCTCTCACACCAATCTCCAACTACAGAATAACCACGTGACTATTCAAAACTCCCAACATTCTACTCTAACTCCCTTCTGCAGATTCCAATGTGGCTCATGCAGCTGCTGATAGTTCTATGGTGATGTCATCCCTCAGACTCAGCTGAGACTCAGAACAGAGTGAGGACAGTGTGAAATCCATTTAACTGGAGTTTCACAAGCTGCCTTCCTGCCTACCACTAGGTCTTACTGGGATTCTAGTAACCCAGGTAACAGAGGTTACACTCTCCTTGACCAGGAAAATGACTATCTACAGTCATTATTTACCTGGATTAGGCCATCCCACCCTATGTGCTACCTGCAGAGGGGGTGATCAGGCCTCCCATCATGTGCAGCACAGGAAGGCAACACCACAGGCCCAGAGGCCTTTAGCTGACATATCAGCCTCTACTCTACCCACTTACTATGGACACCTAGTGGCTCTGGTAGAACTGTCCAGAGCATAGCCCTAATAGCTCAGCACTGCGGTCCCTTGGACCCTTCAGGACCACAGCCTGTCTATCCCCCTAGCCCTCTAGGGGAAAATCTGTCTGCCTCTAACCTAACACCCAACAACAAAACAACCCGGGACCTCCCCGACCTTTGGCACCCTGCAACCACACACCAAGAAACTAATACCATCTATTACATTACATTACTGCCTCCCTGCCTCCACAACCACACCTGTGGAAGGAAAGGGTTAATACAGTAACAACAACAACCACAGTATTTAAATTACTACACACTAAAGTACTAGTGAGGAACTCAGATGAGCCCCTCCTCCTCTCTTGTCTTCTCTTCTATCTTCTTCAGGAACACCTGCAAGAAAAGAAAGACAACACATCTAATCTGCATACACAGTCTACCTAAACCCCTACCATCAAAACACTGGAGAATCCCAAAAGATTTTTTAGAAAAGGTAGAAAACAGTATATACACTAGAAAACAGTGGAAAAACAATGACATTATTTACAATACACATTTGGGGATGGAGTGCCCTAAAAGTCGCATCTAGTGACCACAGTGCCCGAAGGCTAGTCCATTAAGAGTCTCTCCTGGGCGGAGCCGGTGAAGCACTGTTCTAGCAGGCCAAAGTCCCAAAGGGAGAGTCTTTGAGGACAGTTCACACATTCTGGAGTCTGCTAGTGTAGGGTGTGTACTGCAATGTCATAAGGATAGAAAAGTTCGGACTTACCAGCCCCTCGTAGAAAGATTAAGATACACCGACCTGCTCCTCAGCGAAGACTCTCCCTGGCAGCATTTCTTCCGATACAGCTGGGCGGACATCTTCCGGGAACTACAGGAGGGCACATCTGGGAACTGCTGGGGATGTCATCTCTGGAGATGGAACCTTAGAACAGGAACAAAAGGAAAACAGCTGGTCTGGCGTCATCCGATTACCAGGCGATGAAGCAGGATACAGCTGGGCTGGTGTCCTCTCTGGATCAGAAGTCATCTGGTGGGCCAGTCGATGGATTCTGGAAAGGCCAATACACTGTAGAACTGATGAATGTGGGGCACCTGAGTCCTGAATGTCCATACTGGCGGATCAACAAAGGCACTGCAAAGGCTGGTGTGGCAGTATTTACTACCACTGCTCGGCTTTCCATCTGGTAGGCATGGGCACATTTGCTGGGAGGTCCTTGCATTGAGGCCAATAATACCGGGGGTCAGGAGCCTGAATTATTACCCCGTCTGGGTGCGCATAATTTACACTGTGAAAAGTTTCACATCCCTCTCCATCCACTATTCGCACTCTGTCCATAAACAGTGTCCTGCCTCTCTTCCACTGGGTATATTTCTCATGAAACAGTCTGTTCTTGACAAGCTTGTTTGCACCAGGATGCACACATTTCATTGCTTTGGCCCAGATCCAGGATTTCCTGCTGTTCTCAATCTCCTCCCAGACTCTCTGAGGAAAGGTAGGAAAGGTCATTCCATAGATTTCATTTGCCTTCCTACAGACCAGTCTCTCCTCTTTACTAGCTTTGGTCAACCTGGAGACTGCTGGCCTGGCTTGGGGGCAGCCAGTCCTGGTTCTGCCAGCTATGCATCCTCAATGAGATTAAAATGGATCCCTGACTACTTCTTCTTGCATAGCCAGGGCAGTGGCATCACCTCTCTTTCATGCTTTCTTCCAGGCAAGAGCTTGAGACTGTGTACCTGTTCCTTTTCACAAGGCCACATAGGTTCTCCCTCATCTTCTTCCTCCCACTGAGGATCTGAGCCCAGGGTGAGCAGTTGTCCTCACTCCTGAGACTATCCACTCATCACTAGGCGCGAGGTCGACATCTCCCATTCAAAGGCCTCCCTCATCTCATCTTCTCCTATGAGACTTGGGCTAGGCCCCTCCCTCAGGGGTCTATTGATGCTTTATCTGAATTTTCCTTCTGAGATCCAGCATCCGAAACATCAACATCGGGTTCTGTCTCTAAATCTGCACCTCTAGCTTTGTAGCACACTCCCGAGGGCTTCTTCAACAGGCTCTGCCTGGTGCTGTGTGCTGTGTGCTGCCAACTACAGATTCCTGAACCTTTGTCCATGTGGGAGCCAAATGAATCTGGGGCACTTTATACAAGCCATATTTTTCTAGGCACCCAGAACAGTGAGGTACCATGAAGACGTCCCTTCCAGCATTTAAGCATATTTGACACACTTGCACAGGATATCCAGGAATCACCACATGAGAAGGCAGTTGTCCTCCATAATAACACCTTTCAATGTCCCTTAACCTATTTACTGCTGCTGTTACTGCAGCCGGGCATGATCCGGGTAGCGAGCTGGTCCTGAAGCCATAACTACAGGGAAACAAACAAATGCTCACTGTTACTGAAAGTCCACTTCACTGAACACTTTCTTTACTTTTAAAATGGCTCCTCTGCTGTGTTTACTTTACTACCCCACCCTGTAATGGCGGCGGCAGCACTCCTGCGCATCAACATTCAAAAATTGGGTCAAGCCACTCGCATCTGATTTACACGCACTACTGATAACTTTTCTCAAAACTGCACAAACTTGCACTGTTCTTTTTCTAACTCATTTACATGATTTGCCACAGACTTTTCACTTGATAAAACATTTCTTTAGTTCAGAGTCCCTTAAAGCCTCAGATTTCAAGCACAGGATTGCCTGTAAACTAGTGCTGCACTTTTGGCTACAACTCACAGTCTCTCTGTCTTTAAAACTTTAAACTGATGCTGAATTCATAACTATGCTCACAGTCAATGGCTTAACAGACTTGCACATGCTGGAAAAACTTGACACAGTCGTTATTTGCAAAGCGACTACACTGCTGCATACATATTCAGCTGGCTTTTGGCAGAAAATCACTGTTTGAGCAACTTTTACTGTTGGTACTCACTGTTATCAGTAGCTGTTTGCTGCGATGGAAAAGCGGCCTGCAGCCAGTCTTGGAGGCCTCAGAAGAAGCGGGTGGGCAGTCTTGCGATCACCTCCCGATCCCACCTCACAATTCAGTCAATCGAGATGTGGGTTGAGCCCAATTTTGAACAGCTAAGGCTATTTTAAGTTTTACAGCTTTTTAATCACCGCGATGCTCCTCCACTAAACCAGTACACACACTCCACTTACACTCCCTCTCGAATGCTGGGCAGTCACTGTAGAGCTGGCTGAGGCGGGACTGATGCACCCTCACCAATCACACAACGCACATGCAAATGAGCCTCTTCTTCCTCATGAGTGCTCTTCTCTTCACAGCGATCGTTGAGCAGCAATTTAAACTGCAGAAACCACTTTTTCCAACTGACTCTGTGGCAGGAGCCCATTTCAGCCATTTAGCATGGCCATTTACACAGCAAGTCTCTCAGTTTACTCAAAAGCATTTCCAATGTCAGAGCACAATTTTTCTGTTGCTACCCCTAGTCTTCCACACTTTTCTTTATCACACAGTTCTTTAAAAGCATTTCCAATGTCCAGGGCACAATTTTCCTGTTGCTACCCCTAATCTTCCACACTTTCTTTATCACACACAGTTATTTTTCTTAAAAAGCAAAGCAGGCAAAACGCTGTAAACAATTTGATGCAGGACAAGGGCACACTCTTTTAGCTTTACTGCTCCTTGGTAAACAATTGGCATTTTAACAACAGCATAAGAACCACAGCACAGCGACACACTAGTCAACTTGCTTCAGCTTTTGGGCTACCCACTGCCAGATAAGCCAAAACGCTAGCCCTTGTCCAAGCACCTTTCCTCCCTAAATAAAAATCCAAGCGGTGCCTCCATTTTGTAAGGCCCTCACCCCTGCCTTTTGCAAAACGACAGGTGGCATGCTGTTGAAGATGACAGCAGTACCTGGTGGGGACTGGGTTTGGGGAAGACTAGGTTACTCGGCACAGGAGGCCTAGGTTTGGCTACTCTGTACAGGGGCACTCAAGTAAATCTGAACACAGGAAGAAATAACTATAATGTCCAAAACCAAGAATGGGATTCTAAAGTGTGGCTTTTATTCACATCCAAACTGAACAAACAAAGCATGACGAACCCCACGGGCTACATTCCTGGTAATGCAGATTAGAGCAACAGAACAGTTCTTCACCATTCAGCCCTCAGGCTCTGAACCCACCAGGCACACAGCCCGAACATGCACACAGCTTTGGGTACACAGCCCGACTTGTAAACTACTTGGGTTTTTCACAGCCTGGCCCCCCCGCACACTTGATCCACGGTCCATATAGGAATGAACCAGTTTTCCTGTTGGTGGCTCCCCAAACCACCTTAGAGCCTTAGACTCCTAAAGAGAATTTCCTTCCATCTCATGTCTGGGTACTTCCCTCATCACTGGCCAAGTACATGAGGCAAAGTAGAAATTCACAGAGCAAATCCATAGAGGTGGACCTGGTTACTAAAGATGGGGGTCTCCCACCTCCAGCTCCACAATTCATACCCGGCCATTTCTCTGGAAACTAAACAAATCTTTTGAAAGCTTGGCAATGTAGATTACAGGGTAGACATATGTCACATCTCCTCTACATGTCTTGACTTTCCTTTGTGCTGGACTTGAACACACTTTTACTTTTGGCTAAGCCTATTACTCTAGGCCTCCACTGTTTCAGCAGTCCAATCCCCACTTTAACACAGTTAAGGATGAAACATGGGCCCTTTAGAAAGAGCAGAACTCACCCTTGGGTTGCAGGTGCCCCACAGGCAAATCTTGAAATCTTCTTGTATCCCACACACTTTGGAAAATAAGGCAGCTTCTTCTTTAGCAGTAGCCGGGGGTTGCCCTGGAATAGCAGACAAACCTTCCACCCCAGCCCCTCAGGGATGGGGCACAAAGACCCAAATCAGCGGTCTCCACCACTTTAAAGAACAGCTTACTGTGTCCTTCTTTAGGCAGAAACACACCTTTCCCTAAATGTAGCTCTATTTCAGAGCTGAGGCTCCAATTCCTGTGCACAGAACTGCTGTGCTCCTCTCACACCAATCTCCAACTACAGAATAACCACACTGACTGTTCAAACTCCCAACATTCTAATCTAACTCCTTCTGCAGATTCCAATGTGGCTCATGCAGCTGCGATAGTTCTATGGTGATGTCATCCCTCAGTCTCAGCTGAGACTGAGAACAAGTGAGACAGTGTGAAATCCATTTAACTGGAGTTTCACAAGCTGCCTTCCTGCCTACCACTAGGTCTTACTGGGATTCTAGTAACCCCAGGTAACAGGGGGTTACACTAAATTAAAACCAGGGTTTCTCCTATGGTAGATGGTTTATCACATGAGTTTTACAAGCAATATATAAATGAATTGAGTGTTATATTACCACATGTATTCCATTCTTTGTTTGAGACAGAAGAGAGGTTTATGTGGAATTTTGATTCAGCATTGGTAGTTTTATTTATAAATCTGGGGATCGATGTGATTTGCATAATTGGAGGCCTATCAGTCTTCTAAATACAGATTATAAGATCTTTTCCTCCATTTTATGTAGTAGATTGCAAAGGGTGGCATCCGTATTGATACATCCCTCATAAACTTGCTCTGTTCCAGGGAGGAATATTAAACAAAATTTGCTGTTGTTACAGGCTCTGACAGAATTTGCTAAAAAAAAAAAAAAAAAAAAAAATTGTCTGGGTTTCTTTTGGCCCTGGATCAGTGGAAGGCCTTTGATACTGTTTCTCATGAATTTTTGTTTACTGTTTTAAAGCATTATGGATTACCTGGTCAAATACTGGCATGGATTACATCTTTGTATAAGGGTACCTCTTTTTCCCCCATAGTTAATGGTTTGGTGGGATCAAGTATTGATTTAAAATGGGGAGTTCATCAGGGATGCCCTCTGAGCCCTCTACTTTTTACTTTTGTATTGGACCCCTTGATGAGATGGATTTTAAGTGATAACTTGGTTCATGGTATTTCTCCAGCTGTGGATATTCCCCTCAAAAATTTCTGCTTATGCGGATGATATTTGTCTTATAGTACAAGATTCAGTTTCAGGAATTAGGGCATTGCAACTGTTTGAGGAATTTTCCAGATTCTCAGGGGTTTGTCTTAATTATGATAAATGTTTTGGTTTACAACTGGGGTTAGGGGATTCGGTACAAATGCTTGACTCTGTGCATATAGTGCATTCTTATATTAAGACTCTAGGGCCCAGATATTCAAACTGCTCCCAAAATGTGCGCAACAGCAGGAGCAAGCACAATTCAATTGTGCATATGCGCAACAGATGCGATATTCAAACATGGAGCAAAACAAATTGCGCAAGCAGCCAACGCCTGAATATCGCACAAACTGCGCCATAGCTAACCAGGAAGGGAAGCTGAGGAGAAAGGTTGGCGCCTAAGCGCAACAAGGCTAGCCCAGCTGAGCAGTCCAGAGGTGCCATAGTGCAAGCAGAGTCCCCCCACCCCCAGCAGAGCAATGGAACTGCACAACCAGGGAGGCAGGCTGGGGCCCCGCCAGCCATGCCACACATGGGCACAGGAACACACTGCAGAACCAACAAGACACCCGCACACCCCAAGCACAGCATCACTGAGGGTGGGACGATGATCCACTGGCCCATGGGGACAAGCCAACAAAGCACAGCAGGGCCATGACACCCCAGCACAACCACTGGCAGCTGAGACTGCTACACACAGGGGTTGACAACCACAGTGCACATCAGCCCCCGTCTGCACAGCACACCTGCACCGTGACCCCAAGACACCACCCATGTGCAGTGACTGTCACTGCAGTAAACACCACGCATCCCCGGCTGCGTCAACCTCATGTAGCATAGAACCATACAAGCGGACCCACCCTGTGCACCCAGCAGTGGGCGGCAGCAGATGGCAAGACCGACGAAAGTCACTGCCACCGGAGACACCTCCCCATGCACACACACACACACACACACACACGCACACACAGACACATACCCAGGACCACCACCCCAGATGGCATGCACACCACTGCAACTGAGCAACCATAGCCAGCTGCAAATCAGAGACCACCACAGTATTCATAACAAAAATATATATATATTCAAAAATAGAAAGTAGAACAACAAGAACAATAACAAAACTATTTACAGATATTTACAAGACCGGGGTAGAGGTACAAAGTAGGGGTGGGCAAGGGGTAGGGTGAACAACTGGGAGAGGAAGGCAGGGTGGGAGGGATGGGTGAAGTGGGAAGGAAGCCTGTCTAAGGCCTAGCAGGCTGGTCTTCTGCTGCTGGTGCCGTCTTGGTTGGCTGTGCCATCGCCGGAGCCAGGCGCTGGATGTCCTGGAGGATGTCATGGTTCTCAATGGACACCCTGGCCCAGCTGGTGGAGCACGCTCAATCCTCGTGGGATGCTGAGGCCTAGGAAAGGGAACACAGTCAATGGCTGTGACTGTCCACAACCCTGAACACCACCCAACCTGCAAGCCAGTGTCCCGCACCTGTGATGGTATGCACCCACCCACAGTGACCATGCACATGACATGCCCAACCAGGCGGCACCAGCTATGTGCACCACTGCACACACACACTGCCCATGTCCATCACAGCACAAACAAGGCTGTCAAGTGGCGTGGCAGTGTGGTGGGATGCCAGTTCCACAGCCATGTGCCCAGTGCATGCATGGACCACCAGTGATGCACACACAGGCGTGCAGTGACACTGGACAGTGATGACTGTCGCCTGTGTGGGTGCATGGTTGTGTTGTCCATGGCTGGTGGTCATGCCCACCCCTCCAGCATGCAATAGCATCCATGATGTAATGATACTCACACTCAGCAAGCAGCTGTGGCTGCTGCTGCTGCTGCTGCTGCTGCTGCTGTGGTCCACCCGCATCACCACCATCCGCCACCTGGGCCCTGCCACGGCCCTCCTCAGCCCGTGCCTGCATCCTCTCTGCCAGGCCTGTGGGAGACAAATGTTGAGAAAAACATCAGTGTGACTGCAAAGCAGACTGCCCCCTGCCCCAGTGAGTGTGCCTGCCCACACAGCCAGACCCATGCATCTCACACCTGCACACACTGACACAGCCAACCATGGCAGAGCCATCCCCATGCACAGCCACCAAAACACACTCACACCCCTACGGAGAATACAGGTGCATAGATGGTACACCCACCTGGCCTAGGCACAACGCCTCTCCTGGCACGTGACCATAGGCATTGCAGCATCTGGCTCCCTCCTGTGGAGGTCACTGAATCTGTGCGGCACTGCTCTGCAGACCAGCGCTGCCCTGTGACCCTCACCAGGTCAGTAGCCACCTGCAGCCAGACCTGAGTGCGAGCCATGGTGAGGGTTCCTCCCCATACAGTGCCCCATAGTGGGGCTCAACCAGAAGCCACCAGGTTGGCCACCTCCACTGGGCTCCATTGGGGCACTCTCCTCGTGCCATAGTTGGAGTTGTACAGCAGGCAATATGGCACCCATAGCGCGCTATTGCAGTGGAAATGTTTGCAATAGACCACCATAGGTTCCAATCGGCGCTGTTAGTAACAGCGCGCGATGATTCTATAGCCTGTCACCAAACAGCCTTACGAAATATGCCACAGGCAGCCGAACAGCCAGGGGCAAAGGTCGGACACCAGGTCAGGGGTCTATGATGCAAGGCCATGCACAGCGCCATCTAACATCTCGCATCCTGTGCGACCGACCACCTGCATGCCAGTGCCACAGTGGACTATTGCGCAGTAGTGCCACAGCGCCATATGGTGCCCAGTGCTGTAGCGCCACTGGCATAATGGTGGCCATGGCCTGAATTGCCAATCGTGCAAGCACGTCATCAGCGTGGCAGGCGCCTGCGTAAGCTACCTGGGCATGCACAATGCAGTGTACCACACAGTCACAGATCTGCGCCATTGGCTCGCGGCTCAACCTTATTGCGCCAAAGCGCAACGGAGCGATATTCAGCAGACACATGCAAATCATCTGATCAGCCATTCAAAGGCGCGGTGGTGCGATTTGCATCTCATTACAGTTGCTCCACTCTAATTTGCATGCATTGCGCTATAAATGTCGACATTGGGCTGTGCTGGCCAGATTCGGTTACTGCAGGTGAGAGATGGGTTGCATGCTGTGGGATGTTCTGGACAATGGGCATGGGATAACGCTGTAGACTGCACAGTGACAGGTGTCCACTTCCACCCATACAGATCGCCATGACCGAGTAGAGCCAAGGTGAGGGTGAGGATGGTGGGTGAAGGAGGAGGCCCAACTTCACCATGGCGAGAGACAGAGGCCCTCTTCCAGGCCTACCTGGAGGAGGAGTCACTACTGAGTGGACGGCGGGCACCCCTCAGGCCCGTGCGGCTGCATGGGAGGGGTAGCTCGGGCAGTGAACCTGCATGGAAGCCACCAGCGCTCCGTGCAGGAATGCAAAAAGAAGATGGGGACAGACCGCGGGAGGGTGAAGGAGAGGTGGCAGCCCTCAGGGGCGGCACGTGCTGGCACTGGCGAGGGCCAGCCAGCGGTGGTGGAGCTGACCCGGCTGAGACCGACTGGCTGCATCAATGCAGTGCTATTGGCGTACCAGGCGTGGATTCCAGACAGGTGGAAGCCCATCACTGCAGTATGACATGGTGGTGGTGTTGGGGGAAGGTTGTTCACATGCACTCACATGTCCTCTCTTTCTGTTACAGATCCTGTTCGTCTTCAGGGGATGGTGGTGGTGGGTCCAGGCAGTGAGGAAGACCTGCTGGACATGGAGGATGGTCCATCCACCTCTGTCACCAGCCAGCATGCACTGCACCAGCATGCACACTGGGCTGCCAACTCTGGTGTCGGTGAATCGGGTGTGGGGGTGCACAGCCTGTGTCTCAGCAGTCTGGCATGCAAGCATGCCAGCATGCTGTGACTGTGGCTGTAGCACGTACCTGCACCATCGATGAAAGGACTGCAATGGGCAGTGACATGTGTGGTCCCATGACGGACACACAGCAGGCCAGCATGTGCCCCTGGGCCTAGCTGGTTCCAACATGTGTGCCAGCATGTCGGCTCAGTCCCAGGCTGTGCCTGTCAGCACCGGTGGGGCAGCACGGTGGCTGTGCAGGTGTCTGGCACTGTTGCGGCCACAGCAGTGGACGAGTGGTCCCTGGGGCACAGGGTTGGAGGGGCAGCAGCAGTCACCCACCAGGTCTGGGGTACAGTGTCCAGCGGTGGCACATGCCCGCCGCCCTTTGATATGCCCATTCCTGGTCCTGGTGAACAGCGCCACCCTCAAGGGGTGTTGAGCATCAGGTCCTTCCACACCCTGGGGACAGGATGCCATTGTGGCAGAGTACCCATTTGAAGAGCACACCCGCCTGCTGCGGGAATCAGTACAGCAGCAAAGCGGGTTGCAACGTCTGTGGAGGCACTGTGTGCGGCTGTGGAGCAGCACAGCAGGGACTGTGCTCTGGACCGTGCAGAGATGGTCCGTGTCGCGGATGGATGTGACCGCCGCCATTGACAGGCAGACCCAGGCATTGGTGGCTGTCATGGCTGCATTGGGCACACAAGCAGGTGCTCCTGTACCACGCACCCCACAGTATGCTCTCCTCCCCATTCCGGCGTCGTGCGACACCAGGCCTGTCGCGCCGGGTTCTTCTGTGGGCATCCCAAGCACCCCTGGTGCAGGTATGTTTGGCATCCTACAGACCCCACTGCAGACAAGGTCGCGATTGCGCAGTGGGACCCTGATGGTCCATCGGTGCCATCCCATGTGGCCCTGCTCAGCCTGCCAGTGCTGTTGGGTCACGGCGGGCCGCCCATGCATCCGGGTGGCTGTGGAACAGTGCAACATGACTGACCTGTCTCCCAGTGCGGGCCCTGTCTGGTGCTGCCCTGTGTGCACTGTGCGTCATGGTGGGCAGTGCACTGGTGGGTGCCCTGCCCATCACGCCGACATCTCGGACCACCTGCACACCATCCCGACTGCTGTCCACAGGTGCGTGTGCATGATGCCTGGTGTACTGTACACCAAGGTGCAAGGGTGCCCAGCATCTGACACACTTGCTTGGACAGTACAGGTGGTGGGTGTGGTCTGTGGATCTGTGTGTTTGCCTTGTGTGTTCCTGCTCTGCTGTGCACCTGCCCATGTCGCTTTGTGCCTGGTGTGTTTGTGTGTGTGTGTGTGTGTGTGTGTGTGTCCATATGACTGTTCGCCCTCCCTGATGGTGTGTTTGTGTCCTGGTCCCTTCCACCCACTTGCCGTCATGCACCCCTGGTGTGTTACTCTGTGTGCCTGTGGGTTGCGCCAGGACAGTGTTGTTTGCACATGGCCCCTTGACTTACCTGTGTTGTGCATAATGCTCCTCCGTGATGGTGTCCGGTGCATCTGGGCCTGCCGGATCAGTCGGGAGTCCCGCCCGTCAAGGGGGCTGCTCATCACCATCAACACCGGCACCGCTGGCGTCCCCATCGCTGTCCCCTCTTCAACCTGTATGGCTATCCCACAGTCATTGGCCATGTTGTGCAGGATACAACAGGCCAGGAATATCCGCAGGCCTTTGAGGGGCTGTACTGTAGGAGCACCGCCCGAGGTGTCTAGGCAGTGGGCGTGCCTTGAGCATCCCAAACACCCGCTCAATGATGTTGCGTGTGGCGGCATGTGCCTCATTATAGCGTTGCTGCGATGGGGTCATGGGGGCGCGGTGTGAGCAACCAGGGATGGAGTGGGTATCCGCTGTCACCTGTGTGGAGATAGTGGAGATCAGTATCATGTTCAGGTCCATTGCCCATATCCCTGTGTGCCACTACCATGGCACCTATGGCATTCCACCCTTGCCCCGAGTTTGCATTTCCTACATGCGTACTCACCCACTAGATGGCCTGTGGGGATGTCCCACTCTTGAATCGATGGCACAGTGCGGACTGATGCCATATGAAGGCATCATGTGCTCCGCCAGGGTGTGTGGCACAGACATTGATTATATGCCCAGTGGCATCACACCACCTGACAGTTGACACTGGAGAAGCCCTTTCTATTCCTATAACACGCATCGGAGCCGGGTGAAATCGCGAATGGCCACATGGGTGCAGTCTATGGCCCCTAGCATGCCAGGCATACGTGCTACCCTGTGGGCATACTGCATGTTTGCTGTACGCTCTGCCGTGGTGCTGGGGAAATGGATGTGCTCCGCGGCATGTGGCAGCAGTGCACTGAGGAATTGGGTGAGGATGCGTGGCGTGGCCGACTGTGATGCCTGTGGTGTCCCCTGTTGGCCTCTGGAAGGTGCCCGTGGCGAGCAGGCACATGCAGGCTGTCACCTTGGTCTCCACTGACAGAGCATGACTCCGTCGTGGTGCCTGCATCACATCACTGCACAGCTCACAGAGCCGCCTCAGTATTGCCCTGTTCAGGCGGTGCCTTACGATCTCTACATCTGTGTACAGTTCAAAGCTGATGCAGACACGGTACTGCCTGTTGGGGGCATACCGCCGCAGGCCCATCCACAGCCCGTCCCCTGCACCTTGCATTCTCACCCCCTCATTACAGCTTCAATGTGGAAGCTGCCACTGTCCATCTCCTGGCTTGTGACCCCCTGGCTGATGTTGCTCTGTTACCCCGCTGTCCTGACTGCTACTTCCACTGCACGGGCACCCCGCTGGCCTCTGCAGCCTATGGCCCACACTGCTTCCCTTGCCTGCCCTGGCCTGTCACTGTCTGTCTTTCTCTCTCTCTCTCCCACTTGGCATCCCTGTAGCGTTCTTGCGCCTCTTCCTTGAGCCTTTTATTTTGGCTCATTTCGCTAGGGCGCAACTTCTGGCTGTTCGCTGTTGTGCATGCATAGTCTTTGGATATCGCATTACGCTATTTATGCATGGATCCACCTTGGTTGCGCATGCCATCATTTGCATTAGCTGTTGCTCAACATGTTTTCGTGGCTTAACTGCCTCCTGCTGAATATCGAGAATGGCGCGACTTTTGACTTCATGAGGCAACTCTTTTTGAATATCCGGCCCTAGGGGTTTATTTTGGGTCTTGTGATGTTGCCTCTTTGAATTGAGATGAGAAATTAGTGTTAGGGAAAGAAAGGTACAGATTTGGAAATCTTGGACTCTCTCAAAAAAAAGGGTTTCTATTATTAAAAATGTCTTCTTCCTATTTTTTATATATTAGTTATGTTTTTCCCTTACCTTTGAAATTTGAAACTCGACTATTAAGTTGTTTTTCAAATGCTATGGGGTAACAGATTAAATCCATTAAGAGATTTTACTTATCTGCCAATTAGGGCTGGGGCTTGGCATGATAAACCCGTGGTATTTATTATTCCTTTTTTTCAGTTCTATCTTGCATAATGGTCTGAGTGATGCTGAGGATTTATGGGTTGATTGGACAGATGAGCTGTTTAGCTCCTTTTTTCAATATTGTGGGAGATCAGGAGTTAAGGGAATTAAGGACCTTAACCTTCCTGATTTTGCAGTCCCTGGTTTTAGGAAATTAAAACTATGCAATTACAAAAGCTGAGACTTTTTAATGATTAGAGAGCAGATCTATTGTAGGATCATGGAAATTAATTTTTGGTTCAGGTAGATATCCGAAGTGCTATCCTCTAGATTATAGTTTGCACTTAAACTTTTAAGAGACCCTAGAGTTCCTGTTCATCGTGGAATGTCTCTTGGCGTTGTTGTTATGGGAGATTAGGGTCCTTGAAATTGGAAACATAAGGCGGTGGAGGAAAGGGAGTGTTTAAGACCAGGATATGATGGTTTATTGGAATCTTTAGAACATGTTTTTATTAACTGTCCATATATAATGCTTTTGGCTTGATTTATGGAGTAAATGGAATCGGGGCCTATTACTTATGAATCTTTAATTTTAGGAGATTATTCAGGTTTTTAAGGAGGTATCACCCTAATACTTTGAATGTGATCTTTATCTGTACAGAATATCATCTTTGGCAAGCCTGGTGTCATTTTTATTTACAACATGTTGTTCTATAAAACTCTGTTATTATTTTACAAATTGAAAAAGTAATACAAAAGTTAAAACTTCTGAATTTCTAAAGATGGATAGGAGGACATTTACTATATTTTGGAAACATGTGGATCATTTATTTTGAATATTTTTTCTTTGATTGTTTTCTAGATACCCATTTCCTTTCTTGTTACACTGTTTACTTTTTAAATGCCTTTGTGTTTTCTTGTGATGTTATTCTCTGCAATAAAAATTCCCTACTCTCCAGTAGGGAACCTATGTCCAAGATGGCAGCCACAACTGTGTTTGCTGTGGAGGAGGCTAGAGAGGTGGGGGACTTGGTCTCAGTTCCCACCTTAGTATTGTCAGAGACACTGGTAACCCTAAGAAAATTGATGAGATACAAGAAAAAATTACTCACCTTAGTAATGTTGTTTCTTCTAATGGAGTCTTGCTGTATTCTGACATATGCAGTAAGGTCCTGCCTTTCAACTGCCCCAGAGAACAAAGGTTAAACTTTCCATGGCCAGCATGGAATGTTCACCTGAGCTTAGTTGAAGCCCGTCTGCTGTTGTTTAAACTACAACCATCAGATCTTCTGAGCAAAGACTCACTAGATGTTCTGTGTGAAACTGTAAAATTCTTACTAGACAACTGGCAAATATATCTATATAAAATGTTTTTGGTTTCAAAAGGAAGACTCAAGTCAGAAACCCAAAAACAAAACACATTCAAAACACAACCCTCACCCAAACCAAAGAGGGTGAAAAAGGACACCCTAAGGTGCCAACACTGCTCCTGCCCACCCACATCCCAAAATCTAGGTTCTGAGAGGGAGGCGGGGCGGTCAGAATACAGCAAGACTCCATTAGAAGAAACAACATTACTAAGGTATTTTTTCTTCAAACAACATGAAGTCTTGCTGTATTCTGATATCTGAAACTACCAAGCAGTACCTCCATGGAGGAGGGACAGAACCTACTTGGAAACAGGCTCTGAAGTACTGCTGTGCCAAACAGAGCATCACTCCTAGCCTGGATATCCAGAGAGTAATGCTTGGTGAAAGTATGGACTGTTTTCCAGGTGGCTGTGACAAATTTCTAAGAGGAATATCCTGGCAGCAGCCAGGAAAGCAACTAGTACCTCTAGTGGAATGAGCCCTCAGGCCTGAGGGTGGAGTTCTACCAGTTTTTCATAGCAGAATTGTATACAAGAAACAATTCACCTGGCAATGAATCTCTTAGTGGCAGGTTTGCCTTACCAACTTTTCATATGTAAGGAACAACTGGAAGGATTCAAACCTGTGACCCTTGGTACACTCTATGTAGTAGCTAAGGGCTCTTTTAACATCAAGCTGTGTAGCCTCCTCTCTCCCGAGGAAGAATGGTCAGTGAAGAAAACAGGAGAGATATAGACTGATTGAGGTGGAAATATGAAACCACTTTAGGTAAGAACTTTCTGTTAGTTCTAAAGACCACTTTATCTCTATGGAAAGAGATGAAATCAGATTCCACTGACAGGGCTTGCAATTCACTGATATGCCTGGCAGAAGTAATGGCTACCAAAACACAGTTTTCCAAGTCAAGTACTTAAGCTCTGCTGAGGACAAAGGCTCAAAGGGAGGTTGCATAAGCTGAGCAATGCAAGCGTTAAGGTCCCAAGCAGGAGCAGGATCCTAAAGTGGGGATTGGTGTGAAGCAATCCTTGAAAACTACAAAAAACAGGATGGGATGACAGAGAGGAAGGCTTGCCTACTGACAAGAAATCAGAAACAGCTGCCTAGTGTACTTTAAGGGCAGCTGGTCTGAAACCTAGGCCATTAAGATGGACGATATAGTCCAGAACTGTAGGCAATTCAGCAGAGTCTGGAGAAATATTCTTCTTAGAACACCAAATGCTGAATATTTTCCATTTGGAGATGTAAGTCTTCCTGGTGGAAGGCTTTCGAGAAGCATAAGGATATCCAGAACCCCTTGGGAAGATGCAGATCTGCAAATTCTAATTCTTCAAGAGCCATGCCTTGAGATTGAGAGACTGAAGATTCGGTACGAAATCCTCCCTGAGAGGATGTCAACAGGTTGTAATTCCTGGGAAGAGACAGGGAGGGTGGACTGCTAGGGACAGCAACAGTGGGTACCAGGGCTGTCTGGCCCAGTCTGGAGCAATCAGAATCACTTTGCATGGTTGTGACCTTATCTTGACTAGTACTTTGAGCAGGGGAGCATATAGAAATTTCCCTTCCCAGTTCAGAATCAGAGCATCAGGGGACTGAGCTCAAGACTGGGGTCTGCAGCAAAAGAGAGGAAGTTGGTGATTGTCTGGGGCTGCAAAAGATCTATTTCTGGTGTGCCCCATCTAGAGAAAATCACTTTCAAAACTATAGGATCTAGGGCCCATTCGTGATAGCAGGGATATTCTGCTCAGTGCATCTGCTAGGACATTGTCCTTCTCTGGGAGGTGAACTGCTATCAGAGAGGTTTGCAGGGAATAGGCCATGGACCACAACTTCATTGCTTCTGTGCACAAGGCCATAGACTGAGTGCCTCCTTGCTTGTTGATGTACCACATGGTGGTGGTGTTGTCTATTCTGACCTGAACCACCTTGTTCTGTACAGATTTGGAAAAAGCTTGCAGTGCCAGAAACACTGCTCTGAGTTCAAGAGATTGATGTGAAGCAGAGATTCCTGAGGTGACCACAGTCCTTGGGTGGTAAGATCCCCAAATGGGTTCCCCAGCCCAGCAGGAAGCATCTGTGGTGAGTATCATTGAATGAGACTGAATGACAAATGGAACCCCTTGTCTCAAATTGTCTGATCTTGCCACCATTATAAGGCTTGGATTAGGGTTTGAGTCACTGGGACTAGTTTGGTGAGGGAATCCTTTCTTTGGGACCAGAAGGCTCTTAAGTGGAACTGAATGTCCCTCATTTAGAATCTTGCCCTTGGACCACTGCTGTGGAAGCTGCCATGTGGCCCAGAAGCTGAAGGAAATGCCTTGCTGGTCGAGACACCTGAAGGATGAATGAAGAGGCCAGTTCCATAGGGTTCCTTGCCCTTTCCAGGGAAGGAAGGCTCTTGCCTTTACTGTATCCGTTCGACCTATGAAGGTGAGGAGCTGTACTGGTTCGAGAACTGACTTTGGAAGGTTGAGAAGGAATCCTAGGAAGTGAGCACTTGCTGGGTCACTTGCAGATGTGACTTGACTTGGTCTGGAGACTGACCTACTATGAGCCAGTCGTCCAAGTATGGGAAGATGGAAATCTTTTTCTTCTTAGGAAAGCAACAACTACTGCCAGGCACTTGTGAAAACCCTTGGGGCTGATGTTAGGCCAAAGGGCATTGCTCTGAACTGATAGTGGCCTGAGGGCAACTCGAACCTGAGGTACTTTCTGTGGGAGCATCTGATGGGAATGTGAGTAGGCATCTCTGAGGTCCAGGAAGGCTAGCCAGTCCCTGACCTTAGAGAGGAAGGATAATTCCCAGAGTTACCATTTTGAACTTTGGCTTCAAAGGTGTTTGTTCAGATATCTTAGGTCCAGGATGGGCCACCATTCTCCTGTCTTTTGGGGGTTAGGAAGTACCTGGAGTACAATCCTTTGCCCTTGTGTGAGTGGGAACCCTCTCTATAGCTCTGAGAGCTAGAAGAGAAGAAACTTCTGCCTCTAGGGCAAGGGTCTCTGAGAGATTTGCAGGTGGAAAGGATCTGGTTCTCATTTTGGGAATTTTTTGAAGCTGAGAACCAGTCCCTGGCTTACTACTTCCAGGACCCACTTGTCTGATGTAAGAGACTTCCAGTCCTGGACAAAGTAAGCTAGCCTGCCCCTACTGGTATGGGAGAATCAGCCGAGCAGACCCATCAGGGTGTCTGCTTGCAGGGCTTTAGGCTGAGGGGTGGATGCAGGCCTGCTCATCCCCTTCTGCCTCTCCTCTAAAGAACCCCTCTGTGAAAAGGAAGAAGGCCTGACCTTGGTAAAAGGCCTTTGGAAGGGCCTGCCCTTCCTGAACTGCTGCCTTTGAGGTTGCTTGCCTTTCTTTGGCCTGAGCACTCCTGTAAGTGGTCCTGCCTCATCCATCTTTTCATGTAGTTTTCTGTCTGCTCCCCAAACAGAGAATTACCAATTACAGGAAAATTCATGGCCTTAGCCTGGCTATCCTGTGAGAGACTAGTACATCTGAGCCAAGCCATCCTCCGAAGAGCCACAGATGTAGCCACGACTCTTGATGAAACATCACTGGAGTCCACAGCAGCATGAAACTGCACAGAAACAAAACAAAACCTATGTAGTACTCACGGTACCACAGACAGAGACTTGAACCGACTAGCGATAACAGCAATTCGGTAGAAACCGATGGAAAACCGACGCCGACCAACTTTTGAACTGAGCAGCAGGAGAAATCTCGGGCGACTGTTCAGTGAGGCGGAGTAAAGAATCTGATGGTTGCAGTTTAAACAATAGCAGACAGGGGCTTCAACCGAGCTCGTGGTGATCATTCCATGCTGGCGATGGAAAGTTTAACTCTTTGTTCTCCGGGGCAGTTGAAAGACAGGACCTAACTGCATATGTCAGAATACAGCAAGACTTCATGTTGTTTGAAGAAGAAGTTACTGATTTGGCCCTGCAGCAGCGGAAGCTGTGTTTGAACCCTTAGAGGTATCTCACAAGATGAGGATTCTGAGATGCTTGAGAATGCCTCCAGAGCTGAGGAGGATTCTCACTTTTCTGCCTGTGAACACGATGCACCCGAACAGAGGGCTACAAAAGCGTTTAGCTCTGGAGGAGCACAGATTTGCAGTCACAAAATGAAACTGCAGCGAGAACTTCATAAGCTACGTGCTGGCAGTCCAAGTACTGCTGTCAAAGCGGCTGGTTGTGTTCAGCGTCTGGAAGTGGAGGAGGACTTGCCTAGTGTAGGGGCCCGTCTGGAGCAGACCAGAACTGCAGTCACTGCTTCTATGCCGACAACCGTGAGTAAACCTCTAACTACTGATGGCGATTCACCATCTCCTTTGCCGATTACACAAATATTACTGACTCTTCTGTTTTACCTGCATGGACTATGGAAACTGCTTTGAAGAGGCGGGTTGGGTGCAGGAGATGACTGATGGGCAGTGGATTTCAAGCTCTTCTCCGATCAGGTCTCCTCATCCTGAAGATTTCCCCAGAGCTACTGCATGCACCTAGTAGAACTACAAATACTACTGGCCTTGTTGTTACCAACAGAACTTGCATTGACCCAGAACCCGGTTCTTGACTTCGAAGTCTCCTCTACCTAAAGGCTTCTACATCTGCTCAGTCACCAGAGACAATGGCCTTGGGGCGAAGTTGCAACACCCTAAAAGCGATGGCCAGGGTCATACCTTTTCCTCTTTATTTAAATTTTCTGTTTTGGCTGCTAAGCGGCATAATGCTGTCTGTTTGTCCTTCATGGGTGGTCTGCTTGATCCCCCTGATCATGTATATGTACGCCAGCTTTTGAAAAATTCCCTTAAATTTTTTTCCATGACATTCGCACTGATTCACATATTGAGTGAATCTACTTTTGATATTAGTTTTCAGACATCTACGTGGACTGTAACATTTTGGTCAAAGTATCAAGCCTTGAAAACCACTGCCTTATGGACCCATTCATGGCCATTCCTTGACCAAAACTGCTTATAAAACTATCACTATTTTATTTCAGAATGAAGGTGTTGACATGACTGAGGTACTATACAGGTTGAAGCAATGCTGCACAGTTTTGGGGCAGCCTGGCGCTATCTTGGACACTAAGAACATTTGTACTGGAGAGGGGAAGGTCAAAGTTTTGTTGAATACTGCTGAGTCTGGTACTGTGCACCTGCCTAATTATTTTTATAGGTTGAGATTGAGGGGTCCTGTTTTATCCTGGACAACCGAAGGCCTGCTATAGGTGTGGGGACCCCTCCCATCTAAGCAGTGTGTGTGATAAAATTAAATGTAATGTCTGTGGGGAACTTGGTCGTGTTGGGGTTCACTGTTTAAACAAATGTAAGTGTAACCTCTGTGAAGAGGTAAGGCACACCCTTTCAAAACTGTCAATGGGACGCCCATAACCAGGAGTATCATGAAGCAGGGGTGGATCAGCTTTTCATTATAACCCAGGTGCAGAAGGCCTGGCTGCGCACCAGCCCATGGCTGTACAGCCTATAGTCCCTCAGCCTGAACCTGTGGTGCCTGTATGTGTTGAGGTAGATTACAACACCTCCTGTAGTTCCTCCTATAGAGGGTCCTCCTGACCAGTCACTGCCTATCCCTGAGTCTGAAAATTTTAATATTATTGTTCCAGATGCATTTCCAGTATCAGAAACATGCCACCTCTGAGGACCTGCCTTTACTACTCATAGGCGGTTGACAAGAAGTCATCCTCAGGCAATACCCCCAAAGCCTTGAAATCCTCTCCCATACTGGTGTCTAACCAATATGAGCTTTACAAGAGATTTCTGATGATGCTGAGGGAGTCTGACTCTTCTTCCATTGCTTCTTCACACCCTGGAGGTATCACTGACGCTGAATTACAGATTGGTAAGGGTTTGTCTCAGAAGCGAAAGACCAGAGTGAAATTAAAAGGAAAAAGGTAGAAGGAAAAAAATCATGATTGTGCTATTTGAGATTTATTTTCTGAATTTCTTTCTCTGATTAATTATTTTGTGTGTCACACTATCAATGTGAATAGTGTTAACGCCTGACTAAAGACAATTGTTTTTTTCTTTTTGCGTAGGCAGTGTGGTCCAGAGGTAGAGTTGCTGACTCTGACTACAAGGGTACTGGGTTTGAGCACGGCTCAGGGACAGAGAGTAGAAATTTTATGGGCAGACTGGATGGGCCTTGCGGTCCTTATCTGCCAACTTCTATGTTTCTATGTATTGCCTTTGGGAATTTTTATGTTACAAGATACTAGGTTCTCACGACTCATGAAATCATCAAGCACAAAGGACTGGTTGCTGGGCCCATCATTTCAGTCTATTGACCAGGACATGTGCTCAGGATTGTGAATTTTGATAAATGTACCAGGTTTTTGTTTGCTTAAACTTTTGATATATCTCCTGGCACAAGCGCTTGTTTGGGATTTTGTAATTGGGCCCTGTTCTTATAGGGTCATTAATTTGTATGCTCCCCAAACCAAGACATCCCATATAAATTGTTCTCCTTGGTTCGTCCTTATTTACACACTTCCTCCAAATTATTTTTTCTGGGGACTTTAATTGTGGTTAAGCCTTCGTGACAGGAGTGCTTTTACTAAAACACAGAAATTATTTTGTGATTCCCATGAATTGGTGAAGTTGGTTCAAACTGCTTGTCTTCATGATGCATATTTGACGTTTACAAAATAGCATACTCCAACATTTCAAAAGGGCAGATTGGAAACAAGGATTGATTTTGTTTTTTGTCCAGGACCCTCCCTATTTTTCCGCGCTGTGCAACCTGTGGCATTCTCAGATCTAAATTGCTTTCTGTTGGAGTGGAATTAGGTGCGCCTTTACATAAAGGACCTGGAATTTGGAAGTTTAATACTTTCCTATAACAAAATCCAGAGTTTTTGCAGTCTTTGTTATATTTTCTTCAGGCACGACAATCTGTCTTTATCTGTTATGAGGACCCTATTCAGTGGTGGATAGATATGAAACAACATTTGGTGAATTTTTGAAACTTTATAGTCATAAGAAAAGTAATTAGGAATATCTTTATTATTTACAGCAGAGGGTGCATTTGCAGTCTCTGATGATGATAACTTATCGACAGGGCAAGACCTTTCCCAGCACTTGCTGTCACAACCTCACTCAGCAGGCCAGGCCCTCTGCTCCCACACTGCCAACCTCCAAGCGCAGTATCAGAACAGTTAACAGAACAGGGTAACCCTCCTGTCTGTTTTGTGGGTCTGAATCACCTTTGGTCTCAAGTTCTGAAGGGATTCAAACTGTGAGCCTTATGCTAAGCGTGCCCAAATGTATAAGCTCAGATAATTCTGTTCTTTGGGGAATGCCAGATATCTTTCGCCAAGGGCACCTAACCAGGTATACAAAAATTAACCCTTAAAAATTCTATGAAAAGACCTTAGGAAAATTCTTACCTACCCAGTTTGGTATTACCATCAAGCTTTGAACAGTTTAGTCAGCCTTAACCGTCTGTATTCGCATGCAAAAGAAAGAACTTGAAGGCACCCAGCAGTCTCTTTAAATATAAGAGGTTTACTTAGAAAATGTATAAAAATAGGTAAAAGAAAAAATTACTCACCTTAGTAATTGTGTTTCTCCTAATGGAGTCTTGCTGTATTCTGACATTATGCAGTTAGCCCAGCACTTGAACTGCTCTGGAGAGGAAAGAGTTAACTCTATGCCAGAGCATGAAACGTTGAGCTCGAGCTCAGTTCAGACCTCTGTCTGCTGCACTTTAAAGTGTAACCGTCAGATTCTTATGAGCTAATACTAACTAACTACCCCACTAAGTGGAAATTGTAAAATGTTTACTAGCCAAAAGGCACCCAAATATTTTGGATCCCCAAAAGACTCAAGTCAGAAACCCAAAACAAAAACCAGGTAGTGAATAAAACAATTATCAAATAATAACTATAACCCACTTCCCTGATTAAAAGGGAGGTGCCAAGTACACCCTGAGAGGTGCAACACTCGCCTACCATCCCACTTTCCAAAAACAGATTATGAGCAGGGAAGCAGGGAGGAGGAGGTCAGAATACAGCAAGACTCCATTAGAAAAACGCAGTTACTAAGGTGAGTAATTTTTCTTCAAACAACACGAAGTCTTGCTGTATTCTGACATTATGCAGAATACCAAGCAGTACCTCCATGGAGGAGGAAATCAAACCTATTTTAGGAATAGGCTGTGCAGTACTGCTGTCCAAACTGAGCATCACTCCTAGCCTGGATATCCAGAGAGTAATGCTTGGTGAATGCATGGACTGTTTTCTAGGCGGCTGCTTTGCATATCTCTAATGGGATATATCTCTGCAGCAGCCAGAGAAGCAGCTATACCTCTAGTCGAAGGAGCCCTCAGGCCTGAGGGGTACTTTGCCTAGCTTTTCATAGCAGAATTGTATACAAGAGATAATCCACCTGGCAACAGTTCTCTTAGTAGCAGGTTTGCCCTTTCCCACTTTCCCATAAGTGAGGAAAACTGGAGGTAGTCAAACCTGAGTGCCTTAGTACGCCTCCATGTGACTAGGGAGGTGGATCAGGGAAGGCAGCGGACGTGGCCTATCTGGACTTCAGCAAGGCCTTTGACACGGTGCCACATAGAAGACTATTACACAAACTGGGGAATATGGGTGTGGGCAGGACAGTAGTGTGGTGGGCAGGTAACTGTCTGGGTGGCAGGGCACATAGGGTGGTGGTAAATGGCTGTCAATCTACAGAGGAAAAGTGACCAGTGGGGTACCACAGAGGATTAGTGCTGGACCGGTCCTATTCAACATCTTCATCAGTGACATTGCGTGGGACCTAGAAGGCAGAATTTCCCAGTTCACCGATGACACAAAGCTCTGTAACAGAGTAGACACACCAGAGGTGTAGACAGAATGAGAAGGGACCTGCAGAAACTTGAAGAATGGTCAGGGGTTTGGCAGTTGAAATTCAATGCAAGGAAGTGCAAGATAATGCATATGGGGCACAAAACCCTGGCACAATATATCAGTTGGGGTGAAGATACAGCATGCACCAAGCAAGAAACCGATCTTGGGGTTATCATCTCTGATGACCTCAAGGTGAGAAAACACTGTGACAAGGCAGCAGGTAAAGAAAATAGGATGCTGGGATGCATAGGCAGGGGCATCACTAGCAGGAAAAGGAGGTTACAATTCCACTATACAAGACACTAGTGAGGCCCCACCTGGAGTACAGTGTCAGATTCTGGAACCTTACTCACGTAAGGACATAGGGTAGAGAAGGTGCAGAGGAGGACAACAAAGATGGTACATGGATTGCATCACAAGTCCTATGAGGACAGGTTGAAGGAACTGAATATGTACTCCCTGAAGGAGAGGAGGAGAGAGAGATATGACAGAGACATACAAGTATCTTACAGGGAGGAACAGGGTGCAGGAATACACTATTTTTAAGCAAATAAGATGTTCAGGACTCGATGGCATGGGATGAAGTTGGAGGAGGATAATTCAGAGGAAACATGAGGAAGAATTTCTTCACAGAGCGGGTGGTGGACAAGTGGAGCAGCCTGCCAGAAGTAGTGATGGGGCTGAAACAATCACGGGATTTAAGAATGTAGGGATAGACATAAAGGAATTCTGGAGGTCAGGGTTAAGGGCAACAGACTTCTAGGAAAACATAAAGTGAACTTACAAGCTCAAATGGGCAGACTGGGTGGGTCGAGGCCCTTATCTGCTGAAACTGTCTATGTATCTATGTATCTAGTAGCTAGAGCTGTTTTAACATCCAAACTGTGTAATCTTCTCTCTCCTGAAGAAGAATGATCAGTGAATAACACAGGAAGAGACATGGATTGGTTCAGATGAAAATCTGAAACCACTTTGGTAAGAACCTCCTGTTGGTTCTGAGGACCACATTATCTCATGGAATGAGATAAAATCAGGCTCTACTGACAGAGCTTGCAATTCACTGATATGTCTGGCAGAGGTAATAGCTACCAGAAATGCAGTTTTCCAAGTCAAGTACTTAAGCTCTGTTGAAGACAAAGGCTCAAGGGGGTTGCATAAGCTGAGCAATGCAAACATTAAGGTCCCAAGCAGGAGTAGGATCCCTAAAGGGGATTAGTATGAAGCAATCCTTGAAAAATTACAGAAAACAGGATGAGATGCCAGTGAGGAGGGCTTTCTCACTGATAGAAAAGCAGACACAGTTGACAAGTGTACTTTGAGGGTAGCTGGTCTGAGGCCTAGGCCATTAAGATGAACCATGTACTCAGGACTGTAGACAAATTAGCGGTATCTAGGGATATGTGTTTCTTGGAGCGCCAAATGTTGAATCTTTTCCATTTGAGTTATAAGTTTTCTGGTGGCAGGCTTCGAGAAGCTTTGAGAATGTCCAGAACCTACTGAGACAGATGCAAATTTGCATACTCTAACTCCTCAAGAGTCATGCTTTGAGATTGAGAGACCGAAGGTTGGGATACCAAATCCTCCCTCGGGAGTAGGTTAACAGGTTGTGATTCCTGGGAAGAGATAGACTGATAGAAGAGATGGACTGCTAGGGCAGCAACAGGGGATACCAAGGTTGCCTGGCCCAATCTGGAGCAATCAGGATCACTTTGCAAGATTGTGACCTTATCTTGACCAGGACCTTGAACAAGAAAGGAAAGGAGGAAGGCATACAAAAATACCCTTCCCAATCCAGAATCAGAGCATCCAGAGGACTGAACCCAACACCAGGGTCTGCAACAGAAGAGGAAGTTGGTGATTGTCTGGGGCTGCAAGAGATCTATCTCTGGAGTGCCCCACCTGAAAATATCACTTTTAACACTAGGGGTCCAGGGACCATTCATGATGTCCCTGGAAATCCTGTTAATGCATCTTCTAGCACACTGTCCTTCACTGGAAGGTGGACTGCTACCAGAGAGGTCTGTAGAGAATAAGCCAGAGACCATAATTTCATGGCTTCTGTGCACAAGGCCGTAGATTGAGTGCCTCCTGCTTGTTAATGTATCACATGGTGGTGGTGTTGTCTGTCCTGACCTGAACCACCTTGTCTGTCTGATTCTGAGAAGGCTTGCAGAGCCAGGTTACACTGCCGGAGCTCAGAAGACTGATGTGCAGAAGAGACTCCTGGAGTAGACCACACTCCCCTGAGTTGTGAGAGCTCCCAGGTGAGCTCCCACCCCAGGAGAGATGCATCCATGGTAAGAACCACAGGGTGAGATTGAGTGATGAATGGGACTCCTTGCCTGAGGTTGTCCTGATCCTGCCACCATTGGAGAGCCTGGATCAGGGCCTGAGTCACTGGAATAAGCTTGGTTAGAGGATCTTTCTTCTGAGACCAAAAAGCCCTCAAATGAAATTGGACATCCCTCATCTGAAATCTGGCCCCTTGGACCACTGCAGTGGAGGCTTCGTGTGGCCCAGAAGCTGAAGAAAATGCCTTGCTGGTTGAGACACCAGAAGGTGGAAGAGGAGGCCAGCTCTATAATGGCCCTTACCCTTGCCAAGGGAGAAATGATTTTGCTTTTGACCGTATCAGTTCTACCACCTCTATGAAGGTCAAGAGTTGTGCTATCTCGAGGCAACTAGGAAGATTGAGAAGGAATCCTAGAACAAGTGAGAACTTGCTGAGTCACTTGTAAATCTGACTTGACTTGGTCTGGAGACTGACCCACTATGAGCCAGTCGTCCAGGTATGGAAATATGGAGATGTTTTTTCTCCTTAGAAGGCCACTACTACTGCTAGGCATTTTGTGAATACCCTTGGAGCTGATGTTAAACCGAAGGGCATTGCTCTGAACTGGTAATGGCCTGAAGGCAGTTCGAACCTGAGGTATTTTCTGTGGGAGCACCTGATGAGAATGTAAGTAGGCATCCTTTAGGTCCAGGGAGGCTAGCCAATCCCTGGCCTCAGAGAGGAAGAATTATTCCCAGAGTCACCATTTTGAACTTTGGCTTTAGTAGATGCTTGTTTGGGTATCTTAAGTCTAGGATGGGCCACCACTCCCATTTTTGGGGGTAAGGAAGTATCTGGAATACAGACCTTTGTCACTGTTGATTGTAGGAACTTTCTCTATGGCTCTGAGAGCCAGCAGAGATGAAACCTCTGCCTCTAGGGCAATGGCTTCAGAGATGTTTGCAGGTGGAAATGACCTGACCCTCAGCTTTGGAAATGTTTTGAAGCTGAGGCCAGTCCCTAGCTTACTACCTCCAGGACCCACTTGTCTGAGGTAACAGACTTCCAGTCCTGAGAGTAGTAAGCCAGCCTAGCCTCCTACAGGGTTGAGGTCGACCCGGCTGACACATCAGGGTGTCTACTTGGCAGGAGCCTTAGGCTGAGAGAGGATACAGCCCTGCTCATCCCCTTCTGCCTCTCCCTCTGAAGAACCTACTCTGGGAAAAAGGAGAAAGGCCTGTGCCTGGTAGAAAGGTCTGTGAAAAGGCATGCCCCTGCCAAGCTTGCTGCCTCTGAGGAGTTGCCTGCCTTTCCTTGGCCTGTACACTCCTATAGGTGGTCCTGTACTCATCCATCTTTTCATATAATTCTCTGCTCCCCAAACAGAGAATTATTGACAACAGGGAAATCCATAGCCTTGGCCTGGGTATCCTGTGATAGGCTAGTACATCTGAGCCAAGCTAGTCTCTGAAGAGCCACAGATGTAGCCATGACTCTTGATGACACATCATTGGAGTCCACAGCAGCATGGAATTGGATTTTGATGCCTCACTCCTATCAGCATCCACCTCCTCCAGCTCCTTGGCCAGTCAGGAGGCCTGTTTAGCCAGTTCCAGTACAGTGTCCCATCTGGACTTCTGGTACCTGGCTGTGTGGCCATGTAATTAGCCTGCCTGAGTCCCAAAGAAGATGGCATGTATTGTTTCTTTGCCATGGCATCCAGCTTCCTGGAGTCTTTATCTGGGAGTGAAGCCAAGGGTATGTTAGCCTTATCACAGGCTGCAGCCTGCATGACTCAACATGGCTGCATTGCTGGTACAAATACTCCGTACCTGAGCCTGACAACATATACCTTTGTCCATTCTTCTGTCCACAGGAGGTAAAGAATTTGGAGATTTAAGCAACTTAAGTGTCTGTTTCCCAAAGGATTTGTGAAGGGAAAAGACAACCTCTTGGACTCTGGGATGTCCATCATCTCCATAGTCAGGCTCCTCTTGCTCCTTAACAGCTTCTTCCAAAGAGAGCTGGAGGTTTCTGCCACTTTCGTGTAAAACATAAAGTGGGAAGGGGACTCAGAAAGCCTAGGAAGGAAACACCAGAAGGCCTCTCTGGGCAGATGTCCGGTTCTATGGGCTCATCCAGACCTTCCACACCATCAGCATCATCATCATCATAATCATCATCCCCTCAAATCCGGTTCATAAAAATCCTCAGGAATAATCCTGAACCGGAGGAACCGACGGACTGAACACCTGCCCAAAGGTGTCAGATCAGTTGGAACGGACAGAGCAATTCAGCTACGCTAATCGCCCGGGCAATCTCTTCAGCGGTCGGATGATGTGGTTCTGGACCCGAACGGTCATTTATTTTTCTTTTTCTTTTCATCGGAACCGCCCCTCTGGATCAGCTCTCCGTTTATCCAAGAGATACGCCAGGTCAGTGGGCACTCCCTCAGATTCGAGTCAAAACCGAACCAGGCTGGCCATCGGGTCACAGAATTCTTGGCCTCCCTCTCCTAAGCTTGCCCATCTTTTATCCAGGGTGGCTTTAGGAAATGTTTACAAATTTGGCAGTCTGACTCAGGTGGTCAAAACCCAGACAGTAAGCATAGGTGGTGTGGGATCGGCCTTAGCAAAAGCCTCCCTACACTCACTACAGTGTTGAAACCAGTGGGCCCATTTTTTCTCTTGGGTTTCTCAGGCAAGCCATGCTAACACTTACTCTTTTGTGGCAACAGCCAGGCAAGACCCTTATTGGTTTCTAACACATGATTCCAGTATTTGAAAAAAAGCGATGAAACACGTTTTTTTTAAAACCGACAGGACGGTACCTCACACTAAATCCTGAAAGAAAAGACAAATATACACACTAATACAGAAACCGGTTCAGCCGAACAGGTTGAAAAGCTATTTACAATTTCCACAAAATTGTTTCTAAGCAAGTCCACTACCTATGCACTTACTGTACCACAGACAGGGATCTGAACCAAAAACAAAGAAAAGTATAGGTAAAACCGGCGATTTTTAGACCGGACCGAACCGTGAGTGAAGGAGAAATCTCTGGGCGACTGTTCAGTTAAGCGGAGAAAAGAATCTAGCGGTTACACTTTAAAGTGCAGCAGACAGAGGTTTGAACCGAGCTCGAGCTCAACGTTCTATGCTCTGGGATAGAGTTAACTCTTTCCTCTCTGGAGCAGTTCAAGTGCTGGGGCTAACTGCATAATGTCAGAATACAGCAAGACTTCATGTTGTTTGAATGTAAACACAGAACAATATATCACAAAGCATAGAATCACTTAAAAGAAAACAAGGAAAAGTGCAAACTCCTACCACAATACAATTAGACTTATCTATCTAATGTATGCTTATCTTTACAGTGCTTATAATTGGATGTTGTTGCTTCAGAGTCCAATAGGAATGTGTCAGTTGAAAAACACAGAATACAATTTAAAATGCTGTGTTTCAGCCCCTTCCATGAGGTTATCTAACTCCTGCTTCCAGAATATAAAATTTATACAAAACAGGATGTCCTATCAAGAGTTATATTAAACACTGTGAGTTCAGCAAAACTCATTTCCCAAATTATGACACTCTTTAAATAACATCCCTCTTTGATCTTGAGTGGTTTCCTGCTCGTCTTTGATCTTTGAGCAGTTCCTATTTCCCCATTTCAAAGGCAGGAGGTCAATAAAATACAACTCCTCAGAAATGTCATAAAGTTTACAATCCCTATCCTTGCAGCTGGTCAGCTACAATTAAGTCAGATAAACAGGAAACCCTTAATTATGTCTCTCTAGTCATTAATTATCTCCTGGCTTTCAGGTTAACATCCTGTAGCTGAAACCATGGGGGGATCATCCCAGGAGCACAGGATGTCCCGTGACAGACAATCACATACCACATTCTATATTACAAAATCATAGAACAATCATAATCAGCTGGCCAAGTGTCACAATTGCACCTTGTTCAGGCTGACATGTTAAACTATCAGTCTAGGTAGTCCCGTCAAGTATACCATCAGCATAAATTTGGTGTACAGGGTAAGCAATTTGTGATTTGTCCTTTGAAAATGATTCTCATATGATAGCCCAGAAATCTATGTCTGGTCTTATGGATACTGAGGGTTGCCTGCATGATACTCAGTCAGATATTTGCAGGCTTGTGATGGAACATTCATTGGCCCTTTTTTCTCCCTCCCTGATATAGATGGTGATTCTGTTTCTATTTTTATGGTCTGGATATTCGTCCCTTCCAGGCCTGTCTGGACCAGGCATGTACCATTATTACTGAACAGGAACTTAAATTAGCCATTAGCTCCTTGCAAGTGAATAAGACTCTGGGTCCAGATGGTCTTCCAAATGCTTTTATAAGATTCTAGGGGATCACCTGGTGCCTGAATTTACATCTATTTTTAATTCCCTTTTTTCCACAGAAATGATTCCTTTGGATTTACTAGGAACCCTAATATATAGTGTATAAAAAGAAGGAGATGCTTGTTTACTTAAATTGGCGACCAGTGTGTATGTTAAATATGGAATTTAAATTGTTGATGAAAATTCTGACAAAAGATTGTTGCTGATTGCTGAAATGGTAATACATCTGGCGCAATCATGTTCGATTCCAATAGACAAATTTTGATCATTTAATATTGCTCAGGAATTGTTTTCTCATGGTCATGCTAATGTTGCTTGAGTTTTGTTGTTTCAGTGGATTGAAAAGTGGCTTTTGATTCAGTTAGGCACGACTTTCTGTGGGAGGCCCTTCGCCCTTTGCATGTGCCCATGGGTATGATACAGTGGTTCCGTGCATTATATAGGATGGCTACTGTGGTCCCAGTAGTGTATGGCTGGGTGGGCCTTATGATACCAATTAGGCGAGAGTCTGTCAAGGCTGTCCTTTGAGCCCACTTCTATATGTCTTTTTCTTGATGTTTTATTGAGATGTTTGAATTCTTACCCTCAGATTAGAGCTACTGCCAGTCCAACACATGTAGCGCAATATAAGGCAATTGCATATGTGGATGACATGTGCTTTTTGGTGGCTGGCAGGGTTCTGTCACCCTCTCCTTGGTGTGTGTGCTGACTTTGGGAAACTTTTGGGCGTCTTAAATTTTGACAAAAGTATGGGTGTGAGGTTGGGCTTTCCTCAGATCCCAGTAGGACCTATTAGCTAACTTTGATTATGGGTCCAATGAGAATTTTGGTATCCTATTTGGAGTTCCTGACTCTGATTTTTTTAACTGGAGGCTAAATTATTACAAGACGACAATAAAGTGGCACATTGGAATAGGGGCAGGTGGGGAAAAGAAACATGTATTTTGATCAAATCATATTTAATTCTGACCTTTCTATATTTGAGTTATGTATACCCCATTCCAAAAATTTGGAAACCCGTGTTTTCAGTCTGTTCTTTCAGGCCTTTTGGGGAGCAGACTGAACCCTATTAAATGAAATGTTACATATCTGCTTATCACTGATGGTGGTTTACACATGGTAAATCTCTTGTTATTTTTACAGTATCTTTTTACTGCTGATTTGAGGCCTTTATTGATCAATACCCAGAAGGGCTGGAACCTTCATTGTATGATTCCTGCGTGTATGGTTCCACCAATGGAAAGTAATTCTTTGTCGGTGCTTAGACAATCTGTAGTTATACCAACTTATGTGAAGCATATGTTTTACATCTAAAGCAATAGAAAATAACCACTCAGATGGTGTTGACCTCTTCCCATAAAACTTTATATAGAAGTTTACTCCTGACCATCTGTGGTGTACAGCAGCCTTTTGAAAATACCCATTCAGCATCTTTTTCCTTTGGCCCTCTTAAGATGTAAGACAGTGCTGGTTCATATGTGGGATTTTCATTTGCTTTCATGTCATAAAGTATTAATATTAAGGTTAATCATAAACATGAGCAGTTACAAGAATGTTTATGTTCTAGACCATTATGTATTGCAGTGCAGAAACAATTCCCCATCTATTTTCTGACTGTTCTTTTATTTAGGCTTGGTGGTCTTTTCTGGCTCGACCGTGGGCTGTTCCATTGTTTTAGACTGTGACTTATTCTAACCTTATGTATGGTGATTTCTCAATGCAATGGAATACCTGGCATAGGGATACTCTGAATCTTATTTTTGTGGTTATTAAGTGGGATATTTGGATGTCATTGTTTGTTTACTTTGCAGCAAAAGGACTGTACTTTTCTTGAACTAGAACATAAAATAGTAATAGATTTATAGAAAATTTATGATTTTGAATGTACTTCCTTACACAGGGATGTGATACTGGAACTCTGGACAGCTCTCCTGTGGATCATGGATTCTGATGCTGCTATTACATGAATTTACAAGTGATGTTCTTTTTATTGATTGCATTTCTGGCACCTATTTGACATACTTTTCTGTTTATTTCCTTTTGCTTCCTATTGTATGGTACAAGTATTATTTCTCTTTTTGTTTACTGTTGTACGATTTTTGTTTTAATAAAACTTCCTCTACTCTTGCTAGGGGCGCTGTGGTGGATGCTGTGAGGACAGTTGAATGAAGCTAGCAATAAAGGAAGACATCCAGGGGTTGAGAGCAGGCCTCCTCCTCAACCTCTGTCCGTGAGAGGCTGCAATGAGTGAGGAATAACAAGAGGAAATCTTTGTGATGGCAGTAGAAATCTTGGAGCAATGGAATGTGGAGATTATGCAGGATGCCACACAATCAGGGTCTCAGGAGAGGCTGAAGAACAACAAAAATTGGCAATGGAGATTCAGCATCTGATTGTGGATGAAGAGAGGAGATTTTAGAAAGAAAGAACCCATTAGGGCAGGCTCTAAAACAGCAACAAGGAGAAGTTGAGATGGCACCCATACAGGTTTTGTAGGAGGCCAGGGTGCAGCACAGCAAGTGGAGGAAAAAAACAGCAGGATGGAGATCAGAAGGCTGAAGAAGGGACGGTGTCAGCCCAGAATGTCTCTCTGAGGCCGCAGATAAAAACTGTTACAGTGGCAGTTGTCTTGGATGGGAGCCACAATATTTTTCCCTCTACCAGCAGCAAAAACTTGATGGGGAAGGGGGGTCCCTGTTGCAATTCAGAAGATAGAAGTGAATAAAGTCCATGATACTGGTAAGGTTACTGATCATAACTTGCTGCAGAGTAGTGTATTCCTTTTAGTATTGTGTGTGTCTACAGGGGGCTAGTTAAACAAATGTCTGCTAAAGAAGGAGCTTGGAAACAGATAAAAGGAAGGTGAGGCTCACCAGAGCACAACAAGAGCTCGTTACAAGCCTTCCACTGGTACAACAGGTCTGGGTAGCTCAAGCATTGCAGGAGCAGGTTGGAAAAAATCAGATGGGGTTGGCTGGGATGCAAATCTCCTCATCTCTCTAGAGGAAATTTTAATGCTGAAAGTATAAATGTGGCTGGGGGGACTACAGGTTAGTATGCATGCTTCTTCTAAGGAAACCCAGATTACCCCTGGTCAGAAACAGGTGATGGTGGAAGAAACTGACTCTGATGCGGTCTCAATCCAGTTTTAGAAGGAATAATTAGCTAGAAGGGACATACAAAAGAAATTGCAGTTACGTAAGAACTTACGTAACAGTAGATCTTTGAGAGAGGTTCCTGCAGTAGGTCTTCACATATAGGACTCGTCCCCTGGCATCATGTTCCAACGGCCAACTGAAGCTAGCAATCACCAGCAGGGACCGCCCCTGATGTCAGGTGGCCTGACGTCAGGCCAACTATAAAAGGGCGGTCGCGCCCGCCCCCTGTTCTTTTCCACTGGAGACCTAAAAGGTAGAGTAGAAAGGAAGGGTGATAACCCTAGTACCATGCTTCCTCTCTTCTAGACCCAAGGGCTAGGCAAGATGAAAAATAAAGAAACATTCCAGGAGTTGGGGGAAGGTGGGTGGGAAACTAGATCTACTGCAGGAACCTCTCTCAAAGATCTACTGTTATGGTAAGTTTTTACGTAACCGCAATATCTAAACTTGGAGAGGGTTCCCGCAGTAGGTCTTTCACATATAGGACTGAATACCAGCAGTCCAAAAGAAAAATACGGAGATAAGTTCAGAGAAGGAGCTGAATGCCAACTGAGTACTGTCTTATGACATGAGACCTTGCAGGACCACAAGGCCGAAACTGGTCCTGCGCCTAAAGGCAATGTCCAGACTGTAAGTGCTTGGGAAGATGTGGACAGATGACCACAGGGCCGCTGCAAATCTCTGCCAACACATTCCGAAAAAGGCAGTAGAGGTAGCAACACTCCAAGTGGAGTGGACTTTAACTGCCTGTAGGGACTTTCCTGTTTTGATAAGTGAAGTGGATGCAGTTAGCCAACCACCTAGATATGGTCTGTTCTGAAATGGCCTTACCCTGGCACTGGGGCAAAGGCCACAAGAAGCTGATTGGTTTCTAGAACCTCTTTAGTCTGGTTTGTGTAATACCTCAAGATCCAGTGCACATCTAAGGTGTGCAAAGATATTCCCCTGTTAGAATGCTGGGGATAATAGACCGGCAATTCCACACTCTGATTGAGTGGTTTCCAAAACCACTTTTGGAAGGAAAGATGGGTTAGTCTCAAGGACAACTCTGTCCTTAGGGTTCCTTGCAGACAAATGCCTGAAGTTCTGAAACCCTTGGGGCTGAGTGACAACAACTAGAAACAAAGTCTTCCTAGAAAGGAAGTGCATGTCGCAGTTTAAAGCCGGTTCAAAGCGGGGCAAGGTAAGTTTTCTAACATAAAGTTAAGGTCCAGGAGGACAGGGGTTCCAGACAGGAGGTTTAAAATGGAGGATACCTTTCAAAAGGTTTTGGCGACTTCCAGTTGAGCCAGAGTTTTGCCCTCTCACTGGAAGGTGGTAGGCTGACACACATGAACAGATGGACCTTGATGGAGAAATAACTAAGGCCGTCTCTGATAAATGTACGAGGTACTCTAACATCTGAACAGCCGAGTACGAAAAGGATCCAAGCTCCTGGCTAGGGCCCAGATCAAAATCTTTTCCACTTCATGGTGTAGGTGGATCTGGAAGATGATTTTCTGTCTTCCATCAAGATATGAGCAACCTGGGAGGAAACTCCATAGTGGGAAGCCGCTATGTCCACAGGTGCCATGCATGAAGGTGGAGTGATTGAAGGCTCGGATGCACCAGGATGCCCTGCTCCTGTGTCAGAAGGCCGTGGGACAATGGCAGGAGTTTGTTCGCTGTTCTTACATGAGAGCCGAGCAGAACTGAGGCGGCGTCAGGAAAGAACTGGAGGCGGGTGTGGGACTGCCCCTTTTATAGTCGGCCTGATGTTGCATCACCTGATGTTGGGGGCGGTCCCTGCTGATGATTGCTAGCTACAAGTTTGCTGTTGGAACCTGACACCAGGGGCACAGTCCTATATTTGAAGACCTACTGTGGAACCTCTCAAAGTAAGATCTGGTTGTTACTGACCCCCATCCTCCCAGGGAGTGAGACAGGATGATATCCCTGTTGAAGTGAGAGAGCACCTTCAGGGTAAATGTAGAAACATCTGTCCCTTCAGAACAGGTAACAGTACCTCCTAGACCTACCCCCACTGTGTGGAGCTCTACTGTAGGGACAGATTATTCCCCGATAATGTACGTAATGTATCAGCACCGCACTGCGACACAATGCTGTGCATCTAAAATATATGGGTGACATGGCAGATCTTCCAGATAGGCTCTTTGTGGGTTGAGTTCTGCTTAAAGAAAGCATGAAGTATTATGCGTCTAGATTTACGTTCTAATACATATTCCGGGTGATTCAATCTTTGATATCAGTTTTAAGCATCCCATTGGCTTGGATAGGTTTTGGAAATTATATTTAGAGCTTTTGTAATGAAGAAGTCAATATGTCCGATATCACGTATTGGTTGAAACAACATTGTACAGTGACAGGCTATCTGGAGCATATCTTGGATGAGGAGCATTTATGGACTGGGGGCTGGAGATATAAAATTACTTTGAGACAAGAATCAGGTATCACCAAACATTTGCCAAATTGTTTCTTCTTGGGAAGAGACAGGGTGTGATTTTCTACCTGGGCCAATCCGGGCCTGCTATAAGTGTGGGGAGGTGGGTCATCTCAGTAACATCTGTGAAAAGCAGAAATGTGGGCTGTGTGATGCACTAGGGCATATAGCAGCACATTGTTGACAACCTCTTAGATATAACTTTTATGTGATGAGCAAGGGCACACATATAGGAATTGTTCATGGGCAGCCCACAATAGTTTGGATACATATTTGCAAGTTGAACAGGATGGATATGTGGCAACAGCACAGAAGGAAAGAATAAGGATGCAAGAACTCTTGTCACAACCTAAGGTGGGTGAACCACAGCCCCAGAGAGTAATGCATACTAGAATACCTGGGCAGAAGGCGTCAGGAGACGAGATCATACCCCATTCTATACCACAGGTCCAGGGTGTAGAAGAAAAATTACTCACCTTAGTAATATTGTTTCTTCTAATGGAGTCTTGCTGTATTCTGCCAAATTGCAGTGAGGTCCAACCTTGAACTGCCCGGAGATGAGAGAGTTAACTTTCCATGCCAGGCATGGAATGCTAAGCTCAAGCTCAGTTGAGACTCTGTCTGTTGCTGTTTGAACTCAAACCGTCAGATCTTTCTGAGCTATACTCACTGAGTGTCCTGTGTGGAAGCTGTAAACCTATACTAGCCAACTGTCTACTAAATATAATAAGCGGATTTTTGGTCCCAAAACACACTCAAGTCAGGAAACCCAAAAATGAAATAAACACAACACCTACTCACCCAAGAAAGGGGGTGATAATAAAAGGTGGGGCACCTCTTGAGTGCCAACACTGCTACTACCCACCCACATCCCAAAAACAAAGGTTCTGAGAGGGAGGCAGGGGAAGTCAAAATACAGCAAGACTCCATTAGAAGAAACAACATTACTAAGGTGAGTATTTTTCTTCAAACAACATGAAGTCTTGCTGTATTCTGACAAATTGCAGACTACCAAGCAGTACCTCCATGGAGGAGGGACAGAACCTACCTAGAAATAGGCTCTGAAGCACTGCTGTGCCAGGCGAGCATCACTCCTAGCCTGGATATCCAGAAGTAATGCTTGGTAAAGTGTGAACTGTTTTCCAGGTAGCTGCTGACATATCTCTAAGATAGGAATATCCTGACAGCAGCCAGGAAGCAGCTGTACCTCTGGTAGAGTGAGCCCTCAGGCCTGAGGGTGGAATCCTGCCCAGTTTTCATAGCAAAATTGAATGCAAGAGACAATCCACCTGGCAATGGATCTTTTAGTGGCAGGTTTTCCTTACCAACCTCACCATAAGTGAGGAACAGTTGGAGGAGTCAAACCTGTGACCTTGGTACGCTCTATGTAGTAGCTAGGGCTCTTTTCACATCAAACTGTGCAGCCTCCTTTCACCAGAGGAGGAATGGTCAGTGAAGAACACAGGAAGGGACATAGACTGATTAAGGTGGAAGTCTGAGACAACCTTAGGCAAAACTTCCTGTTAGTCCTGAGGACCACCTTATCTCTATGGAAAGAGATAAAATCAGGCTCCATGACAGGGCTTGTAACTGGCTTATGTGCCTGGCAAGTGATGGCCACCAAGAAAACAGTTTTCCAAGTCAAGTACTTAAGCTCTGCTGTGAGGACAAGAGGCTCAAAGGGTTGCATAAGCTGAGCAATGCAAACATTAAGGTCATAAGCAGGGGCAGGGTCCCTGAATGGCGGGTTGGTAAGAAGCAAACCCTTGAAAACTTAGAGAATACAGGATGAGCTGAAAGGGAAGAAGGCTCACCTGCTGAAAGAAAAGCAGAGACAGCTGCCAGATGCACTCTTAGTGTAGCTGGTCTGAGTTCCACGCTATTCAGATGAACCATATAGTCAAGGACTGTGGGCAGGCGGCAGACTCTGGAGAAAGATGCTTCCCAGAGCACCATATGGAGAATCTTTTCCATTTGGAATTGTAAGTGCTTCTGGTGGAAGGCTTCCGAGAGGCCTTTAGGATATCCATAACACCTTGAGAGGTGTAGATCAGCAAACTCTGACTCTTCAAGAGCCAGGCCTTGAGATTGAGATTTGAGATTCGAACACCAAACTCTCCCTGAGCACAGGTTAACAGATTGTAATTCCTGGGAAGAAACAGGGAAGGTGGACTGCTAAGGACAACAGGAGAAGGTACCAGGCTGTCTGGCCCAGTCTGGAGCAATCAGAATCACCTTTCAGGGTTGAGATCTGATTTTGACTAGCACCTTGAACAGGAGAGGAAGGGGAAAACATACAGAACTTCCCTTCCCAATGGAGAACTAGGGCATCAGGGGCTGAGCCCAACACTGGGGGCCTGCAGCAAAAGAGGAAAGTTGGTGATTGTCTGGGGCTGCAAAAGATCTATCTGTGGGGTGCGCCATCTGGAAGATCACCTTCAAAACCAGGATCCAGGGACCATTCGTGATGGCCCTGAGAAATTCTGCTGAGCATCTGCCAGGACATTGTCCTTGCCTGGGAGGTGTACTGCTGTAAGAGAGGTGTTCAGGGAATAGGCCAGAGACCATAACTTCATTGCCTCTGTGCACAAGGCCGTAGACCGAGTGCCCCTTGCTGTTGATATACCACATTGTGGTGGTATTGTCCGTCCTGATCTGAACTACTTTGTTCTGAACAGACTTGGAAAAAGCTTGAAGTGCTGAAGCACTGCTCTGAGTTCTAGTAGATTGATGTGAAGCAGAGATTCCTGAGAGACCACAACCCTTGGGTGGTCAGATCCCCAAGTGGGCTCCCACCCCAAGAGGAGGCATCTGTAGTAAGGATTAGAGAGTGAGACTGAGGACAAAAGGAACTCCCTGTCTTAGATTGTCCTGATCCTGCCACCACTGTAATGCCTGGATCAGGGTTCGAGTCACTGGGATCAGTTTGGTCAGAGGATCCTTTCTGAGACCAAAAGGCTCTCAAGTGGAACTGGATGTCCCTCATCTGAAATCTTGCTCCCTGCACCACTGCTGTAGAAGCAGCCATGTGCCCCAGGAGCTGCAGAAAATGCCTTGCTGGTCAAGACACCTGTGGGGTGAATGAAGAGGCCAGCGCAATAAGAGTCCTTGCCCTGTCCAGGGAAGGAAGGCTCTTGCCTTTACTGTATCTAGCTCTGCGCCTATGAAGGTGAGGAGCTGTACAGGCTCTAGAACTGACTTTGAAAGACTCAGAAGAAACCTAGAGAAGTGAGCAGTTGCTGAGTTATTTTAGGTGTAACTTGACTTGGTCTGGGGACTGGCCTACTATGAGGCCAGTCGTCCAGGTATGGGAAGATGGCAATCCTTTGCCTTCTTAGGAAGGCAACTACTACTGCCAGGCATTTTGTGAACACCCTTGGAGCAGAGGTTAGGCGGAGGGCATTGCTCTGAATTGGTATGGCGGAGAGCAGCTCGAACCTGAGGTATTTTCGATGGGAGCTTGATGAGAATATGGAAATAGGCATCCTTGAGGTCCAGGGAGACTAGCCAGTCTCCTGGGTAGAGAGGTGAATTATTCCCAGATTCACTATTTTGAACTTTGGCTTTAAAGGTGCTTGTTTAAATATCTGAGATCCAGGATGGGTTTCATTCTCCTGTCTTTTGGGGTGAAGAAGTACCTGGGTACAATCCTTTCCCTTCATTGTAGGGGTGGAACCCTTTCTGTAGCTCTGAGAGCCAAAGGGAAGAGACCTCTGCCTCTAGGGCAAGTGCCTCCAAGGATTTGCAGGTGGAAAGGATCTGGTTCTCATCTTTGAAATTTTTGAAGCTGAGAACCAGTCCCTGGCTTACTACTTCTAGGATCCATTTGTCTGATGTTAAAGACATCCAGTCCTGGACAAAGTAAGCCAGCCTGCCCCCACACATGGTGGAGAATCGGCCCTGGCAAACCCATCAGGGTGCCTGTTTGGCAGGGGCTTTAGGCTGAGGGGTGGAAGCAGGCCTGCTTGTACCCCATCTGCCTCTCCTCTGCAGAACCCCTCTGAGCATAAGCAGAAGAGGAGGCCTGGGCTTGGTAGAAAGGCCTAAGAAAAGGCCTGCCCCTGCCCTGGGATGTTGCTCTCTTGGAGTGGCTTGCCTCTCCTTGGCCTGAAGCACTCCTATAGGTGGTTATGTATTCATCCATCTTCTTCATATAGTTCTCTGTTTGCTACCCACAACAGGAAAATCAATGGCCTTAGTCTGGGTATCCTGAGACAGGCTAGTACATCTGAGCCAAGCCATCCTCCGAAGGGCCACAGATGTAGCCATGACTCTAGATGAAACATCATTGGAGTCCACTGCAGCATGGATTGCACCTTGGATGCCTCAATACCATCTGCAGCTACCTGCTCCAGCTCCCTGGCAAGCTGGTCAGGGACCTGTTTAGCTAAAGCCATTACAGTGTCCCATCTAGATTTCTGATATCTAGCTGTATAGGCCATATAATTGGCCTGCCTGAGTCCCAAGGATGCTGCCATGTACTGTCCTTATCTGGGGTGTGTGAAACCAAGGGTATATTTGCCTTATCACAGGCAGCAGCCTGCACTACCCCAACATGGCTGCATTGCTGGGTAAGGAACTCTGTATCTGAGCCTGAAAGTATACCTCTTGTCCATTCTCTTATCCACAGGAGGTATAGAATTAGGAGTCTTTAAAATGTTAGATGTCTGTTTCCCAAAAGACTTATGAAGGGAATAGACAGCCTCCTGGACTCTAGGATATCCATCATTTCAACATAGTCAGGCTCCTCCTGGTCATCCACAGTTTCTTCCATAGGAAGTTGAAGGGTTTCAGCCACTTTCTTGTAAAACATGAAATGGGAGGGACTTAGAAAGCCTAGGAGGAACACTCCTGAAGGTCTGTCTGGGAAATGTCCGGGTCAATGGGCATATCAGACTTTCATATTCACATTCACTTTCCTCATACTCTCCTTCCTCGTCCTCGGTTCATAAATTCCTCTAAATCATAATCCGGAACGGTGGAACTGACCAAACCGAAGTCTTCCTGATAGTGCGGTTCGGTTGGAACCGGATAGCGACTGAACAATTTTTATCGCTTGGCTATTTCATCAGCGGTTGGAGAAAGAAACTTTTGGATCCACGGCTGATTTATCCTCTTGTTCTCTTAACGGAACCGATTCCTGGAATCGGTTCTCCTTTACTCGAAGAAGTTTCGCCCTGGTCAGAAGGCACTCTTTCTGGTTAGGTTGGAACTGAACTGGAGCTGGCCATCAGGTCCAGCGGACTTTTTGGCCTCCTTTCCTGAGCCTACCAACTCTTTTCTCCAGGGTAGCTGCAGGAAAATTTTACAAATCTGGCAGTCTGAATTGAGGTGATCAAACCCAGACAATAAACACAGGTGGTGTGGGGTCAGCCTTAGCAAAGACTTCCCCACCTACAGTGTTGAAACCCAGTGAGCCGGTTTTCTTTTGGGTTTCTCAGACATGCCAGTTCTAACCAAAAACTTACCTTTTTGGCAATCCACTGAGCAAGACACCCTTATCGGTTCCTGACCGTGGTACGGGTCGTGGAAAACGTAATAACTCCGTTTTTTGAACCGATAAGAACCAGTAATCACACTCTAAAGTAGAAATAAAGACTTTTAAATACCTGATCGGTTCAAACCGAACTGATCCCGTTTACAAGTTCCACAGAAAATAACAAAAATAAACCTATCTAGTACTCACGAAAACCACAGACAGAGACTGAACTGATAGGTTGCGGTTTAATTCGATTCGAAAACTGAGAAAACGGTACTTTAACCGACAATTTGAACCGAGCAAAGAAGAAGAAGTCTCTGAGCGACTGTTCAGTGAGGTGGAGTAAAGAATCTGACGGTTTGAGTTCAAACAGCAACAGACAGAGTCTCAACCGAGCTCGAGCTCAGCGTTCCATGCCTGGCATGGAAAGTTAACTCTTTCATCTCCGGGGCAGTTCAAGGTTGGACCTCACTGCAATTTGTCAGAATATAGCAAGACTTCATGTTGTTGGAAGACAGAGCAGTGGACTTGGGTCCCCAATGAGCAAAGAATGGCTCAATACAGAAATCAGAGGGATGTGGGCAGAACCTCCGAACCAGAGGCAGTGGAGCCTTCTCTGGAGACTAACCCCACTCAAGGGGTGATGGTTGTTAAGGAAAAAATTTTAACCCCAGAGGCAGCAAGTGACTCATCCTTTCAGAAAGTGACCAGATCAAAGCAGCAAGGAAACTTATGGAGCCTGTAACAGGATCTGTAGAACTGGGAAGTATACCAGTGACTAACTCATATGAAGTTTTAATGGAGCTGGAAGATGATGACATGGGGGGACTCTGATGTGTCTTCAGTCACATCGGTGCAACGGATGTCGGTGACTCTATATCAGGGAGAAACTGAAAATTACTTTTTTATCTTTATGTACTTACTATCGTTATTTGATGTTCTTTCTTTCTTTCTATTATGGATGGGGCATTACCATTATAACATAAGCGTTAATAGTATTAAGTCTCAGACAAAAATGATTATTACTTTGCTAGTCTGAAGGCAGGACAGGGCAGATTTTTTTTGTCCAGGATACTAGACTCCATATGATCCCAGAGATGACAGCAGCACAAAAGATTGAGGTGGGGCCCCTCTCGTTGGTCGATGGGAGGACCAATATTCAGGATTAGGGATTATGTTTTGGGCTTGAAGTTAAAGTACTGAAAGTTTTGGATATACATCCAGGAGAGCCTTGTTAATAAATGTTCTTCTACAAAACATTTCTGACAGACTGATAAACATTTATGCACCACAGTCTAAGGCAGAAAGATCTGCTTTGTTCAGAGGCGGAGCCAGGTTTGGGAGCATCTGGGAGCCAGGAGGGCTATTCAGTCAATCTTGGGCTCCACAGTGGGCACAAAATGGTGAATAAAGATGGTGGTGGGGCAGCACTACTCACACTGGAGCAGCCAGGAGGGGTGACTGTCTCCCCAGTCCCCCAGCTCCGCCACTGCTTTGTTCCACTCAATCATCCCATATTTGCATACTTCTAAGCAGATTGTATGGGGGATTTCAATTGTGGGTTGACATATAGAGATTGGGGAGGAAGACCACAAAGATTTATAGTGATACTAACACACTATGTAAAATTTTGAACACTTGTAATTTAAGGGATATTTATGATACTCTTCAGATAACTCCAGAACATATATTTTACAAAGGAACTCTGTCCACAAGAATATAATTTTTATTCATGTCAGACAGAGTAGAAGCAGTCTGATCACAGTGCAGCCATTAGAGACTTCTGATCATCTAGCTGTAAAGGAAACAATAGGGCAACAGCCTATAACTTCTATTGGTAGAAGTTATTGAAGATGAACACGGATTTGTTACAGGAGGAAGCATATAGAACGGAAATATTGGATTTTTTAGACTTAAGGGAAGATATTAAATTTCTGTATGACAGTCTTATTGACTGGTGGGAAGACACTAAGAGGGATTTAAAAGACTGGTTCATTTCCCTCTCATGTCAAAACACGGACTAAATACTTACAGGGCCTGATATTCAGACTGCGCCGGGCAGTGGTGAAAGCCTGGGTGCAGTGCAACTGGGCTGTGCGGGGCCAGGACCAGGCGATATTCAACAGTGATGCAAGGTGGGTGCACATACTGCACATGGAGCAGTGGTACTGCACCAGTGCAAGCCACAGAGAGGCACACAGGGATGCGCAAGTGCAGTTGCGCTGCGCATCACCTACGATATTCAGCGGGGGCATGCAAATGAGGCCATAATATATGCAAGGTACAAATGGGGCCATTTGCATGTCATTATGGCCCCATTTGCATGCGTTGCATAGGGCATCCTGGTGAAATGCGCCTGGCACTCTGTCTAGCTGCTGTTGTTGGGGCTGGGGCCCTGGTGGACTACTGTATCCCCTCCCTCCTGTCGCCCAATCGCTGGCTTCTGTACTATGAAAGATTAACCTGGTGGACTAGTGGTTCCCTCCCCGTATGCCTGATCACGGGCTATTGCAAAATTACATTTTAACCTGGTGGTCTAGTGGTTCCTCCCGTATGTCCGATTGCGGACTTCTGAAATATTAATTTCTAACCTGGTGGTCTAGTGGTCCCCTCCTGAATGCCCGATCGCAGGCTGTTGTAATGTTAAATATTAGCCTGGTGGTCCAGTGGTACCCTTCCCACCCACCCACCCACAGAGGACCCCGGCCACCCAGCACCCCCGTCATTGACAGGTGGCAGCACCTGCCCGGCCACCTGCTGAATGACAACGCAGTATGGTCTGTCAGCCTATTGGTCCACAGTGTGGACCAATGGGCTTGTAGACCATACTGTAAGGCCCAGATATGTGAATGAACTCTGTTGCGCCAGACACAACCCCTTTGAATATCCCAGCCACAGTATTTAAGTTTCAGGGCACAGTATTTGAAATTGTTGGACGAGATAAGATTAACAGGGCAAGATCTGATGACGCAACTTTCCAAGATTAAAGAAAAAATATACAGTTATCTTCAGGAGAAAGAAGAGAGAACAGCAAGACAGCAAACATTTATGACAATAGGGTCTAAAGAATGGGTAAATCCACATAGTATGGATTCCCAGACATAGTCAAGGGTAACTATGACAACCCTAAAAGATGGCTTGGAACAATTAATTCAGGATAGATGGGGATGCAGCATATAGTTCAAAAACATTTACAGGCTACATTTCAGAAGGAAGGAAGGAAGGGAGAAAGGTGTCCCTTTTTCAGCATATAGAGGTTCCAAAATTGATGGCTCAGGAAGAACAGGAGTTGATAGCTCCTATAAGTTTAGAAGAAATGCAGGAAGCAGTTTCCAAATTATTTGCACATACTATGCCTGGAAAGGATAATATTCCAAATTATTTTTATAAGACATTTGTGGATATTTTAGCCCCTCAGTTACAGTTAGCTTTTTGGCTATACAGCAGGAAGACGGTTGGTCCCTAGTATGAATAACGGGTAATGACTTTTCTTCATAAAACAGGGATCCACAAGATATAAAAACTGGAGGCCTTTAAGTTTACTGTATTCAGATTGCAAGATTCTCATGACAATCTTGACAGTACAGCTGGCAAAAGTGGCAAAAAATTAACGATTCCTGTGCAAACTTGTGCAATACCGGGCAGAAATATTATACATAACTTAAATTATGTCAGAGAAATTACAGAGCAAGGCTTGGATATGAAGTTAGATGGTTACATTATGACTTTGGCTCAAGAGACGGCATTTGATGCGATAAAGCAAACTCATATATGGCTCACTCTTATGGTATTCCTACCAGATGCTTGTTATGTTACAAACAATATAGAGAGGTACAAGTAACTCCTCTTATTAATGGTCATTTTGGGCTTCCGGTTTATTTATCTTTCAACATTGGTCCACACCTCGCTATCTCCTCCTTGACTACTGCAACGCCTTTACCTTGGGTTACCAGGATTGATATCCGCCACTTGCAGCTAGTGCAGAAATGCGGCAGCCAGGCTGTTGACCGGGCTCCACGGACTGCAATGGCTGCCAATATGCTGGTGGATCACCTTCAAGGTCGGTTTGCTGACCTATAAGGCCCTACGATCAGGGACCTGGTTACCTGAAAGATCTCTTCATCCCTACTGTCCTCCGCTCACTCTGATCCACTGACGAGGGATTGCTAGAGACTCCCAGGGTTGATTTAAAGACATCTAAGGCCAGATCTTTAAGTTTTATGGCCCCAACCCTGTGGAATTCCTCACCGCCAGGTGCGAGATTGCCCGACCGTCCAAAGCTTTAAGGAGCATTAGAAACATTTCTTTTAACGTGTATACAATGATTTTTAATGTTGCTGCTGTGGAATTATTTTATTTATGGTTTTAATTATTTATTGATTTATTTTATTATGTTATGTACAGGCTCCTTGGTTTTGGAAAGGCACCTTTATAAATAAAGTTTGAACTGAATTGAATTGAAAAAATGAGGTTCATCAAGGGTGCCCTATAAGTCCGCTTTTATATGTATTTGGGTTAGATCCCATATTGAGGCTTATTGAAGATGCAGGAGAGATTAAACTTATTAGTAATAGGATAGGAGTTTGTTTTCGAAAATTACGGCATATGCAGATGACTGCACTGTGGCTTTAGCAGATTTGGAGTCAGGAGAGCAGTGATATCATTATTAGACAGTTTGACAGACACTACTGGAATAAAGTTGAATAGGGGTAAAAGTAAACTGATGGGGTAAGGTAATGTCCCTAGGCAGGTTGATTTCCTATCCCAATATTAACATGGCAAACTAAAATTCTAGGGTTGTATTTTGGTACTAGGGAAGCAGAGTTTTTAAATTAAATTGGGAATTAGCATATAAGACAGCATCTGACAAAGTGCAGGTCTGGAAGTCATGGAAAATGACAAACAAATGGGGTATTGAATTATCTGAGTTTCTCTCTAAGGATAAGAAGAAATGTTATGCATTAATAGTTGAACAATGTTATGGGAACAGCCCATGTTTAAAGTTCAGTCTGGTATTATTTGTGATGATATAATTAGTAGTAAGACAGACTTAAGAATCCTATAAAATGCAGGATAAGAGTGCGGCTCTGTGGACATCAGAAGCTTAATGAGAGAAACCAAAACACAAGTAGTTGGAGAAACGATCTGTGGGCATCACAGTGTGCAGGACAGATAGAAATCATGTCACATTTATTTTTGAGTGTACATACTGTATGTTAGACATTTTTGGGGAGTGGCTGCTCTATGGGGTGAAAGTGTATTTCAAGATATGTCTTATGATATATTAGTGCTGGGACAGATTCCGCCGGAATGGGGCAAATTGAAGGAGAGCACTTTATATGTTATTCTAGCCTGCAGCAATTGGTCCTTGTGGCAGGTTCGCTGTTTGAATTCCTTCAGAATGTAGACATTGTACTACAAGATTTTTTTCTTTTTAAATCCAGGTTGAATTAGAAAATCTATCAATACGAAAAGAATACCATAGGGCAAGCTGTATGTGAGTTTCTATGGAAAGATGTGACTTGGGTGGGCTGACCAGCAGAAGAGGTCTATCCCCAGTTTCTATTTGTATAAGAATGTTTTTTTGGGGCCTTGCTGATAGACAGTATTATGGGATACAGATATTGGATCAGGTTTTTCGATACTGGGGTATATATAGCAATAGTACTGCAAATAAGATAGACATTTTTGGTTTTGCTTATTTATGTAATACATGGATTTTTTTTCAACTGGATTTCAGTTTTGAATATTAATAATAAATTTCCCTACTTTTCCAAGAAGTGCCATGGGATCTTTAACATCCACCTGAACAAGGAGATGGAACCTCGGTTTAACGTCTCATCTGAAAGCGGCACCTCAGGAGGCAGTACCCCTCATGCTGCACTACAGTGTCAGTATTGGATTTAACCTAAGTGCCTGGTGTGGGGATAGAACCCACAGTCTTCTGATCCCCGGCCTCAGAGGCGAGTGTGCTACCTGCTGAGCCACTGACACAATAAAGATAATCAACATTTTTTTTTTTTTTTTATACTGATCAAGTTGCAGCCTTTATCAGATCACAACAAGCACAAAATGATATTGATGGTGTGGAATCACCAACTTTATCTGAAGAAGAAATGATAAACATGTAATGTTATGAAAAGTTTGATTTAACATTGTATAGTAATTAGTTGTAATAGATCTTATGTTGATCTCATGTTGGATTAATCAGAAATCAGTGTGCTATGGGGGAGAAAATGGTTTCTTTAATATCTGAAATAAGAGTTTGACTATGAGGCATTTCTTGCTAGAAAATTTAAGATTTTTCTTTCATTTTAAATTCTGGGATAAATAAGATTTTGCTGCTACTACTATGTGTAAATAACCTAAGGTAAAGATAGTTCAGTTACGTAAGAACTTACCGTAACAGTAGATCTTCGAGAACAGCTCTTGCAGCAGGTTACACCATTAGGACTGAAGCGGCAGGCGTCAGGACCCGAAAATTTCTGCTAGCAGTCTTCAGCAGTGACCTTCCTGACTTCGGTCCCTTGACGTCAGGCATAGTACATAAGGAGGCGGTCCCCCATAATCCTCAGTTCTCCTGGGAGACTCCCTGGCCACTGGATGGCATCAGAAGAGGAGACCAAGGATCCGCACCAGATGGCCAAGACTATAGAATAGGAACATCCCATCCCGTAAGATGGGTGTTTGACTCACGAACTACCTCCAAAAGAAGGGGATGGTGGGCGGAAGGTACCTGCTGCAAGAGCTGTTTTCCAAGATCTACTGTTCACAGTGGTTCTTCGTAACTGTATCTATCTGACTTCGAATACAGCTCTTGCAGCAGGTTACACCATTAGGACTGATTTCAAGCAATAGTGGCAATCATGCACCACTGGGAGGAGAAAGCAGAGATCTCGATATTACTCGAGCTCTAGGACAGAAGTCCCTGAAGGACGATTAGACCGAACCTGCCTCTTCGCCTCGGCGCAGTGTCCAGATTGTAATGCCTGATAAAGGTATGCACAGAGCTCCAAGTAGCTGCAGCGCAAATAGCTGAGGTGGAGAAATTCTTTAACCGCTAAAGAAATAGCCACCCTCTTGTGGAATGACCCTTGATCTCACCCAGTAAGGGTTTATTCGCTTGTCATAACAAAAATGATGCACTGGATGAGCCACCTCAAGAGTGACTGGTTTGGAGACAGGAGCTCCTTTCATCCTGTGAGCAAAGGAGGTGAAAAGTTGGTCCTTTCGAAACTGTTTGGTTCTGGTCAGATAGTATCTGAGGCAACCGATGCACATGAGGTGTGCAGAAGGGCTTCTTCTTGATTAGTGTACCTTGGGAAATACACCGTAAATCAATATCCTGGTTAAGGGTGAGGCTGAAACCACCTTAGGAAAAACTTTGGGTTTGTCCTTAGGGATACCCTGTCCTTATGGAAAACCAGATAAGGCTCTTTGCACATAAGAGCATGTAATTCAGATCCTTCTCACTGAAGTAACAGCAACTAAAAATAACGTTTTCCAAGAGAGAAAATGTAGCTCGCAATCCGTGGCTGGTTCAAAAGGTGGCAGTGTAAGCTGCTCCAGGACGAAGGGTAAGTCCCAAGGAGGAATTGGGATCCTTGATGGCGGCCTAAGGTGGAGGACCCCCTTAAAAGGCACAGTAGTATCCAGCTGGGCCACCGTCCGGATGGCTCACGGGGCATGGTAGGCAGAAATGGACAAAGGTGCACTTTAATCGAGGAGTAAGCCAGTCCGGAGGGAAAAGGAAAGCAGGTAGTCCAGAACCAGCTTTGGGACAGTCTAATGGCGAAAAACTGCGGCGCTTGAGCCCACCAACAGAATCTATGCCAATTCATGTGTACGTTATGGGTTGCGTTTTCTGGTGGCAGAGAGTACGCCTGCCACTTCTTGCGAGACCTCGTATCGCAACATGGCTATGTCTCCAGGAGCCAATGTGCAGGTTCGATGAGCGTAAGTCTGGGTGGACCAATGAACCCGCCTCCTGAGACAATAGATGGGAGCTGATTGGCAAAGGAACTGTAGGTTCCCGGGATAGCTGGTGCAGAAGAGGAAGCAGATTTGTCTGGCCAGAAAGGCTAATCAAAATGAGCGTCACTTGCTCCCTGCAAGTTTTAAGAGAACACTCTGGATCAACGGAAAGGAGGGAAGGCATAGAGGAATCTGCCGCCCAGGAGAGGGACAACACGTCTTGCCAGAAAAACACCAGGCCCTGGATCTAGCGAGCAAAAATTGGGCAGTTTTGTGCTGGATGGGGACGCGAAAAGGTCTAATTCTGGAGTGCCCCATCTGTGAAACAGATCCTCTGCCACCTCCTGTAGAAGTTCCCACTCGTGGACTCTGGCCTGAGAGCAGTTCAGACTGTCTGCGATGGTGTTGTCCCTCCGGGGACATGTACTGCAATTAGGTTTGCGCCGTGTTGCAATATCCACTTCCACACTCTCATGGCCTCCTGCAAAGCGGGTAGGGGTGAGTGCCTCCTTGTTTGTTGAGGTAATACATCACGCGGTATTGTCTGTTTGTAACAGGAGTGTACCTGGTGGAATCTCCGACTGGAAGGCGTGCAGAGCGTAAGGACTGCCTCATTTCCAAAATGTTGATGTGGAGATGAGACTCCTGGGCTGTCCAAAGGCCCTGAGACCGAACACTGTCCAGGTGCTCCCACCCCGATCCCTGAGGCGTCTGTGGAGAGTGTCACAGTCAGAGCGGTGCTATGAAGGGAACCCCGGAGAGGTTCCCTGGATTTAGCCACTATTGCCAATCCTGAATCATGGCATTCATGATTCAGATTGGCTGCTGCAATGGTCTTGCCTTTGGTCCCATTGCACCTTAGCATCCACTGGTTACCCACATGTGGAGACGTGCCAGCAGGACTGTTGCAATGGCCGCAGCTATGTGTCCGAGCAGCGAAGGGCCGATCTGGCTGGGACGGTCTTCTTCACCGACAGGTCCTGATGAGGATCTGATGTGTTCTGCTCTGTCCGGGGAAGAAAGCTTTCCTCTGACGGTATCCAGAACTGCTCCTATAAACTGCAGTTTCTGGGACGGCACCAGAGTGACTTCTCATAGTTGATGAGAATACCCAGTGACTGAAAAGGGACTGGGTGCAGTGAATGGCCGTCATCAGTGCCTCCCTGGAGGCGCCATGAGAAGCCAGTCATCCAGGTATGGGAACACATAGTGGCCTTGTCTCCTCAGAGATGCCGCACGACTGCCATGCACTTTGTAAATATCCAGGTACTGATGACAGCCCGAAGGAAGAGCTTGGAACTGATAATGGCGGCTCTGAAACTTCGAGCGCAGGAACCTCCGTGCGCTGAGCAATCGGAATATGCAGGTAGGCGTCCTGCATGTCCAAAGATGCCAGAAAGGTGTCTTGCTTCAGCATGGGAATTAGGCCAGGAAGGGTCACCATGCGGAAGCATTTGTAAGACAAACAAGTTGAGGTCACTGAGGTCAGTATTGGATGGAGGTCCCTGTTTTCTTTGGAACCAGGAAGATGTGAGAATAGTACCCTAGTCTCTCTGGTTCTCTGGAACGTGCTCCTAAGGCTTCTTTTCCAGGCTTCAAGCATCTCCTGCTGTATGAGCAGGGCATGCTGACCAAATATCGGGAAAGCAGGGAGGTCTGGTGGGTGGACTGCCTACAGATTCTATATAGTGGTCTTTTTGACCAGTTGCAGAACCCACCTGTCCATGGTGATCAACTCCACCCTGACAAGTGGCGTGTGATCGACCCGACTTTCTTTCCCGTTGATCCTGAGGGAGGGCGGGGCTGGGAAGGCGTCATGCTGCGGCAGCGCTTAATCCGCAGCTGGGCCGGACTTTGAGAATCGTTGACCTCTGCCTTCGGGATGACTTGGCCTGGGCTTTGTGGGTGAAAGTGCCCTCTGCTGTTGGCCAGAACGTGGCTGTTGCCTCTGTAGCCGTACGGAAGCGGCTTTGGTTCCCACAATAGGAACTGGGCCGAGACCTGTACATGGCCTGTACAGATCGGACTGCCTTCTCTGCGTCCTGAAGTTTGGTGATTACTCTCTCGGAGGCTTCACCAAATAGGACCTTGCTGTTATAAGGGACGTCTAAGATGTTCTTCTGGACGTCGGGGTAACCGAGACATGGAGCCAAGAGTGTCTCGAGACACACGCCTGAGGCTGCAGCTCTGGCTGAAGAGTTGCAGAATCATATGCGGCTCTGAGCACCTGGGTCCCCACATCCGAACCCGTGTGGAGGAGGTTCAAGAGCTCCTCCTTTGGTCGCCATCAGGCATCTTCTTGACCAGGTTCTGTCCCTGTTCCCACAGTGCATTCTGGAATTGAACCATGTGGGTGAGGTAATTTAGTGACCTGATGGCGCAAGTCGCCCAGCGTCATGCGCCTACCCAGGACATCCAATTGTTTGGATTCCTGGTCCGTGTTGTGTGCTCAAATGCTGAGGTCTCCAAGACTGGTCATGCGAAGCAGTGATGACCAGGAATCAGCCAGAGGATAGTTCGCCAGATACTGGTCCTCCCTAGGGGCCTCGTATAGGCGATCAGCCTTCTTCGGCACTGCTGGAGTGGAATGCAGATGCTTCCAGGCAGCCTTGGTGGCGATCCAAGGAATATCCACCAAGGGCGAGCTCTAAAGGTCGTCTGCCAGAAAGAGGACCGAGAGCCGATATTGCATGGCGTCACCAAGCGGAAAAGAACTGAAGATTATGGGGGACTGCTCCTTATGTATTATGCCTGACGTCAGCGGGACCGACGCCAGAGGCAGTCCCACTGAAGACTGCTAGCTAGAAAATTTCCACGGGGTCCTGACGCCTGCCAGCTTCAGTCCTAATGGTGTAACCTGCTGCAAGAGCTGTATCTTGAAGTAAGATATCCCCTTTCTTTCTATGTTTGGTCTTGACACACGTTATATCCAATGACAATGCTTATTGAAGGAATGCAGTGGCGTAATCATGCATACTTACTGTACACCCGTGTGTACAGGAAAAATCTATTTTTATTTATTTTTCCCATGCTGGTTCTGATTCCAAACCATGGTCCTCCAATACTTGGTGCCCGGGGTGGCATAGTCTCTTCCGGCCAATTCTGATTCCTCTCCTCAGACATGCTGGCACCCAGCAGTTGGACAGTTTTTGTTCATGTGTGTTTTCACTCTGCCAACCACTTGCTGTATTTTCTTCCGCTGCTAGTGCAACTGCGACTGTACCACAGCCCAGCTGAGCAGACCAGGCAGGCTTGATTGTCGTTGGATGGATGGGAGTCGCTGCTCGCTAGCCCAGGACCCGTGGTCGATTAACTGAGTCAGAGGAGGACACCAGACATTGGCAGCAACTAACTTGGCAGCCCCGAATTGTATCATTTTTCTTGTTAATCCACCATCCGTTTGTCCTGCCTTGTCCAGTCCATGGCAGCAGCATTGCGGCACGGTGGAGCAGCAAAGGGCAAGCAGAACTTGCAGAAGCAGCTGAGAATGAGAAGGTGAAGCAGAAGCTCAAAAACTGCCTACTGCCTACTACCATGGCAGCACGGGCTGGCTAAGGTAATGTAGGCCACCTCAGGCACCCCTCCCATCCTGCCCGCCGGTTTGTGTCTCCTTCAACTCCATCTTCAGCTGACTCAGTAGGGGGCTGGAGCTCAGCTGAAGATGGAGCCAGTACTGATTGCAGTGCACAGCAATAACTGGGAGAGACCTGGGGTTGCCTCTATCCATACTGCCCCTCTGCCTAGGATTTCATAGCATTAAATAAAACAAACAGTATGAAATCCTGCTTTAAATGCACAGTGTGCTATGGGGCAGCTTAATTGTCAGGTAGTAAACAGTACACAGCAGAGCATCTGCCCTAATTTCTTATTGATAAAATGAGGAAGACATTCCGTAATGATAATATGTAGAACACTTTAGATCGGACGTGTAACTGCTGCTGACTCCAGATACTGTAGCATCCAGGGCTAAAGACTGAGAGAAAAGTTCAGGTACTAGAAGCTGTTATCATGGAGAGCAGGGCATCCCTCAAGGGCTGTGAGGCAGGCCGCCTATTCTCAAGAACAGACTTGGCACTCTGCCCCCTCCCCAACCACCAGACAGAGATATGCATATAAATCAGATGACATAAGTCTAAAATATACATTTTGACTATCTGAAGACTGAAACTGAGTAGGGTATTGATTGGTATTGGGACTGGGAGCTGGGACAATCAACAGTGTTTCTTGTCCTAAAATGCTAAATCTAAAATAAAGTTTTCTACTGCTGCTAGTGCTACAGGTAAATACATTGGTTTCTTCATTGTTCTTCTAGCCTTCTATCTCCCTCTTGATGCCAGTCTGTCTCCCTGATTGCCCCTAATTTTCTGTGTTTAAAAATGTCCCCATCCTCAGTCATTTCCATGATGTTTCATTGTCAGGTTATAGGCTGAGGTGGGGAAGGAACATTGTTTAACCAGGAGTAGCACACTAAGCTGAAGCTTGTTTCAGAAGTGATCTGGGAACACAAGGAAGTTAAGTGACTTGCTCAGGATCCACAGTATGCACCTGTAGGATTTAAACCTAGGTCTCTAGATCTGCAGCTCAGAGCCTTAACCCACTGCGCTATACTGCCTCCTAAGGTAGTTAATAGATTTGTCTGTGTGGTGTACAGATTTATATACAAGGCAAGCCAGCCCAATACAAGAACTATTGAGGCAGCAGAAGCAGCAGCTGGGAAGGAAATGTGACAGCACTTCTTCATTTTTTTGTATAAACCAACCTTACTGTTAACCTTGGGCTATGCTTGGTATTAATTTGTTTGGGTCTGGACTGCCAGAAAGTGATAAAACACCTGTGGCAGTGGTAGAGCCACTTCAGTGTCACATGATCACAAACGAAATAGATTTGCCTGTGACAATAGGTGAATTCAGTTGTGGCAGGACCTGGTCTTTTCCCAAAGCTGTGAACACTAGTAGCAAACTAGTATTAGGGAATAATGATGTGCCACTAGTAAATATCAGATGGGCCACTAATATCACCAGTTTGAATTGCTGCAAAGTTTTTCCCTGTGGTAGGAAGACAGGAGGGTACTAATTAAGTGTTCAAGTGACTAATAGGAAGCAGTATAGCCAAGTGGTTAAGAGCCCTGAGCTGCAAACCTGGAGACCTGGGTTTGAATTCTACTAGCCCCTACTTGCATACTGTGTGATCCTAAGCAAATCACTTAACTTGCTTGTGCCCCACCTGGAAACAAGATTGTCTTAGTGTGCTTTTCCTGTTTAAACAATTTCCCCTCCCCTTCAGTGATCCCCATAATGTTTACTGTAGTGCCTGTATTGCACATCCTCAATAATATTTGCTATCCAGACTAGGGTTCATCTTTGTTTCCTCAGCAATCCAGACTGCCTTGTGAAGAGAGAGGCTGGCCAGTGAGGCCACTCATTAGCTGTTGTTGAATTTTGAATGAATCTATATTTCCATACAGTATATGGCTGTAGTGCTAGCAGTGTAATGTTCAATGTTCTGGCACTATTAGTATGTGTTCTGACCTGGAGACAATGCTAATGCTGTTGGTATTACTCTCCACTGATTTGAATTTAACCAGTGGGACATCAGATGGTGCAGTAGCGACAGAACCTAATCTGCTGTGATGCATTTTAAGCAGTATAGGCATGCGGCTCAGAGTGTTGGGCAATTTGACACTGTGGCCCAGATATTTGAAGAGTTGAGCCCTGCGCAATAGAGTTGTATAAGCAAGTCAGTGCGCCTTCTGCAATATTCAGCAGGAGGCAGTTGCACCCAAATCATACTGAGCAACAGCGCAATGATAATGAAGGCATGCGCAACGAAGGGGAGGAACCATGCATAAATGGCGCAGTGTGATATTCAACAAATTGCCATGCCAATAGGGGAGCAAGCGGAAGTTGCGCCCATAGTGGAAATAAGCCAAAAAAAAAGGAGCACGGAGAGGGGCGCAAGAATGCGCACAGGAAGCCACATGAGGCAGAACCATAGGCAGACAGACAGGGCAGAAGGCACAAACAGGGCAGGCCAGGAAAGGGCACTCTGAACAGCCAGGCACAGGGAAGGTGTGGGGAGCTACAGCTACTGCAGAAGGGGAAGTGCCAAAGAGCACAGAGGCCAGCACAGGCAGGTGTTCGGTGCAGGGAAGTAGCAGCCAGGACAGCGGGGAATACAGCAACAGCTGCCGGGGTGAACAAAGCCAGGACATGGCCAGTGCCACCTTCCAGATGGAGGCTGTTATGAGGGGTTGAGAAGGTGGGCGGCAGGGGTGTGGCCGTGGAAGGGCCTGTCTGCGGTATACCCAACAGGCAGTACCGAGCCACACCCAGATTTGGAGCTGTACACTGATACTGAGATTGTGGGCCGTACCACCTGAATAGGCGACCTTAGGTGGCTCTGTGAGCCGTGCAGTGATGTAATGCAGGTACCCACACGATGGAGCCATGCCCTGTCAGTGGAAACTAAGATAACAGCCTGCATGTGCTTGCTCACCACGGGTACCTTCCAGAGACCAACTGGGACACCACAGGCATAACCCAGTTGGCCACATCCGCCACCTCACCCATTCCTCAGCGCACTGCTACTACAGCTCTGGTGCATCTATTTCCCCAGCACAGCGGCGGAGCGCACAGCAAACATACAGGAGTTCCACAGGGTAGCACTATGCCTGGCATGCTAGGGGCATAGACTGCACCCATGTGGCCATACACACACCACCTGGCCCCGAGGGGCCCGCATACATAAATCGCAAGGGCTATGCCAGCATCAACTGCCAGGTGGTGTGCGTGCCAGGGCGCATAATCAATGTCTGTGCCATGCACCTGGGGAGCACACGATTCGTTCATCTGGCACCAGTTGGCACTGTGCCACAGATTCGAGTGGGGACATCCCCACTGGACACCTAGTGGGTGAGTATGCAAACCACATGGACAATCATAGGGCCTGGGGGCATGGCCAGAGGTGGCATGGGTAGTGGCCTACATGGACTGGGGCAGGGCGATGCTGATCATAAAACTAACCTCCGCCTCTACACACAGGTGACAGTGGATACCCACTCCATCCCTGGCTGCTCACACCCTACCCGGCCCCTGACCCCATCGCAGCAATGCTACAATGAGGCCATGCCACCACAGGTAATGTCATTGAGCGGGTGTTCGGGATGCTGAAGGCACGTTCCATTGCCTGGACACCTCTGGCGGTGCCCTACAGTACAGCCCCTCAAAGGCCTGGGGCTATTCCTGCCTGTTGCATCCTGCACAACATGGCCAACGAATGTGGGATAGCTGTACAGGTCGAAGAGGGGACAGCGATGGGGACAATGGGGACGCCGGTGATGATGGTGATGGGCAGCCCCTTGGCCAACGGGACCCCGACTGATCCGGCTGGCACAGCTGCACCAGGACACCATCATGGAGGAGCACTTCAGCCAACCCAGGTCATGGGCCATGTGCAGCCACCAGTGGCTAAGGCACAACCCACAACATGCATGGACACACACCAGGGGTGCATGCCGTCGAGGAAGTGCCAGAGTACAGAAGCACACATACAACCAGGGATGGGTGAGGATTAACATGCCATGTGGACGGACGGACACACACACATGCACACACAACGCAACAAACGTGCACAGAAGGCAGGAGGCACACCGACCCAGAACACCAACCCTAGCTACACATCCACAGGCCACCATGCCCACTGCCTGTCCATGTGCGTGTGTCAGATGCTGAGCACCATTGCACACTGGTGTACAGCGCAATGCAGGCATCATCATGCACACGCAACTGTGGACAGCAGCCGGGAGGGTGTGCAGGTGGACTGTGTGTCCACGTGCAGGGCCAGATACCCACCCGTGCACTGCCCACTGGAACACACAATGCACACAGGGCAGCACCAGACAGTAGTCGCTGGGAGACAGGTCAGTCAGGCGACACAGTGCTCCGCCGCCTCGGATGCGTGGGCGGCCCCGCCGAATCCGCCAGCACTGATAGGCTGATCACTGGCCTCATGGGTGGCACCGATGGTCCCCAAGGTTCCACGCGTGAATGCGACAGTGCTCACAGCAGGGGTCTGCAACACCAAACATTCCTGTGCCAGGAGTGCTCGGGATGCCCAGCTGAACCCGGTGTTGACAGGGTGGGAGTCGCACGATGCCAGGAATGGGGTGGATAGTGCACTGCGTGGTGTCCGCAATGCAGGGCACCTGACTTTGTGTCCATTGTGGCCATGACAGCAGTGAATGCCTGTGCATGCCTGTCAATGGCAGCGGTCACATCCTCCCGCAAACAGTCCATCCCTGCCAGGATCAGTGTGGTGTCCTGCTGCGATGCTCCTCTGCCTGCTTCAGAGCCACACACAGTGCATCCACGGACGTCACAAGCCACATCTGCTGCTGGACCGATGCTTGCAGTAGGCAGTGTGCTCATCCAAGAGATCATCAGCCTCCTCAGCATCCTGTCCTCAGGGTGTGCACGGCCCTGACGATCAGCACCCCTTGAGGGGTGCTGCACACCAGGACCAGGTCTGGGCATGTCCACAGGCGGTGCACAGACACCAGCGCTGAACCCTGTACCCCAAGCCCATTGGGCGACTGCTGATGCTGCCCTCCGCTGCCGCTCCCCAGGGCTCAGTGGTGCCGCCGCAGTGGCCGCAACAGTCCCAGTGTCCTGAACAGACAGCAGTGCTGCCCGACTGGTGCTGACAGGCACAGGCTAGGACTGTGCTGACACGCAGGCCTCACGGCAGCATCACCCACAGCCATGGGCGCGTGCCCCTGCTGTGTGGCCATCCCGTGACACACACGTGTCACTACCCATGACGGTAGTGTTACCATCACCAGTGATGGACTCTGCACCAGCCACAGTCACAGCATGCTGACATCCATGGATGCCAGCATGCTGGGACACAGGCAGGGCTTCACCACACCTGCTACAACGACATCAGTGTGTACAGCCAGGCGGCTCCGCTGTCGCAATGCTCCACGATACCTGTGGAGGTGGATGGTCCCTCCTCTAACTCCAGCTGACTGTCTCCGCAGTGGACAGGCCACCACCGCTGACCCATGCAGGCGCTCCAGGATCTGTAAGGAAAGCAAAGTCATGTTACTGCATGTGACCTACCCTGCCCCCCCATAGACAGACCATGGCACCATGCAGTGATGAGCCACCACCCTCTGGAAGCCACCAGCGGAACACCCTCAATGGCACTCGTTGCATGCTTCCAGCAACCTCTCCTCCTGTGGGGTCAGCTGTACCACCTCCGGCTGTCCCCCACCTGTTGCTGGCGATGTGCCCTGATGGCAACCACCTTCTCCTTCATCCTCCTCCTGTCCGTGCCCATCTTTTTTACACTCCTGCACGGGCTGGTGGCTGCCATGCAGGTTCACAGCAGTGCCACCTCCTCCCATGCAGCAGTACGGGCTTGAGCTGTTCTCCGCCGTCCACTGAGAAGTGGCTCTGATCCAGGTAGGCCTCGAACAGGGCCTCGGTTTACGCCTTTATAAAGTTAGGCCTCCTCCTCCCACCACTGTGTTCCTCCTTCCAACAACCTGCTCGGTCATTATGTAGCCTGTAAGAATGGCAGTTGTTACCTGTGACAGTGCAGTTCCATGCATGTCTCTAAATCCACAGTCCACACTCCCAAACAGCATGCAACTCACCAATAGACTGCAGTAACCGACTATGGCCACTGCAGCACAATGTCGCACTTTATAGCGCAACCCATGCAAATGAGAGCGAGGAGCAACTTTGTAGATGCAAATTGCAGTGCTGCACCATTGAATGGCTGATTAGATGATTTGCATATGACAGCTGAATATCGCTGTTGCGCTGGCGCAATGTGTTGAACGTGCTGAGCCAATGGCGCAGTTCTGTGACATGCGTAGTACACACCTCACTCGCATGCCTGGGTTGCTAGCGCGGGCATCTGCGCGCTGATGACATGCTGTGCGCGGTAGGCAATGCAGGGCACAGCCACCATTGTGCCAGTGGCGCTATAGCGATGGTCACTACATGGCGCTGTGGCACTGTGCCATCATAGGTGCAATGGGCCAACTGCACGGTAGGCCGCTATGGCACTGGCACACAGGCAGCCAATGGCGCTACATGCATTGTGTTCCAATTGTGCTGTACGTGTCCATGCGCCAGAGACCCTTGACCCTGTGCCCGACCTTTGCCCCTAGGCGCCATCGTCCGGGCATGGGTGCACCTCTATTGCGCTGTTCGGTAACAGCCACGATAGGGAATAGCAGCGCTATGCCGCACAGCATCTACGTGGGGAGCCACGCTGCAGAGCGCCATATTGCCAACCAGAAGTGAGAGAATGGCATGCAGAAGGGCAGCCCAGTGGTCTGCGATTTAACTAGCAAATCTCGTGGCCATTGTGGAGCCACACCATGGGCCTCTCTTTGGGAGGCGCCCTGGACAGGGCCAGGATCCAGGTGTGGCAGGAGGTGGCCACTGCCCTGGAGGAGGCCACTGGATGGGAAGGAGTGCGGGAGCAGTGCAGGCACCAATGCGGGGGACCTGGGAGGAGGGAGCTGGAGCTACTGGCACAACTGTGGGCATATGCCAGGAGAATGCGGTGCTTGCAGCCAGGTAGGGGTTCTGTCAACACACTTTTATCGTCCATATGGGTAACAGTGTTGTATGTGTCCAGCACATAGGGAGGGCCTGTCTGGGGTTGGCTGTGGTGGTGTTCAGGGTGTGGGGTGGGTGGGTCTGGCTGGGTGGGAGGGCACACACCTGGGGGCAGGAGCTTTGCTCGGGATTGTACTGATGTTCCTCTCCCTGTTTTCCCCACAGGCCCAGAGGAATGCCGCCGCATAGGGAGGAGTGGCAGCGAAGGAAGATGGTGCAGCCAGGCGAAGTGAGGGCCATCACTGCCCACCTGACCAGCCCGAGGAGGGTGAGTGCCATACATCCATGATTACTATTGCATGCTGTGTGACAGGGTGGGCAGCGGGCATGGCCACCATCCATCGACACCACTGCTGCATGCACGCAGCTTGTTACAGTCAACACTGTCCAGTGGCACTGCATGTCTGGAGTGCGTCAATGGTGGTCCATGTGTGCACCAGGTACCACGGTTGTGCCACTGCCTTTGCACCACTAGCCATGTCACTAAAATGGCACAGTGGTGCTGTACGTGACAGCCAGTGGGTGTTTGGCGTTCCGCATGGCTGTATGCGCCTGGGTGGGCGGGTCCTGTGGCCGTGATCACTGCGGGTGGTCACACACCATCACAGTGGTATGTCCCGGCCGTATACCATGCACAGTGGGTGGGCTGTATGGGGTTGTGCATTCACACCTATTGACTGTGCTCCTTGTCCTAGGTACCGCCATCTTGTGAGATACGGGAGGCACTGTGGGAGATATTGGTGGTTGCACGGGCATCGCTGGACATCCTGCGATGATTAGATGAGACCGGGTACTGAGGAGGCACAGTGCCCAGAGGAGCCAGAGCAGGGAGAGGCACTCCGCCTAGTGATGGATTGCTCGAGTATTCCCCTACCCCCTGGACCCACCCTCCTCCCCTCCTTCCCCGTCCCATTTGTCCACCCTCCCTCTACCCACCCCCACCTTGTATGTGGCCCCCAGCCTTGTATATAGTTCCTGTGTTATATTGTATATAGTTTGTATTATTGTAAATAGTTGATTGTTGTATATTTTTCAATAGATTTAATTTTGATATGAATACTGTTGTGGTCTCTGATTTGCAGCGGGCTATAGGTGCTCAGCTGCAGTGGTGTGCATGGCGTCAGGGGTGGTGCAGGTCATTGGTGTGTGTGTGTCAGTGTGGAGGTGACTATGGTGTGGGGTAGCTATCAGTCAGTGTCTGTGGTGTGTGTGTCGTTCCCTGTGCACTGGATGACTGTGTGCAATGGGCCATGGTGCGTGCTCTGTGTCCATGGCGCACCCTCGGCCTGTCCATGGCCTGTGCAGCTGACACACATGCATGTCTGTGACCTGCATGGTCCGCTAGCAAGTCAGTGGTGGCAGTCCTGCAGGGCGGCCACTGTACCCGTCACATTGCTGGGTTGCCTCCTGTCACTGGTGTGGTGCACGCCTGGCTTGGGTGGCACTGTGGGCACCACAGTCGTTGTCCCACCTCCATGCTGTGCCTTGTGTGTGTTGCAGGGATGTGCCCCACTGTCTGTGACTTGTGCTCCGGCGACTGATGGTGGTGTACAGGTCCACAGTGCCTCGCAAGAGGTGGCTGGCTCCAGTGCCATGGAGGACTGTGGGTTGTGTGTACACAGTTTACATGGGCCCACAATGGGGCTTGGTTGCCCACCACTGCGTCCTTGTGCTGTTGTGTCCTTGGGTATGGGTGGGTGTCGGTCCATACACTGTGGCATCGGTGTGGTGCATTCTTCCACGCACCACTGTGCGTGGCTGTTGTGGCCAGTGGTGGGTCGGGGTGTCACTGGACTACTGTGCAGGGTGCTGTACCACTGGTGGTGGTGTCAAGGGCATGCTCTGTCCTGTGTGGGTACCTCTTGTGCCGACCCATGGTTGGTCTTTCAGCAGTACCTCGGGGGACTGTGCATGGTGGCACTGTGTCTGCCGTTGTTGCATTGCTGTGTGCTGCACCCACTGATGGGTGCTCGTGGTGGGAGCTGGCTTGCATGGTTCTGTGGTGCACAGGTTTGCAGTGTCACAGTGGGGATGGTGGCATGCATGGGGTTTCCTGCAGTGGTGGTCACTGCTCATGGGGAGGTGTCTGGGGTCACGGTGCAGGCTGTGCTCTGCATTGGGGGATAGTGTGGCAGGGGTGGTCAGCCCTCTTGTGTGCCAGTCACAGCTTGCCGGTAGGTGTGATGGGGCACCGTGGCACAGCTGTGGGTTGTTTGCTTGTCTCCATGGGCCAGTGGTTATTCCAGCCCTCCCTGTTGTGCAGTGCATGGGTGTGGGGGACGATGTCTGTTCTGCTGTGTGTTCCTGTGCCCATCTGGCATGGTGGTGGGCCACTACCCCCAGTTGTGCAGTTACATTGCTCTGCTGCTGGGGGGTGTTCTGGTTGCCTTATGGCGCCTCTGGACTGCTCAGCTGAACATCCCTTGTTGCACTATGGCGCATCAGATCTGCTCAGCTTCCCTCCCTAGTTGCACTATGGCACAGGTGGTGCGATATTCTGATGTCGGCTGTAGGCACAGTTTGGCCTGCTCATTTTTGAGTCTCGCGTCTCTCTTGCATGGGCGCAATAGACTTGCACTTGCTCCTGCTATTACACTTTTTGGGCACAGTTTAAATATCTGGGCCTGTGTGTTTCTGGGTCAGTTGCTACAGTGCCTCCTGCTTGCACTTGTATTGGTTGGAGCATGTCACATACTGCCCTTTTACTTTGCTGAAATGTAATGCTCTTTCTCACAGTTTTCTGTTGCTTTTTTGATGGTGATACAGTATTAGTTTACTGATAAATCACCTTATGCTGTGCTTCAACAGGATTTTTAAGTGTAATTGTTTTGCTTTCTCTATTGCTTGGCTATTTTTCCAGTTTGATTTTATTGACAGTTTCTAGTGCTGGGGTCCCTGTTTTGCTGAGTTCAGAGTTCACGGCTGACCTGGCTGGGCTGCATCGGGAGCACTTCAGTGGTATCTCTCTCCCTTCCACCATTTGTAACCCAGCCAGGTGAGGCAATGAACCAAGAACAGGGACAGTGCTGCAGAACAAGTTCATATGTAATTGTGTGTGTAACTGTTTTATTATATAAAAAAAATCACAGGTTCCATCTAATTCTGATTATTGCAAATGGTCTGGAGGAGACTGCAACTTCCTTCTGTCTTATTCTTTTTTGTAACTTTTATTCATTTTACATTGTTTCCATATAAAATGATGCATATAACTGAATTAGGTTACATAGACTTAGGCATATATTAGCATCAGTATTGATTATCAGTTGCCAAGTAGTACATCATGTGGGTACATTCAGAACCTCTCCTTCAGAGGGTACACAATTTAAATATTTAGGAAGGCTAGCACATTAAACTTGTGTGGTAAAGACAAGTTAGGTACCAGTTTAAGGATAAATAAGCGTAGCCCTAGGCCACTATCCCACTTAATTACCTCGCGCTTAAGAGATATTATTCTCCTTCCACTCTTACATTTCCCCAGCCACCAACCATCTTATTCTAAACATAGAAAAAGTACAACATTGCATCAGTTTCCACACAATCAGATGGTCTTGCTCCCATACATTGCCTTGTATTAGCTTTTATATTACTTCCCCAGCTAAACTCTCCTCAATCAGGTAAGTGAGTCATCCCTTATCAAACACGAGATAATCTGGTTAAGCGTACAGGGCTCAAGTTTAATACTCCTGCCAAATGTACCCTCTAAAGGGAAATTTAAAACAGAACAGTTAGAGCTATGTAGTCCTGGGTGAGTACTTTGTCACCCATCGACCTCGTAGTAGTCTCCAGGAAAAATGTTATATACAGTTAATCAGCACAGTACCAGTCATGGTTAGTCCTCATCTTCCTCAGAGTCTAAAGGTAGTCCGAATTCTCCGTGATCTCGTTGAATTCTTGGGCAATAGCTTTGACCTTCTTCTTAGCTTCATCTGGGTAATTAAATTGGTAAGTCTTCCCTCTGTCGGTCAGCCATAGGCAGGCGGGCCAGAAGCGAATGAGCCACCCCAAGCTCAAGTTGTTTCCAAAGTGGATCAAACAATTTTCTCCTGGTTCAGGTTGCAAAGGACCAGTCTGGGAATATTTTAATCTCCTGGCCCTCCATTTCTACTGGATAAGTCGCCCTTGCCATTGAAGAATTTTGTCCCTGGTTGCGGCCCATCTGCTATTAGCAGGATTATGCGCTGGGTCTCACGATCTAGTTGGGCCCTCCTATATTTGATCCGGAATGCCTGTCTTAAAGAATGTGCCTTAAGCTGTAGGTCTGGAGGTACAAAAGCTATTAACCAGTTCTTTAGATAGGTCAGTAAATCGGCTCTTCGGTATCTTCCTGGACCCCCACCAACCTTAGGTTCATTGCCCGCTCAGAGTTTTCAAGCATCTCCATGCGGGCATGCAGGTAGTTAATCTCTAAGTTGATTTGGAAAGTGTTGCCTGGGTCCGCTGCGACTGGTATCGGCATCTTGTGCCATTTTGGTTGCAGATTCAATTTTTGCATCCTGCACACCCAGGCGATCCAGGACCTGTTCCAACTTTTGGTCCATCTCTCGGACTAAGCTTAACACCATCTCCGGGGGAGTATCTTTCCCTCCCTCAGACCCGCTGCTTATCCTGGCCTCCTGATTGATTCGATGCTGGTAAGGGTGCTGATTTTGGGACAATTCCATAGCTGTTCCTTTGGGTCTACCATACAAATTTGGCATCTACTTGTTCCGTGGGCAATAAGCTATCGAGATCTACAACTTTTCTATATCGAGAAGAATTTTAAATTATGTTTTTATGTGGTATTTGGGAGTTCGAGGTGCAGAGCTTTGGAGAAGCTACCGGTCACGAATCGGCTCTCTAGCGCCTCCCTTCTGTCTTATTAATGTATTTACTTATCCTGACCTAAATCCTGTGTATGTTGCAGTTGTGTTGGCAGTGTGACTGATGGTGAGGTGATGTATGGCTACTTTGCTGTGAAGAAGTGAGATAGATGCCATTGTAAAATTTGTGATGGTTCTTTTTGTAGCAGACTATTCCATGCCTCCACCACCATCTCTATGAAGAATTTCTTCACATTTCCTCTTAATCCACTCCCCTTCCCACAGTTTCATATTGTGCCCCTTATTCTTCTTGTACCCATTCTACATTGGAAGATGTCCATACCCCAGACCTTATTTATGCCCTTGAGGCGCTTTAAAGTTTCTGTAATGTTCCCCATTATCTCCTTTCTCCAGTGAGTACATATTGAGGTCATTTAGTCTCTCCTCATATGTTTTGTGTTGCAAGCCATGTATCATCTTGGTTGCCCTTCTCTGGGCCGCCTCCACCCTGTCAATGCCCTTGTGCAGGTGTTGCCTTTACAATCAGAACTGCACTCAGTACTCTCTAGGTGAAGCCTCATTACTGACTGTTTTATACAATGGCATCACCACCTCCCACCTCCTGCTACTGATACCACTGCCTTTGCACCTCAGCATGCCACTGGCCTTTCCTGCAGCTTTTGTGCTCTGCTTTGACACCTTTATGTCATTGGAAATGATAACCCCTAGGTCTCTTTCCTCATTGCTGATTGTCTGCCCCCATGCCATTCTATAGCTCTCCCAGGTGCACTACTTTGCATTTGCATTGCACCTCAGTTGCCACCTCTGAAAAATTTTCAAGCTTCACCACAGATAACCAGATTTCTTCTCATTTCTCCAACCTTCAGTTGCCATATCTCAAACCATCTTTCAAGCTTTTCCTGGTCCCTCCTTATCCTCTCACTCTGTCTGGAGTATCCACCCTGTTGCAGATCTTGATGTCATCTGCCAATAGGCATACCTTCCTTGCAGCCCTTCTGCAATGTCATTAATGAATACATTGAACAGGACTGGTCTCAGTTCTGCTACCCAGCTGTGGTCCCTGACCTGCCGCCTCCTTATTGAATACTGAACAGAAGTATTTATTCAGTATCTCTGTCTTGCATTGTGAAACTCCACAGCTGGCCCCAAAATGCACCAGAATGCAACAGAAATGTGAACATTTTAAACAGCCATCAGTGCTTAGTTACTAAGCACTCATTTCATTACTGCATGGTACTCATCATTTTCATAAGTGCTTAGTATCTAACTATATGCCTGCACTGCAAGGATGACATCAACAGTGGGTGCCAAAATGAAACTATACATACCAGGGGCCAGAACAATGGGACTGGTATGTAAAAGGCTGTGGTAGAAGAGTACTGTATACTCCACAATTATTTAAAATGCACCACAAAGCATCAAAATGCCAACATTTTCTGGGGTCCTAGGTGTCCCCGACCCCCGACCAATTGGCTGTAGTCACTGACTTGTGAGTACACTTTTAAAAGGCTAGTTATTCCACTGAAGGAATGTCTTTGGTTTGTGAATACTTAGCATATTATAGTCATATTGTATATATAAATATAAAATCAATAAAAAGAAAGTAAAAAACAAAACTAATGGGTCTTAGGCAAAGCACTGGGACACTGCGGGAGCTGGAACATTTTAGGAGGACCTGCACTGAGAGTGCCACTGACATGAATGGACAGATAAAATGAAGCTCTGGATGAAACTCTTGATAAAACCCTTTAAAATACTTTAATTTTTGCAGCAGAAGCACTCAGAAAGCACTGGTGGGTAGTTTAATCATTACAGTCTCTGGCAAGCAGAAAATTGGGTGGAGAAACTCACAGCAGAACCACAAAACTTTCAAAATAAATTCTACAACTTGGCAGAATGTCAGCAGACAACACACCACATCAAGACCTATCGAAGACCATCAAGACCGTTTGGACGGCTCACCACAGCCACAGCCTAAATCGACATACAAGATGTTAGGGATATGTTTGAGAGGTTAAAAGTGGACATACTAGATATGAAATCATCAATGGCTATTTTACACCAGGAGATAGAAAAATTCAGGCAGCACTTTGAAGTATCAGCGGGAAAGTTAAAAATTACAACAGGACATGGAAAGGCTTCAGGATAGTTCAGAATATTATGATAAACAGTTGGTATACATATTAAATAAAATAGATGACTTGAAAATAAAGGAGAAGAAATAATTTACTGAATTGTTGGAGTTCCTGAGGGCATGGAAGGGAGAAATATGTCACATTTCTTGTAGAGTTTTCTATCTGAGGTTTTACAGAAAAAATGGGATTGGCCCTAGAAATTGAAAAGGCACATCAGTCCCTAGCCCCTAGACCTCAGAAAGGAGCCCCCAGACCTATAATAGCCTACTTTCTGTTTTAATTCTGTAAAGAAGACCTACTGAGTCTAGCCAGAGAAAAACAGAATCTGATTTGGAGAGGTGCCAAAATTTCACTGTTCACGATTTCTCTGCAGAGATTGTGCAGAGAAGAAAGAAATATAAAGAAGTTAAACAAATGCTTCAGAAAAGGGTCAATTACTTTGTAAATACCCGACTACCCTGGTGATACAGCCCCCTCAGGCCCAAATGTGATATGTACAACAGTGGAAATGGTGTAGGGATTCTTGGACTCTTATGCACTGAACAGTCAGCAAGTGGGGAGCAAAGGACAGTTTGTGGGGATAACAACATAAAGGAGCCATTTCAAAAAAACTAAACAGGAGAACACAACAGTACTGGAACCCAACCAACGTTCTAGCAACACCAGTATGACAGCTCGAGCTATGCAGCAAGATGCACAGAAGCAGGAGAGAACACATTTTGTGCTGCACAATTCAAAATATGAACTCTCCTTTCTGTGCTCACCAGTGATAACCCACATGGCTGCAACCACCAGCCGTTACCTGTTAGAAAATGAACACAAAACTGAAAGGAAGGGACGACTTTTGCCAAGGAAATCGTAGATCCATTAAACAGGGCAATTTCAGGAGCAAGGAGATCAGCTAGAGCCATAGCAGAAAATGGAAATGACATACCTACTGTAATTTTGATCTTCTTGGGTGAAGTCTCCACCACTCATTCACACTGATGGGACTACGCTGGAGGCACTAGGACCGAGTGGGAGGCAAAATCTTCAGGAGGGCTGGCACCAAGGTAGGGCCACGCAGAAGTGGCACTGCAAGACCGGCTCACACTATAGAGCTACCTTGGCTCGATCCTCCAACCGCCTCAGTACCTTTTTTACCGAGGAGGTGTAGCATAAACTAACCTATGTCAGGCATAAGATAGTCTGAATGAACCATATAAGATAGGTCAATACAACTGAGTCTTCAGAGCCCAGCCATTGAGGGAGTGAAGACCAAAAACAGATAAGTGAGCTGAGGATGGATGGTGGGCGTGTGAATGAGTGGTGGAGACTTGGTCCAAGAAGATCAAGAAATTACGATAGGTACATCATTTCCATATATTCCTGGACATAAAGTCTCTACCACTCATTCACACTGATGGGAGAGTACTGAGCTAAAATAATCCCCGAGAAGGGTGGCAGGAGAGGAGCTCACTTAGGACAGGAGTCCATTAAGGACTGTCCTGCCAAAGGATTGATGCTATCTGGCATGGACATCCAAAGTACAGTGCTTCACAAAGTGTGCAAGGAGCTCCAGTAGCTGCATTGCAGATGTCTGCAATGGGCACATTTCAGATTTCTGCCAGAGATGCCACGGCTGCTCTGGTAGAATGGGCATATACTCCTGCCTTCCAGCTTAACCTGTGCCATGTAATAGCAGTGGTGAAGACATACCACCAGTTACGCTTGAAATACACCTGATGGCAACAGGCTGACCCAGCCGGGCCATGCTGAATGGCAGAAAGAGTTGCTTTGACTTGTGAATCTCTTTAGGTCTGTCTATGTAGAACCACAAAACCTTTTAACAACCAGAGAATGTAGGGTACACTCTCCTCATTCTGAAAGTTTGCAAAGTAGGTCAGAAGAACTAAGGGCTGGTTCAGATGGAATTCCAAGACTACTTTGGGGAGAAACTTAGGTGAGTTCTGAGAACCATCTTGTCCTTGTGAAATACTGTATAAGGAGGGTCTGTGACCAGGGCATGTATTTCAGACACTCTGCGGCGGAGGTAAATGGCTACAAGGAAGCGGCCTTCCAGGTCAGGAACTTCAGCTGGCAGGTTGCTAGAGGCTCGAAAGGTTTATGGGTGAGCATGTCTAGCACAGGGTTAATATCCCAAGTGGCTACCAGTCTCTGACTGGTGGCCTAGTGTGGAGTATACCTTTAAGGAACCTCTTAACTAAAGGTAACTCAGCCTGAGACATAGAGTGTATAGGCTTGTGATAAACTGAGATCGCGTAGAGATGGACCTTCATGGTTGAGTACTGTAGCCCTGTATTTGACAGGTCTAGTAGTTACTTCAGGACTTTGTTTGGTGGGCAAGAAAAGGGATCGAGGGAGGACTTTGCACACCAGACGGAGAAACACTTCCACTTTGCGTGTAAGTTTTCCTAGTAGCTGGCTTGTGCGCTGCTAGGAGAATGTCTGAGACTCTATGGGAGACATCAAATCTACCCACTTCAATGTCCTCAGGAGCCATGCGTGGGAGATGAAGGATCTCAGGTTGGGATGGACCACTGGGCCCTGGGTCAGAAGGTCCATTTGAAGTGGTAGTTGTCTCGGTGGAATTTCCGATAATCTGTCGATCAACGGAACCAAATCTGATGAGGCCAGAATGGGGCGATGAGGATCATTCTGCCCCGTGCCTCCAGCTTGAGCAGCACCCTCTGAATTAAGGGAAGAGGAGGAAATGCATATAAAAGCGTCTTGTCCACCGCAGTATGAATGCATCTTGACAGAAAATGCCAGGTTCTGGATTTCTGGACCAGAACAGAGGCAGTTTTGCATTGAGTGTGGACGCCAAATGGTCCAGGTCCCATGTGCCCCACTCTTCAAGAGCGATTGCATAATGTTTCGCCGAGATACCACTCGTGAGGATCCTCCTCAATTCTGCTGAGGCGATCCGGTAGATTGTTCTGGACTCCAGGCAGATAGACTGCCTGGATCAGGGCTCGCTCTCTAGGCACCATTCCCACCCTCATCGCTTCCCTGCACAGGGGATAAGAGTGCACCCCACTTGTTGATGTTGTCCATCACGGCTTTGTTGTCCATCTGAAGGAGAATTATTTTGCAACAGAGGATATCCTTCAGGGCTCGAACTGCGTACAGGACAGCTCTCATTTCCAGGACATTTATGTGGAGTTGAGACTCGTCCTGACTCCACAGACCTTGGGTGTGGAGATTTTGACAGTGAGCTCCCCATCCAAATAGAGATGCATCTGTGGTGATGGTGATCTGTATTCCAGTGGGGCAAAGGAAAGCCTTTCAGTAGGTTGTCCTCTTGAGTCCACCAGGTGAATGATCGGTTTAGAGGTTCCATCACCTTGATGTGAAAGGACTGGGGTGTGTGGTCGGGGAACACTGAAGTATTGAGCATCCACTGAGTGGTCCTCATGTGAAGATGAGCCAAGGGCACCCTGAACACTGCTGACACCATGAGACCCAGCATCCACTGTATTGAGAGAGCTTGGATTGAGTCGTTCTCTTTGATGAAGCGAGTCATCTGGAGGCTATCATTTCTGCTGTCCTCCGGGAGGAAAGCCTTGCATTGGAGGTATCCAGGAGGGCTCCTATGAAGAGGAGTTGCTAGGAGGGCTATAGCTGTGATTTTTCTAGATTCAACAGAACTCCATGGATGTGAGGAACCTGGAAATGGTGGTCATTGCTTCCTGTGTCTCTTGTCTGGAGGAGCTTGCTAGGAGCCAGTCGTCCAGATTCAGGAAGACTTGAATTCTGAATTTCCTTAGGTGCACTGTGAAAACTGCAAAGCACTTTGTAAAAACTTGCGGTGCCGAGGACAGCCCAAAGGGCAGTATTCTGAATTGATAGTGCTGACCCAGGGCAACAAATCAAATATACTTGTGGTGACTTGGGTGCACAGGAATGTGTTGGTAGGCATCCTGCATGTCCAGGGAGGTCAGCCAATCGTTTCAATGAATCAGAGGTAGAAGCGCACAAGTGATATCATCTTGAAATGTTCCTTGAAGAGAAACTTGTTAAACCGCCTTAGGTCTAGAATAGGCACATACCACGCTTTCTTTGGAACTAGGAAGTAGTGGGAGTAGAAATCTGTGTTCCATTGCTCCTGTGGAACTATGTCTACTGCCCTGTTTTTCAGAAGGCCTTGAATCTCGGAAGCAAGGAGGTCTGACTGAGTAATCGACAGCCTGGGCTGTCGCTTAGTGGATGATCCGAGGGGTATCTGAAAATTCAGAGAATAACCATCGCAAATTATCTTGAGAACTCATTTGCCTGAAGTGACTGGCTTTCACTGATTGTAAAACTGAGTCACACGCCCCTACTGTCGAAGAAGAGTCCTCCTTGGACAGCTGAGGAGGGACTTGGGCAGGAATTTCAGAGGGTGGCACTGGGTGCTTTCAGGCCTCTGTGCCTTCTGCTACATTTTCTTTTGTAGCTGAGGGGCTTGGTTTTTGTTGAAGCCCCTCTGCCTTTACTACAAAAGGACTGACGGTTATGAAACTGACTACAGTTCCTGCCCCGCTGAAGGGCAGCAGGGTTAGTCTGGCCGTTTGATAGCCATCCTAGTTTTCTGTGTAGCCTCGAGTGCCTGCTCCACCTGTGGGCCAAACAGATAAGCCCCATCAAATGGTAAATTCATGACTCTCTGCTGGGCATCATTTGTGAACCCCAAGGTTCGTAACAAAGTGGCATTGGGTGCATATTCCAGCTCCTGCTGCTCTAGAAGCAGTGTCTGAGAGCATCCATAGCAGCCTTAAGTTGCTGATTACTGGACTCAATACCTCTAGCGATAGTTTGAGAAGCTCTGAGATAACGTCCGACTCTGGGAGAGTCTCCACAGTGGCTTTTATCAGATGCCAAGGGTGTGCACTCATATTGTGAGAAATAACCCTCGTAGCTAACAATGCATACGTGGGGTAGCGGTGAGCTCACTTCCCCAACGTGTCATTCTTATGAGATTCTTTGTTTACTGGATGAGCCATAGACTCCTGAAGGAGAATGGCTTTGTCATTTCTGCCAAGACCACTACGGTGTCAGCAAAACTTGAGAGACCAGGATTGGTCAATCCTAGGGGGAGCGTACTTCCTGTCTATGGACTTAGCCATGGAAGGAATAAGTGCCAGATTGTCCCACACCATTTGTGAGACAGTCTTGAAAGAGGGCTGTACCGAGGAGTCAATTCACAGGAATCTCTGGGACATGCAGATACTGAAGGCGCAACAACTTCCCGGATCAACCTCTGAAGTCTGGAGAGATGGGTGGAATTCATATTCTTCAGTAGAGACTTAAAGGACAGGCCCTCGACCAGAAGCTCCGCTGAAGTAGAGGGCTTACTTCCCACTCGAGAAATGAATCTTCATTAAAGTAATCTCCTAATTGCAGATCAGGATCAGGCTCAATGTCATCTCCTACTAGCCAGAAGGGATAATATATAAAGGAAAGGGAGGAAAGAGGAGCAGGAGGAGGTGCTCCTCGGGTGGAGTGAATCCCGGCATCTGAGGCTCGCCCGGCTCAGCAACACTGGCGCGGTGCAGTGCTCAACACTGGAGTCAAAGGCAGCACCGCAACCAGTGCCATGCGAGCACCCTGAGACCCCAACCCAAGTCTCGGTGCACCCAAGGATAAAGGTCTGAAAACATGAGTGGAGAAAATGGTACCTGTGCTGGCCCTGCACCGCAGCCATGTGACGGGGGAAAAGCACAAGAGCGTGGGTCAACGCACTGGAGAAGGTGCAGTGCAACTAAGTTGACCCAACTGCCCTGCCCACGGGTACAAATCCCTAGGCCCGAATGCCCGGGGTTGACTACTCAGGCTCAGAAAATCAGGACAACCGTGAACCCACTGCTCCATAACAGCGGTCCTATGATGAAACTGCTCATCAGAGGACCGAGCAGGAGGGGCTATGGAGTCAAAGATGCCAGCCATTAGGAACAGAGACTGCAGGTGACCCTGACAGAGTCGGCCCTCTGTCCCCATTACCAACAATCGATATGCAGACATATCAGAGGCGACCTCGAGTGGTACCGTTTTCTTGACTGGTGGGACAAAGAAAGCTCAAGATTGGCGGTGCCGAGTTCTCAATGATTGAGAATGGGCCCGCTTCTTTGTGCTTTCAGGAGGACCGCCCTTCCTCCGAGCACCAGACAGCCCGTAGTCAGACCCCCTCCATACAGGGTGGAGGACCGCACCCAGTCCTGCTGGAAACACAGCTTTCAAGCGAAGTCTCCCTACTGTCACTGGCCCCATTCATGGTTGACTCCATTGAAGGTGGGCTGAAGAGGACCTCTGTGTTCTTTCAAAGAAAAAACTAAAATCTTTTTTACTAAATAAATAAGCAAATAAGTACTATAAATCAAATACTGAGCGACTAAAGCTGCTGTTGTATAGACATGAAGATCTGACTCCCAGTGGGCGGATGAGCAATGTTGTCACTGAAGCGCACTCAATGGCAGGAAAAAAGGAACTGAGGCGGTTGGAGTGTCAGCGTCGAGGTAGCCTATATGGCACGAGCCAGTCTTGCGGAGCCGCTTCCATGCGGCCCTACCTCGGCGCCAGCCCTCCTGAAGATTTTGGCTCCCGCTCAGTCCTAGCACCTCCGGTGTAGTCCCAGCAGTGTGAATGAGTGGTGGAGATTTTATGTCAGGAAGATCAGAAGGAAATCTCTCAGTGACTCCTCCTCGCTCAGCCAATCACCAACTCTGATATTACAAGAGGAATTATTACAAGTAGAAGAAATGTTCCTTGAATAAGTGATTTCAATTGGATAGGATAGGATATCAAGGAAAGGGGCTTCTCCAATCTGAAGCGAGCACTACAATCCTTGAACCTGAGCAGCAGGTTTTAATCGTTCATGTGGATGTTCAGAAATGTTCTTGAGTCGTGTTTTTTCTCTCACTAACGTCTGCCCAGTTTTCATTCTTTTACGGACTGTTTGCACATGGTTACATTTATTTCATTTTGGGAAGAATCACTGCAAGTGGGAGGGCAAAGAGTGATGTGAGAAGAACAGAGGGCGAAGGAAGCAGGCATTTTAACACGCAGGAGACTGGAGATGTAAACAAAGAGTGCCCCGTCCTTATTTTATGGGGGTAGACAACATCGGAAGGGAATTACAAGACACAGGTACTCTTCCTGCATACATGCTAGCATTATCGGATGAACTACATCTTGTAGCATGTGAAGACTTTGACAGACTATTATAGTAAACAGTGAATATTCAAAGGCATGTTGCTTTATAATTGAGTTGCCCAACATCCTCATTTAGTTGTATAGTGCTATTAAGCATACTAAGGTTGTAGGGTTACATCTAATATACAGCTAATATATGGGGAAAGGGGAAAAATAAAAAGTGACAAACCACCTTTGAATTAAAATGCATATTGATTGCACCAGATATCTGAAACCAGCTGGTGGCCTCAGAGGTTTACAGACTCTAACAAAATTCAACATGAAGAGTGAAATAAATAAGATGAAATACTCAGCAATAGCAGGAGCAAATATCAACCACCCTGAGGTTTATTTCACAAGTCTGATAGAATATTAACCCTTGCAGGGCCGTGGACTGATATATCAGTCCAGATCTAATTCTGTTGGTATGGCGTTGCAACAGCGGCGAGAATACAGTGATGAACATTACTAGACATTACCGACAGTTGCTGTGATGGTTCGCTGTATTCCCGACACTGCTGCCTCCGGGGTGTTTGCCCCTCCTGTACCAACTCCGACTCAGAGTTGGTTATTTAAAGTCTGGGGTGTGAGGCAAAGCCCCACAACAAAAGTGTTCTCCAGCGGCGGCACAACACCAATTGGCGGTGTTGTGCTGTTGCTGTACTGACGATCACTGTTCTCCGTGTCACTGTGGCATGGTGGAACCAATTCTGTCAGCGGTCTAAGAGTTAAGGAGGAAGGCGGATAAGTTATATGAAAATAATTTTATAGAAAATAAAAAAGGGCTGTATGATATTCTGGGTACAGCAAACATATATAAGTAGGGGACTGGAAGAGAGGCAAAACATTGAAGAGCATCCATACTGGACTCACTTGGTACTGGGTAGCATATGTGAGATGGAACATAGTCGTGACAGTTTGTGAGAACCATTAAGACATAAGCCTAGCCAAATCACATCACATGCCAACTGAATGGTGCACCAACTGACAATCTTTGGGTGAGAAGAGTGTCTATGACATCTGGGAACTAGATGTCTTGGGCAGATCTCAATATTATTGAATAAATAAATAAATAAATATGCAGATTTCTTAACAAAAAGTCAGGGAAGAATGATTAGGGTGGGGCAGGAGCTGCCTCAACACTCATAGACCTCATATTTGACTTTTAACACAGGAAAAATTGCATATAATCTGCCAATAAGTGATTGTTCTATTTCATTACAGCCCTGTTAGAGGAACTGGCAACTTTCCATGCATTTTTATGAGTAGTTCCCTAGGATAGTAAGTATAAGGCTCATCATGTCATGGTTTTCTTTTAACACCTCTTGATTACAGTTTGTTCCTTAGCAGCCTGCCACCTTAAGGAGCTTTGGTACTAGGTGGCAGTTAGACAATATCTTACCTTCTCTCTAATCAGCAACAGATTTAATAGGTTAGCCATACTTGGAGGGAAGGGAAAGAGGATTTATGGTAGACAACAAGCTTGTAGTATGACCTTACTAGGGGCAGCAGAATTAGTTATATAATCAGTTAAATTTATTTATCTTGATGAAGCTGACCTTCATCTCAGTAGACAAATATTTAACATAAGGTTGGAACCTGTTAATATAAAAAACATAAAGAAAAGAAATGGTTGAATATCCAGAGTGTTTCCTAAGAGAAATGTATGCAAAAGTAATGTACGTTTTGCCATTTAGTGTGGTTGTTGGGGAGGGGCTGCTGTTTTGTTATTGAATTTAATGTTTCAGGACTAAGGGTGGTATTTAGTGATCTGGTATAACACAGAAGATGAATTTTTAGGCTGTTCTGGGTAACATTTGTTTTATAACCCTTAAGGTACTGTTTTTGCTGCTTAAGAAAATAGTTTGTAAGAGTAGTAGTCCTTCTAGTCTGAGGTTGTCAGAAGGCATACTAGCATAAACTGCAGCCACAAGCACTTTGGTGGTTAGCATTCTTAGTCTTAGGCTATTTTCATTTGTTCGAATTTAGGTAGAACCTTTAGCTACAGTGGTAATTGTATCCTTCAACTCTACTTCTACAGTGCAAGGGACAGCTCCCCTACTGTTTTGTGTTGGAAATATCACTATTAGTGGTGACATCCGAAAGGTATATTTAACCTTCCATGTTTGACTGTAACCCTCAAGTCTTAAAGTCTAATAAACACAATTAGGGTTGAGGAAAGGTTAGAAAAATCAACCTAAGTATAGGGACATGGAATGTTAAGGGTTAGGCACCCCAAAAGTGGAAAAAAGTGCTTGGCCATTTACAAAAGGAAAAAATAGATATAGCTTCTACAAGGAACCCACCTAATATCTGAGGAGACTGAAAAGCTAGCAAGGTCATGGTAGCTCAAGTCGAGTTTAGCATGCTAACTCCAAAATAACGAGGTCGGCAATCCTAATAAGAAAGGAATAAAGTTCACAAAAACAGATCACTATGCAGATCCAAAAGGAAGTGTCAGATCTTAACAGGGATACTTCAGGGGAGGAGATGGCCATATGCAATATATGCACCAAACTCAGGACAAGCAAGTTTCTTTACAGGGTTTTATTTAACTCTAAAAATTGATTAGCGTTTGCTCATAAAAGTGCTAAAACATTGTAAAATGCATAGGACTTGCCTCATTGTGTTTAGCAAACATAACACTTCCAGAAAACCTATATAAATACTTTCTATATAGTTAGTATTGTCCCAGGAAAAAACTGCTAATCGATTATTTAAAACCCTGCTTTAGGGACATTAATCTTAGATTGAGTACTCTGGAGGTCAAGGACATCATATTGGGGTGGGATTTTAATGAATCCATAGATCCAGTAATTGGTAGAAGTGAGATACCAACCAAAATTGCAGATACGAGCTCAAGGAGGGCATTGCACTCACTAATCAAAGTTCTGGATATGATAAATTCCTGAAGATTAATCAACCGCAAGGTAGGGATTACACTTTCTATTCCCATAGACATTATTCTTATAGCAGACTAGACAAGATCCTGATGACCAAACACTTATCTCAGATTTAATATCAGCTAATATTGGGGATCTGTTCTTATCTGACCACGCTATATCTAAAATGGTACTGGCAATTTGGGGGAGTAAGACAGCCAGGTGGAATTTAATGCCTCACTGTTCAGGACCCAAATTTCAAACAATGGGTTAACCAAGAGGCCAGGGAGTTTTAACATCGATGATAATGGAGAGGTAGGGCAAGTGCCTATGGGATACATTTAAGGCCTTCATGAGGGAGAATCATCAGTTTTGCAGCAAAAGAAAAAAAATTGTGGAAAAGAAAAAACCCTAGCCACCCTTGAACAAAAATTTAAAGTAACCCCAAACATACTGCAGCACTGAAAATATAAGCATACACATTGTATAATATATATATTCTATATAACAAACCAATCACACACAAAAAGAGTACATAATCATGTGGGAGTAGTGCAATGTAATGGCTGTGGGGCAGCAGTCTTCCGAGAGTCTTTTGGAGGCTGAGATGCTGCCCTATTTGCAGACAACTCTCTGCCCTGAGGGAGGAATTTGCCTGTCTTCAGGCCACACTGGACAGCAGTAAGGGAACCTTCCCCAGGCCAGACTGGATGGTAGGAAGGAACCTCCCCATCCAGGGAGCACCAGAGCCACCACCACTACCTCAGAGGTTGCAAAGAAAGCACAGCAGTTGGACCACAGTGGGCTCAGGAGGGTGAGGATGGTGGAACAGAGGCACACCCAGTCAGTTGTTCCACTCCACAATCCATACACCATTCTGGGGAGCATAGCTCCCCATGGATGCACCCAGAGGAGATTAAGGAGGCTGAGGACACCTGTCACAGGGAGGCCCACAGGAAGGAGGCAGAGGACACCACAAGGAAAGGAAGCAGCTCCTGGTGGGGACCCAATTATTAGGGGGATAGAACTGGGGAGCAGGGAAAACTGAAGTAAGGTGCCTGCCTGGTGCCATGGCTTGGAGGGACAGGAAGCACATCCTCAGGATCATGAGAACAGCTGCACGGGAGTCTGAGCTGGACGCCATTGTCCACCTAGGGACAAATGACTTGGCTCAACATGAGATTAGAGCAGTGCAGAAGGACTTTGTAGAACTGGGAGGGGCCTAAGACAAGTAGCACACACAGTATCCTTCTCAGAGGTGCTGCCTGTCAATGGCATGAGTGAGGCAAGGGTACTTTGCACCATGCAGTTTAATGAATGGTTGAAAAATGGTGTGGAGCACAGGGTTTAGCTTCATTGGGGACTGGGGTTCCACCTGGAGGGACACCAGCCTATACTGGCAGGATGGTCTGCATCTGTCCAGGAAGGAACAAGTCTTTTGAGCAATCGGTTTAAATGCTTCATTGGCAAGCTTTTAAACTAGTTAAGGGAGGCACTGATAAGCAGCAGGAAAATCCCAGCCTCCCTACAAAACAGGGTACTTAATGAGAAAAGACCGAGGTAGAAAGGTCAGTGGGATGCTGCAACAGAAGGTAAAGCCATCAAAAATGGAAAGCAATGAGTACCAATGCCCGTAGTCTGAGTAACAAGCTTCCTGAATTAGTGGTCTTGATGGAGGAGGAACATCTGATAGCGTGGAAGTCACAGAAACATGGTTCACACAAAACCATGACTGGGACGTAAACATACCAGGATACACTATCTACAGGAGGGACAGAGAGGGTAAAGAGGAGGAGAAGTAGCTCTTACATAAGGGAAGGAATCAAAGCAACAGAACAAAAGAGAAACAGGGAGGAGAAGAAGCACTGTGGGTAAATTTGGAGACCGCAATGGCACCACAATCCGACAGGGTTGTATACAGACCCCCTTCTCAGGGGAGGAAATGGACAAGGAAATGATAGAAAGTATACTTAGTATGGCAGAAAAAGGGGAGATATTGCTGATGGGCGATCTGAATATGCCAGATGTTAGCTGGAGTGCAGTTGCAGCAGCCACTTCAAGAGTGGGGTTATTCTAGATGCCCTACAGGGGGCATGCCTTAGACAACTAGTATTGGAGCCACGTGAGAGGAGCAATCTTAGACCTGGTTCTCTCAAATGGAGATGAAGAGGATCACAGATGTAGAAGTGGGTAGCCATCTGGGAACTAGCGACCATCGAACAGTATGGTTCTATAAACACAGCAATAGAGTCAAGCCATACAAAGGCAAAGGTACTGGACTTTGGAGGCTGACTTTGCTAAAATGGGTGAGTGCCTAAGGAATGCACTAGCAAATGGGCAGGAAGGAGGGGTGGAAGAACAATGGGAATAATAAAACTGCCATCACAGAGGTAACAAGCCTTTGTGTGAAGCAAATAAACAAAACTAAACGATGTAAGAAACCACTATGGTTCTCAAAGGAAGTGGCAGGAAGGTTCAAGAGAAAAGAAAGCTTTCAGGAAGTACAAGGAATCACAGAAGGAGCAGGACAGAGAACTATATCAGTTAAAGCAAAAGGAAGCTGGGAAGGCAGTCAGAACAGCAAAGGCCCAAACCTAGGAAAAGATAGCCAACTCAGTTAAGAAGGGGATAAAACCCTTTATAGGTACATCAGGAGGAAGGAAGACCAAGGGAGGGATAGTGAGGCTTAATAAAGGGGGAGGGTGGGCAGAGGGTGACTGTGAAAAGGCAGAGATACTAAACAAATATTTTGCTCAGTATTTACAAAGGAAAAGGGAGGTACCTAAACAAACAGTAGAAACACTCTGGATACAGAAGTTGATACCAGCCCATTTACAGAAGAAAGGGTTCTGAAAAGAACTCTAAAACTGAAGGTGGACAAAGCAATGGGGCCTGATGGGATTCATCCCAGAATTCTAAATGAACTAAGGGTAGAATTAGTGACACCACTGACTACCCTGTTTAACAAATCATGGGAGGATGGGGTGGTACCGAGGACTGGAGGAGGGCAGATGTGATTCCCTTCACAAAAGTGGGAGCAAGGCAGAAGCAGGAAACTACAGACCTGTTAGTTTAACCTCAGTGGTAGGAAAATGATGGAATCACTTCTGAAGGAAAGAATTGTCAGTATCTAGAGGCCAGAGGGCACAGGACCCAAGGCGCATGGATTCACAACAGGAAGGTCATGCCAGACAAATCTGATAGATTTCTTTGACTGGGTGACCAAAGTAGTAGATCAGGAGGGCTGTGGACATGGCCTACCTAGACTTTAGCAAGGCATTTGACACAGTTCCACACAAAAGATTAATATACAAGTTAGCTAGCCTGGAGTGGGTCCCAAGATGACAGCCTGGGTAAAAATTGGCTGGAGAATAGGACACAGAGAGTAATAGTAAATGGAGTCCACTCTGAAGAAAGGGGTTACTAGTGGGGTACCGAGGTTCAGTATGGACCAGTCTCTTCAATGTCTTTATAAGCAACATTGCAGAGGGACTGGAAGGAAAAGTATGTCTCTTGCAGATGACACACAAAGATCTGCAACAGAGTTGATGCACAAGGTGGGGTGGAAAGGATGAAAAGGACTTGGCAAGGTTAGAGGAATGGTCAAATGTATGGCAGCTTAGATTCAATGCTAAGAAGTGCAAGGTAATGCACATGGAAACAAAACCCAGGGAAGAGTACACAATGGGGGCGAGATACTAACAACAACAAAAATGGAAAGGGACCTGGGGTAGTCATATCAGATAACCTAAAGGTGGGCAAGCAATGAGAGGCAGCAAGGAGGGTTGGGGGATACTGGGATGCATAGGGAGAGGCATCACCAGTAGAAAACAGGAAGTTATAATCCTCTGTACAGACAGCTGGTCAGACCCCATCTGAGTACTGTGTGCAGTTCTGGAGACCCAGTCTTCGCAAAGACATAGACAGGATGGAAGCTGTCCAGAGGAGGGCAACTAAAATTGTGCAGGGTCTGCACCAGAAGACATATGAAGAGACTTAGGGAGCTTAATATGTATAGCCTCGAGGAAAGGAGGGAGAGGGGACATGATAGAAACTTTCAAGTACCTCAAGGGAATCAACAAAGTCCAAGAGGGTAGCATCTTTCAAAAAAGAGGTGTGCAAGAACAAGGGGACAATTTGAAAGATAGAGGCGAGCTCAGAGTTAATTTAAGAGTATTTTTCACAGAGAAGGTTGTGGATGCATGGAGCGGCCTTCGGAGGAAGTAGTGGAGTCAAAACAGTGGTGGAATCAAGCATGCATGGGACAGTCATAAGGCAATTCTAGGGGTGGGGGTAGGAAGAAGTAGGCTGCTGGTTAACTAGGATCTGCAGCTTATCCAGTAGGCAGGAAATGGGCAGACTGGGTGGGCCAGCGGTCCTTATCTGCCGTCAAATTCATGTTTCTATACAGACACCTTCTATGTTGAATAACAGGGTTGAAATATGAAATTAACAAGATCTACTCTGCCAAAGCAGAGTATGCTCTTTAGGATGAAGCAATCTTATTGAGACTCAGGGAGAAGGCAGGAAGCTCTTAGCATATAGACATAAAAGAGAACGATGCAGAATAACACTGCAGGTATCAAAACATCTCAGGGTGACTATTAGTAACCAATAGTAAAATGTCTAGGAAATTTGAGGGTTCTACACACAGCTTTATGAAAGCACATTGAAAGCCGGAAAGATGAAATCAATCTTTTCTGTCCTCGGCACACCTTCCAAGACTCTGATTCAGAAAGTACAGTTACGTAAGAACTTACCATAACAGTAGATCTTGAGCAGGCTATTACAATGAGGACTAATGCTGCAGGCATTAGGACCCACTGAAACTTCTCAGCCAGCAGTACCCAGCAGGGACCGCCCCGATGTCGGCTCCACCCGGCTCAGCCCTGGTACAAAGGGGCAGACCCAGCTCCACCTCAGTTCCCCGCCAAGACCTGCGAATGGGCCCTGACAAGAAGGAGGCGAAGCCCAAAGATGACGATCTACATACCTCATTTTGGGGATGGAGGCGGAAAGCACTGCTGCAGAAGAGTCTTCCTAAGATCTACTGTTACGTAAGTTCTACGAACTGTACTATCTTACTTCGAGTGGGTGCTCTGCAACAGGCTATTGCAATAAGGACTGAATCCCACAGTCCCTCGTCAAGGAGGTATCCGATCCTGGGAGGTGGAAGATAATAAGCTGGACACAACAAGTCAAGACAGGAGTCCCTGAAGGACTGCCAGGCGAGCTGGCACGAGTCTGGATGCAATGTCTAAACTATAGTGCTTACTAAAGTATGCACCGAAGTTCCAGGTAGCAGCCGTGCATATGTCCCTTAATAAAGACATTCGCAGCGGCGAAAGAAGCAGACACTCCTCTGGTGGAGTGACCCCTAACCGGTCCTGAAGGGGTTTATTGTGCTCCTCACAGCAAAATGTACATGAAGGACAATTCACTTGGAAATGATCTGCTTGGACACGGTTTACCCAAGTCTTGTGGAGCAAATGCCACAAACAGTTGTTCCGATTTACGGTGGTATAGCCGTGCATTAAGGTAATACCTCAGCGTCCTGTGGACGTCCAAAATGTGAGGAGAGCTTCTCCTCTATAGAGGGAGAAGGAAATAAACTGCAAGGTCAACCAACTGGTTGAGGATCCACTCCGAGACTACTTTAGGAAGGAACTTAGGATTTGTTCTGGGAAACCCTTTCCATGAAAAATTAAATATGGCTCTTTACACATCAGAGCCTGAAGCTTGGAAACTCTTCGAGCTGACATAATGGCAACCAAAAAGCAAACCTCCCAGGAAAGGTAATGCAGCTCACAGTCTGCTGCAGGTTCAAATGGAGGAAGAGTAGCTTCTCCAACACAAATAGGAGGTCCCAGGAGGGATAGGATCCTGAATGGGAGGCCTCTATGTAAGCATCCCGTAAAGCAGTGCAGGCCACATCCAATTGGGCTAAGGTTCTATCTCCCAAAGGGCATGATAAGTCGAGATGGCCAATATGTGCACCTTTATGGAGGAGTAGCTCAAGCCTTGTAGGTATAAGGAGAGGAGATACTGCAATGCTGAGTTCACCGGACAGGTAAGGGGGTCAGGCGGTGAGGCGACACCCATAAGCAGAAGCGCTTCACTTCATAGCATAAGTGGAGCGTGAGAGACCTCCTCGCTGAAATGAGTATGTCTGTCACCTCTTGAGATACCCCATACCTGGACTTTGCTACGTCCAAAGGAGCCAAGCATGAAGGTGCAAACATCAGAGATTGAGATGGACCACAGCCCTGGATCCTGGACAGCAACTATGCAGCATATTGGCAGTGAGATTGAAGTTCTGTGGACAACCGCTGAAGTAGTGGGAACTAAATCTGCCGAGGCTACAGAGGAGCGATTAGAATCATCTGAGCCCCTTGGCCTGTAACTTCAAAAGAACTCTCTGGACGAGAGGAAAGGGAGGAAGGCATAGAAAAACCTCCTACGCCCAGCAAAGGGACAATCGTCCTGGCCAGAAAACACCAGGCGTGGCTCTCACGAGCAGAAAACTGGCAGTTTGGCATTGCGTGGTGATGCAAAGAGGTCCAGCTCTGGACGACCCCATGTGTCAAGAGCTGGTCCGTTAATTGTAGTAGCTCCCACTCGTGCGCCTTGACTGAGACCTGCTTAGGCTGTCAGCCAAGTCGTTTAGGATGCCTGGAATGTGCACTGCGGACAGAAAGATGTGCCGCCCAGTGCCCAGTACCAAACTCTCATCGCCTCCCTGCATAGGGGTAAGAGTGAGTGCCCTTGCTTGCTGATATGAAGATGACCACCATGTTGTCCATCTGAACCAGGAGAGAGCCTGGCATGAGGTCCTCCTGAAATACGTGTTGCGCGTGAGGACCGCTCGCATCTCCAAAACTGATGTGGGTATTGGCATAGTGGGGTACAGGTACCCTGCGTTTGGTGTGTCCTCAGGTTTGCCCCAACCCAAATCCGAGGCATCCATTGTAAGAGTCTGATTCTGGGGCTCCGGACATAAGGGGACCCCTTTTTCCAAATTTAGCAGGCCCAGCCACCAAAGTGTCTCTTTACTGGCTCTGTGACCCTTACCATGTGGTCTAGGTCGTCTGAGCATTAATCCCACTGCACCCTGAGCATCCATTGTGGGATCGCATGTGGAGGCAGGCCAGGGGTGATGGGAATGGCCACCGCCATATGCCCCAGAAGTCTGAGGAAGGTCCTTGCCTGGACCTGAGGGGTTACTAGGACTGATCCGCAATCTCCCTGGCGATCACCTCTCTCTCTCTCTGGCGGTAGAAAAACCATGCCCTGGACTGAATCCAGGACTGCTCCAATAAAGGCGAGTCTTTGGCTGGGTTCTGGGAAGACTTTGGAGGTTCAGGGTGATCCTCAGATCTCGGAACAGAGTATAGGTGTTCTCCGAGGCTTGAAGAAGGCATGACTTGACGGGGCCGCAAGCAGCCAATCATCCAGGTAAGGGAAGACATAATGTCCCTGGAGCCTTAGAGCTGCAGCCACTACTGCCAAACATTTTGTGAAGACTGGAGGAGTGGAGGAGAGGCCGAATGGGAGAACCCGAAACTGATAATGCTCCCCTGGAAGTGGAACCTCAGGTACTTCCTGTGAGGGAAAGACCCCGATGTGCATGTATGCATCTTGCATGTCTAGGAAACACAGCCAGTCCCCTGGTGCAGCAGAGGAAGCAGTCCTGAAAGAGTCACCATCCGGAACTTTCTGTACTCTATATAAACATTTAAAGAGCTGAGGTGCGAGAATGGGATGAAGGTCATGTGTCTTTTGGGACCAGGAAAAAGTGGGAATAATATATTTTCTCTGTTGCTGCAGGGGACTTCTTCTATTGCCCTTTTGCAAGCGGGCCTGTATCTCTCCTTCTATGAATGGAATGTGAGAAGGAGGATATCTGGAGGACCTTGGTGAGGTGTCTGGAGGAATCTCTATGAACTCTAGAGTATGTCCTCTCCTTATGATATCTAGGACCCACTGGTCACGCAGTTATGGAGCTCCATCCCCTCAGATAAAGGGAGAAGCGACCCCCTACCACCTCCTGAAACCTCCACTGGAGGAGGGGGTCTGGATGGAGTCACTGAGCAGAGCCAGGAGTGGGCAGAGAGGCTTGGGAGGACTTGGGGCCATGAAAGGAGCATCTCCAGGCTGCTGGTTGCCTGCTCTCCTTTAAAAGCCACCTCTCTGGCCCTGTTGGTTGCCATGGGCTTGGGCACCTGAGGGCTTCCGAAATGGCCGTTTCCTCACTTTCCTCTGTACATCTGATGGACAGACCAGATGGACTTCCCGACTCCTGGAGATGAAGATGGTGACTGTCTCCTGCCCAAACAAGGCGGAACCATGGAGCGGGAGGTCCTGGATTCAGACTGCAGATCTTGGTGAAAGCGAGACTCTCAATCAAGCGTGGCACAGAGACAGATCCCTTACACTGCTGCTCTGGCTGCCATGTCTGCAGTATCATCACGAGGCATGGAGAACATGCGCTCTACGCCTGAGCCGACTTAAAGACATCCAGAATCTCCGTCTTTTGTGCGGAGTCTGGAGAGACATTAACAAGCTCCTGTCCCTTTCCCAGAGCGCATTCTGGTACTGGACCATATGTGTCAGGAAATCAAGGGACCTAATGGAGCAGGTAGAGGCAGAATAGACCTTCTTGCCCACCTGGTCCAAATAATGAGACTCTGGGTCAGGAGGTTGGGAGCTAAGATGTTTTGGCTGCTTAGGCGTATCATGAACAGCCGTGATCACAGAGAGTCCGCCTGAGGGTGCTCTGCCAGGAAAGGCTCATCCCTTGGGGCCCTGTACAGCCTGTCTGACTTTTAGGAACTGCGGGACCAAGTTTGGCTTCCAGGTAATTCTGGTAAGAACCTGGAAGGTGTTCACTAAAGGAGGCACCACGAGAGGCTTGGGCTTCTTTGCCTCAGGTACCTGGCTAGTCGATGGTGTTCCAGATCCAGGTCCTCCGTATCCCATTCATTGAAGGCCTGGATGTGCCTCATGATGTCCATAAAGGTTGGATCATCAAGAGGTGAGCAGGGCTGGTCCTTTTCTCCTGGGAACCCCGATCCCGAGAGGGAAAGGGAAGAGGAAGACCGGCTACTAGGTGAGGAGTAGCCGGACCTGTCCCTATGACTGGCCCTGCTTGAGCGTCGGTGGCTTTCTGACCGACGTCGGTCATGAGACTGATGACGGAGCAGGCCCACCCATCCGAACAGGAAAGGCTCCTAATGAGCACTAGTGTCGGTCTATGGACCGAGATGGGAACGGCCCTGGAGGATGATCGAGGCAGCAGCCTGGGGGTCTTCTTGGGCGAAGGGACACTTCCAGTTGTGGTTTGCCTGATGGGTCCGGCAGGTGACAGGCCGGCTTCGGGGGTCTGTTTTGCACTTGACCCCACAAAAGGAAAAAGTTCCTGGAGCTCCTCCTTGGAAAACACTGAGGCTGCCGTCCCGGAAAGGAGACTATGGGATCAGAAGCATCCAGTAGCCTCGAAGGAGTCTCCTGGAGAGCCCTGTGGGGAGGAGGACTTGGGAGACGAGACGCTGCCCCTTCTATGGTAGCATCAGTATCCTTCACCCCTTGTACCAGCGTCGGCACTGGGACCGATGATTTTCTCACGGGGGCATTGGAGTGTCCTCCGACTCCAGAGGCTTACCCTTATCGGGCGGTAAGCCGAGACCTGGTGGGCAGGACTGTAGCTTGTGCCTCTGAGGTCTGGACCCAGTGGAGTCACCTTGGGCCTAGCAAGTTTCTCCCTGATGTACCTACTTTAGCCAGGGCCTTTTGGCAGGAGCGGAATCCTTCTTGGAAAGGTGCTCTCCAGAGCCTGAGGAAGGCGGGGCTTCTTGGGGAGGACTGAGAATGAGGCGGGACCTGGACGGTGGCAGGACCGACTATGGTCCTTGTCCCGGGACTGCTTGGACTGTCCTTATGCTTGGCCTTCTCCCCAGAGGTGTGCAGGTACATCTTCTGTTCAAGAAGGGCATGAGAGCCTTCAAGCGGCGGATCCTGGTCCTGCTTGTGGAAGCCCTGATTGGTGGAACAGGCAGCGGTGTCGTGGTTGAGCCAAAGGCATAAGACACACTTAGTGTGGTAGTCCTTGATGGTATCTGATGGCTGCAACTGCACTTGTTCCGATGAGAGGTCCCCAAGATGAGACCAATGATGGGGACGACATGCGCGGATGAAAAAACGTCGAAAACTGAAGAAAGCACCATATGTGTGCACTTATAAATGTTAAAGCATGGACCTCAGTATCCCTCTTTTGGGGAGAAAAGACACATGATCAATATATAGAATATAATGTTTTAGTTTTTTTCCATGCAGCTCTTGGGCTTTTCAAAACAGCCTAAAAGGATTAAAGGACTTACAAGGACTTTATGTATTAAATATTCCCTCAGGCGTGTCTTTTGCAGTAGACTAAGCCTATATACTGTATAATATGAGGGTGGCGCCCTCAGTGTGTCTTTATTCCTAACATTTGTCATGTCTCTGCTGGAAATATACAGCTTTCTGTTTATAATGAAATAATAAATACAAAGTTTAAAAAGAAAAAAAAACGAAGAAAATGGCGAAAACAAAGTCTGACTGGCAAGCTAAGATCTTCCCCAATGTGAGTGGGTGCGTGGCCGGGAAAATAAAGGGGTGGAGCAGGCCCACACCTTTTATACTATGGCCGATGTTGGAGGGCGGTTCCTGCTGGGTACTGCTGGCTGAGAAGTTTTCCAGTGGGTCCTAATGCCTGTGCGTTAGTCCTAATTGTTAAAGCCTGCTGCAAGAGCTCCCACTCAAGTAAGATCAACAGTTGCTTTTCAGCAGTAGTAATCACAGGTTGCTGAGGAGGGTATTAAGCCCTGCAGCACCTGGAGTAAGGTGAAAGCCTGTGTCAACTCAGCAGGAGAAGGAGCATTAATAGGCACCTGAGGGACCTCTTGAGGCATTTCAGCTGGGGCATCAGAGTGTTTGGTTTTCTTTAATTTTTGGCAGGCACCGAGAGTCAGCTGGTTGATTGCCTCTCTTGCCAAAGCCCTCACCCATATCAGTGGTGGATTTAGAGGCTCTGGAAGGAACTGCCACAGTCTTAGGGGGTGGACTGGTTGGGTCCATGGACCCCTCCTCTAGTTTTCTTTAAGCCTCTCCCTGTGTTTTTCCACTGTCTTAACAGGGAAAGACTTATACATATCACAGTCTTCATTGAAGTGCTGTTGCCCAAGGCAGATCAAGCAAAGATCATGCTTGTCTGCCTTGGCAAACACCTCTGCACCTTCAAGCAATTCTTGAACCCAGGGGTCCTGTTTTCTTTTAGGCTTGTCTGACATTATAGAAAAAGGAACCAGTAACAGACCAAAAATAGACTAAATTTAAATATTTGCAGTTGGTTTCAGTAGACTAACGGTTGGTTCAGGAACCGATAAAGTGAAAAAATACAGTTACGTAGGAACTTACCGTAACAGTAGATCTTCGAGAGGTTCCTTCAGTAGGTCATTAGTATACAGTAGAACTGGCGCCACCTGGCATCGGGCGCATGGCAGACTTTTTCTAGCAATTCCTGACGGGGACCACCCACCCGATGTCATGTGACCAACGCCAGCGTGGTCAATATATATTGGGCGCCCCCACCCTGCCCTCCAGTTCTCCTGCCTGAGCCAGGAAGAGGCCTAACAGCAGGAGTGAACAGGATTTGGAGTCCCTATAAGAAATAAAACGAGGGAAGGAAGGAGGGAAAATATGACCTACTGAAGGAACCTCTCTCAAAGATCTAGTGTTACAGTAAGTTCCTACATAACTGTAGTATCTTACTTCGAGAGGGTTCCTTCAGTAGGTCATTACATATAGGACAAGGTCCCAAGCAGTCCCTCCAAAAGAGACCGAGAGAAACCGGGAGGAGGAGGAGAAATAGCTCCAACAGAAACTGGGAACCAGAATGGACCCAGCCTAGAGACAGGAGGCCCTGCAAGACAGCTAGGCTGAAGCCAGCCCTCCGCTTAGAAGCAATGTCCAGACTGTAGTGTTTGGTAAAGGTATGGACAGAACTCCAAGTGGCTGTGGCACAGATATCAGCCACAGAGACGTTTACAAAAGGCTTCGGAAGCAGCCATGCCCCTAGTAGAATGACCTCTGATGAAACCCGGCAGAGTTTTCGTACTTGAGTAACAATACCGAATACAGTTGCCTAACCATTTGGAAAGGCACTGCTTGAAACAGTTTTCCTTAGACCTGGGGGCAAAAGAACAAAAAGCTGATTGCAGCTACTGAAATCCTTGGTCCGGTTTGTGCAGCTGAAGGATCCGATGGGACGTCCATGGTGTGCAGAAGTGCCTCACCTCTATTGGAAGGGATGGAAAGAAAACAGGAAGCTGTACTGATTGGTTCAGTGTAGTTTCTGACACCACCTTGGGAAGAAACTTAGGATTTGTCATGAGGACCACCCGTCCTTGTGAAATAAGGTAAGACTTTACAAACCAGAGTGTGAAGCTCCAAATCCCGGTCTGATGTAAAGGCAACTAAAAGAACGTCTTCCAGGAAAGGAAGTGCAAATCACAGCTCATGGCCGGCTCAAAAGGGGAAGAGTGAGCTTCTCCAACACAAAGTTCAAATCCCAAGGTGGAGTTGGGCTGCGGATGGGGGTTTCAGATGGAGGATCCCTTTCAGAAAGGTTTTGAGACTTCCAACTGAGCCACAGGTTTACCATCCACCAGCTCGTGGTACACTGAAATTGCGGAAAGGTGAACCTTCAAGGAAGAATATGACAGACGGAGTATGACAGATGAAGGAGGTATTCCATGATGTGAGGGGCAGAACAAGAAAAGAGGGTTCCAATTCTTGGAAGTAGCAGATGGAAAAACACTTCCACTTCATGGTGTAAGTGGAACAGTAGAGGTTTTCTGGCCTCTATAAGGATTTGAGCGACTCGGGAGGAGACCCGAAGCAAGAAATCGCTATGTCTTTCAGGAGCCATGCATTAAGATGTAGCGTCCTGAGCCCCGGATGTACAAACGACCTCGATCCTGGGTCAAGAGGTCGTGGGTCACTGAAATGGAACCGGTGGTTCCCTGATAGCTGCTGTAACAGCGGAAACCAAATTTTTCTTGGCCAGAGAGGAGTGATGAGGATCATCCTCACCTTCTGCCTGAAGCTTGAGAAAGACCCTCTGGAGAATGGGAAATGGAGGAAGGCGTACAAAAATGTCCCTGTCCAGGAGAAAGACAGTGCATTGTGCTAGAAAGCACCATGCCCTGGAACGAGTGAGCAAAACTGGGAAGTTTTGCGTTGTATTGGGAGGTGAAAATGTCGATTTTGGATGCCCCCAATTTAGGAAGAGAGATTCTGCCACTTCCTGATTTAATTCTCATTCATGAACTAGGGTCTGAGACCTGCCGAGACTGTCCGCCAGGACATTTAGGATGCCTGGAACGTGCATGGCCACTGAAGCCAGATTGTGCTGGACCACCCAGTTCCACACCCGCATCACCTCCTGCACAGGGTACGATCGGGTTCCTCCATGTTTGTTGAGGTACCAGACTACCGACATACTGTCCGTTTGGACCAGCAGTGATCACTTGGGAAGGAGGGTCTGGAAGGCTTGTAAGGTGTACAAGGCCGCTCTCATCTCCAGAACATTGATGTGCAAAGGTGCTTCTAAGTTGGACCACAGTCCCTGAGCTTGGTGCTCCCCAGATGCGCCCCATCTCATGTTCAAGCGCCTGTAGTTAGGGATGCCAGAGGAGCAGGGCTCCTGAAGGGAGACCTAAGGAAAGGTTCCAGGGTCTCTCCACCAAAGCAATTCTTTCTGAAACGCTGAGGAGACCAGTGCCAGATGGTCCAGGTCGTCCAGGAGTTGGTCCCACTGCACGCCAAGAACCACTGAGTAACTCTCATGTGAAGCCTCGCAGGGAAACAGTAGTGATGGAGGCTGCCATCAGGCCAAGAAAGCAGAGGATCTCCTGAGCTGGGATGGTCCTAGATGAAGTCACTCATGAAGCCTGACAGATCAGGGTCTCCACCCTGTCTGGAGGAAGGATGCTCTGCATTGGACTGTATCCAAGACTGCCCCAATGAACTGTAGTCTCTGGGATGGGATCAAGGATGAATTGTGAATATTGATAGTGATCCCTACTCTGACAAAGAGGTCCAAGGTGAAAGAGAGCCTCCAGTAAAGCGTCCCTGGATGGGGCTGAGATCAGCCAGTTGTCCGTAAGGGAAAATCGCAATACCCTAGTGGTGTAAGAAGCTGCCACCATCGCCAGGCACTCGGTAAAGACCGGGCTGCAGGACAGACCAAAAGGAGCACCTGGAATTGGAAGTGTTCCCCTTGGAATTGGAACCGCGAGGAAACAGCGGTGGCTGGGGAAGATCAGAATGTGCAGGTAAGCATCCTGCATGTCCAGAGTGCACAACCAATGATCCTCTAGAAGGAGTGGAGGAGACTCTGGAGTGTCAGCATCCGAAACTTTTGTACTTGACAAACTGATTGAGGTTGCTTGTTGAGAATGGGCCTGAAGTCTCCAGTCTTTTTGAAACCAGGAAAAATGGGTAAACCCCTGCCCTTTGCTGGAGGAGCGTGCTCTATTAGTCCTTGAGCAAGAGGCTTTGAACTTCTTCTCGGACAAGAAGAGCCTGATCCCTGGAGTAGGAAGACCTTTTGGTGGAGATTCTGGAGGAAGTTCCAGAAACTCTATGGTGTATCTGACGGAAACTAGTTGCAGGACCCATGCGTCAGAGGTTATTGCCTTCCATTCCTGTGCATGGTGGGCGAACCCGCCCCCACCTGCTCCTCGTCGTGAGACTGAGGAGGTAGTGGGATAGTGAGTCAGGAAGTGGCAGGACGTTCAGTGGGAGGATCCCCTGCCCATCTCTGGTTCTTAGAGGCCGGAGGAGTGGTGGAACCCGTGGACTCGGGCTTGCCCTGGCGCCGAGCCGGGCCTGCTTCCTCCGTCTCCAGGTCCTTTTCTGAAAGGGCTGTTGCTGCTGTTGAGTGCCCAATCAGTACATGGACCTCCACTGATCTGAGGGCGAGGCCTCTGTCCTGGAGTTCAGTGATGATATCTTTGGTGTCCCCACCAAAAGCAGTGAGCCCCAGAAGGGGCATCCTGAATCACCGACTGTACCTCATTGTCAAAGCCAGAGATCGAGAAGCCAGGAATGCCATCTTAGGCAACGGCAGTTGCCGGTGCGAGCTACAGAGTCGTTGGAGTCGTATGTCACCCACAAGGCATGCCTACTTGAAAAGCTTAGAGAGGCGGGTCCTGGTAAGCTCCTTGAGGCTCGAGGGTTCCATAGCCTGGACACGAGCCTCTAACCTGGCTTTCAGGGTAGCTTTTGGTGGGACACCATGTGGGCCACATAGTTGAGGGATCTAAGCGAGCATGTGGCCGAGGCATAAACTTTTCTACCGAACTGGTCCATCTGCCTCGACTCTTTGTCTGGAGGAGAGGTGCTCATGTCTTGGGTGCAGCGGAGTGGTCATGAGCAGCAGAAATGACAAGTCCACCTTAGGATGTGTCTTTAGGAACAGAGCATCTTCGGTGCGGTATATCCTGCTCCCCTCTTGGGGACAGCCAGTAGAGAATGAGGCATCTGCCAGACCGTAGAGGTGAGGTCTTGATGAGGTCCGATCAAGGGAGGAATGGGGACTGGAGACAGAGACTCTAAGTCTAGGTGTTCAGCCAGTCTCTGTCTCATTGGATTTTGCCCTCTGATTCCTAGTCAGAGAAATCCTTCATGGACCTCAGAAGATCTGAGAGGCGGGGGACTTGGGGAAACCTTGCCTGTGGACCCTCGGGCTCCTCCAGGGCACCCTCATCATCATCATCGTCTGCCCCCTCGTCAGGAAGGTTATGGATGTCAAGAAGGGTAATGTCCTGATGAGCCGCCCCGAGACATGTACCATGGACAGAAATCCCAGCGTGAGCCGGAGGAGGTGGTTGTGGCTGAGGGGAGGAGGAGGAGGCATAACCAGTGGAGGTGGGTAATGGTAACCCTGGTATCCTTGGTAGTGGTGGTAGGGGTTATAACCAGGGTAATACTGCCCAAAGAGCTTCAATCAGGAGGAGAACCAGCCAGGAAGTGGTCCCCAGGATACCCAAAGGGTAATGTGGGACAGTCCGGGATCTTGTGTAAATCCCGTGTCAGATCTGATGGAGGAGGCACCCACGTCGAACCCACTGTACTATAAATTGGCAGGGGTCCGGTGTCGGGACAGTCAATGTCAAGGGGACCAACGTCGGACCGGCACCACCCAATCCGGTGCTGGAGAGGGATCTGGTGTCAGAGGGGTTGGTGTCGGGCCAGACGAGGAGGCCCAACGCGGTGACTGGTCTGGCTGGAGTCAAGGCTGGGGGCAGATCACAGGGGCCCTGGCTGTGGAACAGTCGTCGGAATATCCAGCATTGGAATGGAATTCACTGGATCCGGCCAGGACTGGGGCCGTAATAATCGTCGGCTCGAAGGGATCCCACTGAAGAAGGAGGAGAGGGGCTTCGCTGGAAGGCCAGATGGCCGAGGAGGACCATCTTTCTCTGTGACCCCGTCAGGAGAGCAGGGACAGATCCCGAGGAATCTACTATGTTGAGGGTTCCGCACTGTCTTTGCCTGAAGTACCTGCCTGCAGAGGAGGGTAAAAGCAAAGGAAGAGGGGAGAGCCTTCTCCCTGGTTCTGCCAGTCGTCCGGGTGAGGAGCCGCTAGGCTCCGGACGGGAGAACTGTGCCTGAGCGGCCGTCAGAGACATGCATCTTATCAAGGCGGAGCCAGGTGGGCGGGGAGGGCCCCAGCCGACTTATCGGCTGGTGCCGGGCGGGTTCCGAGGGCTGGGGAGCCGCCTACTGGGGGCTGGCTTACGGGTCAGAAAGGCAGTAGTCAGGAGGAGTGAGCTTCCACCGCCGACTGACCTGCTGAAGATTTGCCAGACTCACCATCCGAAGTTCTTCTTTGGCAGTGGCTGGGCCTTGCTCATCGAGGCCACGAGGTCTCATCCGTGGAACGTTCCCACTCCCGAGATTTTTCCTTATGGTGCTTCTCGAGGGAGAAGATTTCTCAGAAGAGGACTCTAATGCGGTCCATTTGCTTTTCTAAAGAGGCTAAGTGGACCATTAAAAGGTGGGCCTCCAAAGCCTGCTGTCTTCGCTTTTTGGTGGCCTGATTAAAAGTTTGGCATTCCGAGCAGGAGGAGACAGGGTGATCTGGGCACAAACAGATCATGCACTTTAGGTGGCGTCCTTATGAGGGATCTGCGTGCCACAGGACAACACTTCTTCTTGGGTGAAGACATCAAGTAGTAGGAAAATTAATAATAAAGACTGGGTAAAGGAAACATCCGACGCCATAACTCACGATGATCGCTGTATTGAAGTCTGCAATGCAACTGACATGAGGTGGCCGCGGGAAAGAACTGGAGGCGGGCGTGGGGCTGCCCACTATATATAGCCACAATGAGGTCAGTCACGTGACATTGGGTAGGCGGTCCCCATCAGGGATTGCTAGAAAAGTCAGCCGTGTGGCCCGACACCAGGTGGCGCCAGTCCTGTATGTAATGACCTGCTGAGGGAACCGTCCTCAGAGTAAGATCTATAGTTTCCGATCAGATCCGGAACCGAGAACCGCTGAGGAAAACTGATAACCCTTAGTTCAAAAGCGGTTAAAATTTAATAAAATTAAAGAATAAAGGAACTGGAACCCTCTAAAAGGTTCCGATTAAATAAAAAAGGTCGGTCGGTTGCCCTCGGTTCAAAGGAACTGATAAACAAGTTTAAATTAAAACTAATGAGGTATCCAGTGACCTGGGGAGGGAAGGCTGAGCGTCTGACGACAGCTCACCTTCTCCGGGGAGGGTGGGGATCCATCCCGGCGGTGACCTCTGGCGGAGGCTGGGGCATGACAGCTCGTCAGCACCTCAGGGTTTGATTGGTCACAGGCCTCCTCCGCCCGTGACCAATCACCTCTGGGGTTGCATCATCAAGTGGGAGGACGGTGTGGACGCCGCTCATGCCTTGATGTCAAAGGGCCAGCAACGCCCTCACAGAACAGGGAAAATCACCCTCCAGAGCCGGTGAGCGGAGCGCCAAACCCAGTCCTGATATGCCACCAACTGCTGCTGTCTCAGGGACTGGAGAAGACATTAAGGTACAGGGGTTTGCCCCACCGAACCCCACCCGGGGTAATCCGCAGCAGGATGACGACACTCAGCAGCAGGTAAGTCGGTGGCAGGACGGGTTTCATTGGCGACTCCTGAAGGGTGGCTCTGGCAGTACTAGGAGGAAAAGAAATTAAAAAAAAAAAAAAAAAAACAACTAATGAGGTATAAAACACTAAAGAACAATGACACTAGGCAGTAATGAAAATAAAAATACTTAAAGGGACACATTCACATACAGTAGCAGGCATAGTTGAAAGCCCTTGAAAGATCTTTAATTGAGGTATTGGGCATACCTGTGTAGTTAGAAACAGTCCGAGATATAGATGACGGAGTCTGTGCAATATAACACAGATTAGAGTTATTTAACTCAGATGTCAGTGACGACCAGCATGCTTAACTTAATGCAGTTAGGCACCGCTTGATCATCACTGACATCACAAGGTTCTAAAAATGACTCTAATGTTTAATTTATATTGCATAGACTCAGTCATTTTTTGCTCTATGCACTACAGGAATCTGTCTTGATTGAGAGAGATCTCCAGAGCATCTGAACTTTGAAGCAGAGAGAAGAAATCTGAGGTAGAATGCAGGCAGTTGACACTGGGCAGTTTGAAAACAGATGCTGAGCTAAACATTCCATGATTAGCATAGCATTCTATTCTCTCTGCGGCAGTGCTGGCTTAAGGGAGCACTGCAAGAGTAATAATATTAGTGGATTCCTAGGGTTAGAACACAGTGTTCCTGGTAGCCATCACCTCAGCTAGGAGGATAAGTGAGCTCCAGGCCTTGCCCACAGAGCCAGACTATATAGCAGTCCACAGAGACAAGGTGGTCCTTAGGACTACAGGAAGTTCCTTCCTAAGGTGGTATTAGACTTCCACCTTAACCAGTCCATGACTTTGCCAGTTTTCTTTACTGATCATTCCAGTTCAGGAGTACGCAGACTGCATAGTCTTGATGTCAAGAGAGCATAGCTACTACTTGGATCACACAAAAGAACACAGGCAGGATAGGACCCAGCTCTTCCTGACCTATGGAGAAGTGGGGAAGGGCAAAGGGACCACTGCCTGTTGGATTGCCTGTATGCAATTTTGCTACAGCAAAGTGGGTAAAGAGCCTCGTGTGAGCCTCAGGGCCCACTCTACAAGGGCACAGCTGCTTCTATAACAGCTGTGAGGATAGCTCTTTGTTGGAAATCTGCAAACAGCTACCTGGAAAACAGTTCACACCTTTAACAAACATTGCAGCCTGGACACTCAGACCAGAAGTAAAGTACAGTTACGTAAGAACTTACCATAACAATAGATCTTGAGAACAGCTCTTGCAGCAGGTTACACCATTGGACTGAAGCTGGCAGGCGTCAGGAACCTGGAATTTTCTAGCTATCAGTCTTCAGCGGGGACCGCCTCTGGCCGTCCGGTCCACCCACGGCGTCAGGCGTGGTACATAAGGAGGCAGTCCCCACAATCCTCAGTTCTCCGCCGGAGACTCCCGGCCGCTGGATGACATCAGAAGAAGGAGGATCCGCCACCAGATGGCAAGACTTAGAAGAATAGGAATGACCCATCACCTAAGATGGGTGCTTGACTATGACCTACCTCCAAAAAGGGGATGGTGGGCGGGAAGGTACCTGCTGCAAGAGCTGTTCTCGAGATCTACTGCTACGGTAAGTTCTTACATAACTGTACTATCTTACTTCGAGATACAGCTCTTACAGCAGGTTACACCGTTAGGACTGATTTCCAAGCAATTATGGCGTGTGCGCCACTGGGAGGAGGAAAGGCAGAGATCTCGATATTACCGAGCCTGGGACAGAAGTCCCTGAAAGATGGCTAGACCGAACCCTGCTCTTTGCCTCGATGCAATGTCCAGACTGTAATGTCTGATAAAGGTATGCACAGAGCTCCAAGTAGCTATGTGCACAAATAGCTGAGGTGGAGCGTTCTTTTAACGCCCGCCAAAGTAGCCACCCCTCTTGTGGAATGACCCTTGACCGCGCCCGTAAGGGTTTATTGCGCTTGTCATAACAGAAAGTGATGCACTGGATGAGCCACCTGTTTGGAGACAGGAGCCCCTTTCATCCTGTGAGCAAAGGAGAGGAAAAGTTGGTCCGCCTTTGAAACTGTTTGGTTCTGGTCAGATAGTATCTGAGGCACCGATGCGTTGAGGGTGTGCAGAAGGGCTTCTCCTCGATTAGTGTACCTTGGGAAATACACTGGTAAATCGATATCCTGGTTAAGGGTGAGGGCTACAGAAACCACCTTAGGCAAAAACTTTGGGTTTGTCCTTAGGATACCCTGTCCTGATGGAAAACCAAATAAGGCTCTTTGCACATAGGCATGTAATTCGAGATCCTTCTGCTTGAAGCAACAACAACTAAAATAACGTTTCCAAGACAGAAAGCGTAGCTACGTAATCATGGCTGGTTCAAAAGGTGGCAGCGTAAGCTGCTCAGGATGAAGGGTAAGCCCCAAGGAGGAATCCAATCCTTGATGGGCAGCCTAAGGTGGAAGACTCCCTTAAAAAGGCACGAGTAGTATCCAGCTGGGCCACCGCCCGATGGCCTACCGTGCATGGTAAGCAGAAATTGCACAAAGATGCACTAATCGAGGAGTAAGCCAGTCCAGAATGAAAAGGGAAAGCAGGTGAGTCAGAACTAGCTTTTTGGAGGACGATCTAATGGACGAAACCCTTGCGCTCGAGCCCACAAACAGAATCTACGCCATTTCATTGGCGTGCGTTCGTTGGTTGCTGGTTTTCTGGTGGCAGAGAGTACATCTGACACTTCTTGAGACCTCGTATTGCATCATGGTTATGTCTCTAGGAGCCAAGCGTGCAGGTTCAATGAATGTAAGTCTGGATGGACCAATGAACCCGCCTCCTGAGACAATAGATGGGAGCTGATTGGCAAGGAAGTGGAGGTTCCCTGGACAGCTGATGCAGAAGAGGAACCAAATTTGTCTGGGCCAGAAAGGCGTGATCAAAATGAGCGTCACTTGCTCCTGCAAAGTTTTAAGAGAACTCTCTGGATCAACAGGAAAGGAGGAGGCATAGAGAATCTGCCCGCCCAGGAGAGGACAACGCGTCTCACCAGAAAACACCAGGTCCTGGATCTAGCGAGCAAAAATTGGGCAGTTTTGCGTTGGATGGGGACGAAAGGTCTAACTCTGGAGTGCCCATCTGTGAAACAGATCCTCTGCCACCTCCTGTAGAAGTTCCCACTCGTGGACTCTGGCCTGAGTGACTCAGACTGTCTGCGATGGTGTTGTCCAGTCCTGGGGCGTGTACTGCAATTAGGTTTGCGCGTGTTGCAATATCCACTCCCACACTCTCATGGCCTCCTGCAAAGTGGGTAGGAGTGAGTGCCTCCTTGTTTGTTGAGGTATACATCACCGCAGTATTGTCTTTTTGTAACAGGAGTGTACCTGGTGGAATCTCCGACTGGAAGGCTTGCAGAGCATAAAGGACTGCCCTCATTTCCAAAATGTCGATGTGGAGATGTGACTCCTGGGCTATCAAGGCCCTGAGACGAATACCGTCCAGGTGTGCTCCCCACCAGAGCCCTGAGGCATCTGTGGAAGAGTCACAGTCAGAGGCGGCACTGTGAAGGGAACCTCCGCGGAGAGGTTCCCCGGATCTAGCCACCATTGCCAATCCTGAATCACGGCATTCTTGATTCGAGTGGATGCTGCAGATGGTCTTGCCTTTGGTCCCATTGTCACCCTTAGCATCCACTGGGTTACCCGCATGTGGAGCCGTGCCATGGGACTGTTGCAATGGCCGCAGCCATGTGTCCGAGCAGGTGAAGGACCCGATCTGGCGGACGGTCTTCTTCACTGACAGGTCCCTGATGAGGATCGATGTGTTCTGCTCTGTCCGAGGAGAAAAACTTTCCCTCTGACGGTGTCCAGAACTGCTCCTATGAACTGCAGTTTCTGGGATGGCACCAGGAGTGACTTCTCGTAGTTGATGAGGATACCCAGTGATTGAAAAAGGACTGGTGTAGTGAATGGCTGTCATCAGTGCCTCCTGGAGGTGCCATGAGAAGCCAGTCGTCCAGGTATGAGGAACATGTAGTGGCCTTGTCTCCTCAGAGGCGCCTCGACAGCCATGCACGTAAAAGCGAGGTGCCGATGACAGCCTGAAGGAAGAGCTCGGAACTGATAATGGCAGCTCTGAAACTCGAGCGCAGGAACCTCGGTGTGCTTGAGCAATTGGAATGTGCAGGTAGGCGTCCTGCATGTCCAAAGAAGCCAGAAGGCATCTCGCTTCAACATGGGAATTAGGCCAGAAGGGTCACCATGCGGAAGCATTTGAAGCGACCGACAGGTTGAGTCGCTGAGGTCAGTATTGGACAGAGGTCCCTGTTTTCTTTGGAACCAGGAAGAAGTGGGAAGAGTACCTAGTCTTTTCTGGTTTTCTGGAGACGTGCTCAAAGGCTTCTTTTCCAGAGCGAGCACCTCCTACTGTATGAGCAGGGCGTGCTGACCCGAGTATCGGGAAAGCAGGGAGGTCTTGTGAGTGGGCTGCCTACAAATTCTATATAGTGGCCTTTTGACCAGTTGCAGAACCCACCTGTCGGTGGTGATCGGCAGCCACCCTGGCAGGTGGCGTGCGATGCGACCCTGACCTTCTTTTCCGTTGATCCTAAGAAGGGGCGGGGCGGAAAGAGTCATGCTGTGGCAGCGTTCGATCCAGCAGGCTGGGCGACTTTACCGTCGTTGGCCTCTGCCTGGAGATGACAGCCTGGGCTTTGTGGTGAAAGTGCCCCTCTGCTGTTGGCCAGAGCGTGGCTGTTGTCTTTGTATCCGGCCACAAAAGCGGCTCTGGTTCCTACTGAAGGAACTGGGCTGAGACCTGTACATGGCCTGTACAGATCTGACTGCCTTCCTCGCATCCTGAAGTTTGGTGATCACCTTCTGAGGCTTCACCAAATAGGACCTAGCCGTTATAAGGTACATATAAAATGTTCTTCTGGAAGTCAGGGTAAAACAGAGACACGGAGCCAAGAGTGTCTCCGGAGACACGCGCCTGAAGCTGCAGCTCTGGCTGAAGAGTCCCAGAATCATATGCGGCTCTAATCACCTGGGTCCCCACATCCGAACCCGTGCGGAGGAGGTTCAAAGCTCATCCTTTTGGTAGCCAATGGGCATCTTCTCGACCAGGTCCTGTCCCTGTTCCCACAGTGTGTTCTGGAATTGAACCATGTGAGTGAAGTAATTCAGTGACCTAATGGTGCAAGTCGCAGCTGCGTCGTGCGCCTACCCAGGACATCCAGTTGCTTGGATTCCTGGTCCGGTGGCAGTGTGCTCAAATGCTGAGGTCTTTGCGACCGGTGATGCGAAGCAGTGATGACCAGGAGTCAGCCAGAGGATGGTTCAGCAGATACTGGTCCTCCTAGGGGCCTTCTATAGGTGGTCAGCCTTCTTCGGCACTGTTGGAGTGGAATCGCGGACGTTTCCAGGCAGCCTTGGTGACGTCTGCAATGGTATCCACCAAAGCGGCACTACCACAGGCTTAGGGTCTTTCTGCGAGAGTAGCGGGCAGGCGTTGTCTCTCAGGATTGAGCTCTTCAGCATCCCACCATATATTCTCCTGGATGTGCCTCATGATCTCCGCGAAGAGGATCATCCGGAGGAGACCTAGGTAGGTCGTGTGGGTCGGAGGGAATGCTGATGGGAGAGGGCTCTGGAGCACCCTGAGGTGCCAGATCTAGAATCCTCCCCAGACAGGGTGTGCAGCGTCATCTGGGTCTCTTGGGACTGGGTGACCCTGAGGTGGATCTGGAGGGCCTTCTCCTGTCTGAGGATCTGCCGAGGAGGTGGTGTATGCTCCTTGGGGTTGGCGACCGTCCACAGGCCCCTTGGGCGGAGAAGGCGTGGCGGTGAAGGAGTAGGAGGAGTAGGGCCGGAGTAGGAGGGCGTGTGGCGACCACATCTTTCCTGATGGTGTCCACCAGAAGGTAAAAGCTCTTTATCTCTGCCAAGTTCATGCCTGACGAGAGCCTGGCGCGGGTGGGTCCCGGGGTCTCTCGCTCCGGGAAGGTTCCCGTGGGAGCCCGGCATCTCGATGTCGCCCGCCTGGTCCTCGGGCTGCGTGGTATCCTCCTCCGATGAGTCCTTCCGACCGGCGTCAGCGGCGGCGGTGATGCGGTCTCCTCTCTGGGGTAGCGGCGTCGGTCCCTGGCAGCGCCCTCGGGCGTAAGCGCCTCGGCGGCGAGGGTGTTTCAATGTCGCGGCTCCTGGGGCGCCGGTGATGCTTGGCCGGCGTCAGGAAACCGACCTGGTGTCGGAGTCCCACTGGCGGGAAGAAGATTTGTGGTGCTCCCAGACTTCGTGAGGCCTTAGATGGAGTGGAGGAAGCCAGCGGACTGGAAGTCTTCAGGGTTGCAGGAGAGAGGGCCGCTGGAGGATCTGACCTGAACCGGGGGAGGTTGTGATTGAGCCCTGGAGGGAGAGTGGTCGATCGCGATCCGGAGCCGAGTCCGAGGCCTGCAGAGACCTGGGCCTTTCCTTCTCCCAGTGTTTTTCCGGTGCTTGTGGGTTTTACCCGACGACTCCCCGGAGGAAGATTCCTTGTCCATGGTTTTAGTTTCTCCTCTAAGAAAGCGGAAAACCTTCTGGCGGCGGATCCTGGTGCGACTGTTGGAAGCCCTGGCAGAAGGAGCAGACCTTAGTGTCGTGTTCGGGCCTAGGCAGCGCCGCAGGCTGAATGTGGATCCTTGAAGGGGATCTGTTTGCCGAGGCACACTCGATTAGTGACCCTCAGAAAGTATTTGGAGAGGACATCAGTTGAATCCAGCACTGTGAAGGAAGATGAAATCATCATTCTAAAGGTCGTCGCACGCTAGAAAAAGGACCGAGAGGCCGATACTTGCGATGTCGATGGCGGAAAAGAACTGAAGGATTGTTGGGGACCGCCTCCTTATGTACTAAACCTGGCGTTGGGGCGGGACCAATGTCGGAGGTGGTCCCGCTGAAGACTGCTAGCTAGAAAATTTCCGTGGGGTCTGGCGCCTGCCGACTTCAGTCCTAATGGTGTAACCTGCTGCAAGAGCTGTACCTCAGTAAGATTGCCAGGTTTAGCACAGCAGTACTGCAGAATCCTGTTTCCTAAAGAGGTTCTTTACCCACCTCCACAGGTACTGCTTGGGTAGTCTGCAGAAGTCAGAATACAGTAAGATTTTCTGGGGTTTGAAGAAAAATATTACTTACCATAGTAATCTTGTTTCTTCCAAGGAATCTTACTGTATTCTGCGCTCCCACCCTTCCTCCCTGCTAGAACCTATAGGCACTGCAACACAGCTGTTCATGCTGTTTGGAACCTGTAGGTGTTTCTTTTTGGGCCTAGTGACATGAGTCTTAGTTTGCCCACATTTTAAAATAAAAGGGAATAATTGGTGTTGGGTATTGTTAATTGGTTATTTAATTACGGGTATAGTTTAGATAGCTTGTTTTTATACATGCTCCATAAGAATCTAACAGTTGTCGTATGTTTACCAGGGACAGTGGTTTGAAAACTGAGCTCGAGCCTAATATTCCATGATTAAAGTACAGTTACGTAAGAACTTACTGCAACAGCAGATCTTCAAGAGAAGCTCTTGCAGCAGGTAACACTTGTAGGACTGACGCCACCTGGCGGCAGATCTCGGCAATTCTTTTCTCCAGCAGTACCGATGTGGGACCGTCCACCCGACGTCCGCTCCACCTCTGACATCACCCGTAAAAGGCAGGAGGCAATCCCCACGTGCTCCAGTTCTTGCATGCCTAAGGCAGACCATGAAGCTAATCTGCGGATAAATAGGGACATTCACAGCCCTAGGCAAATCTATGCCCTTGCAGCTAGAAATAACTAGGCCCCAGCAGGAGAGACCTGGTTCCTGGGGGCGGAGAATAATACCTGCTGCAAGAGCTTCTCTTGAAGATAGTACAGTTACGTAAGAACTGTAACAGCAGATCTTCAAGAGAGGCTCTTCGGTAGGTATTCACATATAGGACTGACCTGCCAGGCATCAGGACCCCACGAAAAATTCCTAGCTAGCTGTCTCTGGCAGGGGACCGCCCAGTCATGTGACCAGCATCATATGATGTCAGTATAAAGGCGGTGCCCCATTCCCACCTTCCAGTTCTTTCCGCAGGGCCAAAGAGGCAAGACGAGAGAGAGAGAGGATATTTCCCCTCATGGAAATGGAGCCAAAAAGCTAGGGAATTCAGGGTGGGAAGGCAATACCTGCAAGAGCTCTCTTGAACAGCTACTGTTACAGTAAGTTCTTACATAACTACTACCTTACTTTGAAAGGGCTCCTGCAGTAGGTATTCACATAGGACTGTATCCCAGGCAGTCTGGAACAAGGAAAAACACTCGGAGGAGGATAGTTATCCATAGCATGGAACTTCAGGCTGAATGGGTCTCATAAAGTAGACCTTGAAGCACAGCCAACCCAAGCCTATTCTACGGCGTCTCCTGATGAAGGTTGTATCCCGAAGCTCTGGGGTGAGTGGTTGCGTGGTCGCTTTGAAACACAATTCTTTATTAGCAAAATAAATGCTTTGAATCTATTTGAAGTTTGTGCTCTTTTTGAGATTACAGGAGTGCAGTCTAATCTGGACTTGGTATCTCTGTGAGAGCAATGTCAAAACTGTAGTGTTTTGTAAAGGTATGAACGAAGTCCAAGTTGCGGTCTGCACAGATGTCGTTGCTGGCTATTATTCTGAAACAAGCTGCAGAGGCAGCTACTCCTCTGGTGGAGGGATCTCTGACATGACCCAGCAGGGTCTTGTTGTACTGTAGTAACAGAAAGTGATACAATGAGCCAACCATTTTGATAGGCATTGCCTAGAAACAGCATTGTCTTCTCTTTTGTGAGCAAAAGAGACAAAAAGCTGATCAGTTTTCCTGAGATCCTTAGGCCGAGTGGTGTAGTATCTCAGCATTCTGTGAACATCCAAAGTATGCAAGAGGTACTCCCTTGATTGGAGTGTAGCGTGAAAGAAAGCGGGTAGCTCAATGGCTTGATTCAGCGAGATTCAACCACCACCTTAGGGAGAAACTTAGGTTGGTGCGTAGAGCCACACGTCCTTGTGAAAAATCAAGTAAGGGATTTTGCACATCAGGGCCTGAAGCTGGAATGCACTGGGCAGAAGTAATAGCCACAGAAAGAGTGTCTTCCAAGAAAGGAACCTTAAATCTGCTGTAGCTGCCAGCTCAAAGGGAGGCAGGGTAAGCTTCTCCAGAATGAAATTCAAGTCCCAAGGGGCAGGAATGCTAATGGGGGATCTCAAATGGAGAACCCCTCTGAGGAAGGTCTTGAGACTTCCAACTGAGCAAAGCCCTGTCCCTGAAGGAATATGGTAGTCTGAAATAGCTGCCATGTGGACCATTAATGAGGAATGGCTGAGACCCAGATCAAAGAGGTGATGCATGTAGTTCAGAACTTTATTGGCTGGGCACGAGAAAGGTTGAAATTTTTCGAGGTAGCACAAATAGAAAACGTTTCCACTTCATTGCGTAGGTGGACCTGGTGGAAGGCTTTCTGACCTCTACCAAGATGTCCACTACGGAGAAACTCGAAGTGGGCTTTTCTATGTCTGCAGGAGCCACGCATGTAAATGAAGGGATCTGAGACCTGGATGAACAAGGGTCCCCTGATCCTGGGTCAACAATTGTTGCGACAGAGGAAGAGGAAATGGAGGTTCCTCTGAAAACTGTTGCTGAAGAGAGAACCAAAATGGTCTGGGCCAGAAGGGAGTGATGAGAATCATTCGAGCTCCTCCAATCTAAATTTGTTCAGGACCCTCAGAATTAAGGAATAGTAGGGAAGGCATAAGCGAAACTCTCCTCCACGTGAGAGACACAGCGTCCGCCAAAATGTCTTGCCCTGAGCAAGCGAGTAGAAGGGGAAGTTTTGCGTTCGAGAAGGTGAAGAGGTCTATCTGAGGTGTTCCTCATCACTGAAAGATGTTGTTTATGACTTCTTGATCCAATTCTCATTCATGGGACCTGGCTGAGGACTGACTAGTCGGTCCGCCAGTGTGTTTTCCACTGCCGGAACCTGAATCGCAGTCAAGTGAAGGAGATGCTAGGTTGCCCAAAGCCAGACTCTGATCACTTCCTGGCACAGAGGGTAGGACGTGTTCCTCCTGCTTGTTGAGATACCAGAATATGCACATGTTGTCTGATTGTATGAGGAGATGACCAGGAAGGATAATGAAGTGTAGAGCCTGAAGGGCATAAAGAACTGCACTCAGTTCAAGCACACTTATGTGCAGGTTTTGTTCGAAACTGGACCAGCTGCCCTGAGTCCTGTGAGACCCGAGATGGGCTCCCCAGCCTTCTCCTGACGCATCTGTTGTTAATATCTGGGAGAGGGGTTTGATACTAAAGTGAACTCCCAGGCATAGATTCTCCTGCACCATCCACCATTGTAAGTCCCTGATCATGGGATCGGAAAGTAGCACCTCTTGGTCAAGATTGTCCAGGGTTTGGTCCCAGTGTGACTGAAGCGTCCATTGAGAGATTCTCATAAGGAGCCGGCGCGTGGGACTGTTGGAATGGCAGCCGCCATTAGCCTGAGAAGAAGGACTGACCTGGCTCCGACCCTCCTGCAACTGGACAGAAGATGGGCCTGAGTCTGATGGATGTCAATCCTGTCCAGAGGCAAAAAGGCTTTGCTGATAGTTGTGTCCAAATTGCCCTATACATTGAGGCATTGGCAAGGACCAAATGGGACTGCTCGGTTGATGGTGATACCCAGGCTGGTAAAACCTGCAGGGTAAGGAAAGGAGTACAGGAGTTCCTCCCTGGATGGGGCCACCAGAAGCCAATTGTCCAGGTGCAGGGAATACCTGAACTCCCTGGGTACACAAGTGGCCACTACCACAGACAGGCATTTGGTAAAACTTGGGGGCAAAGGAAAGACAAAATGGGAGGGCCTTGACTTGGTAGTGGTCCCCTGAAATCAAAACAAAGGAATTTGTGATGGGAAGGGCAAATGGGGATATGCAGGTAAGCATCCTGCATGTCCAGAGCATAAGCCACTGTCCCTGCTGAAGAAGTGGTAGAAAGCTCTGCAAAGAGCATTCTGAAGTGTTTGCACTCCATGAACATGTTCAGGGAGCTGAGGTCTAGGATAGGCCTCACATCTCCTGCCTTCTTTGGAACTAGGAAGAAATGGAATACTAACCTGTCCCCAAAGATGGTTGGGGACTGGTTCTATCGCTGCCTTTGAGAGAAGGCAGGTGATTTCCTCTAGGACCAGAGGAAGATGTTGTGGGAGTAAGACAACTTGGGGGTGGTCTTCAGGGTGGTTTCTGAAGAAACTCTATTCAGTGTCCTGCTGATATCAACTGGAGTGCCCAAGCATCTGACGTTATACTCTCCCAACCTGGCAGATAGGAGAATCTCCCCTACCAGTTCTCTGGATCTTCCAGAGGCAGTGGGAGAGGGAGGAGTCAGGAGGTGTGGGGCAGTGCAGCAGCCGAGGCTCCAGTGGCTTTTTTGCTGGGGAGTCTTGGTTGCTGGAGGGCCCGGCGTTTGTTGGCCCGTTTGCCCTGTGATTTTGTCTTTGTCAGTTTTGCTTCACGAAAAGATGCGCTGCCTTGAGGGGGCCTGTACATAGAGTTGACGACTTGAGTGCAGTGCCTTCTCTTGCAGTTCGGTAATGATGTCCTGACATCACCCCCAACCCCTGAAGGGGCATCCTGGATAGCTGATTGCACGTCAGGGACCAAACCGACACACAGAGCCAGGCATGATATTGTAGGCCTGCAGCGAAAGCCGAGCTCCTTCCAGCTGTGTCCACTGCATCATCCGAAGCATGTGCCAACTGGTCAACAAGCAGAACGGACAAGATCCGCCATTTCCTGCTTAGTCTGAGACAAAGGAAGAGAGTCCAATTTGGATTCCACCTGACTAAGGATGGTCTTCTGGTAATCCTCCATATGTGCTACATAATTCAGGGCCCTAATACCCAGGGTAGAAGAGGAATAGATCTTCTTCCCGTACTGGTCCAAGCTGTGATTCCTTATCAGGCAGAGATGAGCTGAGGTGTTACAGAGCTGCCGTGAGTGGCGCTAATGGCCGGAGTCTGCCTTGGGGTGTGAGTTAAGAAATCTACACCTCAGGGAGCCTGATATAGCCTGTCCACATTCCTCAGAAGGGAACTAATGCCAAGGTTGCTTCCAAATGGTGAAACAAGATCACGTGAGGCTCTGTCCAGGGTGGAATCAGTGTAGGAGCGGTCTTGGGCAGATCCAGATGAGCAGCGAGTTTCTTACGCTGTGGATCTGGCTCCAGTGATTGCCACTGATGGACTTTCTGGATTTTCCTCAGTAACTCCAGAAAGGAGAGATCCTCTGGAGAAGACTTCTGAGGGTCCTTGGCCTGGTGCAATCTGGAGTACGTGGTTTGTCTTTGGGATCAGACAACCCGTCTCTGAGTCCAAGTCAGTCATATCTGATGATGATGATGATGATGAACACCTCCCTATGAGGGGAGGGAGGATGGATGGCCCCTTTAGAGAGTTCCCTGGGGCCGTATCCTCCCTCCTCGGGCACCATAGGGCTCACCTCTGGTGTTGGGAAGAGGAAGAGTCACCAGTCTCCGATGTAGGGATCCTGTGCAGGGTCCAGCATCGGCAGATGACTCTGACTTCCCTAGTGAGCTGAGCCTTGGCCTCAGCCCACCAGGAGGCCAGTGTCTCCTTCAGATCCGCCAGCGGCTGGGAGTGGGCGGCATAGGTGGAGAGGAGGAGGGATATGGATATTGAGGATATCCATGGAAGGAGTATCCATAACCTGATGGATGTAGCCTGGCATCGGGTATTGGGGCGTCAGGTACTGCATCATCGGGTACTGAGGCGCGGATACTGTGGAGTTGGGTACTGTGGCACTGGATATTGTGGTGTCGGATACCGGGTGTCAGTGGCTCTGATGGAGCAGAGGGACCTGGCAGAGGCTCAGCTGGCAGGCTAGGTGGAGTAATACTGGCCCGAGAGTGTCAGGCCAGTGTGGTACATGTCAACAGGGTCCAAGGACCCGGCGGTGAGGGACACCAGATGGCGTCGGGTATGCCGTGTGGGACCGTCGTCTGAGGGTCCATTGTCAGGTATCAGGCTCGAAAGAGGTTCCCTGATGGCAGCATTTCAGTATCCCGTGATGACCGGGGAAGGAGGATTGAAATCGGAGGTCAGCTGAGAGATGTGGGGACCTAAGAAGGCAGCGTAGCATGTTGCGGAGATCCTGGGGCGTCGGACTGATCCTTAGGGTCTGGCGCAGGCTTCTGCTGGGTGGACGCCGTGGGACCAGGTCAGACTTATTAGCCGAATCCGGGTGAGCGCCAGAGAGCCGACGCTCGACTTATCAGATTCCCTGCCTGAGGAGGGCACTGCTGGGGATGCGGCATTGTCGGGTGAAGAGTTGGCTGGGCGCCCGCCCTGGAAGGGGTAAGGGACTTAGCAGCCTTGTCCATGCGGGCATCGTTGGGACCGACATCCGACTTACCAGACCCGCTCCCAACCCAGCCTTCCTGGTAGCGGAGGCCTCCTTTGCCCCGGAAGCTCGCGAAGGGCCCAAGCACGAGCCAGACTGGAGGGCGACATCTGCCAGCCACCACCAAGGCGGCCGTTGTGGAGTGATCCCTGAAGGTGACTTTACCTTAAATGCCATGACTTTGGCTGGAGTCACGACTGCTGTGGAAGCCGTTTCCCTACTCCAGGTGCTTCTCTTTGTCACGCTTCTTCTTGTGACCTTTGGAAGTGGACGCCTGCCTTGGTTTCTTTAGCTCTTTTTCCATGGAGGCCATTCTTTTCTTTAGGGTATGGACTTCCAGGGACTGCTGCCTTCTTTGCGTGGTAGCGGAGTTAAATTTCTGGCAGTACTGGCACTTCTCCACAGGGTGGTCTAGGCCCAGCAGAAGAGGCACAAGGGTGGCCATCCTTGTGTGGAAGTTGGGAACCACATGAGTTGCAATTATTTTTATGTGATTCAGAGGTCGTCGGGGATGACATAACACAAGATCGTTGAGAAAACTTGAAAAAACAGAGAAATTAGGTGAAAAGTTCAAAAACTAATGGACCGACGAAAGACTGGAAGCGTTGATTCTACCAAGAACTTCCACAAGCTGACGGCAGGAAAGAACTGGAAGGCGGCATGGGGACCGCCTTTATACTGACGTCAGCATGACGTTGGTCACCTGATTGGGGCAGTCCCCACCAGAGACTGCTAGCTAGAAATTTTTCCGTGGAGTCCTGACACCTCGCAGGTCAGTCCTGTGTGAATACCTGCAAAGAGCCTCTCGAGTAAGATCACTGTTACGGTAAGTTATTACTAATTGTACCATCTTACTTTGAGAGTAAGCTCTTTGCAGGTAACACTTGTAGGACTGACTCACAAGCAGTATAAAACTAAAGACAACCTCGGGAGGAGGGAGGAAGGAAACGCAAACACACCGGAACAGAAAGATCTCTAAGAGATCAGGCCCTGAAGGACAGCATGGCCAAAACCTGCTCGACGCCTAGAAATAATATACAGGCTGTAGTGCCTGACAAAAGTATGGACAGACTGCCAGGTAGCAGCAGCACAGATGTCTGCCACTGACACTCTTTTAAGGCCGCAAAGGAATTAGCAACAGCCCCAGTGGAATGTGCCTGACAGCACCCGGAAGGATTTTTCCACCCTTCTGGTAACAGAAAGAAATGCAATTTACCAACCAATACGAAAGTGTCTGTTTGGTAACGGCACCCAAGGACCTGTCCACGAAGGACAGAAGAAAAATTACTCACCTTAGTAATGTTGTTTCTTCTAATGGAGTCTTGCTGTATTCTGACAGTAGCAGTGAGTCCCAACCTTCAGACTGCCCCAGAGATGAAAGAGTTAACTTTCCATACCAGGCATGGAGCTGAGCTTGAGCTAGGTTGAGACTCTGTCTGTTGCTGTTTAAACTCAAACCGTCAGATCTTTACAAGCTAAACTCACTAAGGTCCTGTGTGAAGCTGTAAACCTACACTAGCCAACTGGCTACTAAACATAAAACACATTTTTGGTCCCAAACAAAGACTCAAGTCAGGAGACCCAAAATGAAAAAACAACACCAATTCACCCCAAGAAAAGAAGGGGTGAAAACAAGAAGGTGGGCACCTACAGATGCCAACACTGCACTGCCCACCCACATCCCAAAAACAGAGGTTCTGAGAGGGGCAGGCGGATGGAGGTCAGAATACATCAAGACTCCATTAGAAGAAACAACATTACTAAGGTGAGTAATTTTTCTTCAAACAACATGAAGTCTTGCTGTATTCTGACAGTAACAGACTACAAAGCAGTACCTCCATGGAGGAGGACAGAACCTACTTAGAAATAGGCTCTGAAGCAGCTGTGCCAAACCGAGCATCACTCCTAGCCTGGATGTCCAGTAATGCTTGGTAAAAGTGTAAACTGTTTTCCAGGTAGCTGCTTGACATATATCTAGAATAGGGATGTCCCTGGTAGCAGCCATGGAAGCAGCTGTGCCTCTGGTGAGAGTGAGCCCTCAGGCCTGAGGAGGAACCTTACCAGTTTTCCATAACAAAATTGGATACAAGAGACAATCCACCTGGCAATGGATCTTTTAGTGGCAGGTTTCCTTTCCAACCTCACCATAAGTGAGGAACAGTTGGAGGAGTCAAACCTGTGACCCTTGGTACACTCTGTAGTAGCTAAGGGCTCTTTTACATCTAAACTGTGCAGCCTCCTCTCGCCAGAGGAGGAGAATGGTCAGTGAAGTACACAGGAAGAGACACCAGATTGATTAAGGTGGAAATCTGAAACCACCTTAGGCAAGAACTTCCTGTTAGTCCTGAGGAACTCCTTATCTCCATGAAAGGAGATAAAATCAGGCTCCACTGACAAAGCTTGTAATTCACTTATGCATCTGGCAGAAGTGATGGCTACCAGAAACACAGTTTTCCAAGTCAAGTACTTAAGCTCTGCTGAGACAAAGGCTCAAAAGGGGTTGCATAAGCTGAGCAATGCAAACATTAAGGTCCCAAGCAGGGGCAGGGTCTCTGAATGGAGGGTTGGTGTGAAGCAATCCCTTGAAAAATTTGGAGAATACAGGGTGAGCTGAAAGAGAAGAGGGCTTACCTGCTGAAATAAAAGCAGACACAGCTGCCAGATGCACCTTCGTGTAGCTGGTCTTAGCTCAAGCTATTTAAATGGACCATATAATCAAGGACTGTGAGCAGATCAGTAGACTCTGGGGAAATATGCTTCCCAGAGCACCATATGGAAAATCTTTTCCATTTGGAATTATAAGTAGCCCTGGTGGAAGGTTTTCTAGAAGCCTTCAGGATATCCATTACACCTTGGGAGAGGTGTAAATCAGCAAACTCTAACTCTTCAAGAGCCAGGCCTTGAGATTGAGAGATTTGAGGTTTGGTACCAAACCTCCCTGAGCACAGGTTAACAGGTTGTAATTCCTGGGAAGACACAGGGAAGATGGACTGCTAAGGACAGTATGAGTGGATACCAGAGCTGTCTGGCCCAGTCTGGAGCAATCAGGATCATCTTGCAGGGTTGAAATCTGATTTTGACTAGCACTTTGAACAGGAGAGGAAGGGAGAAAAGCATGCAGGAACTTCCTTCCCAACTGAGAACTAAGGCATCCAGGGGACTGCAGCAAAAAGGGAAGTTGGTGATTGGGGCTGCAAAAGATCTATCTGTGGGGTGCCCATCTGGAAAATATCACCTCCAAGACCAGGGGTCCAGTGACCATGTGATGGCCCTGGGATATCCTGCTGAGAGCATCTGCCAGGACATTGTCCTTGCCTGGGAGGTGAACTGCCATGAGGAGGTGTTCAGGAGTAAGCCAGAGACCACAACTTCATTGCTTGGTTGCACAAGGCTGTAGACCAGTGTCTCCTTGCCTGTTGATGTACCACATTGTGGTGGTGTTGTCTGTTCTGACCTGTATAACTTTGTTCTGAACAGATTTGGAAAAAGCTTGAAGTGCTAGAAATACTGCTCTGAGTTCCAACAGATTGATGTGGAACAGAGATTCCTGAGGGGACCACAACCCTGGGTGGTCAGGTCGCCCATGTGAGCCCCCACCCCAAGAGGGAGGCATCTGTAGTAAGGATTAAAGAGTGAGACTGAGTGACAAGGGAACCCCTTGTCTCAGATTATTCTGATCCTGCCACCACTGTAGGACCTGGATCAGGGTTCGAGTTACTGGGATCAATTTGGTCAGAGGGTCCTTCCTTTGAGACCAGAAGGCTCTCAAATAGAACTGAATGTCCCTCATCTGAAATCTTGCTCCCTGCACTACTGCTGTAGAAGCAGCCATATGCCCTAGGAGCTGAAGAAAATGCCTTGCTGGTTAAGACACCTGCAGGGTGAATGAGGAGGCCAGAGACAAGGGTCCTTGCCCTGTCCAGGGAAGGAAGGCTCTGGCCTTTCTGTGTCTAGCTCTGCGCCTATGAAGGTGAGGCTGGACAGGCTCAAGAACTGGCTTTGAAAGATTCAGAAGGAAACCCAAAGAAGTGAGCAGTTGCTGAGTTATCTGTAAGTGTAACTTGACTTGGTCTGGGGACTGGCCTACTATGAGCCAGTCATCCAGGTAAGGGAATATGGCAATCCTTGCCTTCTTAGAGAAGCAACTACCACTACCAGGCATTTTGTGAATACCCTTGGAGCAGAGGTGAGGCCAAGGGCATTGCTCTGAACTGGTAATGGCCTGAGGGCAGCTCGAACCTGAGGTACTTTCGATGGGAGTTTCTGATGAGAATATGGAGTAGGCATCCTTGAGGTCCAGGACACTAGCCAGTCGCCTGGCCTTAGAGAGGGTAGAATAATTCCCAGAGTCACCATTTTGAATTTTGGTTTTAAAAGGTGCTTAAGTATCTGAGATCCAGGATGGGCCACCATTCTCCTGTCTTTTGGGGTAAGGAAATACCTGGAGTACAACCCTTTGCCCTGGTGTAGGGGTGGAACCCTTTCCACAGCTCTGAGGCTAGGAGGGAAGAGGCCTCTGCCTCTAAGGCAAGTGCCTCTGAAGGATTTGCAGGTGGAAAGGATCTGGTTCTCATCTTTGGAAACTTTTTGAAGCTGAGAACCAGTCCCTGGCTTACTACTTCCAGGACCCATTTGTCTGAGTCAGAGACTCCCAGTCCTGGACAAATTAAGCTAGCCTGCCCTACAGGTAGCTGAGAATCGCCCTGGCAACCTCATCAGGGTGCCTGTTTGGCAGGAGCTTTGGGCTGAGGGGTGGAAGCAGGCCTGCTTGTACCCGTCTGCCTCTCCTCTAAAGAACCCCTCTGGGCATAAGCAGAAGAGAGGCCTGGGCTTGGTAAAGGCCTATGAAAAGGCCTGCCCCTGCCCTGGGAAGCTGCCTTTGAGAGTGGCCTGCCTTTCCTTGGCCTGTGCACTCCTATAGGTGGTCCTATACTCATCCATTTTCTTCATGTAATTCTCTGTCTGCTCCCCAAACAGAGAATTACTCACAACAGGAAAATCCATGGCCTTAGTCTGGGTATCCTGTGAAAGACTAGTACATCTGAGCCAAGCCATTCTTGAAGTGCCACAGATGTAGCCATGACTCTAGATGGCACATCATTGGAGTTTACTGCAGCATGGAATTGCACCTTGGATGCCTCAATACCATCAGCAGCCACCTGCTCCAGCTCCTTGGCAAGCTGGCCGGGACCTGTTTGCTAAAGCCATAACAGTGTCCCATCTGGATTTGATACCTAGCAGTATAGGCCATATAATTGGCCTGTCTGAGTCCAAGGATGCTGCCATGTACTTCTTCTTTGCCATGGCATCAATCTTCCTGGAGTCCTTGTCTGGGGGTGTGAAGCCAGGGAATGTTTGCCTTATCACAGGCTGTAGCCTGCACTACCCCAACATGGTTGCATTGTTGTGTAAGGAAATCCGTGTCTGAGCCTGACAATGGCTACTCTTGTCCATTCTTTTATCCACAGGAGGTATAGTGTTAGGAGTCTCTAAAATCTTAAATGTCTGTTTCCCAAAGATTTGTGCAAAGGGAATAGACAGCCTCCTAGACTCTGGGATATCCATCATTTCCACATAGTCAGGCTCCTCCTGGTCATCCACAGCTTGTTCCATAGGAAGCTGGAGGTTTCAACCACTTTTTATAAAACATGAAATGGGAGGGGACTCAGAAAGCCTAGGAGGAGACACTCCTGAAGGTCTGTCTGGGAGATGTCTGGGTCAATAGGCACATCAGACTTTCAAACCCACATTCACTTTCCTCCTCCTCCTCTTCCTCCTCCTCGGTTCATAAAATTCCTCTAAATCATACTCTTGAACCGGTGGAACCGCCAAACTGGCGCCTGCCTGATGGTGCCGGTTCGGTCGAACCGGGAAAGCGACTGAACAATTTTGATCGCTTTGGCTATTTCTTCAGCGGTTGGAGAGGAAAAGTTTGGCTCCACACCAGCTGACTTTTCTTTTCTAGTTCTTTTAGCCAGAACCAACTCCTCAGAATCGGCTCTCCTTTTGCCCAAAGAAGTCTCGCCCTGGTCAGAGGGCACTCCTTCTAGTTCGGTTTGAACTGAACGGGCTGGCCATCCGTTCAGCTGACTTTTGGCCTCCTTTCCTGAGCCTACCAACTCTCTTCTCTAGGGTAGCTGCAGGAAATTTTTACAAATCTGGCAGTCTGCATTGAGGTGGTCAAACCCCAGACAATAAACACAGGTGGTGTGGGGTCAGCCTTGGCAAAGACTTCCCCCACACACTACAGTGTTGAAACCCATGAGTCAGTTTTCTTTGGGTTTCTCAGACATAGTGCCAGTCCTAACCAAGCGTACCCTTTATGGCAATCCATGAGGCAAGACCCTCTTATCGGTTCCTGACCGTGTCACTGGTCATGGAAAAAGCGTAATAAAATCGCTTTTTTTTAACCGATAGAACCGTAACCACACTCTAAAAGTACAATTTAAGATTTTTAAACAACTCGATCGGTTCAAACCGAACCGATGAACCGCTACAAGTTCCACACAGAACAGACAAAATATAACCTATCTAGTACTCACAATACCACAGACAGAGACTGAACCGACAGGTTCACGGTTTAAATTCGGTCGAAAACTGAGAAAAGCGGTACTTTAACCGACAAATTGAACCGAGCAGAAGGAGAAATCTCGGAGCGACTATTCAGTGAGGCGGAGTAAAGAATCTGACGGTTTGAGTTTAAACAGCAACAAACAGAGTCTCACCGAGACTCGAGCTCAGCGTTCCATGCCTGGCATGGAAAGTTAACTCTTTCATCTCCAGGGCAGTTCAAAGGTTGGGACTCACTGCTACTGTCAGAATACAGCAAGACTTCATGTTGTTTGAAAGAGTTGATCTGATTGCCTGACCTCCTTGGTTCTGGATAAGTAACAATGCAAGGTTCTGTGCACATCCAAAGTGTGCGAGAAGCGCTTCACCTTATTGTAGTACTCTGGATAGTAAACCAGGAGTTGAACCTTTTAGCGTATGCTCCGAAACCACCTTCAGCAGAAACTTAGGATTGGTGCGAAAATCTACCTATCCTTATGAAAAATAAAGATAGGGTTCCCTGCATTCAAGGCAGGAGTTCTCGTCGTCTTGCGGAAGTGACTGCACCAAAGGAGCATTTTCCAGGAAAGAAAATGAAGCTCACAGCTCATCGCCAGTTCAAAGGAAGGACGTAAGCCTCTCCAGAACAAAAAGCAAATCCCAAGGAGGGACAGGATCCCAAATGGGGACGGATGTGAAGAATTCCTTAAGGAAGCCTTTAACTACCTCCAATTGAGCCACTGTCCTGCTCTGGACGAGCTGGTGATAGGCAGAAACAGCAGCCAGGTGTACCTTAATGGAGGAGTAACTGAGACCTGACTCCGACAGGGATAACAGGTATTCCAATACGATATTCATTGGACAGACCAGAGGGTCCAATCTCCTGGCTGCAGCCCAAAGACAGAAATGCTTCCTTTTCATGGCGTAAGTGGCCCTGGTGGTGGGCTTCGCGCCTCAACCAGGATTTATGCTACTTTATCTGAAACTCTGTATCTGAGCTTTGCTAAGTCCTGAGTAGCCAAGCATGCAGGTGAAGGGAGTGCAGGTTGGGAGGAACCAAGGCCCCATTCTCCTGAGAAACTAGCTGAGCTGACACAGGAAGAGGAAATGGAGGATCCATCATCAAATGTCTAATTAAGGGGAACAAATCTGTCTAGGCCACAGAGGGGCTATCAGGATCATGACTACCCTCTCTGATTGGGGCTTTGAGGAGTACCGCTGTATGAGGGGAAGGGTGGAAAGGCATAGATGAACCTTCCCTCCAAGATAGGGACAATGTGTCTTGCCAAAAGCTCCAGGCTCATGGTCAGAGCTAGCAAAAATTGGGCAGTTTTGAGTTGGATAGAGCATAAAATAGGTCTAATTCTGGTGTCCCCACGTGTTGAACAAGCTGTCCGCTACGCTTTGCAGCAATGCCCACTCATGAGTAGGAGGTCTTGCTCAGCTGAGAGCATCCGCAATCATGTTCAGAGAACCTGGAATATGGACTGCAGAAGGACTGAGACAATGTTACATCTCCCAGTCCCACACTTTCATCGCCTCCCAGCACAGAGAATAAGAGTGTATGCTTCCTGTTTGTTGACATAAAACACCACAGAAGTGTCGTCCATCTGCACCAGGAGATGGCGGGTATTAAAATGGGCTCAGTGCTTGTAGAGAGTACAGAACTGCTCTTAGTTCTAGAACGTTGATGTGCAGGTTCTTCTCTGAAAGGGACCTGATCCTTAGTCCTGTGAGTCCCCAAATGTGCACCTCATCCCATTCCTGAAGCATCTGTATTGAGAGTCTGGATGGGAGGTTCGGGTCAGAAGAGGAGACCTAAGAGAAGGTTCTGTGGCAACCCCCACCAATGAACTCCCGTCATAATTGGTCTGTGATCCCTATGAGCAGATCCAGATCGTCCCGGGTCTGATCCCATTGGGCCTTGAAGCACCCACTGGTTGATGCGCATGCACAGTTGGGCAAAGGGGATGGAGACAATAGCTTGTGCCATGTGTCCCAGCAGCTGAAGAACAGACCTGGCTGGAACAGCTGATGCTGAACATATTTGTATGGCCAGAGCCATGAGATGCTCTACTCTGTCAGAGGAAGAAACGCCTCTTCAACCAAGGTATCCAACAATGAACTAGAGCCTTTGGGAGGAAAGAGCTGTGACTTCTCAGGATTCACAGTGATTCCCAGATGCCGACAGAACACCAGAGTGTGTGTATTGTCTCCAAGAGATGAGGCCGGAAGGGCCTACAGAAGCCAATTGTCCAGATAGGGGAACAGGAAGTCCTCTTGCGCAAGGTCAGTGGTGACCACCGCAAGGCACTTTGTAAAGACCCTGGGGCAGAGGAAAGACCGAAAGGACCTTGAACTGGAAGGACCAACCTTAATCTGAATCTCAGGAACTTCTGCATCCTGCATGTCCAAGGAAGCCATCCAGTCTCCGACCAAAATGAGTGGAAGGAGATTGGCCAGGAGACCATGTGGAATCTCTTGTAGGAGACCCACTGGCTCAGTTCGCTGAGATCCAGGATGGGCCTTACGTCTCTTGTCTCCTTTGGAACCAGAAAGACTTAGGAGTAAAATCCCGAATCTACCTCTGCTGCCGGAACACTATCTATGGCATCCTTGGCTAGAAGAGACTGAATCTCTTGTCTGATAAGAGCTCTGCGGTCTCTTCGGTAATGGGACAGGGGCGGAGGTCTGTCCAGAGGTAAGAGTCGATTTCTATGGAGTGCCCGAACTCCACGAGGTTGAGGACCCACTGGTCAGAGGTCACTTCTCTCCAAGCCTCGGGCGAGAGAAAACTACCTCCCACCTGCTCTCCCGACAAGTCTGGGAGAGAGGGTCGCCTGGATAGTCAGGCTGTAGGAGGGAGAGGGAGGGCGATAGGTTTAGCATGTCTAGAGGAGGCGGAGGGAGATCCTCTGGCTCCACCTCTCGACCAAAGCCTCCCGCTGCTGCTGGGGCTGAAAGCATGGCTGCTGAGGCTGTTGGCCCCTAGGCCATGAAAATGGGGCCTCTGAAAATGCTCAGTTCGGGCGGTACATAGACTGCATGGTACGGATAGCCTTATTGGAGTCCTGTAGTCTAGCAATCACCTTCTACGTGTCTTCACAAGAGCACAGAGCCCTTGAATGGGCACCCAGAAGATTCATCTGAACATCTGGGTTGAACCCTGAGATCCGAGCCAGGAGTGGTGCTGAAGACAAACACCAGTTGCAGCCGCCCTTGCCAAAGTGTCCGAGAGTCGAGACGCTGCTCTCAGGACATGCGTACCACCGCCTGAGACAGTTTGTAAAAGCTTAGCAAGCTCTGCCTTTATGGTAGTCAGGCATCCTTGCAGAATGTCCAGCCTTTGGTCACAAAGGGGTTTTGGAACTGGACCATGTGTGTCAAAAAACTGAGGCTACGAATACTGCAAAGAGGCAGATGAGTACACCTTGTGACCCAAGGAAATGAAAATTATGTACCTACCGTAATTCTTGATCTTCTTGGAAGAGTCTCCACCACTCATTCACACTATTGGGATCTGCGCCGGAGTCACTAGGACCATCGGGAGCAAACTTTTGCTGGAGGTGGCGCCAGAGAAGGCGCCGCGAGGCAAGCACCGCGAGCCTCAGCTCGCGCTATAATGACTATCGCGTTGACTCTCCAACTGCCTCAGTACCTTTTTACCAAGGAGGTGCAGCGTAACTAACCTAGAAGGATAGCCTAACCTAAAAACAGACATAGGATAGTCCGGACGACCTGTATAAGAAGGGTCAACAAAGAAGTCTTCACAGCCTAAAGATTTGAGGGAGTGAAGACCAACAACAAAGGTGAGCTTGGGGGAATGGAGGGTGGGCATGTGAATGAGTGGTGGAGACTCGTCCAAGAAGATCAAGAATTACACGGTAGATACGTAATTTTCATATCTTCCTGGACATAAAGTCTCCACCACTCATTCACACTATTAGGAGTACCGAGCTAATAATCCCCGAGAGAGGGCAGCAGGAGAGACCAAGAGCTCACATTTCTAAGACAGAAGTCCATTAAGGATGGCTCTGCCAAAGGAAGAATGTTGTCTGGCATGGACATCTAGTGCATAATGCTTAAAAAGTATGCACTGAGCTCCAGGTGGCTGCGTTGCAAATATCTGCAATGGGCGCGTTGCAATTTCCGCTAGGGATGCGGCGACGCTCTAGTAAGTGGCGTAAACCCTACCCTCCAACTTAACCTGCCATGGAATAGCAGTGGCGAAGGCATGCCACTAGCCATGTTGAGATACATCTGATAGCGACAGGTTGATCGCGCGGTCTCGCTGAAGGAAACGAACAGTTGCTGGGCTTGCTAAAGTCCTTGGTTCTATCCAGATAGAAGCAAGGCCTTCTTAATGTCCAAAGAATGAAGAGAACACTCTCCTTCATTTTGGAAGTTCGCAAGTAAGAGGGAAGGACCAAAGGTTGGTTTAGATGAAATTCTGACACAACCTTAGGAAGAAATTTAGGATGAGTATGAAGAACTACTTTGTCCCTATGGAACACAGTATATGGAGGGTCTGTGACTAGGGCATGTACTCAGAGACCCTGCGGGCTGAGTAATGGCCACTAGGAGAGCAGTCTTCCAGGTGAGAAATTTTAGCTCACAGGTAGCCAGAGGTTCGAAGGTTTCCAGTGAGCATATCTAGCACAAGATTGATGTCCCAGGCTGCAACTGGACGTCTTGTAGGAGGTCTGGTATGCAGAATTCCTTAAGAAATCTCTTAATCACAGGTAACTGAGCCAGAGATAAGGAAGAAATCGGCTCATGATATGCTGAAATGGCACTAAGGTGAACTTTGACTGTAGAGAACTGTAGGCCTGAATTTGAAAGGTCTAAGAGGTACTCAGAACTTTATCTGGTGGGCAGGAAAAAGGATTCAAAGAGGACTTTGCACACCAGAGCGAGAAAGCTTCCATTTGGCTGTGTAAGTTTTCCTAGTGGCTGGTTTTCATGCAGCCAGAAGAATATCTGAAACTCTTCGAGACACATTGAACCGGTTTACTTCTACCTCTTCAGGAGCCAAGCGTGAAGGTGAGCGATCTCTGGTTGGGATGGACCACAGGCCCCTGAGTCAAAAGGTTCATCTGTAGGGGAAGTGGTCAGGAGGAACTGCCAACATATTGTTGAGTAGTGGAAACCACAGCTGCTGAGGCCAAAAGGGAGCAATGAGAATCATCTTGTCCCCTGGGATTCGAACTTGAGGAGTACCCTCTGAATTAGAGGAAGAGGTGGAAAGGTGTAAAGAAAGCGTTTTGTCCACCGCAGCCTGAACGCATCCTGACAGAAAATGCCAGGCCCTGGTTTCTGGAGCAGAAGAGAGGCAGTTTTCGTTGAATGGGGATGCAAAGGTCCAGGTCTGAGTTCTCCCACTCTTGAATAGTGACTGAACTATGGTTGAGTCGAGAGACTACTCGTGAGGTCTGTCTCTGTTCTGCTGAGACGGTCCGCCAGTTTGTTCTGAATATCTGGCAGGTAGACTGCTTGAATTAGAGCCTTGTGCTCCAAGCACCATTCCCATACCCTCATTGCTTCCCTGCATAATGGGTAAGAATGAGCACCGCCCTGCTTGTTGATGTAATACATCACTGCTTTGTTGTCCGTTTGAAGGAGAATGTTTTTTGTGACACAGAATGTCCTTCAACGCCGGACTGCATAAAGGACGGCTCATTTCTAGGATTATGTGAAGCTGGGACTGACTTGGAGTCCACGCACCTTGAGTGTGTGGAGAGCCTGACAGTGAGCTCCTCACCCCATCAGGGATGCGTCCGTGGTAATGGAGATCTGATGGTCCAGAGGAGCAAAGGGATATCCTTCCAGGAGATTGCTCTCTTGAGACCACCAGGTGAGTGATCTCTTTAAAGGTTCTGTCACTTTGATGGGATAGGACTGCTGGGTGAGTGGTTGGGGACCACTGAGTACTGAGCATCCACTGAGTGGTTCTCATGTGCAGACACGCTAGGGTACAGTGAACACTGAGGAAGCCATGAGGCCTAGCATCTGTTGCATGAGAGAGCTGTAACTGAGGAGTTCTCCCGATGTGATGGGCCATTTGAAGGATATCGTTCCTTCTGTCTTCTGGAAGAAAACCTTCAGCACAGGAGGTGTTCAGAAGAGTCCCATAAGAGGAGCCTCTGGGAGGGCTGCAGTTGCGACTTCCTGAGGTTCAGCAGAACTCCCATGGGCGTAAGGAGGCAGAAGCAGTCTCTCACGGTGTCCAGGGTCCCTTGCCTGGAAGGGCTTGCTAGAAGCCAATCGTCCAGATAAGGTAACACCTGTATCCCGACCTTTCTGAGGTGCGCTGAGAACTGCACAACACTTTGTAAAACCACAGGCGCCGAGGACAGCCCAAAGGGCAGGACTCTGAACTGATAATGCTGACCCAGAGCCACAAACCTCAGGAATTTGTGGTGCCTGGGGTGAATAGGAATGTGCTGGTAAGCATCCTGCATGTCTAGGGAGGCTAGCCAGTCGTGTTGATAAAGCAAAGGTAACAGGGTTCCCAGAGAAATCATTTTGAGTTTCTCCTTGGGAGAAATTTTTAAGCTTTCTGAGATCCAGAATGGGCGCATACCCCGGACTTCTTCGAACCAGAAAGTAATGGGAGTAGAACCGTGTTCGTTGATGCAGCAGCACCACTTCTACTGCCCTGTTGTTGAGAAGGCCCTGAATCTCGGACGAGAAGGTCTGACTGAAGGGTTGACAGCTTGGGCTGCCGTTTGGGAAGACGATCTGGAGGGGTCTCCAGAAGATTGAGTGAATACCCTCGCGAATTATCCGAAGGACCCATTTGTCTGAGGTTATGGACTTCCACTGGTTGTAGAAATGCATCAGATGACCTCCCATCGGAGAGGAAAAGTCCACCTCGGGCAGCTGAGATGGGACTTGGGCCAGCCATTCATAAATGGCTGGGCGGCTTTAGGCCCTGCACTTTCTGTTGCGTCTTCTTTTGAGGTTGGGCAGGTTGGTTTTATGGAAACCTCCTCTGCCTCGAAAGGACTGGACGATTATGAAACTGCGTTTATTGACATGCCCTCGAGAGGGAGGCAGGGAGGGTCGAGCCAACAATGGCTGACCTAGTCTTTTGAGTAGCTTCTAGAGCTTGCTGTACCTGAGGACCAAAAAGATCGCACCATCAAAGGGCAGCGCCATTACCTGCTGCTGCGTGTCATTCTGAAACCAGGCGCCAGCCAGGAATGACGGCGGGTGCAAATACCAGCAGCAGCTGAACGGAAGCAGTGTCGAAAGCATCCATGGATGCTTTAACCTGCTAGTTGTTAGATTCGATACCTCTGGTAATGGTTTGAAGAAGCTCTGGCTTTGCATTCGACTCTGGAAGAGCTTCAACCATCTGCTTGATAGAGTGCCACAGGATATACTCATACTGTGAGAAATAGCCCTGGTAGCTGGTAACACGATACTTAGGGTAGAAGCAGCAAAGACTCTCTTACCTAAGGTGTCTATCTTACGAGATTCTTTGTTAATAATTGAGCTGTAGTAGTTTGAGGAAGAACGACCTTATCATTCTCTGCCAGGACTACAATAGGATCCAAAGGCTTGAGATGCGAAATGGGACGATCCTTGGGGGCTGAATATTTCTTATCTGTGGATTTAGCCACGAAGGGTGAGAGCAGGATTATTCCATACCATTTGAGACAGCATCTCGAAGGAAGGCTGAACCGGAGGAGTCAAATCCGTGGGATCTCCAGAACATGAAGGTATTGGAGTCTTAACAATTTCCCAGGATCGATGTCTGTAGTCTGGAGAAAGAGTGGAACTCAGATTTTTCAGCAGAGACTTGAATGACAGGTCCTCGACCACAGGCTCTGTAGCAGTGATAGATCCTGCTTCGTCCACTTCATCACCCAACCGAAGGTCTGGGTCAGGCTCAATGTCATCTCCTGACAGTCCAGGAGGGACTGTATGGACAGGAAAGGAATGAAAATCAGAAGACAGGGAAGAAGGAAACGAGTGAAAAGAGGATCCTGAAAGGCAGAGGGAGCCCTCGAGAGCACCTGGGCCGAGGAGGTGCACGCACCAGAATGACGCCATGGGACCACATGGCACCGAAAACGATGCCGAGGGACCACGCAGCACGAGAAGGCATCGGCATCAAGATGGCGCCGAGGATGCCAAAACACCCCAGACCAAAAACAGGTTTTGAAGGAAGAAAAGCAGGAGATAAAGGCATCGGTGTGGCCCCTCGCGCAGCCATGTGAGGAGGAAACACCTGGCGTGGAGTCGACGGCACGCAAGAAGGTGCCCGCGTGACCAGGAAAATCCAATCGCCTCTACCTGGTCTCTCAATGAGCACGGAAGCCCACGAGTGACCGAGCCAGGTAGCTGAACTAACCTCCGAGCCCATTACTCCATAAGAGCTGCCCACTGATGAAACTGCTCATCTGAAGACCTACCTGCGCGGGCGGGCAGGACTTCGATGTTGAAGCCATTGGCTACCAGAAGCAGAGGTTGGCAACTCCGAAGGAGGAGGCCGGCAGCTAGCGATAACCCGAATGTCTGTGCCAGACATATCAGAGGCGACCTCGAGTGATGCCTTCTCTTTTTACACCTGTGGGCGAAGAGAGCTCGAGGCCGAGGCAATTACCGAGAATGCGACGTTTATTTTATGCTTCAGCGGGACCACCCATCCCCGGGCACTGGACTGACCATTGTCAGACCCCCCTCCGAAGGTGGGACCGGACCCAGCCCGACTGACTGAACAGCTTTCATCTGAAGTCTCCTACCGTCACCTGACCTGCTCATGGTGCGACTCCGCAAAGTAGGCTGAGACTTCTTTATTTTTTAAAATAAGGCTAAGCGATACTGTATCGAGATAATACTACAAAATAACAAAACTGAAAACTATGCTAGTTTGAAGTTTGACTCCCAGCGAGCGGCGACGTCGTCACTGAAGCGCGCACTCGGCGGGAAAAAAGAAATGAGGTGATTGGAGGTCGGCCGAGATAGTCATTACAGCGTGAGCTGAGGCTCGTGGTGCCGTGCCTCGGGCACCTTCTCTGGCGCCGACCCTCCAGCAAAAAGTTTGCTCCTGATGGGTCCTAGTGCCTCCGTGCAGATCCCAATAGTGTGAATGAGTGGTGGAGACTTATGTCCAGGAAGATTTCAGCTGCTTGACTCCCTGTCAGGCGGATGGGTGCTCAGGTGTTTTGGCCTCTGTGAATGATCATGTGCAGCTGAGATTACAACTGAGTCAGCTATGGGTGCTCGGCTAAAAGGAATAGTCCTTGGGGCCCGATATAATCTATGTGTCTTCTTGGCACAGCAGAGGATACATGTGGATGCTTCCAAGTGGCATTTGTGATATCTTGGAAAGTGTCCACAAGGAGGGATAACCATTGGCTTGGGATCCTTCTGGCTATTATTTTGCCAGGCAAGCGCTCAGGATCCAGGGCTCTGTATCCCATCCCATATTCTCCTGGATATGCCTCATGGACGTCCATGAAACCGGAGTCATTGGAGGGTCTTGGGTTGATCCTCTGTATCCCCAGGAAGCGGTTCAGGGTCAGAGTCAGGAGATGTGGGGTCTGACTCACCATAGTCATCAAGAGATGGAGAGGAGAAAGGAGAATGATGTTTTCTCCTCTTGTGCTTGGGTCTCCTAGAAGGAGATCAGAAGGAACTGGTAGATCTAGACCTCCTGCATTTGGATTTTTCCTTGTGCTTCCTAGGACTGATGGGTGATTTTCCCCATTCTTCCCCAAAAGGAAATGGGACCTCCTTGACGTCTGGGTTAGGTTCAATGGGGAGAGACTTAGGAGTGGGAGAAGGGGTGGGTGCCAAGTCCTGCTCACTGTCTCCCACCAGTAGCAAAATAGTTCCTTTACCTGGGACATGCCCAGCTTAGGCGACTCCAGCCTGGGGGAGGTGTCAGTAGGCCTTCACCCGTACTGGTGTCAGGCTGATCAGCGTCGGTCTGATGGGTGGCGACAGTGGTATTTCCTCAGTACCATTGTCAGGATCCGGCGTCGGGTGAACGGCGTCAGGTCTTTGGGTGGTGTGGCGTCAAGGCTATCATCAGCGGAATCGGAGGGACGGCAGTGGAGGAGGTGCAGCCGGCGGCTTGGCCAGCGCCAGAGTGGTGGTGGCAGGTTGCTGCTCCGGGTTGGGCCTATGCCCAAATCCTACGGACGGCCCTTGGCCGAGACGGCTGAGGACGGTCGGATCACTTGTGACATTTGGACTGTTTTTCTACAGATTTGTCTGAAGACTTAGGCTGCTTATCAGCAGATTTGTCAGAAGCTTTGTCTGAGTGGCGTTGGTCAGAAGCCGGAGGCTGACGCTGGTCAGACTTAAGACTAGGTGGGAGGGACGAGGCCCTGCCTGAAGAATGCCCGGAGGCCTTCTTTGCTTCCCAGGGCTCGGCCGAGGAGAGGGAGGCTGAGCGGAAGTAGACTTACCTTGTGCCACTGCACAACCAGCGTCTGAGGGCCTGATTTTGATGGGCTGAAGGGTACAGCCTGTGGAGAGAGAAGTTGAGGTGGGAGGCTTGAGGGAGGTAAGCGGGCCTCATGCCCAGATGAGCCAGAATGGCCTGCTGACTGAGAGCTGGAAGACCTGGGCCTGGAATGGGACCTCTCCCGGTCCGTGATGGTGCTTCTCCTTCCTATGCTTCTTTTGGTGGGGAAGAAGATTGGGATTCCTTCAGGCGATGACTCCGCTGCATTTGGGACAACCGTTGCTGGGCAAGATAAGCCTGAAGAGATTTCTGGGCCTTATGCAGGTCTTCTGTTGAAGACCTGGCAGTTGGAACAGGCACGGAGTCATGATCTGGACCCAAACAGTAATGGCCGGAGTGGCCATCTTTGAGGATGGGTCTCCCACAAAAGCACTTGTTACGGTGCCTGGTCGATAAAGTTGACACGTCAATTTCGGAAAACTGGACGTGGAGAAGTTCTAAGGAAGGACGGAACTAGCCAGAGAACTGAGAGCTAACTAACATGTGCCGTGGCAGGAAAGAACTGGAGCGTGGGACTGCCTTCCTGCCTTTATACTGGGTGACGTTAGGGTGGAGCTGACGGGGCGGTGGTCCCACATTGGTACTGCTGGAGAAAAGAATTGCCGAGATATGCCACCAGGTGGCGTCAGTCCTACAAGTGTTACCTGCTGCAACAGCTTACTCTCGAAGTCAGATCATAGGTTCTATTAACCATTTCGGCTCCGGGGCAGTCTTACGGTGAGACCATATTGCAGAAGTCAGAATACAGCAAGACTCCTTGGAAGAAACAAAATTACTATGGTAGGTAATTTTTTCTTCCAGAATATCTAATTCACAAGATCAGGTAGTTTCATTAAAAACTGAATGTAAGTTGAACCTAACCAAGTCAGAAATGTTCAGGATTGCACGGCAGGGACTTCAGGAAGGTGGGAATGCATGGGGTTCAAGGTGGTACAGGACAAGTTTACATATCTGGGAATCAAGGTAGGGAAAGATCTGGCAGGGTTATATGGGCTCAGCTATGGACCCTACTACAAACAATTAAAGCAGATAAGGAAAGATGGCAGGCACTCCAATTTTGTGGATGGGACACATTAATCTCCTAAAAATGAATGTGTTACCTAGGATCCTGTATCTGATGCAGATGCTGCCGATGGGATTAACTAATGGGGACTACAAAGATCTGGAGAAGGAGTTTGGTAGATTTATCTGGCAGAATGAGAGGCCCAGGATGAGTTTGCTCAGGTTAAAGGGTAAGACAGATAAGGGAGGCCTTAACTTCCTGGATTTCAGGCGCTATGCCTAGCCATACAGAATAAATATATTCAAGACTGGGAACACCAGGGGAAGAGGCAGGGTGGGTGGATTTAGAAGGGAGGATACACCAGTCCACTTGACAGCATATCTAGACCCAGAAAGAAAGAGAGCATACCAAAGGCTACGGCTTAGGAACCTCTTGGTAGAATGGACACTAGATGCATGGGAACAGGTTAAGAAGAGACAAAGTGGGAAGCGAACAGTAACAGGTCTGGTACCAGTAGTGGGAACCCAGCCTTCCTACCAGGATTAGAAGGGGAGTATTTGAAGTCGGGGTGCGTTGTCTCCAAGACTTATCAGGAGGGAAGTATCTGAACCTTTGAAGAACTAAGAGGCATATGGCATCCCAGTCTCACACAGGTATAAATATTTCCAGATAAGGGCTTTTAGCACAAGAACTGGGCCTGACAGGCAGGCGTCCACACTGGAACCCTTGATTAGTGTACCTTGAGAAATACACTGGTAGGTCAATATCCTGGTTAACGGTGAGAACCGAAACCACCTTAGGCAAAAACTTTGAGTTTGTCCTAGGGATACCCTGTCTTGATAGAAAATCAAATAAGGCTCTTTGCACATAAGAGCATGTAATTCGAGATCCTTCTAGCGAAGTAACAGCAACTAAAAATATAGGTTACTCAACTGTAACAGGAGTTCTAGGAATGGTATATGTTGTTCATCCACACTGTCTGGCAGGTTCCTTGCCACTTAAATCTTGCGGGAAGGTCTTCAAGCTGGCTCCTCCCACCCACCGGGTGGTAAAACTCTCGCTCAGCCCCATGATGCCAGATCTAGCCACTGGAAGCCAGGTTGTGTCGAAGCCGGGAGGTCGGTGGGTTGTGTGGATGAACATCATATACCATTCCTAGAACTCCTGTTACAGGTGAGTAACCTGTATTTCTAGGACATGGATATGTTGTTCATCCACACTGTCTGGCAGACTCCCAGCAGTTCTCTGGGAGGAGGGAGGCAAGGTGCACACCCCTACTTGGGAAATAAAGACTGGAGAACCGAGGGCCCAAAACCAGCATCCCGGCGTGACTCAAGGTCCGATGTGGTAGTGGGTAATGAAGGTGTGTGCTGGCTTCAGGTAGCAGCCCTGCAGATTTCCTGGATAGGGACGTCCCTGGAAGCAGCCACCGATGTAGTGTATGGCAGGTAGAATGAGTCTTATCCTCTGGGAGGCTCCATGCCCGCCAACCTATAGCAGAGATCTATGCAGGAGGTGACCCACCTGCCTATGCGCCTGCTTGGCTGCAGGTCTGCCAGGTGCGGCTTCAGCGTAGGTGACAAACAGCTGGTGAACCTCTCCTGAACTTCAGCCGTCCGCTCCTTGTAGTAAGCAAGCGCTCTTCTAGGGTCCAAAGTATGGAGCCTATATTTGGCCTCCGAGGTGTGATTGGGGTAGAACACCGGCAGAGTCAACACCTGGTTAGGTGAAACTCCGACACCACCTTCCGAAGGAATTTCGGGTGAAGGCGAGGACAACCTTGTCCCTGTGGAAGACCAGATAAGGAGACTCAATGAGCGCCTGGAGCTCTCCCATCCTTCTGGCTGACATGATAGCCACCAAGAAGGTGGTCTTCCACGACAGGTGAGAGATGTCACACCTGTGCATCGGTTCGAATAAGCTTGCCCATGAGCTTAGCCAATACCAACAGTAGATCCCACGGAGGTGGAGGTTCTCGCACGGAGGATATGTAATCAGAGCCTTTGAAAGCGCCCGACCACCTTCTCCTGCGCCACCAACTGCTTCCGGCCGCACCTGGTAAGCAAGAGATGGCTGCCAGGTGCACCTTAAGGGTCATCGACGAAGCCCTTACTGAGAAAGGGACCACAGGTAGTCCAGAATGCTTGCCAAGGAACAGGAGGAAGGGTCCAGGCCCTTGCCTGACACCAAATGGAGAATCTCTTCCATTTGAAGGCGTAGCATTTTCTAGTCGACTCCTTACAGGGCGCCTCAATGACGTTGAGGACCTCATCGGAAAGACCCAAGGCCTGGAACTCTAGCCGCTCAGAAACCAGGCCATCAGGTGCAGGGATTGAAGGTCCGGATGGAATACCTTCCCTGATTGACTGAGATCAGGTCCTGGTGCGTTGGAATCCACCTCGGGAGCCTGGAGCTGAGACTGAGGAGATCTGGATACCAGAACTGGTGGGGCCAGTCTGGGGCTACCAGAATCACCTGCGCCTTGTCCCTCCGCTTGAGAAGCACCCTGTGGATAAGGGAAATGGGGAAGCGAAGAGGCCCGGATCCACGGCTCGAGAAGGCATCCCCTGCAGCGAGCCCTGCTGAGGGGGTGGGCATGAAACAGTCTCAGCTTTGCATTCTCCTGGAGGCAAACAGGTCCACCTGAGGCTGCCCCAGTGGGAGAACAGATCTTGTACTACCTCGGCAGGAGAGACCACTCGTGGGGACCTAGTCCCTATCTGGCTTAGGGCATCGGCCAGGGTGTTGGAGGCTCCTGCCACATGAATGGCGAGGAGATCCGCCTCCAGGCTGGCGCACGGTGACCAAATGCGGACAGCTTCCCTGCACAGAGGCATGGGCGCGTCCCGCCCTGGTGGTTTAGGTAGTACATGGTCGTGGTATTGTCCGTCTGGACCTGAACCACTTGACCCCGTAGAAATGGAGGCGAAGGAGGTGAGGCTAGTCGAACTGCTCGAAGCTCCAGCAGGTTGATGTGGCATTGGGACTCCCGAGGGACCAGGGCGTGCGCTCTGTGCTCCCCAGATGGGCACCCCAACCCATCAGAGAGGCATCGGTCGATAGAGAGACCGTCGGCTCGGGGCAGACAAATGGGATGCCCTCCTGCAGATGTGCTGGAACGGTCCACCACTGGAGAGTGTTCCACATCCCTGGGTCACTGTCACTAGCTGATCCAGAGGATCGAAGTGCTGTGACCATTGGCTGGCCAGCCCCCATTGAAGGGGACAACATGTACCAGCCGGCCCACTGACCACGCTGGTGCAGGCTGCCATGAGGCCCAGGAGGCGCAGGAAGTCCCGGCAGGGGCACCATTGCCCAACCTGAAATAATTGGGCAAAGGAGGAGAGAACCTCGCCCTGTCCGCCGGGGAGCCGTGCTCTGGCTCGTAGAGAATCGAGCTCTGCCCCGATGAATTGGATCACCTGCTTTGGCACGAGTTCCGACTTGGCCTCGTTGATGAGGAGGCCAACCTGAAGAACAAAGCTGGAGGCCAGATCTCTGGACCGCTCCACCTCCGTTCTGGAGGGCTACAATCAACCAGTAGTCCAGGTAGGTACACCGGACCCTTTGCGCCAAGAGAAAGCTGTCACCACTGCCATGCATTTGGTGAAGACCCTGGGAGCTAGGAAAGGCCGGAGGGCATGGCCGGAACTCGTAGAGGATCCTCTGCCCTGAAACAGAGGAATCTCTAGTGGGACGGACGGAATGGGACATGAAAGAGCGTGTCCTGAAGGTCCAGAGAACAGAACCACACGCCTTGTTCCAAGGATGGGATTATCTGAGCCAGAGTTACCATCCTGAAGGTCGAGACCTTAGGAACCTGTTCAGGTCGTGCAGGTCGAGAATGGGGCACCAGCCCCATCTGTTTTGGGACCAGGAAGTACCTGGACACAAACCCGGGTCTAGAGGAGGATCCATAACCTTCCTGATCACCTATTTTTGAGGGCAGGCGATGCTCGACAGGCGAGCCAACAAGAGGCTGTGGACCCCATAGCCCCCTGAGGGCGGCGGCTTGGAAGGCGAGGGCCTGCTCAAACTCAAGGGCAGTGCGGATCCCAGAACTCCCCTGAGGGGCGACGGCTTGGAAGGGCAGGGCCTGCTCGAACTCCAAGGGCAGGCCTTCCTACCACTCCAACACCCAATGGTCTGTGGTGATAGCGGACCAGGTGGAAAGAGTGGTAGACCGTCCCCCGCAGGGAGACAGGCGACACCCTCAACCGTCACTGGGCAGGCTTAGAGGAAGGACGGCGAGGGACCTCCTGAGCTCTTACCTCCCTGCTTCCTGTTGGGAGGAAGCCACGGGCTTGGGTTTGGGATGCCTAGCCTTGAGCCTGCTGCCCTGGTGCTGGTGCTGTTGGGTGTCGGCGACCTTTGTCCTTCTGGCGTGGTGACCGAGTCCAGAGTGGCACTGGACTTTTCGATCCGCTGGAGGTGATCTTCCACTCCAGGGGCGAAAGACCTGTCCCCAGGAAGGGACATCCGCCAGTTGTGCTGGGTATCCGCCGTGAAAGGTGGATATCCTCAAGCCATGCTCTCGGCGCATGGCCACTGCGGCTGCAACTGATCTGCACAGGGTTCTCCAATGTCCAGAGCCGTTTGGAGCTGCTGTTTAGCTACCTCCCTACCCTGGTTCCATACCTGCGGACCGTGGTCTGCAGGTCAGCCAGGAGGCGAGGGATCACCTCATTCAGGAGCCCAAGACAGCATGAGAAATGTGCCATCAGCACGGCCGAGCTGTCCTGGCAGAGGCCAAGGGAGGACGCCAGCATACACCTTCGCCCGGCATAGTCCAGCTTTTGGACTCCTTATGCGAGGCTTGTCCCTATCCTAAGCGTTCCTGGAGCAGGAAGAAATGCTGTCGGTGACCAACCCCTCAGCCGAGGGGTGTTCTGAAAAACAGACAAGAGCCAGTAGGGACCGCATACTTCCTGGCCATCCTGGCCGAGCGCCACGACAGGAAGCAGACCGCTGCCAGAGCTCAAGGCTGAGCCAACAATGGCTTCAGCCACGGAAAACCTCTGTGGGTGAATCCCTTGCTCCAGTATCTCAGTGAGGGATACTTGGCCCGCTCTGGATACAGGCTCGAGCTGCATCCGGTGGACTCCGAGATGAGCGAAGCAAACCCATGAAGGACAATGGGCTTTCGTCCAGCAACTGGCCCCGGAGGACTCCAGGTCAATGGGCCTGTAGAACAAGGAGGAGTTGTCGGACTGCGAGGAGTCTGCGAAGAGCTGCCTGGGATCTGAGCACCCTCCACCTGCCGAGGACGGTCGGGAGTGAGGGTGACCGACAACCTGTGGGGCAGGCCCTGACCCGACCAAGAGTCTTGGTCGGCACCCCGATTCGGTTGTGGAGGCGGAGGTTCCACCACAATCAGTGGGGCAGCTGGTTTCGCTGAACAACCGCCCAAGCTTGGGTGACAGCCACTTGATGGCGGGGAAGGCAATGGCGTCGGCTTATTCCGGGCAGAAGTAACTGGTGCCACATCAGGTCCTCGTGGCGTTGATGCAACTTGCGCGAAGCCTCTCTCTCCTCTTCCGAGGGAGGAAGGCGAGGACAGTGGTGGCGCCAGCTTCGGTGCAGGCCGAGACCGCCCGATGTCGGCGGGATCGGGCTGGACGAGAGCGATGTCGAGACCGAGATCCTCGGCATTTCAAGGATGGGTCTGGGAAGGGGCGGGGACACCCGCTCTTCCCATGGCTCGAGGCCTATGTCGGGGACTGTGGCACTGGAGGCACAGGCAAGTCCTCGGTCTCCACCGGGGGAACTGGTGAGAAGGGTTGTCGGCTTCACCAGTGGTAGCTCCGATCGAGAAGGGTCGAGAAAAATCTAGAACCCGCGTCAGCAGGTGTCTCAACCCGGCTGACCTGATAGGGACGCCCGTGAAGGCAGCGCCTTAGCCGCCAACCTCGACCGAAGCCGATTGTCAACTGTCCGGGGAGGGACCTCTCCCACTCCCACGAATGCCGACAATGGGATCTACCTTTTGAGTCCTTCTTTCTGGACCGAGAGGAATGTACCGATGGCCCCTCTCCCTTCGTGGAAAGGGATTGGCAAAGCTCCTTGAAAGAAGCTGAATATGAGGTACCCAGAAGCGGCCAGGATATTAGCGACCGAGGAAGAGGAATGATGTGGCCCTGTGCGCCTCCTCCTCGAGGCGATCATCTGCTCGAGTTGCTCAGCCCGAGCCAGCTGCCTTGATAACCACCCAACAGGCCTCATTTGACTTCAGCGGCGGGTAGCACTTCTCGGGCCACGAAGCTGTAACTGGGCAGTCGCGGTCTTCAGGGCGTTGGCCAAAGCGAACAGCATAAGTATAAGCCTGTGGGTCATGTTCTGAAGCTGAGGCAGTAGGCATGCGTGGAGTCTGCGGGTCTGTCCTGGACATTTTCTGCCCACAAGGCAGCTGAAATCCGGGAGTTGATTAGTCCATCACGGCGTGAGAAAGCTGACCGAAGCCTTGAAAATTTTAAAATAAGTTTCGAGGCGAACTGAAGAATTAGGATCCAGTGTACATGCAGAGCGTTAAGGAGGAACCTGAGCTTTCAAGCGGTAAGGAAGATCTGGCATCATGGGGCGGAGCCGAGGTTTACCACCGGGTGGGTGGAAGGAGCCAACGAAGACCTTCCGGCAAGATTTAAAGTGGCAAGGAACCTGCCAGACAGTGTGGATGAACAACATATACCATTCCTAGAACTCCTGTTACAGTTGAGTAACCTATATTTTTAGTTGCTGTTACTTGACTAGAAGGATCTCGAATTACATGCTCTTATGTGCAAAGAGCCTTATTTGATTTTCTATCAAGACAGGGTATCCTAAGGACAAACTCAAGGAACCTGCTAGACAGTGTGGATGAACAACATATCCATGCCCCTAGAAATAACGTTTTCCAAGAGAAAACATAGCTCGCAATCCGTGGCTGGTTCAAAAGGTGGCAGCGTAAGCTGCTCAGGAACAAGTAAGTCTCAAGGAGGGATTGGATCTTTGATGGGCGCCTAAGGTGGAGGACTCCCTAAAAGGCACGAGCAGTGTCCAGCTGGGCCACCGTCCGATGGCCTACGGGGCATGGTGCCAAAATTGCACAAAGGTGCACTTTAATCGAGGAGTAAGCCAGTCCGGAGTGGAAGAGGAAAGCAGGTAGTCCAGAACCAGCTTTTCAGGACAGTCTAACGGTGAAAAACACGCTTGAGCCACAAACAGAATCGCCATTTCATGGCATCGTTGCGTAGGTTGCGGGTTTCTGGCGGCAGAGAATCACGTCTGCCACTTCTTACGGACCGTAGTCGCATCATAGCCTATGTCTCTAGGAGCCAAGCGTGCAGGTTCAATGAACATAAGTCTGGGTGGACCAATGAACCCGCCTCCTGAGACAAAAGATGGAAGCTGACTGGCAAAGGAACTGGAAGTTCCGGGATAGCTGGTGCAGAACAGGGAACCAAATCTGTCTGGGCCAGAAGGGCATGATCAAAATGAGCGTTGCTTGCTCCCTGCAAGTTTTAAGAGAACTCTCTGGATCAGCGGGAAAGGAGGGAAGGTATAGAGAATCTGCCCACCCAGGAGAGGAACAACGGGTCTCGCCAGAAAACACCAGGCCCTGGATCTAGCGAGCAAAAATTGGGCAGTTTGTGTTGGATGGGGACACGTAAGGTCTAACTCTGGAGTGCCCCATCTGTGAAACAGATCCTCTGCCACCTCCTGTAGAAGTTCCCACTCGTGGACTCTGGCCTGAGAGCAGCTCAGACTGTCTCTTGTGCGTGTTGTCCACTCCGGGACATGTACTGCAATTGGGTTTGCGCCGTGTTGCAATATCCACTCCCACACTCTCATGGCCTCCCTGCAAAGCGGGTAGGAGTGAGTGCCTCCTTGTTTGTTGAGGTAATACATCACAGCGGTATTGTTTGTTTGTAACAGGTGTGTACCCGTGGAATCTCCGACTGGAAGGCTTGCAGGCGTAAGGACTGCCCTCATTTCCAAAATGTTGATGTGGAGATGAGACTCCTGGGCTTCCACAAGCCCTGAGACCGAACCCCTTCGAGTGCGCTCCTACCCGAGCCCTGAGGCATCTGTGGAGAGGGTCACAGTCAGAAACAGTGCCGTGAAGGGAATCCCGCCAAGAGGTTCCCAGCATTTAGCCACCACTGCCAATCCAATTATGGCATTCGTGATTTGGATTGGATGCTGCAGATGGTCTTACCTTTGGTCCCATTGCCCTTAGCATCCACTGGGTTACCCGCATGTGGAAACATGCCAGCGGGACTATTGCAATGGCCGCAGCCATGTGTCCGTGCAGGCGAAGGACCGATCTGGCCGGAGACGGTCTTCTTCACCGACAAATCCCTGATGAGGGATCTGATGTGTTCCGCTCTGTCTGAGGAAGAAAAACTTTCCTTCTGGCGGTGTCCAGAACTGCTCCTATGAACTGCAGTTTCTGGGATGGCACCAGGAGTGACTTCTCGTAGTTGATGAGGATACCCAGTGATTGAAAAAGGGACTGGATGCAGTGAATGGCCATCATCAGTGCCTCCCTGGAGGCGCCATGAGAAGCCAGTCGTCCAGGTATGGGAACACGTAGTGGCCTTGTCTCCTCAGAGACACCGTTACGACCGCCATGCACTCGTGAATCGCGAGGTGCCGATGACAGCCTGAAGGGAAGAGCTCGGAACTGATAATGGCGGCCTGAAACTCGAAGTGCAGGAACCTCTGTGCGCTTGAGCAATCAGAATATGCAGGTAGGCGTCCTGCATGTCCAAAGACACCAGAAAGGCGTCTTGCTTCAGCATGGAATTAGACCCGGAAAAGTCACCATGCGGAAGCGTTTGTAAATGACTGAAAGGTTGAGGTCGCTGAGGTCCAGTATTGGACGGAGGTCCCGTTTTCTTTGGAACCAGGAAGAAGTGAGAATAGTACCTTGTCCTCTGGAACGTGCTCTAAGGCTTCCTTTTCCAGAAGTGTGAGCACTTCCTGCTGTATGAGCAGAGCATGCTGACCCGAATATTGGGAGCAGGGAGGTCCTGTGGGTGGACTGCCACAAATTCTATATAGTGGCCTTTTGTGACCAGTTGCAGAACCCACCTGTTGGTGGTGATGACTGCCACCCTGGCAAGTGGCATGCGTCGACTCCTGACTTTCTTTTCCCGTTGATCCTGAGGAGGCGGGGCAGGAAGGAGTCATGCTGTGGCAGCGTTTGATCCAGCAGGCTGTGCTGACTTTGCAAATCGTTGGCCTCTGCCTGGGATGACTTGGCCTGGGCCTTGCGGGTGAAAGTGCCCCTCTGCTGTTGGCTGGAGCGTGGTTGTTGCCTTTGTAGCCAGCCACGGAAGTGGCTCTGGTTCCTATGAAAGGAACTGGGCCGAGACCTGTACATAGCCTGTACAGATCGGACTGCCTTCCCTGCGTCCTGAAGTTTGGTAATTACTCTCTCGGAGGCTTCACCAAATAGGACCTCACCGTTATAAGGGATGTCTAAGATGTTCTTCTGGATGTCCGGGGTGAAACCGGAGACCACGCCTGAGGCTGCAGCTCTGGCGAAGAAGTCCATGAGAATCATATCTTGGCTCTGAGCACCTGGATCCCACATCCGAACCCGATGCGGAGGAGGTTCAAGAGCTCCTCCTTTTGGTCACCATCGGACATCTTCTCTACCAGGTCCTGTCCCTGTTCCCACAGTGTGTTCTGGAACTGAACCATATCAATCAATCAAATCTTTATTCATTCAGGCGAACATCATTGAGCACAGCTCATTTGCAAGATGGACCTGATACGGTCAAGGTTCAATAGTTGATGCGTATACAGTTATATTAAAACACTTAAATACAGTATACAAAAACAATGTTGCCTAAACATAACAAGACAAATAGGAACACATGGATGCACACAATCTAATCTAATATACACATATCAACATTGGAATGATCTTAGTAAATCTAGTAATTAAAGCTCTTAATTAAAGCAGCCTATATTTCAATGTTCAGGGTAAATCATAGTGGACAACGGAGACACAGTGATAGAATGAGTGGATGATGATGATCATAGACTGTATAAGGTGTCTTGTACGAAAGTGTAGGAGTGACCTGCACAGGAGCTGGGGCTAGCCCCAGGTGATGTATGGTAGGAATGAGGACTACGGTATGTGCCAGGAAGTAATGGAAGGAGACTATAGACAGGATGTACGGAGTCTGTGGGGTTGAATTTATTGAAGGTATAGTGCCACCTGATGTTGGCTGCCTAAGGAGGGAAGGTTAGGAATTTGAATATACTAGTACTAGTGGAAGCAATTGCATTTTTCTTGGAAAGACTTAGGTACAGATGCTTAAAGGATGCTAATGATATAAAGTTGTTCAGCTTCAGAGTCTTCTGAATCATATTCCATGATGTAGCTAGTACATAGCTGATAGCATATGGGTGAGGTAATTCAGTGACCTGATGGCGCAAGTCGCAGCTGGACACGGCAGCGCTACCCAGGGCATCCAATTGCTTGGATTCCTGGTCCGGTGGCTGTGTGCTCAAATGCTGAGGTCTCTGAGACCGGTCATGTATAGGTGGTTAGCCTTGGCACCGCTGGAGTAGAATCACGGGCGTTTCCAGGCAGCCTTGGTAGCGTCCGCAAGATATCTCAAGGCGGCACTACCACAGGCTTGGTCTTTCTGCGGCCAAGGCAGCGAAAAGGTGTTGTCTCTTGGGGTCAAGTCTTCAGCACCCCACCCACATTCTCCTGGATGTGCCTCATGATCTCTGCGAAGAGGATCATCCGGAGGAGACCCAGGTAGGTCGTGTGGGTCTGGAGAGGGAATGCTGATGGGAGAAGGAGATCTGGGCGCCTTGAGGTGTCAGATCTGGAATCCTCCCAGACAGGGTATACTGGTGTTGTCTGGGTCTCTTGGGATTGGGTGACCCTGAGGTGGACCTGGAGGAGGTCTTCTCCTTTCTGAGGATCTGCCCGAGGAGGTGGTGTCTGCCTTGGGGGCTGGGCGCATCGGCCCTACAGGCCCCTTGGGCGGAGGAGGGGCATAGGCAGTGAAGGAGTAGGAGTCGGAGGAGGATGTGTGGCAACCACATCTTTTCTGTTGGTGTCCCACCAGAAGGTAAAGTTCCTTTACCTCTGCCAAATTCATGCCCGACGATGGGCCTGGCACTGGTGGCCTGTCGCCGGGTCGGTCCCTGGGGTCTCCCGCCCAGGGAAGGTTCCCGTGGGAGCCCGGTGTCTCGTGTTGCCCGCCTGGTCCTCGGGCTGTGGGTATCCTCCTTCAACGAGTCTTTCTGACCAGTGTCCCCGGAGATGGTGGTGCGGTCTCTCTCTGGGGTAGCCGACGTTGGTCCCCTGGCCAACGCCCGGAGGTGAACGCCTGGCCGTAACAGGTGTTTAGGCGTTGCCGCTCCTGGAGCGCTCGTGATGTCTGGCTCGACGCTGGGTGGGCAGACGTTGGGTCAGACGTCCGCTTGAGGAACGTCAGGTCCTTGGTCTTGCGAGGAACCGATCCGACCCATGCGGAAGCTGGGAAACTGACCTAGTGTCGGAGTCCCGCTGGCAGGAAAGAGATTTATGGCACTCCCAGACTTCAAGCAGGCCTTAGATGGAGTGGAAGAGGCCGACGGCCTGGAAGTCTTCAGGGCTGCAAAGAAGAGGAACCGCTGGAGGATCTGACCTGAACCGGGAGGTTGGCATGAGCCCTGGAGGGAGAGCGGTCCGATCGCGATCCGGAGCTTCAGAGTCCGAGGCCCTCGCCAGGACATGGGCCTTTCCTTTTCCAGTGTTTGTCCCGTGCTTGTGGGTTTTATCCGACAACTCCCACCGGAGGAAGGTTCTTTATCCATGGTTTTCAGTTTCTCCTCCAAGAGAAACGCTTGAAGGGCCTTCATGGGCTGATCCTGGTGCAACTGTTAAAGCCCTGGCAGAAGGAGCAGGCCTTGGTGTCGTGTTCCGACCTAGGCAGCGACCGCAGGCCAAATGTGGTTCCTTGAAGGGGATCTGTTTGCTGCAGGCACACTTTGAATGGTGATCCTCAAGAGAAGTAGTTGGAAACATCAGTTGAATCCAAAGTCGTGAAGAAAGACGAAATTGTCGTAGTTCTAAAGGTGTGTAAGCTAGAAAGAGACTGAGAGGCCGATACTGGCGATGTCGGCCGTGGGAAAAGAATTGGGGATTATGGGGGACCGCCTCATATGTACAATGCCTGGCGTGAGCGGGATCAATGTCAGAGGTGGTCCCTGCTGAAGACTGCTAGCTACAAAATTTCCGTGGGGTCTGGTGCCTGCCGGCTACAATCCTAATGGTGTAACCTGCTGCAAGAGCTGTATCTTAAGTAAGATCTGGGAATCCAGATCACAGAATACAAAGTGTAGTTACTTAAGAATTTACCGTAACAGTGGTTCTTCGAGAGGAGCTCTTGCAGCAGGTAATACCATTAGGATGAAGGCGCGGGTGTTGGGACCCCTCAGAAAACTTTCTAGCTAGCAGATCTGTAGTGGGGAACCTCCCCAACGTTGAGCATGCCTGACGTCAGACGTGGTATAACAGGGGTGGTCCCCTGGCACCATCCCAGTTCCCTGCCGGAGACCCGGTTGGTAAATAATGCAGAACCAGAAGGGCTCTCACTATAGAGAGAAACAATTAGAGGTACAAACTGACCTGGGGATGGAGGGTGGGAAAGCACCTGCTGCAAGAGTTCCTCTCGAAGATCTACTGTTACGGCAAGTTCTTACGTAACTCATACTATCTGACTTCCAGGCGGAGCCCTCGCAGCAGGTAATACCATTAGGACTGAGTTCCAAGCAGTATCCCAAAAAGGCCCAGATCAGAAGGGAGGAGGAACGACTGTGAGAGGACGAACCAAATCACTCTCTTATGAGAGCAGTCCCTGAAGAACAGCCAAACCAAAACCTGCTCTCCTCCTAGAGGCTATGTCCAGACTGTAGTGCCAAATGAAGGTATGGACAGTGCTCCAGGTAGCTGCAGCACAAGGTCCGCCGCTGACACATGCCTTACAGAGGCAAAAGAGGTGGCAATGGCCCTTAACTGAGCCCAGTAAGGGTTTCCTGTGGTGCTGATAACAGAAAGAAATACAATTCACTAACCACTTGGATAGTGTTTGCTTAGTGACAGGATCCTGTCTTATGTTTCGCAAACACCACGAACAACTGGTCATGGTCCGGACAGAACGAGTCCAGTCCAAATAATAATGAAGGATTCTGTGAACATCCAGAGTATGTAACTAGGCCTCCCCTGTTGAAGAACTCTGGATTGTAGACAAAGTTGGATATCTTGATTCAGAGTCATGGCGGACACCACGTTCGGCAGAAATTGATTTGTAGAGGCTGCACCCTATCCCTATGAAAACAAGGTAAGACTCTTGCACATCAGGCCTGAAGCTTGGAACCCTCCGGGCTGAAGTAATGGCACCTAAAATAACGCCTTCCAAGAAAGGAGACGTAGCTTGCATGATGCAGCTAGTTCAAAAGGAGGGAGCGTGAGCTTTTCCAAAACAAACAGGAGGTACCACGGGAGGACTGGATCCCTCCTGGGGTCCAATATGCAAGACTCCCCTGAGGAAGGTCTTGCACACATCGAGCTGTGCCAGAGTCCTTTCTCCAACTGCATCATGACACGCTGAGACTGCGTAAAGGTGTACCTTGATAGAGGAATAGCTAAGGCCTAGGTCAAGGAGATGGAGTAGGTACTCTAGGATGAACTTGACGGAGAACCTGGAGGATCCTGGGATTGGGCTGCTGCTAGAGACAGAATAATTTCCATTTCATGGCAAAGTAGCTCTGGTAGAGGTTTTCTTGCTGCCACTAAAATCTCTGCCACCCTCTAGAAACTCTCACTCTCCCTTGCTAAGACTGCAGGAGCCATGCTGTAGGTGAATGGATCGCAGGGACGGGTGGACCAGCGTCCCTTGATTCTGGGAGAGCAAGTGGGTGGAGAGAGGCAGTGGTATGGGGGTCCCGTGGCCAGCTGCTGAAGAAGTGGAAACCAAATCTGATGAGGCCAGAAAGGTGCTACCAAGCTCATCCTGGCGATTCCGACTGCAGTTTGAGCAGTACTCTCTGAACTAGAGGGAAGGCATAAAGAAACCTCCCTGCCCAGGAGAGGGACCATGCATCTCACCAGAAAACACCAGGCTCTGGATCTAGTGAGCAGAAATTTGTTAGTTTGGCATTTTGCGGGACGTCAAAGAGGTCCAGCTGGACAACCCCATCTTGCTGAACAGGTCCTCTGCCACATCCTGCTGCTACTCCCACTCATGGTTCAGAGAACGAGAATGGCTTAGACTGTCGTGAGAACGTTCTGAATGCCTGGCATGTGCACTGTGACTAGGAACAGATCGCTCTATCATCCAGTCCCAGATTCTCATGGCCTCTGCAAAGAGGATATGATCCCATTCCCCTTGCTTGTTCAGGTAAAGGACTACTGGGGTATTTTCTGACTGGATTATCAGAGGGCACTGGGAGGCTGATCCTGAAAGGCCTGAAGGGCATAAAAACTGCCCTCATCTCCAGCACGTTGATGTGAGAGACCTTTCTGTGGTAGACCACGATCCTCTTGTCTGATGCTCGAAAGTGAGCACCCCAGCCTAGACCTGAGGTGTCCATTGTGACAGCTTGCATTGAACTTTGCCTCTGCAAAGGACACTCTGTTCTAGGTGAGCTGGAACTTGCCACCGCGAAAGGAATGTCAGACCGCCTCCGAAATTGGATGGGTTGGTCCAACTCATCCAACCCTGGTCCCATTGAACCCTGAGGTGCCACTGAAGAATTCTTATGATGAGACGTGAGAAGGGTACCGTGGCTATGGGCTGCCTATATGGCCCAACAGCTGCAAGAATACTCTGGCAGGTACCTGATCTGCTGACTTAATCCTGTGAGCTAGAGCCGAAAGGCACAGGGCTCTGTTGTAGGGATAAAGGCCCTGCCTTGGAGTGTCGAGTACCCAACCAATGTATTGAAGCCACTGGAGGCCCAGGGTTGGGATTTCAGCCAGTTCAGGGGGACTCCAGAGACTTGAAAGATGTTCCGTTTCCTGCAGAGTGACTAGGGAGCTGCTGTTCTGGGGGAGTCGGAGATGAGCCAATCGTCGAGGTAGGGGTAGACAAAGTGGCCCCTTCTCCTCAAGCGTGGCTGCAACTACCACAAAGCATGTTGTAAAGACCCTTTGGGGCTGACAAAGGCCAAGGGCAAGACCCTGAATTGGTAATGCTCATCCCAGAACCGGAAGCACAGGAACTTCCTGTGAGAAGGTAGGATCTTTATATGCATACAGGAGTCCTGCATGTCCAGGAGCATAGCCAGTCCCTTTGGCGAAGGAGAGGGTAACAAGCTCGCTAGGGTGAGCATCCGAAATCTTTTGTATAACGAATTCGCTCAGGTGGCTAAGGGTCTAGAATCGGACGGAGGATTCCTGCTTTCTTGGACACCAAGAAAAGTGGGAGTAAAAGCCTTTGCCTTGCTGGGATCTTGGGACTGGCTGGATGGCCTTCTTTTGAAGGAGGAAAGAATCTCTTGTTCCAGAAGAAGGGCATGTGCTGTTGAGCAGTGGGATGCTACAGGAGGATTGTCTGGGGGGATGCTGATGACTTCGATGGCATAACCACTTCTTGTCTGCAGCACCCACTGATCGGATGTAATGGTGGACCATTCTGGCAGGTGGGGAGAACTTCTCCCCTTGCTGTCCCCTCCGAGACTGATGACTGGGGAAGATATTGGGAGTCATACAGTCCCTTGCGGAGACTAGCGACTGGATGTCTCACGGACTTTAGGCTGTTTGGGGTCTTGGCCTCCCAGTTGTGTGGGTTGGCTACGGCATTTAAAGCCTTTTCCTTGGTAGTGGCCTCCTTGCTGACTCTGTTTGCGAAAGGGACGTTCACGGGCATGCTGAGGCTCCAATTTTTACAATTTGTGTACATCCTCAACTTTTTTTGCCCAAATCCTGGAGGCCTTTATAATTCCTCCACTTCCTGACCAAACAGGACTGGTCCCTGGAAGGGGCATCCAGAATAGCCCTGAAGGTCCTGCCTAAAGGACATCGCTCATAACCAGGCATGCCTGCGGAGACAGATGCCCGATGCTGCTACTGCTCGAGCTGTCATATCAGCCGAGTCATCCGAGCACCTCAGGATGTGTTTGTCAACATCGAGCCCGGATTGGGCGGAGGCCAGCAACTCAATTCTTTGAGTCAGAATCCGTCTGAGACTTGAGAAGCTCTATGGTCTTTTCCCAAAGAGATTTCTGATATGTAACCATATGGGCCAAGAAGTTCAATGATCTGATGGCCCCGTGGCAGAGAAGTACACCTTCTGCCCCCAGTGGTCCAACTTTTTGATTCCGGGACTGGGGGCTGTGTACTGAGGTGCCTCAGTTGGGACTGTCTGCTATCTGCTGCAGTCAAGACTATAGAGACCGCTTTCGGCTGTTCCGCCAGAAAGGGTTCCTCTTTGGGCAGTTTATAGAGGTGGTCCCTTGTGTGGAACTGCTGGTGGATGAAGGTCTCTTCCAGATCAGTTTTGCCACGTCCTGGAAGGGCTCCACAGCGGAAATGAGGAGAAGTTTTGGGTCCTTCGGCCCCTAGAACTTCGGCCAGACGCTCTCTTTTGGGTTGAGTTCTTCAGTGTCCCATTGATATAAGGTTTGTATGTGCCTCATAATATCAAGGAATGTAGGATCGTCTGGAGGTGATCTGGGTGTGTCCTTAGACTCCGGTGATGGAGGCCTCATGTCCTCGTCATCTGAGGAATCCGGTGTGGACTCTCCTGCCTTGTCCTCAGACGGGATGGAGCGGTCACTGGAGTCAGAGGCTGGAGAAGATTTTCTTTTCCTTTGCCTTTGGTTTCGATGGTCCCTCTCTGCACCCGCATCTGGAGTAGGGGAGGAGGAGGTGGAGGTGTGGAACCATATCAGGAGGCCTGTACAAGAGGTCACCTTGATAGTGTTCCACCATGAATTGAACAGTGCTCCGACGACTGCTAAAGGGCGACTGGTGAGGCGTCGTTGGAGCCAATGGACTGGGCGTCAGGGTGTCCGGTACTGGATCTCTGTTGGGAGGCCTCCCTGCTGTGTCTGGCTGAGGGTTGGCTCCTGGGAGAGCGGTCAGCAGATCCGCGTCCGAGTGGCATTCGACTGATCTGGCGATCCGTTGTCCTGGCGGACGTCAAATGGTTGGTCGCCTCTGCAGACCGCCTGTCAGGTGACTGCTCCTTCTGGGGCAAACATCAACTGTCTGACGCGGGCGCCTCGGCTGAGGGACATCTGTCCTTTTAGAAGCAGTCCCTGAAGCTGGTGTTGAGGCGTCCCGCTGGTGAATGACCTCCTGTCACCGGTGGAATCATCTGATTTCTTGTGTCTGTCAGAGGATCCCTGTGGAGTTGTGGCCTTCTTTAGGCCTAACAGCAGGTGACTGTCCCTCCTGGACCATACCCTGTGAAGATTTATGGGGTTGGTGAGCCAGGGGACTAGAGCTTGGCCGTGTCCTGAGGATGAAGGCTGGTCCCTGGGCCTGGAGGAGGGCGATCTGTGGGCACTAGTTTCTGTGAAGAAGGGAGAACAGACCCTGACCTCCCGCTAGAGGAAGAAGCATGCCTGGAGGAGACTTGTTGTAGGATTCTGACCGAGCCTGTCTTTGGAGAGTTTCCCTGGGACTTCTGTCTATGGGAGACTCCTGGTGGTGAAGACTAAATGGGACCCAATGGAGATTTATGCATAGCGGCTACTTTCTGCTTGAGGAGGTAGCTCTTTAAAGCCTTAGTCCTGTGGATCCTGGTCTTGTTGTTGAACTTTGGCAGTGATGGCAGTCGTCAGACCTGTGGTTGGGGCCTAGATAGATCAGGCAGGCCTCGTGGCTGTCCTTAGCCGGGATCTGTTTGCCACAACAGCACTTCGATTCCGCTGAGGAGGTGAAGGAGAAGACAAGCACTGAATCTTGTCGAGATAATCGAGAAAAAGCGAAACAGAACTACATATCTGAAGACTATTTATCTGCGGTTGACTGCTGCGAGGCGCCTGAGGAGCCAAACAATGTGGGTTGATGCGGAAAGTAACTGAGATGGCGCCGGGGACCGCCACTTTATACCACGCCTGACGCCGGGCATGCCTGACATCGGGCAGTCCCTCTCTACAGACTGCTAGCTAGAACGCTTTTCTGAGGGGTCCTAATGCCAGCGATTAGTCCTAATGGTATTACCTGCTGCAAGAGCCTCCACCTCAGTCAGATCTGGTTTATGGTCTTACAATCACACATGGAGCTATTGATGTGCAACAAGTTTAAAGAATCACAGTACAAGTTTTGTATAGACTATACTGTCCCCTGTGGTGGTCAACAAGTTTTACCCTATCGTCTCACCCATCTGCAGGTAGATGCAACAGGGCAAGAGGAATATACATCCACTATTTTGGGAATGTGGAGAACTTCCCATTTTGGACGGAGATAGCTAGGAGGTCACACACACTCTGCATATCCCTGTGGAAGACACCGCAGTCTCTAATGTTTGAGATGGAGGAACTGGGGGAGGAGGAGGAATGGGAGCCATATCCCAGAACCATAAGGGTGCTTTTCAATATGGCGAGATAATGTATTCAGAACACATGGGTCTCACATGTTGACCATCACTCAGACAATGGAGAAAGTACAGTTATGTAGAGCTTACCGTAACAGTAGATCTTAGAACAGCTCTTGCAGCAGGTAACACCATTAGGACTGAAGCCAGCAGGCGGCGGGACCCCACCAGTCTTCTAGCTAGCTGTCTTCATGAGGACTGCCCGACATCGGTCCCGCCTCCGGCGTCAGAAAGTGTAGTACATAAGGCGGTCCCCAGATTCCCCAGTTCTCCACCAGAGACTCTGGCCACAGGACGACATCAGAATGGGAGACCGAGGATCCACCATCAGAAGACAAAAGGGCGTAAGCCCCTGCCAAAGGCTTCGTAAGCCATGCCTCCTCCAAGGGGAAGGTGGTGGATATATTTAGCGAAGAGCTGTTCTCGAAGATCTACTGTTACGGTAAGTTCTTACGTAATTGTACTATCTTACTTCGAGATACAGCTCTTGCAGCAGGTAACACCATTAGGACTGATTTCCAAGCAATAACGCTTGTAAGCATTCTGGGAGGAGGAAACTAGGAAAATCCATACCAAGTCCTGACTCTAGGACAGGAGACCCTGTAGCAGCCAGGCCGAAACCGGCTCTTCGCCCGTGAAGCAATGTCCAGGCTATAATGCCTGATAAAAGTATGCACAGAGCTCCAAGTGGCTGTAGCACAAATGGCAGAGGAGGAGACGTTACGAGCGTTGCAAAGGAGGTAGCCACCCCAGTGGAATGGCCCCGACTGTACCCGGGAGGGGTTTTGCTTGCATCATAGCAGTGATGATATACACTGGACAAGCCAGCAGAAAGGGACTGCTTTGATACTGGTTGGCCCATCATCCTCTCAGCGAAGGAAACGAAGAGTTGCTCCGATTTCTTGAGCTGTTGAGTCCTGTTCAGGTAATACCTTAGACAGCGTGAACATCCAGGGTGTGGAGCAGCGCTTCTCCTCTTTCAAATATTTAGGAAATATACAGGCAGGTCAATGTCCTGATTGAGAGTGAGTGTAGAGACCACCTTAGGCAAGAACTTAGGATTCGTCCTCAGGGACACTCTGTCCTGGTGGAAAATCAAATAAGGTTCCTTACGAGAGCGTGAAGCCTCGGAAATTCTCGGAAATGAGTTGTTCCAGGACAAAGAGTAAATCCATGGAGGAACAGGGTCCTTAATGGGTGGCCTATGGTAACACCCTCTCAGAAATTCTCGAGAGGCGTCAAGTTGCACCACCAGCGCTGTCCCACCAGGAAGTGGTGCAGAAATAGCGAGAGGTGCACCTTAATAGAGGAGTAGGCGAGACCCGAATGGAAAAGGAGAGCAGGTATTCTAACACCACTTTCACTGGGCAACCTAGAGGAAAGGCCGCGGTTTGGCACCACAGGCAAAACTGCGCCATTTCATGGCGTGACGCTGCATGCGTTGTCGGCTTTCTGGCTGTGGAAAGAACTTCCGCCACCTCTTCGAGACCCCGTGTCGCAAAATGGCTATGTCTTAGAGCCATGCATGCAGGTTCAGTGAACGAAGTCCGGTGGACCAGTGAACCTTCTTCCTGAGACAAGAGATGGGAGCTGAAGAGCAACGGGACCTGAGGTTCCCGGATAGCTGCGTGAGCAAGGGGAACCAGATCTGTCTGGGCCAGAAAGGCGCTATCAGGATCATTGTTGCGTGCTCCTGCACAGTTTGAGAAGAATTCTCTGGATCAACGGGAAGGCATAGAGGAATCTATTCGCCCAGGAGAGGGACAACGGTCTCGCCAGAAAACACCAGGCCCTGGATCTAGCGAGCAGAAATTGGGCAGTTTTGCTGGATGGGGAAGCGAATAGGTCCAGTTCTGGAGTGCCCCATCGAAGAAACAGATCCTCTGCGTACCCTTGAAGAAGTTCCCACTGTGGACCCTGGCCTGGGAACCACTCCAGGCCATCTGCGAGTGTGCACTCGGGAACGTGAACTGCAATCAGGTTCGCGCCGTGTCGGATTACCCAATCCCACACTCTCATAGCTTCCTGCAAAGGAGGTAAGAGTGTGTGCCTCCTTGTTTGTTGAGGTAATACATCACTGCCGTGTTTTCTGTCTGAGCAGAAGAGTACTTGACGGGATTTCTGACTGAAAGGCCTGCTGGGCGTAAGGACCACCCTCATCTCCAGAATGTTGATGTGGAGATGATTCTTGAGGGGTCCACGTCCCTGGACCTCACCCTGCTCAAGTGCGCTCCCACCCCAGCCCTGAGGCGCCTGTGGAGAGGATTACCTCCGGGACGGCGCTGTAAACGGACACCGCAGAAAGTGTCCCTGGGCCTAGCCACCACCATTGCCAATCTCGAATCACGGCATTCATGATTCTGACCGATGCTGCATGTGGTCTTGCCTTGGTCCCACTGCACCTTGAGCATCCACTGAGTAACCCCATGTAGAGCCTTGCCAAAGGACGCGTCAGAATGGCCGCAGCCATGTGTCCGAGCAGAGACGGGGACCAGCCTGGCAGGGACAGTCTTCGCTGAGAGATCCCTGATGAGGAATCTGATGCTCCGCTCTGTCGCCTGGGAGAAATGCTTTCCCTGAATGGTGTCCAGAACTGCGCCTATGAACTGCAGCTTCTGTGGAAGCATGAGGAGAAACTTCTCGAGTTGATTAGAATGCCCAGAGACTGGAACAGGTCCTGGGTGCCTGGATAGCAGCAACAACGCCTCTCTGGAGGCGGCCATGAGAAGCCAATCGTCCAAGTACGGAACACATAGTGGCCCTGTCTCTTAAAGACGCTGCCACGACTGCCATGCACTTGGTAAAGACCCTGGGGCCAATGACAGTCCGAACGGAAGAGCTCGGAACTGAAAATGGTGGCCGAGAAACTTGAAGTGCAGGAACCTCCTGTCGCTTGAGCCACAGGGATGTGCAGGTAGTGCCTGCATGTCTAGGGATGCTAAGAAGGCATCCTGCTTTAGCATGGAATGAGATCCTGAAGGGTCACCATGCAAAATCGCTTGTAGGTGACTGATGTATTTAGGTCGCTGAGGTCCAAGATTGGACGGAGGTCCCTGTTTTCTTGGGAACCAGAAAGAAGTGGGAATAGTATCCGGATCCTATCTGGTTCTCTGAACATATTCCACCGCTTCCCTTTGCAGGAGCGCCGGTATTTTTGCCTGATAAGCAATTTGTGCTGACCGAGTAACGGAGAGCAGAGGAGGCCTCGAGGGTGGCTTGTCTGCGATTCTATAAAGTGGCCTTTTGACTAACTGAAGAACCCACCTGTTGGTGGTTATGGACTGCCATCCTGGCAGGTAATTCGCATACGACCCCCGACCTTGATGTCCCGCTGATCCTGAGGCTGGGCCGGGAAGGAGTCAGGCTGGGCGACGGAGGGGCCCACGGGCTGAGCCAGCTTAGCTGGACGCTGACTTCGCCCGCGGGCTGTCTTCCTGGGCTCTGCGGGAACCGGAGCCCTCTGTTGTGGACCGTGCGGACTGTTGTCTCTGCGCCATCCACAAAAACGGCTTTGGTTCCTACGAAGGAATTAAGCCTCGGTCGGTACATTGCCTGGACCGACCTCACCGCCTTCCTGGCCTCTTGGAGCTTGATGAGAACCTTCTCAGAGGGTGCACCAAAGAGAACTTCTCCTTCGAAAGAGGCATCCATGACGTCTCTTCTGGACATCCTGTAAATCCAGAGACACAAGCCATGAATGTCTCCGGAGGCATACGCCTGAAGCGCCGCCTGGCCGAGGAGTCCGTGGAATCACACGCAGCTCACAGCACCTGGGTTCCCACGTCCGAACCCGGTATGGAGGAGCTGCAACATCTCTCCTTCTGCTCACCTTCTGGCATTCTCCGCCAGATCCAGTCTCCTGTTCCCACAAGGCATTTTGGAACTGCACCATGTGGTCAAGTAGTTCAGGGATCTGATGGCGAGGTAGCGGAAGCACACGCAGCGCCTGCCCATAGCGCCCAGCTGTTTGGACTCTGGGTCCGTGGCAGGTGCTCAAATGTTATGGGTTCTAGGACCGTCATGAAGAGGCTGTTATGACCAGAGAGTCGGCCAGAGGATGTTGAGCCAAGTACTGGTCCTCCTTAGGAGCCTTGTACAGGCGGTCAGCTTTCTTCGCATCTCCGGGAGTGAGGTGGACGCCCACGCTGCCTTGGTGACGCCCACAAAAGTGTCCACTAAGGGTGGTACCACCACAGACTTGGAATCCTTCTGCCAAGATATCTAGCAAGGTGTAGTCTCTCAGGGTCTAACTCTTCTGCATCCCAGCTCATGTTCTCTTGGATATGTCTCATGATTTCCGAGAACGATGGGTCATCCGAGGAGATCTAGGAAGCTCACGTGGGTCCGGAGAGAGGATTGGAAGGAGAGAGGGATCTGGATCTTGTCGAGACCTAATCCTGTATCCTCCATCAAGGCGAACGATGGCGCTTCTGGTCTCTTGGACTGGGTGACCTCAAGAGGATCTAGACGGAAGTCTCCTTTATCTGGTCTCCCTTGGAGGGTCCATAGGCTCCTGGGGAAGAGGTACTGGCCTGCTGCCCCGAATGGAGAAGGGGCACAGGGGCCGGAGGGTCACAGGTGGTGGAGGACGAGGTAGAGGGAGGTGGTGTGGGAACCACATCCCTTTTAATGATATCCCACCAGTAGGTAAAGAGCTCCTTAACCTCAAAAGGAAAGGCCCGACGACGGACCGGGCGCCGGTCATCGGTTCGCGGCCTCAGGGGCCTCAGGTTGTGGGAGGGTTCCCTGGGAGGCTTGACAGGACCAGGTTTGCCCCTGGTCCTCGGGCCGCGCAACTCCTCCTCTGTTATAGTCTCCTGACCGACGCCGGTAGGAGGCGTCGGGTCCTCTTCTAACTCATGATGTCGGCCCTCCTGCCGACGCACCGAGAGGGCGAGGCCTGACCGGCGACGGGTGTCTGGCGGTTGACGGCTCCTGGGACCTGTGATGAGGGCCGACGCCGGACGGGCCAATGTTGAGTCCGACGGGTTTAAGCGGTAAGCTCCTTGGTCTTCCGCTGGGAGGAGGAGGCAAGGAGGCAGACCTGACGCCGGGTTCGGAATGGCGGGAACCCGACTTGTGGTGGTGGATGACGGTCCCTGACCTAACCAGGGCTTTGAAGAGGATGAAGAGGGCATGGAGGTCTTGGCCTGTGAGGAGGAAGAGGAGCTCAAGGTTTCTTCACCGCAGCGGAGGGAGGCTGAGAACGGGCCCGGATGGCGAACGGTTGGACCGAGCTGGAACTACGGGAGTCGGAGGCCCTAGACGGGACTTGGATGGAGCCTTCTCCCTGTGCTTCTCAGAATGTTTCTGGGCCTTCTCGCAGAACTCCCCTTGAGGTGTCCATGGCCTTAATTTTCTCCTCGAGCAGGAACGCCTGCAGAGCCTTCTGCGACGGATCCGGGTCCGCTGTTGAACCCCTGGCAGAAAGTGCAAGACCGGGTGTCGGTTCTGGGCCTAGGCACTGGACGCAGGCCAAATGCGGATCTTGAACGGGATTTGCTTCCACAGGCGCTCTTCGAGGGATGGCTTCAACGGAGGTTGGAGAGGACATCAGACAGCAACTGAGCCGAAGAAATGAACTTTTCCCGAAGGAAGAACTTAACCATGCGTCATGGCGCGCTAGAAAGACGATCCGAAGGGTCAGAGACATGCAAGTCGACGGTGGAAAAGAACTGGGAATCTGGAAGCGGGACCATTTATTATGTACTTCACGCTTGACGCCGGAGGCGGGACCGACGCCGGGGTGGTCCCCGCTGAAGATAGCTAGCTAGAAGATTCGTGGGGTCCTGCCGCCTGCCAGCTTCAGTCTAATGGTGTTACCTGCTGCAAGAGCTGTATCTCAAGTAAGATCTCTGGTAATAAATAACTTAGCACTGAGCAGCTGACATATCAAAGATATGGGAAAGAGGAATTGTTCCTGAATAAGTGGGGAATGTATATTAATAAATTGCCGATGGGGAAGCTATGGCATTGCCAAGCAATAATATAAAATTGTGAGGTTTGTGTTTGTTCTCTCCAGGACCATAAGATATATAAATGGATATCCTGGACCTGCAGTGAAGGGATGGAACATTGCCTGTGAGCTAAGTAGAGGATTGGAAGTGGAGACAGAATCTCTGAGGAGGCTCACAGGTAAGTGTAACATAGAGAGACAACCCTGCAGGTATATCCAAAGAAGAGTGCTAGAGAGGTATTAGTGGGCTTATATAGGGAGAGGAGAGACGGTAGAGTATATTATTGGTCTAAATCTTCCACAGCACAACAGGTATATAACATAGAAGCAAAGGCAAAGAGGAGGATAATCAGGTATAAAGGTAATATAAGATGTAATGTATATAGTTTGGGGACTTACTAGTTAAAATACAAGTCGATAATTAGCCTGGTTAAGAACAGAAAATACTGTAATGTATAACATACAGTAATGCAGAATTGTGAGACCAGCATCCTCAGTGGTTGGAAGAGGAGCTGTGTATTGCCTGTAATATCATATAAAGTCTGCTATTTACCTGCATAATAAAATAATTTAAACATAAAAACTGAATGGTTTAGTGAGGTATTTCCTATTGGGAGCAGCGCCACCAAGGCTATCTGTGAATAAACTGAGAGCCAGCAAGTTAGAGGGGGGTTTAGGCTTACCACATTGGGGAAAATACTTACTGACTTTTAGGTTTAAACAGGCGGTCTGGTATATAACACCAGATAAGGGTGGATGCATCCTTTTGGTATACAGTAGAGAAACAGATAATTCATCCCTTTAACGTAACGGATCTATTATTCACCAATTGTAACCCACAACTTAAACTACCTGGCTGCACTTTTGACTCTATAGCATCAAGCAACCTCCTCTTTAACTAACACCACTGTGGAGTCGGGCATGCGGTTTAAGAGAATGCCAGCCTAAACTGAGAGCTCCGATGCCAGTCCAGAATCTAATTATTAAATCTTGTGTTTTGTTAACGTGGGGTACGCTATTTAAATAATTTCTTCCAGTCACTTTTACCGAAAAACGAAGTCCTGTTCGTTAGAACTTTGTTAATCCTGTCAGGAAAGCTAGAGCGGGTGATACTCTCATTAAGATGCCCAACAATGGTAAACAGAGCGCTGGTCATGGCAACTGTCAAACGGGCTCAAGCTATGCAGACTATGGCGCTTCACCTTCAGAGAAACCGATGGTTGCAGGTAAAATGGAAACAAATCTGTCAAAACTACATGTCCTTTGTCAAAGACATGCTTCTATCAATTAAACAAGATATAGAGGATTAAGGAAAATGACACTTCAACAATATTAAACGATCTGAGGTCACTAATCGCCTAGATGTCCTTGAAGAATGTAATTTTGAAGAATCTCTATCTAGGTTAGAGGATTTTCTGGAATGGGAGGCAAGACAGGTGACAAGAATTTCTGAAAAACTTGACGATTTAGAGAATAGAGGTTGTCAAAATAATTTGAGAATTGTGGGAATACCTGAAGGAATAGAGGGACAAAATATGATTCACTTTTACAAGATTTCTTCCCAGCTTTATTACATTTTCAATGGAACTGGCCAATTGAAATTGAGAGGGCACACACAGCATTATTTCCCAAACCTATGCCAGGCCAACGTCCTAGACCTATTATTGCAAACTTTTGAGATTTTCAATTAAAGAAGAGATCCTTAGACTGGTGAGGGAAAGGAAATCACTAAGCTGGAAAGGGATAGAATTTATATTTTCCAGGACTTTTCAGCAGAGATAGTGGAAAAAGGAAGGTTTTGCCCCACTTAGAGCTGTACTTCAAAATCTGAATGTACGCTATTTCGTTAAATATCCAGCAGTTCTGGTGGTACACAAGGATGGGGGCTTACATTCCCTTAACAAGGCAGATGGAGGATGGGCATTTATTAATAAACATTGGTCTGATAGCAGTACACACAAAAATCTCATCAGTCATCAGCGTGAGCTGAATAAGAAAACGAACAGTGTGATACCACTCCATCTAACTCTAGCACGCATACTCCAGCTCAGAAAGTTCCAAGCAACATAAACAGCACTGAAATTAAACAACTTCATCCAAATATGCAACTCCTGTCTCTCTAAATGCTAACCGCTTCCCAAGTCCGTGATCTGGTCAGGAAAAACATACCCATAAAACAATCCCTATTTCAAAAAAAGATACAAAGCTTTGAAGGCTCTTCTAAAACTACTGAATCCAAAGACGGAAACACTATTTTAGAGCATCAGGCTGACAGGGGTAAGGTCTCGGATTCTAGATATGGCCTCCAGATGTGACACAGGATTCGAATCTTCCTACTTGCAAGAAGCTCCTTACCTAAAAGAAGACTGATCGGATTAGTCTAAGTTGTAGTGTTGGTTCAATGCTTTGGTGGAGATGAAGCGATGTCCAGCATGTGCAGTGAATGGCTTGCTGTGTCTGGAAGTGTCGCTTCCTTTCAGAGGTTAAAGGATAGCTGTCAGAGACCTAACTGGCCCTGTGTTTTCCTTTTATTTTTAGATAAATCAAAATTCCAGAGTATCTGGTCATTTTAAATTACTACAGAAGGTATTATTAAACTAATGTTTTATAACTATAAGGTTTAGTGCGTGGAAGTATTTTTAACATATTACTCTAGCGTCACCTACTGGTGTTAAGTAATATTACAACACTAATTTCAAAGATTTAATATGACAGACCTGGGTGATGCGATTGTTATGGGAAGGGAATCAGGATATCAATGTAGTTCCCATGAAAGACTCAAAGAAGGGTGGTAAACTTTATTCATAGTATTATTAATCTATTAGACCTCACGATGCTTCCAGTTACTAACATTTTTAAGGCTCATACCTTATTAAAAGGTCCCATTTTAAGACTGATCAGCGATTATGTGTCCAACTTTACCTCAGAACAGATATCTGAATCTATTGGGGTAACTCAAGACATGGCTATTATTCTCCCAGTTTTTAAACCTTTGATCTGTTATTTCATGGATAGGAGTATCTGTTAAGAGGTTTCATTAATAAGGTAAAGGATTTCTGGAAGATGTAAGTGTCTTAGTAACTAACATAGCTCTTAATGAGCAGAAAGACACAGGCTGATAATGTAATTGGGGCCTTATTAGCTAACTTTATTTCTTATGGATTATTCATAGAAGTTGGTTGGGGTCTAAAGATTATATAATTGCCCGCTTAAATTATTTAACACTTTAAACACAGGGTGGCTGTGCAAGCTTTATGGTGGTCTCCTAGTGATGTATTATTTTGATAGTAATTGTTTTTAAGGGGGTTCTTCACTTTGTCTAGATTTGGTTAGATAGCTTCTCACCCATGGGGAACTAGGAAATGGTAGGTTATTCTCCTTCCCGTAGCTTTCACAATCAGGACTCTTGAGATAATTTAGTTATTGCAAGTACATTTCTTTTGTGTTTACCCTAATGTATTTTTGTGATACAAGATTTTACATGTAACGATCGGAGAACTAGTTTTTAACTGGGTCTGCGCCAATAGAGGTACTCTTGTAGCATTTGCTCAGTACAGTCTCTGTTAGCTCTTTTCCTGAGAATTCACTTAAAATTCTAGTGATAAGTTTTTTAGTATCTTAGGAATATTTTAGGCACTTAAAGCAGCAATGCAATGAAAAGTTATTCCAAAAAGCCAGTTTTCTGCTATGGTTATAAAAATATTGGCAGAACTGTTGATTTGGGTTTTCTGAATGCTTCCTATGCTGTGTACTGTACATCTGCATTTTGTTTTGACTCTTATCCTCCTCGGTCCTCAGTATTATTTCTATGGGAAAATGAGGCAGCCATCTTTTTTCTTGAGAAATAATTACTTTAAAACTTTCATAACATTCTTAAATGATAATGAAAACTGAAAATGTCACCACCAAAATAAACTAGAAGACATCTGGCATCAATTAGGAAGAAAAAAAGGTGGGTAAATTTTAACTCATTTTCGCACTGCTGTTTAACTACTTATTTTCTACATATTCTGTATTTAGGTTTGTTATTTTACCTTTACTTATTGCACAGATTCCACAATTTTGGTCTGGTTGTTTTGTTACTTTAGTTAAAGATCTTAAATCTATTTTTGTTTAGTTTTCATTTGTAGGGTATTCTAGCACTGTACTTCATAACAAATTTATTGTATTTGGGAGTTTTAAACTTTGTTCTTAAGAGCTTATACAATGTCTATTTTAAACATTGTTATTGAATGTAAATGGGCTTGGTTCGCCCATTAAAAGGAAAAAGTTCTTACGCATTTAAAGAAACATAAAACTGATATTGCTTTTCTCCAGGAAACACATCTTATTCCAGAAGAAGCCGATAAGCTACAGAAGTAATGGTGGGACAAGTAGTGCATAATTGTTTTACTTCAAAAAGAGAGGTCTGGCTATTCTAATTCATAAAGTGATTCCCTTTGTTATTACTCACCACATTACAGGTTTAGATGGCAGATTGCAAATTCTATTAGGGACACTGTATGGCAGAAATATTGCTCTATGCAATGTATATGCCCCAAATACTGAAATAGTCTTTTTCAGGAATTGTTAGCAACTCTTGACATTCAAAGATAATGAAATAATAATGGGGAGATTTTAATAACGCTTTAGATCCTTGTTAGACAAATCTGTCAATGTGGCAAAACAAGTTAAAGCTTATAATTATTTACTAGAACTAATTTCAGGTTCTGGTCTACTGGATATCTGGAGGCTGGTTAATCCTGAGGTAAAGATCACTCCTTTTTCTCAGCAAGACATAATGTTCATTCCAGAACAGAGTAGTTATTTAAACCTCTCTCAATTTGTAATTCTGTTACAGAATCTATATATGATTTATTATCTCAGACAATGGCCTACTTAGAACTACATGTATTTGGCAAGGTTCACCTCAGAAACAGTTCAGATGGCAACTCAATACCTCCCTTGTTCAAGACCCTGAATTTAAAGACTGGTTGTCTAAGGAGACAACTCGTTTTTGGAACTCAATGATAATAAAGAAATCTCTTATTGAATTTTATGGGATGCCTATAAAGCATGTGTTCAAGGTGGCATAATCAGATATGCGTCAATTAGGAACAAGAACAGACAAAAGAAAGTACAGTTATGTAAGAACTTACCATAACAGTAGATCTTGACAGAGGCTCTTGCAGTAGGTAATTACATACAGGACTGACACCGCAGGCGGCAGGACCCACGGAAAAATTTATAGCTAGAAGTCCCTGGCGGGACTGCCCCCATGTCAGGTGACCAGCGCAGGAGATGTCGGTATAATGGGGCGGTCCCTCATGCGCTTTCCAGTTGTTTCGCCAAGGGCCAACAAAGGCTGATGAGATAGAAGCGGATATTTTCTTAAATGGAAAAGGAGCTGAAAAGCTTAGGGGATGGAGGGCGGAAGGTATTACCTATTGCAAGAGCCTCTCTCAAGATCTACTGTTACAGTACGCTCTATGTAACTGTACTATCTTACTCAAGAGGGCTCTTGCAGCAGGTAATTACATATAGGACTGAGTCCCAAGCAGTCTGGAACAAGAAGAAGCAAACTGGAGGAGAAAGCTACTCAAAGTAGATTCACTAGCTGTGAAGGCCTTAAGAAAGGAGGCCTTGCAGAACAGCCAGCCCGAAGCCGCTCACGGCGAGGCAATATCCAAACTGTAATGTTTAGAAGGTATGGAGCGGAAGTCCAAGTGGCAGCAGCACAGATGTCTGCCACTGACACATTCTTGAAACAAGCGGGTTGAGGCAGCGACTCCTCTGGTGGAGTAGCTTCTGACTTGACCCGGAGGGTCTTGTTGTACTTGTCATAACAGAAAGTGATGCAATGAGCCAACCATTTGGATAGGCATTGCTTAGAAACAGCATTGCCTTCCCTTTTGGAGCAAAAGAGACAAAGAGTTGATCTGTCTTTCTGAGATCCTTCGTCCTGTTAGTGTATTATCTCAGAATCCGTGAACATCCATAGTATGTAAAAAATACTCCTCTTGATTGAGTATCATGTAAAAAGGCGGAAAGTCTATGGATTGGTTCAGAGTAGATTCCGCTACCACCTTGGGGAGAAACTTAGATTGGTATGCAGAGCTGCACGCTCCTTTGTGGAAAATTAAGTATGGAATTTTACACAACAGGGCTTGGAGCTCGGAAATTCTCCGAGCAGAGGTAATGGCCACGAGAAAAGTGTCTTCCAGGAAAGGAATTTCAAATCTGCAGAAGCTGCCGCTCAAAGGGAGGCAGAGTTAGTTTCTCAAGAACAAAATTCAAATCCCAAGGAGGGTGGGAACTGGATAGGAGGTCTCAGGTGGAGAACCCTCTGAGGAAAGTCTTAGAGACTTCCAGCTGAGCAAACGTCTGTCTGCAAAGAGAACATGATAGGCCGAAATGGCCGCCAAGTGGACTTTCAGGGAGGAATGACTAAGACCCAGGTCAAAGAGATGGCGCAGGTACTCCAGCAGACGACCAACAGGGCAAGAGAAAGGCTCAACGTCCTTTGAAGCAGCCCAAATTGTGAATCTTTTCCACTTCATGGCATAGGTAGACCTGGCAGAGGGTTTCCTAGCCTCCACCAGAATCTCCGCCACCTGGGGAGAAACTCCAAAGCGGTCTGAGCTATGTCTGCAGGAGCCATGCATGAAGCTGAAGGGACTTGAAACCTGGATGGACCAGGGTCCCTGATCCTGGGTCAGCAAACCTTGTGACAGAGGAAGAGGAAGCGGGTTCCTCTGAAAATTGTTGCAGAAGAGAGAACCAAACTTGCCTGGGCAAAAAGGAGCGATCAGAATCATTCGTGGCTCTTCTGACCCTAGTTTCTGCAAGACCCGTGGGATCAAAGGAATTGGGGAAAGGCATAGACGAATCTGTCCTTCCAATCTAGAGACAGAGCGCCTCTCCAGAAAATGCCTCGCTTTGAAAGAGCGAGCAAAAGGCTGGAAGTTTTCATGCTTGAGGGGAAGCTTAACAGGTCCACCTGTGGTGTTCCCCAGCGGGAAGATATCGCCTAGGACCCCTTGATCCAGTTCCCACTCATGGGCCCGGGTGGACGAAGCACTCAGCTTGTCTGCCAAGGTGTTGTAGACTCTCGAACATGAATTGCCGTGGAGGTGAAGGTCGTGTTGTACTGCCCAACCCCACACTCTCATTGCTTCTCTGCAAAGAGGGTAGGATCGAGTCCTCCCTGTTTGTTGATGTACCATACCACACATATATTGTCCGTCCTGGACAGCTAGGTGGCCTGGAAGAAGATACAGGTGGAGGGCTTGGATGGCATAAAGTACTGCCCAAGCTCTAGCACATTGAGGTGAAGGGTTTGTTCGAGCTTGGACCAAGACCCTGGGTCCGATGGAGGACCAAGGTGGGCTCCCAACCTTGCCTGAGGCATCTGTAGTCAGAGTCTGAGGGGAGAGGAATGAAGAATGGAACCCCTAAACAGGTTCTCTCTGACCATCCACCACTGCAAGTCTCGAACCATGGGAGAGGAGACCAGAACTGGCTGATCCAAGTCGTCCACCAATTGATCCCATTGGGAGCGGAGCTCCACTGGGAAACTCTCATGTGGAGCCGATCATGAGGAACTGTCAGGATAGCAGCTGCCATGAGCCCGAGAAGGTGAAGAACCAACCTTGCAGTGACTCACTCATGCTATGACAACAGGCTTACCTGAGTCTGAATAGTGGACGCCCTGTCCGTGGCAGGACAGCCCTGCCCAGGGTCATGTCCAGTACTGCCCTGATAAACTGGAGTCTCTGGATGGGACCAAATGAGACTTGGAATGGTTGATGGTAATACCAGGCAGGCAAAGATCTGTTGGGTAAGGGAGAGACAGCGCAGGAGTTCCTCCTGGACGAGGCCGCCAGGAGCCAGTCGTCTAGGTACAGGAAACCTGCACTCCGGTATGCAGGTAGGTCGCCACCACTGCAAAGCATTTGGTAAACACACAGGGAGCCATGAGAGGCCAAATGGAAGTGTCTTGAACTGGTAGTGGTCCCCTGGAAAGCAAAACGGAGATATTTGATGTGGGATGGGCAATGGATATATGCAGGTAGGCATCCTGCATACCCAGAGCTCACAGCCACTGGCCCGAGTGGAGGAGGGGCAGAAGGCTCTAGAAGTCAGACATTCTGAACCTCTTGTATTCCACGAATAGGTTCAGAGAACTGAGATCTAGGATAGGTCTTACATCTCCGCCTCTTCGGGACCAGGAAGAAATGGAATAGTAACCTGTCCCTGAAGGGAAAGGGGACCGGTTCTATTGCCTCTTTCAGTAATAGAGCTGAAATCTCTTCCTGACTCAGAAGATGTTCCCAAGAGTATGACACCTTTGAGAAGGGTGACGAGGTGGTTTCTGTAGAAACTCTATTGAGTGTCCTTCTGCGACTAGCTGGAGCACTCATGAATCTGTTGTTATCCTCTCCCAGCCCAGAAAGTGGAGGAGAACCTCCTTCTACCAGTTTCTCCGTGGAGCCCGGTGGCTGTGGGAGAGGGAAGGAGTCAGGTGGTGGGCAGGCTGCAGATGAAGCACCCGCTGCTTTTTGGGCAGAGGGGCTTGGCAGCTGTGGGGCCTGGTGTTTGGCCAATTCCATCTGTGAAAGGGATGGCGCTGCGGTTGATGGGGATGGTACATAGAGTCAACGGACTTAGTGCCATCCCTCTCCTACAGATCGGTGATGATGTCCTTGACATCATCTCCAAGAGCACCGACCCTGGAAGGGCACTTCCCATATAGTGGACTGCACCACCGGGACCAACCCTGACACACAGAGCCAAGCATGACGCCATAGCTCACGCAAAAGCTGAGCTCTGTCCAGCAGTGTCCACTGCATCGTAAGTCACATGAAGCATGGTCGACTGGCCGAACGTGCAGAGCGGACAAGGTCAGACAGTTCCCGCCGACTTGAGAGTCCGCAGGAGGCTAACTTGGTTTCCACTCAGAAAGAATGGCCTTCTGGTAATCCCCCATGACCGACTATAGTTCAGGGCCTGATCCCCAGCACGGAAGAAGCAAAATCTTCTTTTCATACTGGTCCAGAAGGTGAGATTCTTTATCAAGTGGTGACGAAATAAGGTGTTGGATTAGCTGACTGCCGTGAGCGGCGCTAATCACGACCGAGTCAGCACGAGGTGGGAATCTAAAAGTCGACACCCTCTGGAGCCTGGTATAGCCTGTCTGACTTCCGAGGAAGAGGTGCTAATGCCGCTGGTTGTTTCAAATAGTGGTAACAAGGTGGGCATGAGGCTCAATCACGTGGCACCAAGATAGGAGCTGTGACGGGTAGATCAGATGCTCCAGCCAGTTTCACCCGCTGTGGGCATGGCTCAGGATTACCACTTACGTATTGCCGGAAGGTTTTCGTAGCAGCTCCGTGAAAGAAGGATCCTCTGGAGGAGACTTGAGGAGTCTCTGGCTGGGCTTTGGACGGAGCGAGGCTCGCCGCTTTTCCTCGAGCAGCCAGCCGGAAGCATCCGAGGAGGAAGAGGAAGAAACTGGAAGAAGAGATGACTCTCTTCCGCTTAGGGGAGGAATGGACCTTGGGAAGCCCTTGGGGAAGCTGTGCCTGCCACTCTCTGACCCAGAGGGTTTATCCCTGGTGTCTGGAGGAGGTGAGGAAGTTTGTCGCCGGGACCTCCGGGGAACCTGTACCGCACTGTCGCCGGAAGACGACTCTCCATCCCTCTGGCGAGCTGGAGCCTTGGCCTCAGCCCACCAGGAGGCTAGAGTCTCCTGCAAATCCACCGACGGCTAGTGGGAGGCGGTGGTGGTGGAGGAAGGAGGAGGGATAAGGGAGTGGGTTATACCCTTAAGTCGAAATATCCATAACCCGACGGCGGAAGCCGGCGTGAATAGGCCGTCGCTGGTACTGCGGCATCGGATACTGTGGTCCTGGGTAAGAGCGGCGCCGGGTACCCGGGAGCCGGGAGCTGCCGGAGCAGAAGGCCCCGTGGCGGAACTGGAGCAGAAGACCCGGGGACGGGAGGGCCTGCGTCGGGGTGGCATCCGAAAGCCGGATGACGCCCGGTGGGCACCTACCGTGTCGGGCTGGCGGCCGGTGTCGGGCGCCGGACCTGCGCCCCGGGGAGCTGGCCGCCAGAGCAGCAGGAGGTTTATCCGACGGAGGTGGAATAGGGACCTCAGCCTCGCCTGGGACGGAGGGAAAACTCGGGTCAGGCTGAGGAGACTCGGGTCCCTGGACATGGAGGGTCCGTGTCAGCTCATCCGCTGTACGGACGCCGGGCGGACTGACGAGCGCCTTGTCAGCAGTGATCCGGGCAGAAGCTGGAGAGGCCGTGTCCGACTTAACGGATCCTTCGCCAGAGGTAGGCTGCAAGGAGGGGCCCTGGTCAGGCGGAAGAGGGTCTGCGCGCCGGCGGTCGGTCAATCTTACCAACTTTCTCCGCATGAACGCCAGGAGGAGCCAATGTCCGCTTACTGGAGCCGCCCGCCGGGTGAGGCCAGGAAACCATGGTTTTACTAGGACGGAAGCCTCCAAGAGCCCGGAGGCGCCTGGCGGCCCTAGCCAGACAGGCGGGTCAGCTCTCAAACCTCTAAGGTGGCTGCCGAGAGTGGTCTCTAGGGGAAGTTACTTCAACACGCGACTCCAGAGGGAGTAGCGGTAGAGAGGAGCCCTTGTCCCGTGCTTTTCTCCTTTCTTGATGGCCTTCAGGGAAGTTGACGCCTGCTGAGGTTTTTGAGTTCCTTTCCATGGAGCTCATCTTCTTTTGAGAATGTGGGCTTCCAAGGACTGCTGCCGCGTTGAAACTCAGGCAGTGCTGGCACTTCTCACCGGTGGTCGGGGCATAGACAAAAAGGCACAGGAATGGCCGCCCCTATGTGGGAGTTGCGACGAAGTCGCACTTGTTTTTGGTGCTCGAGGATGTAGGAGACGACATACACCGACGGATGACTGACGATTATAGAGAAAAAAGCGGCAACAACTGAAGAAAGGGCCTGATGAGCAGGGAACTTTCTCTCATGAGGCGCTGGCATGAGCTAAAGGTGGGAAAGAACTGGAAGGCGGGCGTGAGGGACCGCCTTTATACCGCTCTGACGCTGGTCACCTGATCGGGGCGTCCTCGCCAGGGACTAACTAGAAATTTTCCGTGGGGTCCTGCTGCCTGCCACGCCAGTCCTATATGTAATTATCTACTGCAAGAGCCCTCTCAAGTAAGATCTACAATTTTCCTTGCCACTTGGCTACGGTTAACTGCACACACCATCTCCTATTTGAGATTGTTGCCCAGGATCACATCCACTGCTAAGGGCTGGGCTACAGATACCTGTTGCAAAGTTCCCGCTTCACTAAAATCTAGGAGAACACTAGCAAGGGCAATGTGTTCTCTCCACCAGTAAAGTCTTGTACAGTGACTTATAAATGGGCAAACAATTTCAAGCAATCTGATTGGTTATTAGCCGCACTAGATGTGCCTAATGCACAGCTAAAATGAAAATTACGCATCTACCGTAATTCTTGATCTTCTGGACGAGTCTCCACCACTCATTCACACCATTGGGATCTGCACCGGAGGCACTAGGACCCATCGAGCAAACTTTTTGCCAGAGGGTCGGCGCCAGAGATGGAGCCGAGGAACGCAATCACAGGCTCAGCTCTGCAGTAATGACTATCTCTCGGCCGACCCTCCAACCGCCTCAGTACCTTTTTTACCAAGGAGGTGCAGCGAATTAACCTAGAAGGATAGCCTAACCTAAAACTGGACATAAGACAGTCCGGCGACTCCGATAAGAAGGGTCAACAAAGAAGTCTTCACAGCCTAAAGATTTGAGGGAGGAAGACCAACAACAGAGGTGAGCTCGGGGATGGAGGGTGGGATGAGTAGAGACTCGCCCAATAAGATCAAGAATTATGGTAGGTACGCACTTTCTATATCTTCCTGGACATAAGTCTCCACCACTCATTCACACTATTGGGAGAGTACCGAGCTAATAATCCCCGAGAGGGCGGCAGGAGACCAAGAGCTCATGTTTCTAGGACAGAAGTCCATTAAGGATGGCTCTGACAAAGGAAGAATGTCGTCTGGCATGGACATCCAGTGCATAATGTTTAACAAGTATGCACTGAGCTCCAGGTGGCCACGCTTGCAAAATCTGCAATGGGCACGCTATAATTTCCGCTAGGGATGCCGCCACCACCTAGTGCAGAGTGACAGAACCTGCCTCCAATCCTAACCTGCGCCATGGAATAGCAGTGGCTAAGGCATGCCACTAACCATGCTGAGATACATCTGATAGCGACAGGTTGACCCAGCCGGGTCTCGCTGAAGGAAACAAACAGTTGTTGGGCTTTATGAAAGTCCTTGGTTCTATCTAGATAGAAACGCAAAGCTCTCTTAACATCCAAGGAATGAAGAGATCGTCTCCTTCATTTTGGAAGTCCGCAAGTAAAAGGGAAAGACCAAAGGTTGGTTTAGATGAAATTCTGACACAACCTTAAGAAGAAATTTAGGATGAGTCCTAGGACTACTTTGTCCTATGGAACACAGTATACGGAGGGTCTGTGAACAGGGCATGTATCTCAGAGACCCTGTGGGCTGAGGTAATGGCCACTAGGAAGGCAGTCTTCCAGGTGAGAAATTTTAGGTAGCCAGAGGTTCGGAAGGTTTCGAGTGAGCATGTCTAGCACAAGATTAATGTCCCAGGCTGCAACTGGATGTCTTGTAGGAGGTCTGGTATGCAGAATTCCTTTAAGAAATCTCTTAACCACAGGTAACTGAGCCAGTGTTAAGAAAAAACCGACTCATGATACGCTGAAATGGCACTAAGGTGAACTCTGACTGTAGAGTACTGCAGACCTGAATTTGAGAGGTCCAAGAGGTACTCCAGAACCTTATCTGGTGGGCAGGAAAAGGATTCAAAGAGGACTTTTGCACACCAGAGCGAAAAAATATTTCCACTTGGCTGGCTTCACAAGCAGCCAGAAGAATATCTGAAACCCTTCGAGAGACATTGAACCGGTTACTTCACCTCTTCAGGAGCCAAGCATGAAGGTGAAGCGATCTCAGGTTGGGATGGACTACCGCCCCTGAGTCAAAAGGTTCATCTGAAGGGGAAGTGGTCTCGGAGGAACCGACAACATATTGTTGAGTAGTGGAAACCACAGCTGCCGAGGCCAGAACGGAGCAATGAGTATCATCTTGTCCCCTGGGATTCGAACTTGAGGAGTACCCTCTGAATTAGAGGAAGAGGTGGAAAGGTGAAGAAAGCGCTTTGTCAACCGCAGCCTGAATGCATCCTGACAGAAAATTCCAGGCCCTGGATTTCTGGAGCAGAAGAGAGGTTTTGAATTGAGTGGGATGCAAAAGGTCCAGGTCTGGAGTTCCCACTCTTGAATAGTGACTGAACTATGGTTGAGTTGAGACCACTCGTGAGGATCTGTCTCTGTCCTGCTGAGACAGTCTGCCAGTTTGTTCTGTATTCCCGTAGGTAGACCGCTTGAATTAGAGCCTTGTGCTCCAAGCACCATTCCCATACCTTCATCGCTTCCTGCAAAAGGGGTAAGAATGAGCACCGCCCTGCTTGTTGATGTAATACATCACTGCTTTGTTGTCCGCTTGAAGGAGAACGTTTTGTGACAGAGAATGTCCTTCAATGCTCGGACCGCATAAAGGACGGCTCTCATTTCTAGGACATTTATGTGAAGCTAGGACTCGACCGAGTCCACGTACCTTGAGTGTGGAGAGCCTGACAGTGAGTTCCCCACCTCATGAGGGACGCGTCTGTGGTAATGGAGATCTGATGGTCCAGAGGAGCAAAGGGATACCCTTCCGGGAGATTGCTCTCTTGAGACCACCAGGTGAGTGACCTCTTTAGAGGTTCTGTCACTTTGATGGGATAGGACTGTGGGTGAGTGGTTGGGGACCACTGAGTACTGAGCAACCACTGAGTACTGAGCATCCACTGAGTTGTTCTCATGTAGACGCGGTTAGGGTACAGTGAACACCGAGGATGCCATGAGGCCTAGCATCTGCTGCATCGAGAGAGCTGGGACTGAGTTGTTTTTCCCGATGTGACGGGTCATTTGAAGGATATCGCTTCCTTCTGTCTTCTGGAAGAAAAGCCTTCGACAGGAGGTGTCCAGAAGAGTCCCTATAAAAGGAGCTCTGGGAGGGCTGCAACTGCGATTTCTTGAGGTTCAGCAGAACTCCCATGGACGAAGGAAGCGAGAGGTCATCTCACGGCGCCCAGAGTTCCCTGCCTGGAAGGGCTTGCCAGAAGCCAATCGTCCACCTGTATTCCGCCTTTCTGAGATGCGCCTGAGAACTGCACATCACTTTGTAAAACCTGCGGTGCTGAGGATAGCCCAAAGGGCAGGACTCTGAACTGATAATGTTGTCCCAGAGCCACAAACCTCAGGAATTTGTGATGCCTCGGTGAATAGAAATGTGCTGGTAAGCATCCTGCATGTCTAGGAAGGCTAGCCAGTCGTGTTGATAAAGCAAAGGTAACAAGGTTCCCAGAGAATCATTTTGAATTTCTCCTGGAGAGAAATTTGTTTAGCTTCTGAGATCCAGGATGGGGCGATGCCCCGACTTTTGAGCCAGAAAGTAATGGGAGAAACCCTGTGTTCCGCTGATGCAGCGGCACTACTCTACTGCCCTGTTGTTCAGAAGGCCCTGGAATCTCGGGGCGGGAAGGTCTGACTGAAGGGTTGACAGCCTGGGCTGTTGTTTGGGAGGATTATCCGGAGGGTCTCCACAAGATTGAGTGAATACCCGATTATCCGTAGGACCCATTTGTCTGAGGTTATGGACTTCCATTGGTTGTAGAAGTGCATCAGATGACCTCCACCGGAGAGGAAAAGTCCACCTCGGGCAGCTGAGATGGGACTTGGGCCAGCAACTCATAGTGGCTGGCGCTGGGCTTGGGCCTCTATGCTTAAGGCGCTTTGAGGTTGGGCAGGCTGATTATTATGGAACCTCCTCTGCCTCTGCCTCAAAAGGACTGGACGGTTATGAAACTGACGCTTATTGACACTCCCGAGAGGGACAGGAGGAGGTCGAGCCAACTTAATGGCTGACCTAGTCTTTTGGCGTAGCTTCAGAGCTTGTTCTACCTGAGGACCCAAAAGATATGCACCATCAAAAGGCAACGCCATTACCTGTTGCTGCGCCATCTCGTGAAGCCTGAAGTGCGCAGCCAGGAATGACGCGGTACAAATACCAGCAGCGTCAACGGAAGCAGTGTTGAAAGCATCCATAGGTGCTTTAACCTGCTGGTTATTAGATTCGATACTTCTGGTAATGGTTTGAAGAAGCTCTGGCTTTGTATCCGATTCGTAGAGCTTCAACCATCTGCTTGATAGAGTGCCACAGGATATACTCATATTGGGAGAAATAGCCTTGGTAGCTGGCGATACGCATACTTAGGTAGAAGCAGCAAAGACTCTCTTACCTAAGGTGTCTATCTTACGAGATTCTTTGTTAATAGGTTGAGCTGTAGTAGTTTGAGGAAGAACGACCTTACCATTCTCTGCCAGGACTACAATGAGATCCGCAAAGGCTTGAGACACCAAAATGGGACCGATCCTTGGGGCTGAATATTTCCTATCTATGGATTTAGCCACCAAGGGGTGAGAGCAGGATTATTCCATACCATTTGAGACAGCGCCTCGAAGAAGGCTGAACCGAGGACTCAAACTGCCGGGATCTCCAGGGCATGAAGGTATTGGAGTCTTAATTTCCAGGATCGATGTCTGTAGTCTGGAGAGAAAGAGGGAAATAAAAGTTTTCAGCAGAAACTTAAAGGACAGGTCCTCGCCACAGGCTTTGTAGCAGTAATAGATCCTGCTTCCTCCACTTCATCACCTAGCCAAGGTCTGGGTCAGGCTCAATGTCATCTCCTGACAGTCCAGGTGGGACTGTATGGACAGGAAAGGAATGAAAGTCAGAGGAAAGGGATGAAGGAAAAGAGTGAAAGGAGGAGTCCTGAAAGCGGAAGATGCCCCGAGAGCCCCGGGCGCCGTGGAAGCGCACGCACCAAGAACGACGCAGAAAAAGGTGCCGAGGACTCACACAGCGCCAAAACGGGCACAGAGGAACCACACGGTGCTGAGGACGGCACCGAAGCCGATGGCGCCGACAGGTGCACCGCCAGCGCCGGCAGCATCAACGCCGAGGGCACCGAAAACACTTCAAGACTCCAAAACAGGCTTTGAAGATAAGGAAGGAAGAAGAGCAGGAGATAAAGGCATCGGTGTGGCCCCTGCGCCGCAGCCATGTGGGGGAACACCTGTTGATGCCGACGGCAATCAAGACGGTGCCATCGGACTGGGAAGTTCAACCGCCTACCTGGTCTACCAAGAAGCCCAAAGGCCCCTGAGCAACCGAGCCAGGTAATTGAACCAACCTCCGAGCCCATTGCTCCATAAGAGCTGCCCACTGATGAAACTGCTCATCTGAAGACCTACCTGCGGGCGGTAGGGGTCCGGCGTCGAAGACATTGGCTACCAGAAACAGAGGTTGGACCCGAAGGAGGAGACCGCACCAGTCTCAACAACCGAACGCCTACGCAGATATATCAGAGGGCGCCCGAGTGATGCCTTCTTTTGACCTGTGGGTCAAGAAGAGTCGAGGCCTAACGGTGCACAGAATGCGACCGCTTATTTTTATAAGCTTCCACGGGACCGCCTGTCACCGGGCATTGGACTGACCGTTGTCAGACCCCCTTCCGAGAAGGCGCGGACTGGACCCAGCCCCGACTGACTGAACAGTTTACACGAAGTCTCCCTACCGCCACCTGACCTGTTCATGGTCGACTGGCCGAAGTAGGCTGAGACTTCTTTTATTTTTAAAATAATAAACTTAAACGATACTTATCGAGATATTACTACAAAATAACAAAACTGAAAACTATGCTGCTAGTTTGAAGTTTGACTCCCGGCGATGAGCATCGTCGCTACTGAAGTGCACTCGACGGCGGAAAAAGGAACTGACGCGTTGGAGGGTCGACGCCGAGATAGTCATTACCGCACGAGCTGAGGGTCGCGGTGCCGCTCCTCATGGCTCCATCTCTGGCGCCACCCTCCGCAAAAAGTTTGCTCCCGCTGGGTCCTAGTGCCTCCGCGCAGATCCCAATAGTGTGAATGAGTGGTGAGACTTATGTCCAGAAAGATCTAGAAACCCCTTTAGATTACACAGGCCCATTTATAAGTGCAATAAGCCACTCCGGGGATGTGCATTAGACAGTTCTAATGCATGGCTAGGGGTCTGGACACACTCGCCTGTGGCCTCGCATGCCCTTACTACGTCCTCTAGCCATGCATTAGATCTGTCTAATGCACACCCCATTGTGTCTTATTGTTTACGATTTATTAGGTATAAGCTGACCAGATCCCTTTTACCAATGTCAGGGATGCCCTGCATCCCTTAACCCTTAAGGCCTGTACACCATTCACCATGGCTGGGTACATGTGTTCCCTCATGTTCACCGGCATACTCCCAGGGACACAAAGACAACCCACTCTTTCCTAGTACCATTCTATGTATTGCTCGTCCGCTTGGGATGCTGTCTGGCAATATGCCCAGTTTCTTTACACAACCAACATTCATTTTTTCTCAGAGAAATCTTTCTCTGAAACCTGGGACTAACTGGTTTCTCGTGGAGGCAGTGAGGGTTTTAGCTGCCTTGAAGGCGCTGCTTCTTTCTGCACTGCCACGCCCACCCCATTCACTCAAGGAGTAGGTCGGCTCTTTGGCATAGCGGTCAGAGAGTTCAGCAGCCTCTTGCACTGTTTTGGGATTCGGTCCTCCAGCCAAGTTTTAGCTTGATTGGGCATGCTCAATAAAACTGTTCTAACAGAATCACATTTTCAATTTTTTCAACAGAGTTTGCTTCAATTCCTTCCCACCAACATTTTAAAACTGACGCTTTGTGGCTAGCTCCTCGTAGCTCATGTCAGGTTTCTTCTGAGCGTATGGAAGAAAAATTACTCACCTTAGTAATGTTGTTTCTTCTAATGGAGTCTTGCCATATTATGACATATGCAGTGAGTCCCAACCTCAACTGTTCGAGGTGAAAGAGTTAACTTTCCATGCCAGGCATGGAACGCTGAGCTCGAGCTCAGTTGAAAACTCTGTCTGTTGTTCTTCAAACTTAAACTGTCAGATCTTTATGAGATAAACTCACTAAGGTCCTGTGTGGAAGCTGTAAACCACACTAGCCAACTGGCTACTGAATATAACAACACATTTTGGTCCCAAACAAAGACTCAAGTCAGGAGACCCAAAAATGAAAACACAACATCCAGTCACCCCAGAAAAAAAAGGGGTGAAAACAAGGTGGGCATCTACTAAGTGCCATCACTGCACTGCCCACCCACATCCCAAAAGCAGAGGTTCTGAGAGGGGCAGGCAGGGGAGGATAATATAGCAAGACTCATTAGAAGAAACATTACTAAGGTGAGTAATTTTTTCTTCAAACAACATGAAGTCTTGCTATATTATGACATATGCAGACTACACAGCAGTACCTCCATGGAGGAGGGACAGAACCTACTCAGGAAATAGGCTCTGAAGCACAGCTGTGCAAACCGAGCATCACTCCCAGCCTGGGTGTCCAGAGAGTAATGCTTGGTAAAAGTGTGAACTGTTTTCCAGGTAGCTGCTTGACAAATCTCTAGAATGGATGTCCTCGGCAGCCAGGGAAGCAGCTGTACCTCTGTTAGAGTGAGCCCTCAGGCCTGAGGGAGGAACCGTACTCGCTTTTCATAACAGAATTGGATACAAGAGACAATCCACCTGGCAATGGATCTTTAGTGGCAGGTTTTACCAACCTCACCATAAGTGAGGAACAGTTGAGGGAGTCAAACCTGTGACCCTTGGTACGCCAATGTAGTAATTAAGGGCCTCTTACATCTGTTGTGCAGCCTCCTCTCGCCAGAGGAGGAATGGTCAGTGAAGTACACTGGAAGAGAAATAGATTGATTAAGGTGGAAATCTGAAACCACCTTAGGCAAGAACTTCCTGTTAGTCCTGAGGACCACCTAATCTCTATGAAAGGAGATAAAATCAGGCTCCACTGACAAAGCTTGTAATTCGCTTATGCATCTGGCAGAAGTGATAGCTACCAGAAACACAGTCTTCCAAGTCAAATACTTGAGGTCTGCCAAAGACAAGGGCTCAAAGGGAGGTTGCATAAGCTGAGCAATACAAACATGAAGATTACAGGCAGGGCAGGGTCCCTGAATGGAGGGTTGGTGTGAAGCAATCCCTTAAAAACTTAGAGAATACAGGATGAGCTGAAGAGAAGAGGGTTTACCTGCTGAAATGAAAGCAGACACAGCTGCCAAATGCACCTTTAGGGCAGCTGGTCTGAGCCCCAAAGTGTTCAAATGGACCATATAATCCAGGACTGTGGGTAAATCAGCAGATTCTGGGGAAATATGCCTCAGAGCACCATATGGAAAACCTCTTCCATTTGGAATTGTAAATAGCCTGGTGGAAGGCTTCCTAGAAGCCTTCAATATATCCATTACACCCTGGGAGAGGTGTAGATCAGCAAATTCTAACTCTTCAAGAGCCAGGCCTTGAGATTGAGAGATTTGAGGTTCGTACCAAACCCTTCCCTGAGCACAGGTTAACAGATTGTGATTCCTTGGAAGACACAGGGAAGATGGACTGCTAAGGACAGTAGGAGTGGATACCAGGGTTGTCTGGCCCAATCTGGAGCAATCAGAATCACTTTGCAGGATTGAGATCTGATTCTGACTAACACTTTGAACAGAAGAGGGAAGGGGAAAGCATAGAGAAACTATCCTTCCAGTTGAGAACTAAGGCATCCAGAGGGACTGAGCTCAACACTGGGGCCTGCAGCCAAAAGGGAAAGTTGGTGATTGTCTGGGGCTACAAAAGATCTATCTGTGGAGTGCCCCACCTGGCAAATATTACCTCCAGGACCAGGGATCCAGCAACCATTCGTGATGGCCCTGGGAAATCCTGCTGAGAGCATCTGCCAGGACATTGTCCTTGCCTGGGAGGTGAACTGCCATAAGGGAGGTGTTCAGGGAATAAGCCAGAGACCACAACTTCATTGTTTCGTGCACAAGGTCGAGACCGAGTGCCTCTTGTTTGTTGATGTACCACATAGTAGTGGTGTTGTCTGTTCTGACATGTACAACTTTGTTCTGAACAGATTTGGAAAAAGCCTGAAGTGCTAGAAAACTGCTCTGAGCTCCAACAGGTTGATGTGGAGCAGAGATTCCTGAGGGGACCACAGTCCCTGGATAGTGAGGTCACCCATGTGAGCTCCCCACCCCAAGAGGGATGCATCTGTAGTAAGGATTAAAGAGTGAGACTGAGTGACAAAGGGAACCCCTGTCTCAGATTGCTCTGATCCTGCCACCATGCCTGTGGATGGGCCTTGTGGTCCTTATCTGCCATCAGCTTCTATGTTTCATTGTAGGGCTTGGATCAGGTTCAGTCACTGGGATCAATTTGGTTAGAGGTCCTTTCTTTGAGACCAAAAGGCTCTCAAATGGAACTGGATGTCCCTCATCTGAAATCTGACTCCTTGCACTACTGTTGTAGAAGCAGCCATGTGCCCTAGGAGCTGTAGAAAATGCCTTGCAGGTCAAAGAGTCCTGCAGGGTGAATGAGGAGGCCAGAGAGCCAGGGTCCTTGCCTGTCCAAAGGCAGAAAGGCTCTGGCTTCCTTCTGTGTTCAGTTCTGCACCTATGAAGGTGAGGAGCTGGACAGGCTCTAGAACTGACTTTGGAAGATTCAGAAGGAAACCTAGAAAGGTAAGCAGTTGCTGAGCTATCTGAAGATGTAACTTGACTTGGTCTGGAGACTGGCCTACTATGAGCCAGTCGTCCAGGTAAGGAAGATGGCAATTTTGCCTTCTTAGGTGGACAACTGCTACTGCCAGGCATTTTGTGAATACCCTTGGAGCAGAGGTGAAGCCAAAGGGCATTGCTCTGAACTGGTAATGGCCTGAGGGCAGCTCGAACCTGAGGTACTTGATGGGACCTTCTGATGAGAATATGGAAGTAGGCATCCTTGAGGTCCAGAGACGCTAGCCAGTCCCTGGCCTTAGAGAGGGCAGAATAATTCCCAGAGTCACCATTCTGAATTTTGGTTTTAAAAGGTGCTTGTTTAAGTATCTGAGATCCAGGATGGGCGCCATTCTCCTGTCTTTTGGGGTGAGGAAGTACCTGAGTACAATCCTTTGCCCTGGTGTGAGGGTGGAACCCTTTCACGGCTCTGAGAGCCAGGAGGGTAGAGACTTCTGCCTCTAGGGCAAGTGCCTATGATGGATTAGGTAGAAAGGATCTGGTTCTCATCTTGGAAATTTTTGAAGCTGAGAACCAGTCCCTGGCTTACTACTTCCAGGACCCACTGGTCTGATGTGGAGACTTCAGTCCTGGAGAAAGTAAACCAGCCTGCCCCTACAGGTAGTGGAGAATCGGCCTGGCCACCCCATCAGGGTGCCTGCTTGGCGGGGCTTTAGGCTGAGGGGTGGAAGCAGGCCTGCTTGTACCCCTCGCCTGCTCTCCTCTATAGAACCCCTCTGGGCGAAGCTGAAGAGGAAGCCTGGCTTGGTAAAAGGCTCATGAAAAGGCCTGTCCCTGGAAGGCTGCCTTTGAGGAGTTGCCTGCCTTTCCTTGGCCTGTGCACCCTATAGGTGGTCCTATACTCATCCATTTTCTTCATGTAATTCTCTGTCTGCCCCAAGCAGAGAATTACCCACAACAGGAAAATCCATGGCCTTAGTCTGGTATCCTGTGACTGTCTAGTACATCTGAGCCAAGCCATTCTGCTGAAGTGCCACAGATGTAGCCATGACTCTTGATGACACATCATTAGAGTCCACTGCAGCATGGAATTGCACCTTAGATGTCTCAATACCATCAGCGGCCACCTGCTCCAGCTCCTTGGCAAGCTGGCCAGGGACCTGTTTTGCTAGAGCCATAACAGTATCCCATCTGGATTTCTGGTATCTAGCAACATAAGCCATATAATTTGCCTGTCTGAGTCCCAAATATGCTGCCATGTACTGTTTCTTTGCCATGGCATCAATCCTCCTGGAGTCCTTGTCGGGGTGTGAGGCCAAGGGAATATTTGCCTTGTCACAGGCTGTAGCATGCACCTACCCCAACATGGCTGCATTGTTGTGTAAGGAAAGTACAGTTACGTAAGAACTTACCGTAACAGTAGATCTTCGAAAGGCTCTTGCAGTAGGTAATTACATGGGACTGAGCCGTAGCGGCAGGACCCTGGAAAATTTTTAGCTAGCAGTCCCTGGCGTGGCCGACCTCGCAGGTGACTGGCGCCATGCGACGCCGGTATAAAGTGACGATCCCAGACGCCCGCTTCCAGTTCTTTCCCGCCACAGGCCCGGACGAGAGAAGCAGATATTTCCTCAATGGAAAAGGAGCTGAAAAGCCTAGGGATGGCGATGAGGGAGATATTTATTGAAGAGCTCTCTCGAAGATCTACTGTTACGGTAAGTTCTACGTGAATTGTACTATCTTACTGAGAGGGCTCTTGCAGTAGGTAATTACATAGGACAGAATCCCAAGCAGTCTGGAACCAATAAGAAAGGCACCGGAGGAGAAACTACTCAGATAAGTAGTAGGAAAGCTTGCAACCCTCAAGAAAGGAGGCCTTGCAAGACCGCTAACCCAAAGCCTGCTTCTACGACGAGAGGCAATGTCCAAACTGTAATGTTTAGTGAAGGTATGGACGGAAGTCCAAGTGGCGGCAGCACAAATGTCTGCTGCGGACACATTCTTGAAACAAGCCACAGAGGCAGCAACTCCACGAGTGGAGTGACTCTGACTTGACCCGGAAGGGTCTTGTTATACTTGTCATAACAGAAAGTGATGCAATGAGCCAACCACTTTGACAGTCATTGCTTGGAAACAGCATGCCTTCTCTTTTGTGAGCAAAGAGACAAACAACTGATCAGTCTTTCTGAGATCTTTGTCCTATTGGTATAATATCTCATAATCCTGTGAACATCCATGTGTGAAGCAAGTATTCTCCATGATTGGAGTATTGCGTGAAAAAGGCAGGTAATTCAATAGACTGATTCAAAGTAGATGCAGCTACCACCTTCGGGAGAAACTTAGGGTTTGAGCGGAGAGCTACTTGTTCCGTGTGGAAGATCAAGTAAGGATTTTGCACATAAGGGCCTGAAGCTCGGAAATTCTGTGAGCTGAGGTAATGGCCACTAAGAAAAGCATCTTCCATGATAAAAACTTCAAGTCTGCAGAAGCATGGGCTCGAAGGGGAAGAGTAAGTTTCTCAAGGACAAAATTTAAGTCCCAAGGTGGAGCTGGGGCCCGGATCGGGGTCTGAGATGAAGGAACCTCTAAGGAAGGTTTGGATACCTCTAGCTGGGCAAAGACCTTATCAGCGAAAGTGCGTGGTAGGCAGAGATAGCTGCCATGTGGACCTTCAGAGAGGAGTGGCTGAGACCTAGGTCGAAGAGATGACGATGTAATCCAGCAAAGTGGTTACGGACAGGAAAAGGGTTCCTCGCTCCTGGACGCGCCCAGATGGAAAATCTCTTCCATTTCATGGCATAAGTGGACCTAGTGGAGGGCTTTTGGCTCTACCAAAATCTCGCTACCTTAGGGATACTCCAAAGCGAGATTGAACTAGGTCAGAAGGAGCCATGCATGAAGTTGAAGGACTTGAGTCCCGGATGGACCAGGGTCCCTGATCCTGAGTCAACAATCCTGGAGATAAGGGAAGAGGAAGAGGAGGAACCTCTGAGTATTGTTGTAGAAGAGAGAACCAAATTTGCCTGGGCCAGAAAGGAGCAATTAGAATAATTTTGCTCCTTCTCGATCCAGTTTCTGTAACACACGTGGGACCAGTGGAATTGGGGAAAAGCATAGACGAATCTGTCCTTCCGCTTAGAGACAGAGCATCTCTCCAGAAGCTCCTCGCTCTGGAGGCGGCGAGCAAAAGATGGAAGTTTGCGTTTTGGGAGGCGCGACGAGGTGCTACTCGTAGCTTCAGGCCGAGAAGAACTGGAAGGTGGGCGTCTGGGACGCCCCTTTTATACCGACGCTCAAGATGACGCCGGGTCACCTGATTCCAGGGGCGTCCCACGCCAGGGACCTAGCTAAAAATTTTTTCCATGGGGTCCTGCCACCGCCGGACGTTAGTCCTATATGTAATTACCTACTGCAAGAGCCTCTCGAAGTAAGATCTCCAGATCAGAGCCTGACAATGTGTACCTCTTGTCCATTCTCTTATCAACAGGAGGTATAGTGTGGAGTTTTAAAATTTTACAGTCTGTTTTCCAAAAGATTTATGCAAAGGAATAGACAGTCTCCTGGACTCTGGGATATCCATCATTTCCACATAGTCAGGTTCTTCTTGATCATCCACAGATTCCTCCATAAGGAGCTGGAGGGTTTCAGCCACTTTTTATAAAAATAAAATGAGAAGGGACTCAGAAAGTTTAGGAGGAGACACACCTGAAGGTCTGTCTGGGGAGATGTCCGTTCAATGGGCACATCCAGACTTTCAATCCACATTCACTCTCCTCATACTCCTCTTTCCCTCCTCCGATTCATAAAATTCCTCTAAATCATACTCTTGAATCGGTGGAACCGCCGAACTGCACGCTTACCTGACGGTGCTGATTCGGTCGAACCGGGAAAGCAACTGGACAATTTTAATCGCTTGGCTATTTCTTCAGCGGTTGAGAGGAAAGTTTTGGCTCCACACCAGCTGATTTCCTTGTCCTTTTGCTGGAAATGACCCTCCGAGTTGGCTCTCCTTTGCCCGAGGAAGTCTTGCCCTGGTCAGAGGGCACTTCTCCAGTTCGGTCGGAACCGAACCGACTGGCCATCTGGGTCAGCGGACTTCTTGGCCTCCTTTCCTGAGCCTACCAACTCTCTTATCCAGGGTAGCTGCAGGAAAATTTTGCAAATCTGGCAGTCTGAATTGAGGTGGTCAAACCCCAGACAATAAACACAGGTGGTGTGGGGTCAGCCTTGGCAAAGGCTTCCCCACAGACACTGCAGTGTTGAAACCAGTGGGCCCGGTTTTTCTTTTGGGTTTCTCAGACATGCCAGTCCTAACCAAACTTGCCCGCTTATGGCAATCCACAAGCAAGACCCTCTTATCGGTTCCCAACCGTGTCACGGGTCGTGGAAAAAACGTAATAAAACTGTTTTTTAGAACCGATAAGAACGTAACCACACTCTAAAAGACAGATTAATATATTTCAAAACAACCTGATCGGTTCAAACCGAACCGATAACTGTTTACAAGTTCCACACAGAAAATTAAATGTAAACGCTTATCTAGTACTTACAATACCACAGACAGAGCTTGGACCGACGGTTGTGGTTTAAATTCGTCAAAAAACGAGAAAATAATACTTTAACCAACAAATGAACGAGCAGAAGGAGAAAATCTCCGGAGCGACTGTTCAGTGAGGCGGAGTAAAGAATCTGACAGTTTGAGTTTGAAGAACAACAGACAGAGTTTTCAACCGAGCTCGAGCTCAGCTGCTCCATGCCTGGCATGGAAAGTTAACTTTTCACCTCGGAGCAGTTCAAGGTTGGGACTCACTGCATATGTCATAATATAGCAAGACTTCATGTTGTTTGAATTTAGCTCTGTATGATTCAGCAGTTAATTCACATTTTTTAACAGTGCAGCTTTAAGTTTGTTGTAATCATCACTGTCCTCACTGTCCATTTGACCCGATGCATCCCAAGTTTTCCGGTAAGTAGGGGATAGCTGGAAGCTACAGGGCCCCCTAGAATTTTAGCCTGAATACAAACTTTTTCAAAAGAATTTAAAAGGCATCCATATCCTCCCTTTAAATTCGTCTATCAATTTGGAATTCAATTTGTAACCCAGTCCTGTAGTCCCAGTTAAACTCAAGCCACTTACTTGCTCTGGTGCCGCTGGCTGGAGTTGTAGCTCTCCATTTCATGTTGCCTCTGGTGCTCACGCTCCGCCTCCCTGTTCACGGTCTGCCTCGCCGCTTTTTGCTCCTTCTCCTCTGCAGCTTGCTGGCACTCACGCTGCTCATGCTCAGCCTCCTGCAGTTCCCGCCTCTGCCTCTCGCCTCTCATTCAGCCTCTTGCTGTTCTCACTCTCTTCTCATGGAACTCCAGCTCCATTCAGCGCAACTCAATCTGCAGCCTGAGTACTCTGGATCCAGGATACTGGTGACCTTTCCCTGCTGCTGTGGCCCTTGCTGGCGCTGGCCCTGTTGCCCTCATCGGATCTGGACACTGCACTGGCCACTCTCTGCCACACTCAAAGGTTCAGTCCTTTTCAGTCACTGTCTGTGATTCGATGCTCTGGGTATCTGCACCATCAGGGCACCCACGAGGTTCTGTTTGGTGGCTTTCACTTCGAATGGGACTCCTCTGTCTCCGCACTGCAACTGCTTTAGGTAGTCTACAGTGTGCCTGCTGTAGTTGGAAGCCATCTTCTTCCCTAAGTACGGCTACTCTGACTTGCACTTTAGAAAAGAAAAATAAAATAAAACGGTAGGAACTTGATTGTACGCCATGATATAGTTCTGTCTTCTTTTAAAAATAAATCACTGCCTTTTCTTTCTTTGCAAGTGAGCGGACAGTCTCAAACTGACACACTGAACAATAAAAGCTTGTAATACCAAAATTGTCGCACCCTGCCAACCAATCTGTCACAACCCCACTCAGCAGGTCAGGCCCTCTACTCCCACAGTGCCAACCTCTGAGTGCAGTCTTTGGAACAGGAACAGAACAGGGTAACCCTCCTGCCTGTTTTGTGGGTTTGAATTAGGAGGTTGTGGGGTCTAAAACTGTGGGAGAATTCAAGAATGCATGGGACAGGCGTAAGGCAATTCTTGTGAGGGGTAGGAAGAAATAGGCTGTTGGTTAACTAGGATCCTACGGCCTATCCTGTAGGTAGTGAAATGGGCAGACTAGATGGGCCAAGCGGTCCTTATCTGCCGTCAAAGTCTATGTTTCTATGAATCAGCAGCTGGTCTCAGAAGTTCTGAAGGATTCAAACTGTGAACCTCTTGCTAACGTACCCAATGTACAAGCTCAGATAATTCTGCTCTTTGGGAGGTGACAGATATCTTTAAGCTTGCAGGCACCTAACCAGGTGTACAAAATGAATCCTTAAAACTCTATGAAAGACCTCATAATAAACTCTTACCTTTTCCCAGTTTGGTATTACCAAGAGCTTTGCACAGTGTCAACTTTAACCATATATGCTTCACTTGTCAAATAAAGAATTTCAAAGGCACACCAAGTAGTCTCTAAAATGAGATGTTTACTTAAAATAGATATAAATGTAAAATGTAAATACAGAACCATGCATCACAAAACATACAAATCACTTAAAAAAACAGGTTTAAAAGTGCAAACTAAATCTCCTACCACAGTACACTTAGAATTATCTTTTCTAATGTATATCTTCTAACAGTGCCTGATGTTGCTTTTTCAGAGTCCAAACGTGTGTGTCAAGGTCAGTCACAGCACAGTTGAAAAACTGTCTCTGACCCTTCCTCCTCCATGATGTCACCCAGCTCCTCCTGTTTATTAAAATTATACACCCAGGATGTCTCAGCATTCAGAAGGTAAATTTAATAGGTGAAATCAGCAAAATTTTGTTTCCCATGTGACTTCCCAATCAAGTCTGTAATTTTCCAATTTATTTCTTTCATCCATGAGCAACATCCTGCTCTTTACAAAGACATGAAAGCACTTTTATGACTGTCTCTCTCTGCCAGTTCTCACTGAGGTGTAATATTCTTTTGACACCAGCTACAATTAAATGACCTTCCTGAGGACGCCTATAAATGGATATTTCAGGGCTTAGCTACTAACCCATATCCTAAATAAGGCTATAAATGCGAGTTCTTAGGAGTTAATCTCATCACAGAGATCTGCTGTTTAACATATATCCTGTCCGGTTAGAACTGAAACCTTGGGGGGGGAGTTGTTATCCAGGCACGGCATTTCTCATGACAATTACACATTTTTTATATTCCAAAAGCATAGATTAATCAGAACCAGCTGTCCAAGTGTCACATGTAGCACATTACAAATTTCTGCAGTTTTTCTGAGGTTAAGGAAACACTCACCCTTACAGAATCAGCATTTACAGTTTGTTCCAGTCTATCATAAGCTACATCAATATCTTTTTATTGGTTTCTGGTAAAACTAGCAAAGCAGCTTTTGGCATTTTTTCAACCCATTTCTTGAGGGGTTAGGAAGGTATATCTTGGTAGAATTTTTTTCTGTCAGGGTCTCAATCTCATGGTTAACGTTGCCAGTATATCTAAGCACTCTATCAAGCCCTTGCCACTTCATTAACAGTTTATTTTCTGTTGTGGGTACAGTAGAAACCTTTTCACCCGGCTCAAAAACCTTTTCCTTTACCCCATGGTCATAATATACCTTCTGCTGGTTTTAGGCCTCTTTCTGATTACAATGGGCAATTTCAACATACAGTATTTTGCCAGCCTCTTTCTTAGGGAACACATATAAAACGTTACAGATTTTTTTAAATTCAAGTTTATTAACAACATACAGGTACATTAATACATAAATCAGATGTAAAGACATCATTATCACAAGGATAGACACGAATCCATTAGGTTCCAGACTTAGTTTACACATATGTAAGACATTCCATGAATTTATAAGCAATCCTTATAATTATACAAAAGGAGGAGAAGAAGATTTCATTATCTCTTCAGAGCTATTTTATTATTTATTTTACGTTACTTTAATCCATTTTATTTCACGGAACACCGCCCTCCCTCCCTGTTCCCTCATCTGAGCTACAGATTTCCCATTTGGTCCATCTCTGGTATAAAGAGCAACTCTTTGGTTTATTTTAAAGGTGAGTTCTTCTAATTCAGAGATGTTCTGGACCACCATTATCCAATCTTGTCTACTGGGGGAGGGTTGCTCATGATCTCGTGATGGTTTCTAGGGCCGCAGTTATAAGTACTGCCCAGAGGTACATTGAGTCGGCCCCTCTCAAGCCCATGGAGGAACACCCAAAATACAGGTACTCACCTGTAACAGGAGTTCTAGGAATAGTATATGTTGTTCATCCACACTTTCTGGCGGGTTCCTTGCGCTTTAAATCTTGCGGAAGGTCTTCAAGCTGGCTCCTCCTACCAACCCGGTGGTAAACTCCGCTCCGCCCCATGACGCCAGATCCAGCCTGGCCAGCCACAGCGCCGGCTGGGAGACTGGTCAGGATGAACAACATATTCCATTCCTAGAACTCCTGTTACAGGTGAGTAACCTGTATTTCTAGGGACATGGATATGTTGTTCATCCACACTTTCTGGCAGACTCCTAGCAGTTCTCCGGGAGGAAGGAGGCAAGGCACACACCCCTACTTAGGAATAAAGACTGGAGAACTGAGGCCCCACCAACATCCCGGCGTGACCCAAGGTCGATGGGAAGGTAAAAACGGTATATGCCAGTTTCAGGTGTAGGAGCCCTCACGATATCCTGGACAGGGGTATCCTCGGAAGCAGCCACCGATGCAGCGGAAGGGCGGGTAAAATGAGCACTTATCCTCTGGGAGGCTCCATGCCCGCCCACCTATAGGAGATCTATGCAGGAGGTGACCCAGCTGCTCGTGTCCACCTGGCTGCAGGTCTGCCAGAGTGCGGCTTCAAGCGTAGATGACAAACAACTGGCGAACCTCTCCGAGAATTCAGCCCTCGCTCCTGGGAGAAGCGGCGCTAAATTAAGGTCCCAATGGATCCTATATCGGCCTCCGAGTGTGAATGGGATGAACCCGGCAGAGACAATACCGGTTAGGAAAAACTCCGCCACGCCATACGGAAGGAAAGTACAGTTACGTAAGAACTTACGTAACAGTAGATCTTCGAGAACAGCTCTTGCAGCAGGTTACACCATTAGGACTGAAGCCAGCAGGCGTCAGGACCCCAGCGGAAAAATTCTAGCTAGTTATCTTCAGGCGGGACCGCCCGGCGTCGGTCCGCCTCCGGCGTCAGACTGTAGTACATAAGGGGCGGTCCCGCCCGATTCCCAGTTCTCCCGCCGGAGACTTCTGGCCGCAGGCTGACATCGAAATGGAGACCGAGATCCACCGTCAGAAGTCAAAGGAAAAAACCCTGATAGCATGAGCTTGCCTCCTCCAAGGGGAAGGTGGCGGAAGGTACTTGCTGCAAGAGCTGTTCTCAAGATCTACTGTTACGTAAGTTCTTATGTAACTGTACTATCTTATCTCGAGACACAGCTCTTGCAGCAGTTACACCATTAGGACTGATTCCCAAGCAGTAACGCCTGCCAAAATTCTGGGAGGAGGAAACTAGGAAATACATTCCAGGTCCTGAATCTAGGACAGAAGACCCTGTAGCACCGCCAGGTCGAGCCGGTCTTCACGAGAGGCGATGTCCAGGCTATAATGCCTGATAAATGTATGCACAGAGCTCCAAGTGGCTGCAGCACATATGGCAGAAGTGGAGAGCGTTTGAGATACTGTAAAGGAGGTGGCCCACACCCTAGTAGAATGACCCCGGACTGTACCCGGAGGGCTTTGTTTGATATCATAACAGAATGAAATACACTGGACAAGCCAGCGAGACAGGGACTGTTTGGATACAGGTTGCCCATCATCCTTTCAGAAAAGGAAACGAAAAGTTGCTCAGAACTACGGAGTAGTTTAGTTCTGTGAGGTAATACCTCAAGCTGCGTGAACATCCAGGTGTGGAGCAGTGCCTCTCCTCTATTAGAGTAGTTCGGAAGTAGACCGGCAGGTCAATATCCTGATTGAGAGGAGTGTAGAGACCACCTTAGGCAAAATTTTGGATTCAGTCCTCAGGGATACTCTGTCCCGTGGAAAACTAAATAAGGCTCTTTGCACATGAGAGCGTGAAGCTCAGAAATTCTTCTCGCTGAAGTAACAGCAACCAAAACAGCATTTTCCACGACAGAAAACGCAGCTCGAATCCGCGCAGGTTCAAGGGGGGAAGCGTAGTTGTTCCAGGACAAAGAGCAAATTCCATGGAGGCACTGGGTCCTTAATGGGTGGCCTAGGTGAAACACCCTCTCAAAAATTCCCGAGAGGCGCCTAATTGTGCCACTGAGGATGTCCCACCGAAGGTGGTAGGCAGAGATGGCACAGAGGTGCACCTTGATAGAGGAGTAGGCTAGACCCGAACGGAAAAGGGAGAGCAGGTAGTCCAACACCACTCCCACCGGCAACCTAAAGGGGAAAAATCGTGCTCGCGACCATAAACAAAAATGGTGCCATTTCATGGCGTACGCACGTTGCCAGCTTTCTGGCTGCAGAAAGAACTTCTGCAACCTCTTGGAGACCCCGTGATGCAAGATGGCTGTGTCTCTAGGAGCCATGCATGCAGGTTCAGTGAGCGTAAGTCCGGTGGACCAGTGAACCTTCCTCCTGGGACAAGAGATGGAGCTGAACGACAACGGGAGCGGAGGTTCCCGGATAGTTGAATTAGCAAGGGAACCAGATCTGTCTGGGCCAGAAAGGCCACCAAGATCATTGTTGCATGCTCCTAGCAGTTTGAGAAGAACTCTGGATCAACGGAAGGAGGGAAAGCGAGAGGAATCTGTCCGCCCAGGAGAGGAACAACGTGCCTCGCCAGAAAACACCAGGCCCTGGATCTAGCGAGCAAAAATTGGGCAGTTTTGATGCTGGATGGGATGGAACAAGTCCAACTCTGAGTTTCCATTGAAGAAACAGATCCTCTGCTACCTCTTGAAGAAGTTCCCACTGTGGACTCTGGCCTGGGAGCGACTCAGGCCGTCCTGCAATCATGTTGTCCACCCGAACATGTACAGTGATCAGATTCAGCCGAGTCGGATTACCCAATCCCACACCCTCATGGCTTCCCTGCAAAGGGGTAAGAGGTGCGCCTCCTTGTTTGTTGAGGTAACACATCACCGCCATGTTGTCTGTCTGAAGCAGGAGAGTACTCGGCAGGATTTCTGACTGAAGGGCCTGCAGGGCATAAGGACTGCCCTCATCTCTAGGACATTGATATGGAGATGAGCCTCAGAGGGGTCCACGTACCCTGGGACTTCACCCGTCCAGGTGTGCTCCCACCCTAGACCTGAGGCGTCTGTGGTGAGGATTACCTCCGAACGGCAGCTACAAACGGACGCCCATGGAGGCGACCCTGGGTCTAGCCACCACTGCCAGTCTCGAATCACGGTGTTCGTGATTCTGACCGGATGCTGCATGTGGTCTTGCCTTTGATCCCATTGCACCTTGAGCATCCACTGAGTTACCCACATGTGGAGCCTTGCGAAAGAGCGGTAGGAATGGCACGCCATGTGTCCGAGCAAGCAAAGACCGACCTGGCAGGGATGGTCTTGTTCGACGATAACTCCTGATGAGGGATCTGATGCGCCCGCCTGTCGCCTGGAAGAAAAGCTCTTCCTGAACGGTGTCCAGTACTGTGCCTATAAATTGCAGCTTCTGTGGCGGTACCAGGAGAGACTCTCGTGGTTGATTAGGATGCCCAGAGATCGAACAGGTCCTGGGTGCTCTGGATCGCTCAACTACGCCTCTGGAGGCGGCCATGAGAAGCCAATCGCCAGGTACTGGAACACATAATGGCCCTGTCTCCTTAGAGACGCTGCCACAACTACCATGCATTTGGTAAAGACCCTGGGTGCGGATGACAGTCCGAATGGAAGGGCTCGGAATTGAAGGTGGTGGTCGAGAAACCTCGAGCGCAGGAACCTCTTGTGCACCTGAGCTATAGGGATGTGCAGGTATGCGTCCTGCATGTCTAGAGACGCTAAGAAGGCGTCTTGCTTCAGCATGGGAATGAGACCCAGAAGAGTCACCATGCGAATTCTTGTAGGCATCGACACGCTGAGGTCGCTGAGGTCCAGAATCGGATGGAGGTCCGCTGTTTTTCTTGGAACCAGGAAGAAGTGGGAATAGTATCCTGTCCTCTCTGGTTCTCCGGACATACTCTATCGCCCCTTTGCAAGAGTGCGAGTACTTCTTGCCAGATCAGAGACTTCTGCTGACCTGGATACCAGGAGAGCAAAGGAGGCCTCAAGGGTGGCTTTTCTGCAATTCTATATAGTGGCCTCTTCCGACCAACTGAAGAACCCCACCTGTCGGTGGTTATAGCCTGCCATCCTGGCAGGAAGTTCGCAATGCAACCCCGACCATGATTTCCGTTGATCCTGAGGTGCGGGGCCAGAAAGGAGTCAGGCTGTGGCGGCTGAGGATCCCGCTGGCTGGGCCGGCTTGGAAGTATGCTGGCCTTCGCCTGCGGGCTGTTTCTGGCTCATGGAAGTCGTGGAGCCCTCTGTTGTGGAGCAGGGCGGACTGTTGCCTCTGCGTCCGTCCACGAAATCAGCTTTGGTTCCTGCGAAGGAATCAAGCTTGGGTCGGGACATGGCCTGAACCGACTCACTGCCTTCCCGCCTCTTGAGTTTGGTAATAATCTTCTGAGGGCTTACCAAACAAGACTTCTCCTCGAATGGGCGCCCATGATATTCTTCTGACGTCTGGGTAAAGCCGGAGACGCAACCAAGAGTGTCTCCGGATACATACGCCTGAAGCTGCTGCTCGGGCCGAGAGTCACACGCCGCTCGTAGCACTTGGGTTCCCACGTCGCAACCCTGCACGAAGGAGCTGAAGCATCTCCTCCTTTGCTCACCTTCCGACAGTTTTCAGCCGCATCAGACCCTGTTCCCACAAGGCATTTGGAACTGCACCATGTGGGTCAAGTAATCTAGGGATCTGATGGCGCAGGTAGCGAAGCGATGTGCGCCACCCATAGCGCCCAACTGTTTGGACTCTGGGTCCGTGGAAGGTGCTCAGATGTTGTGGTCTCTGGGACCGGTCATGAGGCTGTTATGACCAGAGTCTCGGCCTGAGGCTGCTGAGTCAAGTACTGGTCTTCCTGGGAGCCTTGTACAAGCGATCAGCTTTCTTGCATCGCTGGGAGCGATGTGGACACTTCCACGCTGCCTTGGTGATGTCCATGAAAGTGTCTACCAAGGGTGGCACCACCACAGGCTTGGGGTCCTTCTGTCAAGACACTTTGCAAGGCGTGAGCCTTTGGGGTTCAGCTTTTCCGCCGTCCATCCCATGTTCTCTTGGATGTGTCTCATAATATCCGAGAACTAAGGGTCATCCGAGGAGACTTTGGCATCTCGCATGGATCCGGAGAAGGGATGGAGAGAGGAGATGGGGATCTGGATGTTGAGAACTCTGATCCCGTGTCCTCCGTCAAGGCGATCACATGCTCTTGTGTCTTAGGGCTGGGTGACCTGGGAGAGGATTTGGACGGAGGTCTCCATTTGTCTGGTCTCCCTGGAGGTGTTCTGTGCTCCCGGGAGGAGGTAATCAGCCTGCCGACTCCCGATGGGGAGGGGGGTGCAGGAACCGGAGGAGTAATCGTGTAGGAGGAAGAGGAGGAGTGGGAACCATGTCCTTTTTATGGTGTCCCACCAGTAAGTGAACAGCTCCTTCACTTCTACCATGGAAAGGCCCGACGACGGCTCCACAGGGGCTCAGGTAACGGCGAGGTTCCCTGGGCGCCTCGACAGGACCGGGTCGCCTGCCTGGTCCTCGGGTTGAGTTAATTCCTCCTCGGTTATGGTCTCCTGACCGACGCCGGGGTTCTCTTCTCATCAGGAGCGGCGCCGGTCCCCACCGGCGTCCGGCGAGGTGTTGGCCTGGCCGGGCGACGGTCGCCTGGCTGACGGCGCCCGGGATCTGTGGCGAGGACAATGACGGACGCGACCGGCGCCGGGTCCCAGTGTTCTTCAGAGAGTAAGCCAGGTCTTAAGTAGCAGGCAAGGAAGCTGACCTGACGCCGGGTTCAGAAGGGCGGGAACCCGATTTATGATGATGGTGGCGATCCCAGACTTGACCAAGGCCCTGGAGGACGAGGAAGGTCTGGCAGTCTTGGAGAAGAGGAAGACTTCTAACCGCAGCAGGGGGAGCGGTCGGACCTGGAACCGAGCTGCGTGAGTCTGAGGCCCTAGATGGGGACCTGGAAGGGCCTTCTCTTCGCTTTTCAGCGTGCTTGTGGGCCTTTTGAAGAGTCCCCTTGAAGACATGGTCTTAAGCTTTTCTTCCAGCAATAAGCCTGAAGGCCTTCTGGCAACGGATCCGGGTTCTGCTATTAAACCCCTGGCAGAAGGAGCAGGCCCAGGTGTCGTGGTCTGGGCCTAGGCACGGGACGAGGCCGTGTGAGGGTCTTTGAAGGGATCTGTTTCCCACAAGCACACTTGAGGAGGACCGAGGTTGGAGAGGACATCAGAGAAAACTTGCTTGAAGAAACCGAATTTCCTGTAGGAAAGAACTTAACCACGCGCCTCAAGCTAGAGCTGAACCGAAGGGTCGAGACATGCAAGTCGACGGTGGAAAGAACTGGGGAATCGGGCGGACCGCCTCTTATGTACTACGCCTGATGTCGGAGGCGGACTGACGTCAGGGGCGGTCCCCACTGAAGATAGCTAGCTAGAATTTTTCCTGGGTCCTGACGCCTGCCGGCTTCAGTCCTAATGGTGTAACCTGCTGCAAGAGCTGTGTCTCAAGTAAGATCTTTGGTGGGGCGCAGGACAACCTTGTCCCTGTGGTAGACCAGATAGGAGACTCAAAGGAGCGCCTGAACTCTCCCGCCTTCTGGTTGGCGTGGTAGGCCCCAAGAACGTGTTCTTCCACAACAGGTGGGGAAATCACACCTGTGCAAGGTTCAACGGCTTGCCCGTGAGCCAAGCCCATACCAGCGTAAGATCCCACAGAGATGAGGATACTCTCCCGGAGGGGAAGTGTGATCAAGGCCTTGGAAAGCGCCAGACCACCTTTCCTACGCCACCGACTACCTTCCAGCCCGCGCCCAGAAGACAGGAGTGCTAACAGAGCACCTTAAGGGTTGTCGACCAAGCCCTTGTTCAAGAAGAAGAACGGACCACAGGTAGTCCGGAATGCTCGCGAGAACAGGAGAGGGGACCAGACCCTATCCTAACACCAAATGGAGAACTTTTCCATTTGAAGGCGAAGCATATCTGGTCGACTCCTGGCAGGACGCCTCAACAACGCCGAGGACCTTGCCGGAGACCCAAGGCCTGGCCACTAGCCGACAGGGACCAGGCCATCAGGTGCAGGGATTGAAGGTCCGATGGAGTACCTTCCCTAATAACAGAGATCAGGAACGGGCGGGCTGGAAGCCGCCTTGGGAGCCTGGGGCTGAGACTGAGGAGAGCTGGATACCAGAGCTGGCAAACCAGTCTAGGGCTACCAGAATCACCTGTGCCTAGTCCTCCTCGCCTTGCCTGTGGGTCAAGGGAAATAGGGAGAGGCATAGAACAGGTCTGGGGTCCGCGGCCTCAAGGCATCCCCATAGCTAACCATGCTGAGGGGGCGGGCATGAGACAGTCTCGTCTCAAATTCTCCTGAGGAAAAACAAAGGTCCGCCCGAGGTGTGACCTGAGGAGAAAGATCTTGTGCTACCTCCGGCAGGGAGACCACTCGTGAGGCGCAGCCCTTATCCGCTTAGGCATCGCCAGGTGTGCTGAGGCCCTGCCATTGAAATGGCTAGGAAATCGCCCGCCGCGCGAAGACCCAATGCGGAGAATCTCCCTACGCAGAGGCAAGAGGTTTCATCCGACCCTGGCGGGTTAGGTAGCACATGGTCGTGGTATTGTCCGCCTGGACCTAAACCACTAGACCGCGACAGACGGAGCGAGCGGTGCGAGCTAAGCGGACCGCCTGGAGCTCCAGCAGGTTGGAAAGACATCGGACTCCCGAGAGGACCAGAGGCGGTGCACTCTGTATTCCCTGATGGGCACCCCACCCATCCGAGATGCATCGGTCGGAGAAGACCGCCGATTCCGGGCGGACGAACGGGATGTTCTGCTGCAGATGAGCTGGAACGGTCCGAAGGAGAGAGTCTCCCCAACCCTGGGCTGTTGTCATGGACTGGTCCAAAGGATCGCAGTGCTAGGACCTGGCTGGCCAGCCCCATTAAGGGGACGCATGGACCGCGGGTCCAAACAGACCACGCTGGTGCAGGCCGCCAGGGGCCCAGGAGGTGCAGGAAGTCCCGGCAGGGCGCAATTGTCCAGTCAGACATAACTAGGTAGGGAGGAAGAACCTCGGCCCTGTCAGCTGGGAGCCGAGCTCGACTCAAGAGTCCGAGCTTTGTCCCGCAAGAAAGGATCACCCGCTTAGACTCGAGTTCCAACATGGCTCATTAGAAAGGAGACCAGTCTGAGAGCAACCTAGAGGCCAGAACTCTGGACCGCCCTCCTCCGCCCTGGAGGGGTTGCAGTCAGGCCGCCATCCAGGTGGGGTTACGCCGACCTCTCGGGTGCCAGAGGAATGCTGCTGAGAAGAGACCGAAGGGCATGGCCTGGAACTCAAAGAGATCCCCACTTAGAAACGGAGGAGTCTCCCAAGAAACGACAGATCAAAGTGAAAGTACGTCCTGGAAGTTCAGGAAATAGAACTACATCCTCGTGCCGAGGATGGATATGAGTCAGAGGAACCATCCTGTCTGGGTCAAGAATGGGGCACAAGCCCCTGCCTGTTTGGGGACCAGGAATACCTGGACACGAACCCAGGGTCTGGAGGAGGATCCGCCACCTTCCTGATCACCTCTATCTCGAGGAGCCAGGCAAGTCGGCTCGGCGGGCCGACAGCGAGGCTGAGGACCATGGGCTCTCGAGGGCAACGGCTTGAAAGGGTGGGGCCTGCTCGCAATCCAGAGGCAGGACCTTCCCTAGCACCTCTGACACCCAGAGGTCCGTGGAAGCGGACCAGGTGGAGGAGGGGCGGAGCTGCCTCCCACGGGAAACCGGGTAGGGGTGATGGGGCGGACAGAGCCCTCAGCCCATCACTGAGCAGGCTTGGAGGAGGGACTGGCCGAGGGAGTTCTTGGGCCTTTACCTCCTGCTTCCCTTGGAGGAAGCCGCTGGCTTGGGGTCAGGATGCCCAGCACAAGCCTGCTGACCCTCATGCTGGTGTTGATGGGCCGGTCGAGCCGCAGGGGCCGAGGGACAAAGGGCTTACGCAGGCTGCCGCGGCCTCTGTCCTTCTGGGCGGGGTGACCGAGTCCGGAGTGGCATCGATTCTCGGTCCCCTGGAGGTGTCCCTCCACCCAGGGCCGAAGAGATTAGTCCCCAAGAAGGGATGTCCGCCAACTCTGCTGGGTATCCGCTGAGAAAGAGGATAACTCAGCCACGCCTGTGGCGCATGGCCACCGCGGCCGCCACCGACCTGGCACAGGAATCACCCAAGTCCAGAGCAGTCTCAAGCTGCTGCTTCGCCACCGCCTCACCGTGGGTCCGCAGGTCAGCCAGGAGATGAGGAGCACCTCATCCAGGGAGCCTAAAAAGGCGTGGGAAAATGTGCCATCAGTGCGGCCGAGCTGGCCTGTCGGAGGCCTAGGAGGACGCGACGAACCTTGCGCCAACATAGTCCATCCTTTGGACTCTTTGTCGGGGCCTATCCACATCCCGAGTGTTCACAGAATGCTGGAAGACATTATCGTAACTAATCCTCAGTGGAGGGTGCTCAAAACCGGGCAAAGAACCGACAGGGACAGAGTACTTCTGGCCATCCTGGCCGAGGCGAGGACAGGAAGTAGGCCGCTGCCAGAGCTCCAAGGCCGGGCCAACAATGGCCTTGGCCACCGGGAAGGCCTCCGAGGGTGAACCCCTCGGTCTACAATCTCCATCAGGGATAAGAGCCCCATTTGACACAGGTTCAAGCTGCATCCCGGTGAACTCCGAGATGAGCTGAAGCAGACCCAGAAAGGACGATGGGCTGTTGTCCACAGAGCGCTCCGAGAGGACCCCGGGTCCTCCCGACTGGGGAACATGGAGGAGTCGACGCCGGACTCAAGGGTTTGCAAAGAGCTGCCTCAGGCCTGAGCCACTCTTCGCCTGCCGAGGGCGGGCGGGAGTGAGGGGACAGACAACCTGGCGGGACAGGTCGTGACCGACCGAGGTTCCACCGGTCGGTGGGCAGCAAAGTTCGGACGAACAACCGCCCTGAAGTGGGCACTCGACTGCAGCGAGCGGTTAGCGTCGCCGCTCGGGCGGCAACTGCTTGCTGGACGGGAATGAATTGAGTCGATTGATTCCCGGACAATAGCAACTGCTGCCACATGAACTCTCGTAACGCCGACGCAATCTGCATCAAAGCCATTCTCATCCGAGGAGGGAGACGAGGAGGAACGTAATGCCACTCAACCTGGTGCCCTGATCGAGATCGCCGAAGTCGGGCGGAGCAGCTTGACCGAGAAGAGGACCCAGACCGAGACCCAGATCCTCGGGAACCGAGGGTGGGCCCGGGAAGGAGTGGGGACGCCCGCTTTCCTTTGGCTCGGACAAAAGACCGAGGTTCGTCGCCTGGCGCAGGCAGAACCGGCCCGCCGGGAAACCGTCAAGGGTTGACGGCTCCTGTAGACCACTCGCGACGGGTCGAGAAGACTCGACAACGCTGACGGGAGTCATGGCTGGCTGACCTGACTGGAACACCGTGAAGCCATCGCCTGAGCCGCACCTCTAATCAAGTCGAAAGTCGGCAGACAGGGAAGGGGAACTCTCGCCCCTACCGGACGATGGGACTTAGCTCATGACTTTGGACCTGGGCCGAGAAGCAGGTCCCGAAGGTCTCTCTCCCTTCGAGGAAAGGGACTGGCGAAGCTCCTTGAACGAGTTGAATGAGGAGAACTCAAAGAGAGCGGGATAAGCGCTGCAACCGAGGAGAGGGAGGAACAGACTTGGTCGCCGCCTCCATGGAGGAAGAGAGATCGAGCTGCTCAGCCGAGACAGCCGACGCAGACACCGCCCGATAGCTCTCTAAGAGATTTTTCAAGGGTAAAATTTCAGGTCCGCCCGAGCCCCAAACAGGCCAGACGATCCTCCAGGACGCTGGTCGAAGGGCACAGCAAAATTCGCAAACTTATGGATCATGGTCCAAGTCGAGGCAGTAAACGCATATGGAGTGCGGGTCCTTCCTGGAGGTATTACCCGGCGCCCGAGAGCCGGAAACGAAATATCCATCACAGCAGCGAGGAAGAAGACCAAGATTTAGAAACTTCCAACTAAGTTCGGAGAAACCGAAAATCAAGAACCAGTCGAAAACGCAGAGCGCTAAGGAGGGAACCTGAGCTTCCAAGCGTAAGGAAGATCTGGCATCATGGGGCGGAGCCGAGTTTTACCACCCAGGTGGGTGGAGGAGCCAGCTTGAAGACCTTCTGTAAGATTTAAAGCGCAAGGACCTGCCAGAAAGTGTGGATGAACATATCCATGTCCCTAGAACTGCCTCTTTTCATTCCAGCCGGTGGTCAAGGGAGAAAATTTCTTTTAACGCATGAGAGACCTCCTCCAATATGTCTGGAGTCTCGGCATGTCCAGAAAATGTGGAGGTGACCTGCCATCTCTTCTCCACAAGTCCTCTAGCACTGAGATGAATAATTTGTACTCCTTTTGTTTGTTTTGGGGTGAGAAAATATCGAACCCTCATCTTCCAGGCAAACTCTTGCCAGAGAGGGACCGGGTCGCTCTTTGGCTGTGGAGAAGATAGGTCCCCAATCAGATATTGGGGGTCTAAGTTAGCTCCTCCTGCCACCTGATCTTGATTTTGGTTAGTGGATCACCTCACTGCAGTCAGCGATTTATAAAATGAGAAATCAGGCCCTTTGAGTACGAGCCAATCTGCCCTTTTGAATACACAGCAAAAGGGAGCAGCACTGGTTGAACCTCCATCTTTCCTTTGCAAGAAAGAGAAAATGTTATGGATTGTTTCTGAGTGAGTTATCATCCCACGTTTCTTTTATCACATCCAGTGGTCCTCTTGGCTGCCTATAATACAGTATTTCAAATGGTGAAAACTCCTGTTGATGCCTGTGGCACTTACATAGAAACATAGACTCTGACGGCAGATAAGGACCACTTGGCCCACCCAGTCTGCCCATTTCCTACTTATTGATAAGCTGCAGATTCTAGTTAACCAACAGCCTACTTCCTGCACCCCCACTTCAATTGCCTTATGTCTCTCCATGCATGTTTGAATTCCCACTGTTTTAGACCCAACAACCTCCCAGGAAGGCGGTTCCATGCATCCACTACTCTCCATGAAAAACATTTCTCACATTACCCCTGAGCCGTCCCCTCTATCTTTAAATTGTGCCCCTTGTTCTTACACATCTTTTTCTGAAAGATGCTATCCTCCTGGACTTTGTTGATTCTCTTCAGGTACTTGAAAATCTCTATTATGTCCCCCTGTCCCTCCTTTCATCAAGGGTATACACAGTAAGCTCTCTCAATTTCTCTTCATATGGTTTCTGATGCAGACCCTGCACCATTTTAGTTGCCCTCCCTCTGGACTGCTTCCATACTGTCTATGTCCTTGTATAGATGAGGTCTCCAAACTGCACACAGTACCCAGATGGGGTCTCACCAACTGTCTGTACAGAGGATAACCACTTCATTTTTTCTACTTGTAATGCCCCTTCCTATGCATCCCAGTATCCCCTGGCTCTCCTTACTGACTTCTCACATTGCTTACCCACCTTTAGGTCATCTGATATCACTACCCCAAGTCCCTTCCACTTCTGTTGTTGTTAGTACCTCCCTGCTATTGTGTACTTTCTCCTGGTATTTGTTTCCAGGTGCATTACTTGCACTTCTTGCACTGAATCAAAGTTGCCATATGTCTGACCATTCCTCCAACACTGCCAAGTCCTTCTCATCCTTTCTCCCCTTGTGTATCAACTCTGTTACAGATCTTTGTGTTCATCTGCAAAGAGGCATACCTTTCCTCCAGACCTCTGCAATGTCACCTATAAAGATGTTAAAGAGGACTGACCCAGTACTGAGCTCTGAGGTACTACACTAGTAACCCCCTTTCTTCTGAATGTGTTCCATTCACTATTACCTTCTGTGTCCTGTTGTGCAGCCAGTTTGTTACCCAGGCTACCACCCTGGAACCCACTCCTAGGCTGGCTAACTTGATTCACCTTTTGTGAGGACTATGTCAAATGCCTTGCTAAAGTCTAGGTAGGCCATATCCACAGCCCTCCCTGGTCTATTACTTTGGTCACCCAGTCAAAGAAATCAATTAGATTCGTCTGACATGACCTTCCTGCTGTAAATCCATGCTGCTTTGGGTCCGGTGCCCAGCTGGCCTCTAGGTACTCAACAATTTTTCTTCAGAAGTGATTCCATCATTTTCCTACCACTGAGGTCAAACTTACAGGTCTGTAGTTTCTGCTTCTGCCTTGCTCCCACTTTTGTGAAGGGAATCACATCTGCCCTCCTCCAGTCCTCAGGTACCACCCCATCCTCCCATGATTTGTTAAAAAGTGTGGTCAGTGGTGTCACTAGGTCCTCCCTTAGTTCTTTTAGCATTCTGGGGTGAATCCCGTCAGCCCCACTGCTTTGTCCACCTTGAGTTTTAGGAGTTCTTTCAAGACTCTTTCTTCTGTAAATGGACTGGTGTCAACCCCCTACCCAGAGTGCTTCTATTATTTGGTTTAGGTAACTCCTCATCTTCTTTGTGAATACTGAGCAAAAGTATTCATTCAGTATCTCTGCCTTTTCACTGTCTCCTCTGCCTACCTCCCCTTTATTAATCTTCACTATTCCTCCCTAACCTTTCTATGCTCCCTAATGTACCTATAAAGGTTTTATCTCCTTCTTAACTGAGTTGGGTTATTTTTCCTTGGTTCCGCTCTGTAAGCAAAAGTAGATGAGGCAAGTATTGGTCCCAATCTTTCCTTCCCTTTTATCAACCTTTAACATGTGTTTTAGGTTTTGTAAATGCTCAATAAGACTGTCTGAGGATGATAGGGAGGTTCATATGGCAGTGATACCTAGTAGTCTGTACAGCTCTTAAGTAATGCAGCACCAAAATCACTACCCTGATCAGTAGTAATTTCTTTAGGTATGTCCACACTGCTGAACATTTTTGCAAGCTCTGCTGCCACTTTTGAAGCTGTGACAGTACACATTGGAACTGCTTCTGGGTATCGAGTAGCACAGTTGCATACTACCAGGATAAATCTATTACCCTTTTAGTTTTGTATAAAGGGCCAACCACATCCATTGCAATTCTCAAAGGCACATCTATCAAGGGTACGGGCACCTTGTCTTTTCTAGTGACTGGGGCTACTTTCTGACACTCAGCACAAGAATTACAATACGTAACATCTTCATGACTTCTAGGCCAGTAAAATCTATACAACAATCTGGCAAAGGTCAAGATCCTCCCTGAGTGACTAGCCATAGGACTATCATGGGTATCTGTAACAACCCTGTTTTATACTTCTGTGGTATAACCAATTGTTCTATTTGGTCCTGTGTCTGAGGTTTCACCCAAACTCTGTACAGTAACCCATTACATTTTTAATCATTGGTCCACCCTGTTTTGGTTTCACCCCAGCTGCTTAAAATAACCCTGAAGAGAAACACTGTTAGTTTGTTCTGAAAGAAAATCACAATGTGATCAGTTTAGTTTCAGCATTTTCATAAGTTAGCCCTTATGTCCATCAGTAATTTGTTGGCAGTTTCTTCAGGCATCTCTCTTTCCTGGATTTCTGGATCTTGAGCTGTGCTCAAACAAATCCGAATCAAAGTCACTGAAAGGAAAAGTGTCCCCACTGTTTGAGATTTTCTTTGCCTGAGCGCCGTACCACTGCTGCTGAAACTGCAGGGTTCAGTTCCTCTGAGATTAACTCAGCAAATCCTGGACAGTCATTTCCAATAATCACAGGTACAGGTAACTTAGGTACTATCCCACTTTCATTTGGGGTGACACACCCTTAATGGTCAGTCACTTGGGTGGTGGGATAGTATCGTGTCCCCATGGATGCAGATGACACCAGTACCTGGTCCTTTTGCACAGTGTTTTCCCAGCACTTCAACATGCACTAGGGTCTGTTTGCTTCCCAAATCATGGGTCCTTTACAGTCTTATCCCCCACCTTCACATCTATTAAGTACTTGCCCAATTTGTTAGGACAAATCTGCTTCACTGTCACTCTTCTTAAGGCAACTTCTTGCAGTATGACCAGGCTTATTATAGTTATAGAAAATAACGTCTTTGGGCACAGATTTGTTACCCTCCAGAGTTCTTATCAGGCTTGGAGCTTAAATGGGAAAAGAGTGTCTTACCAGTGCTTGGCTGTTACCTCACTGCTGTGGTGTCTGTCTGGCCTTCTGGAAGTCCTTGGCCAAAGAAACAGCCTTTCCCACTTTTTGGTCAGTGTTCTTTACCCAAAGTTGCACATCTGTAGGCAGGATGTTGATGAATTGCTCCATGGCAAATGTGTCGATCTGTGGGACTGTTTGCACTCTGGTTGGAGCCATTTTATCAGGAGTTCTCTGAGTTGGGTGAAGGCCTGCTTGGAGTTGAGTTGTACTGCGAGATCGAAATTCTCTGGGGTGACTCTCCTGAGATGTCATACCTTTTCAGGATTTCGCTCACCAGGTCATAGTTTTCTGACTGTGCGGTGCCAATATTGCTGTAGGCAAGCTGGGCTTTCCCTGTCAGGTAGGGTACCAGTCTGATTGTCCATTGCTGCTTTGGCCATTGGCAGGCTGTGGCAACTCTTTCAAAAGTAGGGAGGCAGTATAGCGCAGTGGTTTAAGGCTCTGAGCTGCACATCTGGTGACATCCAGGAGACCAGACCTGGGTTTGAATCCCACAGCTTCCACTTACATACTGTGTGACCCTGAGCAAGTCACTTAACTTCCTGTGCTCTCAGGATGCTCCTGTAAAAAGCTTTCAGCTAGTGTGCTACTCCTGGTTAAACAACTAAAAAAAAAGTTGTCAGGTATGCCTCAATCTCATCTGAGGGCCGCAACTTTGTAAGTTTAATAGCTTTTAAGTTGCTTGTGTTTTGCTGTTCAGCTGGATCTGTGCCAGATCCTCTGCCTTTGATAGCTTGCAAGGCAACCAGTCATCGCTGCATCTCTTCTCTCATCTGCTGCTTCTCTTCTCTCCCCTGCTGCTCCGTCTCTTTTTGTTGTATAGCCCATTTGAAACAGTACATCAGGCTTTCAGGTTCTGTCACTGCCTGTTCTTTTCCACAACTTGTGCAGGCTGTACAGTCTCAGCTCAGACTTCTGTCTCTGCTAGTTTGGCTGCCATTCTCCTGGTAACCACTCCTGGACTTGTTGCTGCAGAATCCACACCTTTCTATGCTTCCCTGGTACTAGGTCCAGTAGCCACACAAAACTCGGGCTTAGGGTATGCACGTGTAACCCACCAAGACTGACACCATCTGAAGTCGAGGCACAGGTCAGAAGCATAGGAAAACCAGAAGCACTTGCAGAATTGTGAAAAGTATTTGTACTAGCAGTAACATAAAAAAATAAACTTGTTCCAGATAACTATTTACAAAGGCAGAATAAATAGAGAAGATCCATCAGAGTTTTCCTTCAATCTCTATCTCCTAAAATACTGCTCTGTTTCTTATGTCTTTGCAACCCCTCAACAAGCATCCTGTTTTTTTCTAAAATGTTCTTGTATATTTCAGGTAGGAAGGAAGACAATGTCCCAGAACTGAGGCCTTTTCCACAGCTTCTGCAAAAGGCTTAACAACTGCATTTCAGGTTAACCCTTGAGTTCCAATAGCTTTCTGCAATCATCTCAAACTATAATTATATACATTTCAACAATAACACTATATAATTTCTATACAAAGAGATCCCAATATCAGTTACAGTTCCACAAAATGATTTGTATATATTTATACCAGCAGATATGCAAGGGAGGAAAAGACAAACAGCTAGGGAAGACTGAGAGATAGCAAAGAGGCATATAATTGCGAGACTATCGGGGTGATCAAGTCCTAGGTTTCACAGGAAAATTTGGTTGCACAACCAAACAGAAAAGAGACAGGAAAGGAAAGAACAGAACAGAGCCCTGCATTCAAACACTCCATAACAACTGGGACAGGGTCCTATTCAACCCCTGTCACGAGTCACTGAAGAGAAAGAAGGGTGCTATCCACAGAGTTATGCCATCCTTGGACGAAAAAAAAAAAAAAAAAAAGAACTGAGGTAATGGAGGGTCTGGTGTCTGTTACTGGCCAACCCACAAGTGCCACATAGTATCGCCGCCTCGAGGATGGTGTAATCTCTTATACTGGTCCTCCTCCAGATAGGAAGAAAACTTTTAAATCTAAAAGCTTTCCGTGGTCCTAGCACCTCCAGCTAAAACCCACCAGTGATAAATGGTGAAGACTGATACAGGTAAGATGTGGAGTTATTGTGCAACAAATTATGGAAAAATCTTGAAACCACCTACACAGCGCATGGGCAGTAAATGAAGCAACAATATTGAGATCAGGGATCTAGAAAATCAATTAAAGTTGTTACATCATTACTGTAAAAGTACGGTTAGACCCCCAATCACTTGGAGTACTGTTTACAGCAATGGTCCCCATACCACAGGAATGGTATCACCTAAGAGAGGGTGTACCGCAAGGCAACCAGGACAGCATCAATAAATCTCCAGTGTGTGGCCTGATCCATGAGCAACAATGCTGCCTGCTCAACTGTACCTGTGGAAGTATACGTAAACTCACTAGCATGTATAATTTCTCAATGCCAAAACAGGACATTCAGGAAGTGTCCAGAAGTTAAAAGCAGTTAATGGCCATCTGATCTCATTTAATGAGCTAAATAATGGCTATGTCACATGGATGAGTCATAAATTGTGTGGTTGTCTGTTTTATAATTTCAGCTTTTGGAACCTTGGCATCCAGCATTAGGTTTAGTTTCTATGTGCCTATAATTATGTCAATATAGAACCCTTTTAGTAAGTGTTCTCCTGAGCAGTGATGTGCTTTGTTATGTTTTATGCTAAAAAAAAAAAATACATATATAGAATAAAAGATAAACACAAAAATAACAAGCGGTATCATTGATCAAATGCATTCCCAGGACAGTACAAATGACATAGTCTAGCTCTTATTGGCATTTTTTTTTTGTAATTATAATTTTTTAAGTACAATAACACCCACAAGATGTGCAGTGATGCTGAAACTACTGCATGTTCCAGTGGTCCACAGCACTCATGACTCATATTAACACTTCCTCCATGGTGCGCTATTGCTACAAGCTCTCTGAAGTAGAAGGAAAATCATTTTGTCTATAAAATAGGACAGTCCATCTGTGATACTGCCACTGTTGGTCACTTCGAGTATTGGTCTGATCCAGGACAATCACTCTGCAAAAGAAAAAAATGACACCCATTAGCATATGACATTTACAATACCAAATGATAACATTAAAGTTAGTTTAATGACATGTTATTTTAGCATCCTCGACATTAAATTTTAAAAGATCAACACAGGGATTTATTTAACTCCAAAATTTGATAGTGTTTTGCTCATAAAAGTGCTAAAACATTATGAAAATGCACAGCACTTGCCTCACTGTGTTTAACAAACATAACACTTCTAGAAAACCTATATAAATACTTCCTGTACAGTTAGCATTGTCCCAAGAAAAAACTGCTGATCAATTATTTAAAACCCTGCAACATTAAAAATGTAAGCATGTAAAATATGATATGCTATACCCACTACCTTCCTCAGTTTACTCCATCATCCCATTTACCTGCCTCTGCCACAGTAAAATTGGGCCACCACTGCCAATGAAACCCCATGGGATTGCCCTTCATAATATGCCCACCCCTCCCAAGTGGGGAAGACATCAAATACCAGACTCTGGTGACAGCAGGGCAAGCACTAGCATTACCTGAGTGACTTCAGCCACAGGACTGGACGCTTCATCACCTTTGTAGTGGGCATCGGGCATCCCACTGAACACAGAGAAAAGGGCTACTGCTGTGGAGAGGAAGACTGCTGCATACCTCCTACTGCCAGGCCACATCGTTAACTAAATGTCAGGCAAACAAAATCCTGAGTTGTGGCAACTGAACCTCTTTTATTACTTTTTCCAGTCAGCTTTTTGTTTATTCGAGTCACAATGCCATCTGCAGAAGCCACGCTGGTCCTGCCGTGAAGGAATAGACCACTGAGCCACCACTGTGCCTAAAATGAATATTATGTGCTCAATGTAGTTCTTGATCTTCTTGGACCATCTTCACCATTGATTCACACCAATGGATTCTGAGCTGGAGGCACTAAGACTCTGCAGGAGCCAGAATTTCTCAGTAGGACATGTGCCAAGGTAGGCTGCATGCATGCACGACAACAAAAGACTAGCTTGTGCTGCATGGCTTACCTTGGCACCAGCCTTCAACCGCCTCAGTACCATTTTCTTATCAAGAAGGTGCAGCATGACCTGAGAATAACACCTACCTTAAAAGGCATAAGATACTCCTTGTGACCTGTGTAAGAAGGCTCAACAAAGAAAACAGTGTCTTCACAGCCCAAAGCAAAAACAAGGGCGAAGACCAACAAACCGCATGAGCCCAAGGGATGGAAGGTGCGTGTGTGAATGGTGAAGATGGTCCAAGAAGATCAAGAATTATGGCAGCATGTAATTTTCATATCTTCTAGGACCAATCTTCATCACTTATTCACACCAATGGGTTAGAAGTACCAAGCTGAGCGAAAATCCCAGGATAGGATGGTTGAGCCAAAGCTCACTCAGGACTGCAGTCCATTAAGGACTGTCCTGCCAAAAGAGGCATGCTGCCTGGCATGGACATCCAGGGCATAGTGCTTGATAAAGGTGTGCACTGTTCTCCAGGTGGCAGCTCTGCAAGTATCAGTGATAGGCACACAGCGACTCTGCCAGGGACATACCAATCGCTCTGACTGAACTGGGCATGAACCTGGCCTTCCAAATTGATCTGCACCATGGAATAGTACTACAGAGGCAAGTGACAATCAATGCGTGGTGCATTTGATTATAACTGGCTGACCAGTCCGTTGGGGTTAAAACTAAACAAACAGCTGTTTCATCTGCTGGAAATCCTAGTTCGGGTCGCAGTAGAATGTGAGGGTCTTTTAATGTCCAGAAAATGGAGGAGCACTCCCTCATTTTGGAAATCTGGAAAGTATGTAGGCAGTACCAAAGGCTAGTTCAAGTGGAACTCTGACACCACCTTAGGCAAAAACTTGTGTGCAGAGAACCACCCTGTCTCTATGGAAAACAGTATACAGTGAGTCTGTGACCAAAGGATGCATCTCAGAGACCCTGTGGGAAGAGGTGATGGCCACTAAAAATACAGTTTTCCAAGTTAGGAATTTGAAGTCACATGTAGTCCAGGGTTCATATAAGGCTTATGGGTTAGTATGTCAACACAAGGTTAAGGTCCCAGGCAGCAACAGGTTTCCTGACTGGGGCTATGTGCAAAAATGCCTGCAAGAACCTCTTAAAAGAGGCAGTTGAGCTAGAGCTAAGTTCTGAACTGGCTCGTGGTACGCTGAAATGGTGCACAAATGGACCTTAACTGAAAAGTACTGTAATCCTGCATCAGAAAGGTCCAGCAGATACTTCAGAACCTTGTCTGGTGGGCATTAGAATGTATCTATACGGGATTTGGAGCACCATTCAGAAAAATTTCTTCATTTGACAGTGTAAGTCTTTCTGCTAGAAGGCTTATGAGCAGCTAGGAGCATCTCAGAGACCCTCAGGGACACCCTGTACCTGCTCACTTCATCTCATCAGGAGCCAGGTGTGAGATGAAAGAAGCGAGGTTGGGATGAAATATGGACCCCTGCATCAGAAGATTTGTCCAGAGGAAAGGGTCTCAGAGGGCGACTGATAATGTTGCGCAGGGGAAACCATATCTGCCAAAGTCAGCATGGGGCAATCAGAATCATTATGCCCCCATGTGCTTCCAGTTTCAGCAATACGCCTGAACAAGTGGAAATGCATACAGAAAGCAATTTGTCCACCGCAGCCTGAATGCATCTGGACAGAAAATACCATGTTCTGGATTTCTGAAGCAGAATCGAGGCAGTTTGGCTTTGACAGCAGACGTAAAATGGTCCACTTCTGGGGTTCCCCACTCGTCACAAAGAGACTGCACAACGTCTGGAGTCAATGACCACTTGAGAAGATCTGCTTCTGTCTGGCTGAGCTTGTCTGCCAGACTGTCCTGCTCCATGGTAGATAAAATTGCTTGACTCAGAGTGTCCTGCTCCAGTCACCATTCCTCACTCTCACTGCTTCTCTGCAAAGAGGACAGGAGTGTGCTCCCTTGCTTGTTAATGTAGTACATGACAGACTTGTCTGTCTGAAGGAGGATCACCTTGTGGTGGACAAAGTCCGCCAGGATCCAGAGGCATACAGGACTGCTCTCATCTCCAAAACACTATAACGGAAATGGGAATCTGTAGGGCTCCTGACTCCGTGAATCTGGTGGCCCTGACAGTGAGCTTCTCCCATCCCAACAGAGACGATTTGTGGCGAGGGTTATCTGAGGCTCCGGGAGAGAAACGAGAGACCTTGAGGAGACTGTCCACCTGTGTTCACTATGCAAGTGACTGAAGCAGAGGCTTTGTCACTTTGATGGGGTAAGACTAATGATGTGTTGTTAGAGACCACTACGCGTTGAGCATCCACTGAGTTGTCCTCATGTGCAGGAATGCTAAAGGTACTGTGAACATGGAGGAGGCTATGAGACCTAACATTCGTTACATGGAATGAGGTGTCCTGTGATAAGAGCAAAGACAAAACGGTGATCGACAGTAACAGCGATGGGAAAACAGTGGAGCTGTTTCAGCGACTTATGGATCTACCTCAGTCGCCTCCCCCAGAGCTGGTTACCTAAAGAAAGGGGTGTGTGTGTGAAGCACCCCACAGGGGGTGGTGAGCCCCTAAAAACCCCTGCAGTCGCCATCTTTGCATTCACTATTATCCCGTGACCGCTTTATCATCGATGTTTCTTTGCTCTTATCACTTGGAACCATGGAGTGAGCCTGAACAGACTTGTTATCCACGATGAAACGAGCCATCCAAAGGGACGGCTTTCCTTCCGTCTTCTGAGAGAAAGGCCGGTCATCCTCCATGGCGTTGCCATCGTCTCGATAGGGTTGTGAGAGACTGACAAAAATATTTTGTATAATCATGAGACTGACTCTATTGTCATATAGACATGAAGTTCTGACTCCTGGGGAGTGCAATGTCATCACTGATGTGCTAGATGGTGAGGAAAAATGTACTGAGGCAGTTGAGAGCTGGTGTCAAGGAAAGCCTTGTGCTGTAAACTCTCATGCTGCCATGCATGCGCAGCTCACCTCAGCACCAGCTCTCCTGAAAAGTGCTGGCTGACGTAGGGTCCTAGTGCTTCCGGCCAAGACCCACTACTGTGAATCAATGGTGAAAGTTGATTCCTGGAAGATCAGCTGTACATAGGACCTGCTCCCTGATGAAAGTGCTATGTGGGCTGAAGCACCAAGGCAGAGGGCTCTAGCCAGGTATCTTCCTATGGTGCCAGAATAAGCACTTGTTTACGACTGTGCCTAATTTATGTAAGACTCCATGAGTGCAGAGCTTCATTTTAGTATGCAGAAAGAGGCCTTACAGTTCCAGGTGCTGACTGGCCGACATCATGTAAGATATTTATGATATTAATACCAGAACCCTGGAGCATCATGGGATTCAAGCTGTAGGTTTGGACATGGTACTGAGTTTGGAGATACAGTCTTGATCTGGGAGGTTAAAGTTGGTCTTTAAGTATTGAACTGAAGCAACATCCCCACCCTCTGAAAACTGATATGGTGCAAATAAAAACAGGTCACTCATGACGGTGGCGCTGGTGCTGGACACCACACCTTGTGCCACGCCAGACCCGGTTTGGGAATGAGCCTGGGCCAACGGGGTCAGCAGGGGAGGAAGAGATCAAGCATCCGGATGGACTGCTCTCTGTTCCGGGGAGGGTGCGGAGTGCGCTTGCTCTTGGAGTGACCTCTGGTGGTGGCTGGAGGATCGGCGACTGCAGCAGCACGGCGTATGCCTGGGGTGGAGCCACGGCACTCCACTGCCTTGCTGGCCAGGCTCCGCTGGGGCCAACTACAAGTACAAAACTCCCTGGCTCATCGAGGAGATGACGAGGGTCCAAGTGATCTCCCTCTCATCCCAAATTGTCGGGCCAGGCCACACAGGGATCACGACCGACCTCCCGGAGGAATGGACCTCTAATTTCAGATACAGCCGCTGAGGGTGGGAGGGCCCTGTTCAGGGGTGATCTGGAGAGCTGGGAGGTTCCTCGGGGTGAATGGTGTTGGATGGTCACGGGGAGAAGAAGGGGCAGGATTATGTGGGCACCTCTGAACGATGCCTTGGAGATAACCGGAGTATAAACAAAATAAAAAATAAAAAACAGGTTACTCACCTGTAACAGTAGTTCAAGGAGTGGTATATGTTGTTCATCCACTCTGTTTGGCATGTTCCTTCCCCTGAAGCTTGCTGGATGGTCTGAAAGCTGGCTCCTCCCATCCACCGGGCGTTATATGCCTCAAGCTCTGCTCTTGATGCCAGATATTGCTTGCTGGAAGCAGAGGGTTGTCTTGTCGAAGCTGGGGAGTCAGGTGGGTTTGAGTGGATGAACAATATACACCACTCCTAGAACTACTGTTACGGTGAGCAACCTGTTTTTCTAGGAATAGTGCATATGTTCCATCCACATTGGTTGGCAAACATCTAGCAGTTCTCCTGGAGAAGGAGAGCACTCCCTACTTAGGAAATAAGGATTGGAGAACTGAGACCCCAAAACAGCATCCTGGCGTGACTCTAGGTCTATGTGGTAATGGGAAATGAAGTTGTTTGCTGACTTCCAGGTAGCAGCCCTGCAGATATCCTGGATAGGGACATCTAGGAGCAGCCACTGACGCAGCAGTATGGTGGGTCTAATAAGCGCTTATCCCTACAGGAGGCCTTATCCAACCTATAGCAGAGCTCAATGCAAGATGTAATCCATCTGCCAATCGTCCACTTGGCTACAGGTCTGCCAGGTGCGGCTTCAGTGTAGGTGACAAAACAGCTGGCGAACCTCTCCCGAACTTCAGCCGTACGCTCCTTGTAGTAAGAGGCGCTCGCCTCAGGTCCAAAGTATGAAGCCTGTACTCAGCCTCCGAGGTGTAACTGGGGTAGTACACCAGCAGGCATCACCTGGTTCAGGTGAAACTCCGACACAACCTTCGGAAGGAAGTTTGGGTTGGGGCACAGGAGAACCTTGTCCCTGTGGAAGACCACATAAGGAGACTCAACATAGAGCGCCTGGAGGTCCCAGTCCTTCTTGCTGACATGACAGCCACCAGGAAGATGGTTGAGGCCTTTAAAGAACACCAGACAACCTTTTCCCATGCCACTGTCTGCTGACCCGGACGCGCCCATTAAGTGAACATGGCTGCCAGTTGCATCTTAAGTCGTAGACGAAGGCCCCCTTTGGAGAGAGACCAAAGGTAGTCATTAAATGCTAGCCACGGACAGGACAGAGGGTCCAGGCCCTTGCCCTGACAACAAATGGAGAATCTCTTCCATTTGAAGGCATAGCACCTCCTGGTCGACTCCTTCCTAGATGCCTCAACTACAGTGAGGACGTCATCGGAGAGCCTCAAAGCCTGGAACTCTAGCCACTCAGGAACCAGGCTGTCAGGTGCAGGATTGAAGGTCTGGATGGAACACCTTCCTGATTGACAAAGAGCAGGTCCGGTGTGCTGGAAGACGCTCAGGAACCTGGTGCTGAGGCTGAGGAGATCTGGATACCAGAGCGGTGGGGCCAATCTGGGGCTACTACGGCCACCTTGCCTTGTCCTCCTGACTCTGGGAGCACTCTGTGGATCAAGGGAAGTGGAGGAAAGCATAGAAAGAGCCTGGGGTCCACGGCCTCAAGAAGGCATCCCGTGCAGCGAGCTCTGCTGAGGGGTGAGCATGAAATAGCCTCAGCTTTGCGTTCTCCATAGAGGCAAACAGGTCCACCTGAGGGTACACCATTGAGGGAACAGGCTGTGTACTACCCTTCGGATGAAGAGACCACTTGTGGGACGCCTCGCCCACATGGTTGTGAGCGTCCGCCAGTTGATTTGAGGCTCCTGCCACATGGATGGCTAGGAGATCTGCCTCCAGTTGGCTCACGAGGTCCAGATGTGGAGCGCTTCCCTGTAAAGAGGCTGGGAGTGTGTGCCGCCCTGCTTGTTGAGATAGTAAATGGTTGTGGTACTGTCCGTCTGGACCTGCACCACTTGACCCTGCAAGAATGGAGTGAAAGCAGTCAGTGTCAGCTGGACTGCACAGAGCTCCAGCAGATTGATGTGACATCAGGACTCCTTGGGGGTCCAGAGCCCATGGACTATGTGGTTCCCCATGTGGGCACCCCAGCCCGTGAGAGGCGTGCCGGTTATCAAGATGACCGTCGGATCGGAGGCGGACAAATGGGATCCCCTTCTGCAGATGTTCTGGGACGGTCCACCACTGGACAGCATCCCACATCTTCTGGGTCACAGAGACCAGCTGGTTGAAATCACTGTGTTGCTAAGTCCACAGGCCGCCAGCTCCCACTGAAGGGGCCGCATACACCACTGGGCCCATCGGACCACAGAGGTGCAGGCCACCATGTATTCCAGAAGTCACAGGAAGTCCCAGGCAAGGCGCAAGTGCCCAACCAGAAATGATCAGGCAAAGGAGGAGAGAACCTCTGTCCTGTCTGCGGGAGCCTGGCTCTGGCTCGGCAAGAGTCAAGCTCTGCCCGATGAAGCAGATCACCTGCGAAGCCACAAGTTCTGACTTGGCCTCACGAGTAGGAGGCCAAGTCTGATGCTGATCTGAAGGCCAGATCCCTGGACCTCTCACCGCCAATCTGGAGGAACCACTATGAGCCAATAGTACGCCATACCACTGCTATGCATTTGGTGAAGACCCTGGGGCGATGACAGCGAACGGCATGGCTTGGAGCTAGTAGAGGTTCCCTCTACTTGGAAGTGGAGGAACCTTGTGTACGATCGACGTGGAAGAACGCGTCCTGCAGATCCAGGGAGCAAAACCACATGTTCTGCTCGAGAGATGGTATGATCTGAGACAGAGTTACCACCCTGAAGCTGCGAGACCTGAGAAATTGGTTCAGGTCGTTGCAGATCTAGAATGCCCCATCCGTGTCGGGACCAGGAAGTACCTGGAAGCGACCCTGAGTCGACAGGGATCTGCGACTCAGACCACTACCTCCTTGCAGGATGCCATCTCCTCCGTGAGGCGCAGGTTCCGCTTAGCGGTACTGCTTAAATTCCAGAGGCAGATCCCGGCCGACCACTTCCAAGACCCACCTGTCCATTGTGACAGCGGACCAGGGGAAAGAAGTGGCAGCTGGCTAATGGAGGACCCAGAGTGGGCGTGATGGGTGTAACCCCATCCCATCACTGTGCAGGCTTGGAGGAAGGTCCGCCGAGGTGCCACCAGGATCTTTTCCTCCAGGCTTACAGGCCGTCAAGTCCTCGGCACAAAGATTGAGCCTGTTGCTGCCCCAACTGAAACTGGGGCTACTTGGCGCAGGGGCAGAAGGCTGAAAGGCCTTTCTCTTCTGCTTCTTGGAACCTGAGATTCCTTCTGGGTGGAAATGGAGTCCAAGGTGGCACTGGACTTTTCAATGCGCTGGAGGTGACTGTCAACTCCTGGACCGAACAAGTCGGTGCCCAGGAAGGGAAAACAGTGTTACAAAGAAACTTACCATAACAGTAGACCTTCCAGAAAGGTTCCTTTAGTAGGTCATTACATATAGGACTGGTACCATCTGATGCTGGGCGCACAGCAGACTTTTCTAGCAATCCCTGATGGGGACCACCCACCTGACGCCATATGACCGACGCCAGCGCGGGCCGTAACAGAGGGCGATCCCTAAGCCTGTCCTCCAGTTCTCCCTGCCGAAGTCAGGAAGAGGCCTGACAGCAGGAGCAAACAGGATTTGGAGTCCTGTGTAAGAAATAAACTGAGGGGAAGGTGGAGGGAAATATGACCCTCTCTCGAAGATTTACTATTACGGAAAGTTCCTACATAACTGTACTATCTTACTTCAAGAGGGTTCCTTCAGTAGGTCACTACATATAGGACAGAGTCCCAAGCAGTCCCTCCAGAGAGAGACAGAGAAACAAGGGAGGAGGAGGAGAAATAACTCCAACAGAAACTGGGAACAAGAATGGACCCAGTCTGGAAAGAAGGTCCTGCAAGACAGCTAGGCTGAAGCCTGCCCTCTGCCTAGAAGCAATGTCCAGACTGTAGTATTTAGTAAATGTGTGAAGATAACTCTAAGTGGCTGCAGTGCAGATATCAGCCGTAGAGATGTTTCTAAAAAAGCAGTGGAAGCAGCCATGCCCTAGTAGAATGACCTCTGATGGGACCCGGAAGAGTTTTTCATACTTTGATAACAATGAATACAGTTGCCTAACCATTTGTGAAGGCACTGCTTCAAAACCGGGTTTGCCCTTCGACCTGGGGCAAAAGAAACAAAAGCTAATTGCAGCTACAGAAATCCTTGGTTCAGTGTGTGTAACATGAAGGATCCAATGGACATCTATGGTGTGCAGGAGTGCCTCACCTCTGTTGAAGGGACGGAAAGTAAACTGGAAGCTCTACTGATTGGTTCAGTGTGGCTTCTGACACCACCTTGGGTAAAAACTTAGGATTTGTCGTGAGGACTGCCGGTCCTTGTGGAAAATAAGATAAGGCTCTTTACAAACCAGGCGTGAAGCTCAGAAATCCTCGAGCTGACATAATGGCAACTAAAATAATGTCTTCCAGAAAAGAAGCGTAAATCACAACTCATCACCGGTTCAAATGGGGGAAGTGAGCTTCTCAACATAAAGTTCAAATCCCAAGGTAGGATTGGGCTGCGGATGGGGGTTTCAGATGGAGAATCCCCTCACAGAAGGTTTTTTGACACTCCAACTGAGCCACAGGTTTACCATCCACCAGCTCGTGGTATGCTGAAACTGCCGAAGGTGGACCATCAAGGAAGAATATAACAGACCTGAGCATGACAGATGAAGGAGGTATTCCATGACTAGTGGGACAGAACAAGAAAAAGGGTTCCACTTCTTGGAAGTTGCCCAGATGGAAAAAGTTTTCACTTCATGGCATAAGTGGAAGAAGTAGAGGGTTTTCTAGCCTCTAGAAGAACCTAAGCTACTTGAGAGGAGACCCCAAATCAGAAAAATCGCTCTGTCTGCAGGAGCCATACGTGAAGATGCAGGGGTCCTGAGTCCCAGATGAACAAGGTGACCTTGATCATGAGTCAAGTGGTCGTGGGTCACTGGAAGTGGAACAGGTGGTTCCCTGGAAAACTGTTGTAGCAACATGAAGAGTACAGTTAAGTAACAACTTACCGTAACAGTAGATCTTCAAGAACAGCTCTTGCAGCAGGTTACACCATTAGGACTGAAGCGGCGGGCGCCAGGACCCCACGAAAATTTTCTAGCTAGCAGTATTCAGTGAGGACCTCCCCGCGTTGGTCCTGCCCCCAACATCAGGGATAGTACATAAGGGCGGTCCCAGAATCCCCAGTTCTCCCTGGAGACTCCCAGCCTCTGGATGACATTAGAAGAGGAGACTGAGGATCCGCCATCAAATGGCAGTCAGAGAGATGCTAGACACCCGATCCTAGGAGAAGGATGTTGGAACTAGAATCTACCTCCAGTGGGGATGGTGGTAGGGACAGTACCTGCTGCAAGAGCTGTTCTTGAAGATCTACTGTTACGGTAAGTTCTTACATAACTGTACTATCTTACTTTGAGAACAACTCTTGCAGCAGGTTACACCAATAGGACTGATTCCCAAGCAATAATGGAAATCCCACACCACTGGGAGGAGGGAAGGTAGAAATCCTTAATGGAAGCTAAGCCTAGGACAGAAGTCATGAAGGACTGCTAGACCAAAACCTGCTCTTAAGCCTGTCGATATCCAGGCTATAATGCCTGATGAAAGTGTGCACGAGCTCCAAGTAGCTGCAGCACAGATAGCCGAGGTGGACACATTCTTAGAGGCTGCAAAGGTGTAGCCACCCCCTTGTGGAATGACCCTTGACCACGCCGGTAAGGGTTTGTTACAGCTTCTGGTAACAGAACGTGATACACTGAATGAGTCACCTGGACAGCGACTGTTTGGAGACAGGCGCTCCCATCATCCTGTGGGCAAAGGAGACAAAAGCTGGTCCGATTTTCGGTGGTGTTTGGTTCTGGTCAGGTAGTATTAGAAATACCTATGCAATCTAGGGTGTGCAACACGAGCCACTCCTCGATTCGAATAGTTGGGAAGGTACACTGATAGATCGATGTCTGATTGAGGTGAGAGCTGAGACCACCTTAGGCAGAAATTTGGGATTAGTCCGTAGGATACCCTGTCTTGGTGAAAAACCAAATAAGGCTCTTTGCACATGAGTGCATGGAGTTCAGAAATTCTTCACGAGGTAACGCAACTTAAAAATAACGCTCTTCCAAGTGAGAAGATGTAGCTTGCAATCCGTGGCTGGTTCAAAGGGTGGCAGCGTGAGCTGCTCCAGGACAAAGGTAGATCATGGCGGAATTGGATCCTTAATCGGAGGTCTAAGGTGGAGAATACTCTCAGGAAGGCTCGTGCCATGTCCAACTGGGATATGGTGTGTTGGCCTATAGGACAATGATAGGCTGATATGGCACAGAGGTGTACTTTGATTGAGGAGCAGGCCAAGCCTGTCTGAAAAAGAGACAGTAGGTAGTTCAAGACCGACACTTTTCTGGACAGTCTAGAGCGAAAACCCTGCGCTTGAGCCCACAGGCAAAAACTGCGCCATTTCATGGCGTAAGTAGCATAGTGGTTGGTTTTCTCGCAGCCACCAGAGCGTCAGCTACCTCTTGAGAGACCAAGCGTGCAGGCTCAGCGAATGAAGGTCCGGATGGACCAAGGAGCCCTTCTCCTGAGACAACAAGAGAGCTGATTGGCAGAGGCACCGGAGGTTCCTGGGATAGCTGATGCAGTAGAGGGACCAGATCTGCCTGGGCCAGAACGTGCGATGAGTATCAGCATCGTTTGCTCTCTGCAAAGTTTCAGAAGAACCTCTGGATCAATGGAAAGGGGAAAGGCAGAGAGAATCTGCCCACCCAGGAGAGGGACAACGTGTCTCGCCAGAAAACACCAGGCCCTGGATCTAGCGGCAGAAATTGGGCAGTTTTCAGTTGGATGGGGATGCGAAAGGTCTAACTCTGGTGTATCCCATCTGTGAAACAGATCCTCTGCTACCTCCTGGAGTAGTTTCCACTCGTGGACTCTGGCCTGAGTGCGGCTCAGTCCATCTGCAATGATGTTGTCCACTCCTGGGACATGAACAGCAATGAGGTTTGTGCCATGTTGCAAAGCAATCCCACAGGTGCCTCGTTTGTTGAGGTAATACATCACATGGAATTGTCTGTTTGTAACAGAAGGGTACCCAGTGGAATCTCCGACTGGAAGGCCTGCAGGCGTGAAGAACTGCTCTCATTTCAGGATGCTTATGTGGAGATGAGTCTCTTGGGCTGTCCACAGGCCCGAGACGGACACCGTCAAGGTGTGCTCTCCATCCGAGCCCTGAGGCATCTGTGGCGAGTGTCCAATCGGAGGCAGGCGCAATGAAGGGACCCTGCCAACAGATTCTTGGATCTAGCCACCATTGCCAATCCCGGATTACGGTCTTTGTGATCCGGATTGGAAGCTGCAGATGGTCTTGCTTTTGATACCATTGGACCAGTAACATCCACTGGGTGACCCGCATGTGGAGACGAGCAAGTGGGACTGTTGCAATGGCCACAGCCATGTGTCCGAGCAGGCGAAGGACCAATCTGGCAGGAACAGTCTTCTTTGCGAAATGTCCCTGATGAGGGATCTGATGTGTTCCGTTCTGTCCTGGGGAAGAAAGGCTTTCCCTTGGGCGGTGTCCAGAACTACGCCTATGAACTGCAGAGTCTGTGCGGAACCAGGCGTGACTTCTCTTGATTGATCATGATGCCCAGCATCTCGAACAGAGACTGAGTATAATGAATGGCTGACATCAAGGCCTCCAGAGGCCGCCATGAGCTCAGTCGTCCAGGTAGGGGAACACGTAGTGGCCTTGTCTCCTCAGAGTCGCTGCTACAACCGCCATACACTCGTGAATACCGAGGTGCTGATGACAGTGCGAAGGGGAGGCTCGGAACTGATAATGGTGGCCCTGGAACTCGAGCGCAGAAACTTCCGGTGCGTTTGAGCAATGGATATGTACAGGTAAGCGTCCTGCATGTCCAAGGGCGCTAGAAAGGCGCCCTGGTTGAGCATGGAATCAGACCTGGGAGTGTCACCATGTGGAAGCGTTTGTACAAGACCGACTTGTTGAGGTCGCTGAGGTCCAGTCGGACGGAGGTCCCTGTTTTCTTGGGAACCAAAAGTGAGAATAAAACCCTGCACCCCTCTGGTTCCTTGGTACGTGCTCTATTGCTTCTTTTCCCAGGAGCTTGAGCACCTCCTGTTATATGAGCAGGGCGTGCTGACCCAGTGGCGGAAAGCAGGGAGGTCTTGCCGGTGGGTGGTCGAGGAATTCTATAAAGTGACCTTTCTTGACCAACTGGAGAACCCACGGTTGGTGGTAATCGACTGCCACCCTAAAAGGTGGTGAGCGATGCGACCCCGACCTTGTGCCCGTTGATCCAGAGGAGGGGCGGGGGCCAGGGAAGGAGTCATGCTGTGGCAGCACTGCTTCCTGCAGACTGGGCAGTTTAGTGTGGCGCTGGGCTCTGTCTGGGGACGACTTAGCCTGGGCTTTCTGCTGAAAGGTGCTCCTTTGTTGCTGTCCGGGCGTGGCTGCTGACTTTGCTGCCAGCTGTGAATGCAGCTCTGGTTCCCTGAGGAACCAGGCCTGGGTCTGTACAGACCTGACTGCCTTCAGTGTCCTGGGTTTGGAGATAACCTTTTCTGAGAGTTCACCAAAAAGTACTTAGCGTTGTAGGGGCGTCAAGAATGTTCTTCCGTGCGTCCGGGTGAAACGGAGGCATGGGGCCAGAGTGTCGCCAGAGACAGACGCCTGAAGCTGCAGTCTGGCGGATGAGTCCGCAGAATTGTATGCGCACGTAGTACTTGGGTACCCACATCAGACCCTGTGCAGAGAAGGTTTAGGAGCTCCGCCTCCTGATCGCCATCCGAAGCTTATCACCCAGGTCCTGGCCCTGTTCCCATAGGGCGTTTTGAAACTGTACCATGTGGGTTGGGTAGTTCAGGGACCTAATGGAGCATGTAGTAGCCGCATACATGCGTTTCCTCAGGGTGTACAATTGCTTAGATTCCTGGTCCGGTGGCTGTGTACTCGTGTGCTGCGGTCTTTGAGACCGGTCATGTGAGCCGTAATGACCAGAGGAGTCTGCCAGAGTTGTTGAGCCAAGTGCCTGGTCCTCTCGGGGGCCTTGTAGGCGGTCAGCTTTCTGCACTGCAGGAGTAGAATGCGGGCGCTCCATGCAGCCTTGGTGACGCCGCGAAAGTGTCTCCACCAAGGTGCCACAGGCTTTGGGTTTTTCTGATGAAGATAATGGGAAAGGCGCTGTCTTTCAGGGTCGAGGTCTTCAGCGTTCCATCCCATGTTGTCCTGTATGTGCCTCATGATCTCAGAAAGAGGATCATCCGGAGGAGACCTGGGCAGGTCATGTGGGTCAGGTGATTGAATGCTGAGTGGAGAAGGATATCTGGAATAATCAAGTATCCGATCTGGAGTCCTCCCTGATGGAGTATATCGCTGACGTCTGGGTCGCTTGGGGCTGGGAGACCCTGATGGGGATCTTGAGGAGGCCTTCTCCGATGCTTGGATCTACCCCTAGGAGGTGGAGTCTGCTCCTTAGGGGTTGGTGGTCGTCCTGCTGGCCCTGTGGTGGAGGAGGGGCATAGAAGGTTTCACAGGGACCACATGCTTTCGGATGGTGTCCCACCAGAAAGTAAAGAGGTCCTTTACTTCTTGCAGGTTCATGCCCGACTACGGGCCTGGCGCCGGGTCCCTGGGTGTCTCCGGGTTGGGCAAAGGTTCCTCGGAGCCCAGCATCCTCAGTGTCGCCCGCCTGGTCTTCAGGCAGTGTCGTGTCCTCCTCTGTTGAGTCCCTGTGACCAGTGTCCACGGTGACTGGGGGGCGGTCTTCTGCTCGGAGAATCACGAGGCCGACATCTTGGGTCTGGCGAATGCCCGTCTAGCTGGCGTCCGTGACTCTGGAGAGCGCCTGGCTGGCTTTGTATGCTTGGCGATGTCGGGTCCGATGTCCGCTTTAGGGACGTCCAGGTCCTTAGTCTTCCTGGGTGGTGGATCAGGACCTCTGGGAGACCAACCTGATGTCGGGTCAACGAGAGACTTGTGGCATTCTGAAGACTTGGAGGAGGCCGAGAGGGAGTAGAGGAAGCCGAGGGCCTGGAAGTCTTGATGGGCTGGACAGTCAAGAGCCGCCTGAAGCCTGGACTTTGACCAGAGGGGCTGGCGAGCCCTGGAGGGAGGCGGTCAGATCTAGTGGAGCCTGAGCTATGGAGTCAAGGCCCAGTTCGGGGATCTGGACCTTACTTTCTCCACTGTTTGTGGGCCTTGGAAGAAGAATCGCCCCTGGAGAAGGTTCTTGGTCCATCCTACTGAGCCTTTCTTCCAGCAGGTAAGCCTGAAGTGCCTTCTGACGGCGGATCCTGGTGCGGCTGTTGAACCCTTGGCAGACAGTGCAGGCCTTGGTGTCGTGGTCCGGGCCTAAGCACTGCACAAAGGAGGAATGAGGATCCTTAAAGGGATGTTTTCCACAGACACACTTAGAAAGGTGACCCTTGATTGAAGGAGCTGGAGAGGACATCAGTTTGGAGAAACTCTGGAAGTTAAGTAAATGAAGTCATCGCTAGAGTGAGACCGAGGCTGATGCTGGCGACTCGACAGCGGGGAAAAGAACTGGGGATTCTGGGGACCACCCCTTATGTACTATGCCTGGCGTCGGGTGGGACCGGCGTCAGGGTGGTCCCAGCTGAATACTGCTAGCTAGAAAATTTCCGTGGGGTCCTGGCGCCTGCCGCTTCAGTCCTAATGGTGTAACCTGCTGCAAGAGCTATTTCTCAAGTAAGATCCACGTTCTCTTGGCCAGAGAGGGGCGTAGAATCATCCTTGCCTTCTCTGCCTGAAGCTTGAAAGGACCCTCTGGAGAATGGGAAAAGGAGGAAGGCATACAAAATTTCCTGTCCAGGAGAGAGACAGCGTGTTGTGCCAGAAAGCACCATGCCCTGGAGCAGTGAGCAAAAAGTACAGTTCTGAAGATTTACTGTAATAGTAGATCTTAGAGAGAAGCTCTTGCAGCAGGTTCCACATTGAGGACTGGTGCCACCTGGTGGCGGTTCGGCAAGTACCGATGTCGGCCCACCCCCGACGTTGCCTATATGGGAGGAGTTCCCCATGTACCCAGTTCTTGAACACCCTCGCACCATCAGGCAAGTAAACGGCAGGCAAAATAGGAACTGACTGTCAACGGACAACCCGTCAAAGATGAAAACAACAGCCTGAAAAGGGCCTGATCCCTGGGGAAGGTGGGCAGGAAATATATCTGTTGCAGAGCTTCTCTCGAAGATCTACTGTTACTGATAGCTCTTACGTAACTGTACTATCTTACTTGAGAGAAGCTCTTTGCAAACCACATCGAGGACAGAAGCTCTTGCAGCAGGTTACACATCGAGGGACCCGAGGTCCCAAGTATGAAACTTATAACGACCCCTGGGAGGGGAAGAAACAGGAAAAGGACAGCAAGAGAAGGGAGATCCTCAGGAAACCAGGCCTTGCAGAACCGTGAGGCCAAACCCTGCTCTACGCCTGGAAATGATGTCAAGGATATAGTGCCTGATGAAGGTATGGACAGAACTCCAGGTAGCGGCAGCACAGATATCTGCCATTGGTACCTCTTTAATGCTGCAAAGAAAGTAGCAATAGCCCTAGTAGAGTGAGCTTTAATTGGCCCTGTTGTTGACCTACTATGTTTCTCATAACAGTAGGAGATGTAGTGAACCAACCAGCGTGAAAGCATCAGTTTGGTGACCGGCTACGGACCGTTGGCAAAGGACACAAAGAGCTGATCAGACTTCCTGTCCCTTGGTTCTAGCTAGTTAACATCTGAGAGCCCTGTGCACATCCAAGGAATGAAGCAGATCTCACTCCTGTTGAGTGCTCGGGTAGTGAGACCGGGAGCTGAACTGACTGATTCAAAGTGAGCTCGAAACCACTTTCGTAAGAACTTCGGATTGGTAGAGATCAAACTTGTCCTTGTGGGAAAACAAGGCAGGGTTCTTACACGAAAGTGCTTGAAGCTCTGAAATGCACCTTGCCAAAAGTAATTGCTACCAAAAGCAGAGTTTTCCAGGAGAGTAAACGAGCTCAATTTCATAGCTCGGCTCGAGCGGTTGGAAGGAAAGCTTCTCCAGGACAGACAGGAGATCCCAAGGAGGAACAGGGTCTCTGATGGGAGGTATGATGTGGAGAAACCGCATAAAAGGCTTTGAAACCTCCATCTGAGACACCGTCTTACCGACACAGGTAAATGGTAAGCAGAGATGGCGGCCAGGTGTACCTTGATGGAGGAAGAGCTGAGGCCTTTCTCGTGAGAGAAAGCAAGTATTCTAGGATGGTATTAACCGGACAGACCAATGGATCTACTTGTAAGCTGTGACCCCAAATGCAAAAGCGTTTCCACTTCTGAGGAGAAAATCTAATACGGTGGAGAAAGAAAGGCAGTCGGTACTAGCGAAAAAGCTGAAAGACTAAGCCTGACCGTGCAGCAGGCAAGAACTGGAGCACGTGGGAACTCCTCCTTATATAGGGAGACGTCGGGGTGGAGCTCACTTTGGTGGGGGCGCTCCCACGTCGGTACTAGTAGTGAAAAATCTGCGGAACTGCTGCCAGGTGGCGCCAGTGCTCAATGTGTAACCTGCTCCAAGAGCTCTCCTCGAAGTAAGATCTGGGAAGTTTTTGCGTTGTATTGGGAGGCAAAAGGTTGAGTGCGGACGCCCACATCTTAGGAGAGAGATTCTGCCACTTCTTGATTTAATTCCCATTTGTGAGTTAGGGTCCGAGACCTGCTGAGACTGTCTGCCAGGACATTCTGAATGCCTGGAACATGCACGGCAACTAGGGCCAGATCGTGCTGGACCACCCAGTTCCACACCTGCATCACCTCCCTGCACAGGGGTAAAGCGAAGTTACCCTTGTTTGTTGACGTACTAAACTACTGGACGTCCATTTGACCAGCAGTGATCCTTGGGAAGTAGGGTCTAAGCATGACAAGACCGCCCTCATCTCCAGAATGTTGATGTGTAATGATGCTTCCAAGTTGGACCACAGTCCTTGAGCTTGGTGCTCCCCTAGATGTGCTCCCATCCCATGTTTGATGCATCTGTAGTTAGGGATGCCAAAGGAGCTGGGCTACTGAAAGGAAGACCCAAGAAAAGGCTGTGGGGTCCCTCCACCACAGCAATTCTTTCTGAGCTGCTAATGACACCAGAATCGAATGGTCCAGGTCATCTAGGAGTTGATCCACTGCACCTGCAAGGACCACTGAGTAACTCTCATGTGGAGCCTCGCCAGGGGAACAGTGGTGATGCCATCAGGCCAAGAAGGCGGAGGATCTCCCAGGCTGGGATGGTCCTGGACCGAAGCCACCCATGAAGCCTGACGGATCAGGGTCTCCACCCTGTCTGGAGGAAGGAAGGTTCTGCATTGGGCCATATCCAAAACCGCCCCAATGAATTGTAGTCTATGGGACAGGGTCATGGATGACTTGGGAATACTGACTGTAATCCCAGTATGCCAAAGAGGTCCAGTTTAAAGGAGAAAGCCACCAGTAAAGAGTCCCTGGATGGGGCTGAAATCAGCCAGCGTCCAGGTAAGGGAAAGGCCACAATACAGCGGCATAAAGAGGCCGCCACTGTCTCCAGACACTTGGTAAACACCCAAGGTGTCGAGGACAGACCAAAAGGGAGTGCCGAAACTGGAAGTGCTTCCCTTGGAACTAGAACCACAGGAAATAGTGGTGGCTGGGGAAGATCAGGAAGTGCAGATGAGCATCCTGCATGTCCAGAGCGCACAACAGATGATTCTCCAGAAGGAGTGGAAGAAGACTCTGCAGCGTCAGCATCCAGAACTTTTGTACTCACAAACCGATCGAGGCTGCTCAAGTCGAGAATGGGTCTGAAGTCTCTCCTGTCTGTTTTGGAACCAGGAAAAACGGGAGAGAACCCTGCCTTTGCCAGAGGGGAACGACTCTCTATTGCTTCCTTGAGCAACAGGCTTTGAAATTGTTCCTGAACGAGAAGAGCCTGATCCCTGGAGTAAGAAGACCTTTATGGAGATTCTGGAGGAATTTCCAGAACCTCTATAGTGTGTCCTACGGACACGGTTGCAGGACCCATGCATCGGAGGTTATTGCCTTCCATTCCTGCACAAGGCGGCGAACCTCCCACCCCACCTGCTCCTCGCTGTGAGACTGCAGAGTTAGTGGGGATAAGTAGTCAGGAAGTGGCAGGATGTTCAGGGAAGGACCTTCTGAACGTCTCTGGTTTTGGAGGCCTGAGGTGGGTGGAACCCGTGGCCATGCGTTTGCCCTGGTGTCGAGCTGGGGCCTTCGAAGAGCTGTTGCTGCTGTTGAGTGCCTGATCGGTACACGGACCTTACTGATCTTAGGCGAGACCTCTGTCCTGAAGATCAGTAATAATGTCTTTAGTGTCCCCACCAAAAAGCACCGAGCCCGGAAGAGGAGTTCTGAATCGCAGACTGTACCTCGTTGGCAAGGCCAGAGATGCGGAGCCAGGTATGCCACCTTAAGGCAACGGCAGTTGCTGAGGCACGAGGTACAGAATCGCCGGAGTTGTATGTGACTGCAAGCATGCCTACAGGAGAAGTGAGAGGCAAAGATCCTGGCAAGCTCCTCCATGAGGCTCGAAGGATCCATAGCCTGGACTCCGCCTCTAGCCTGGGCAAGGTAGCTTTTGGTGTGACACCATGTGGTCCACATAATTAAGGACAAGCGCACATGTGGCCGAGCGTAAACCTTCCTGCCAACTGATTCATCTGCCTCGACTTTTGTCAGGAGGAGAGGTGCTCATGTGCTTGGGCACAGACGACGGATTATGAGAAGCTGAAGTGATGACAGAGTCCGCTCTTGGGATGCATCTTAAGAAAGGAGTTTCTTCGGTTCCCGTACACCCTGTCCTCCCTCTTGGGGACAGCCAGGAGAGAATGAGGCATCTGCCAGACCGTAGGGGTGCCTATCCATGGAGGCTGGGACCCAGGACAGAGATTCTATGTCAGGTGCTTGGCTAGTCTCTGTCTCAAGGGTCCTGATCCTCCGACTCCCAGTCGAAAAAGATCCTCCATGGACCTTAATAGATTTGAGAAAGCAGGGTCCTCCGGGGCGGGGGACTTGGGAGAAACCTTGCCTTTTGGACCCGCAGATTCCTCTAAAACATCCTCTGCTGACTCGTCGGCATCCTTGTCCCTATCATCATCATCTGCCCCTCGTCTGAAGACCATGAATGTCCGGAGGACAACGGTTTAACGTGCGTCCCGAGACATGAACCGTGGAAGGTGAGGAGCTCCTCGGGGCGGAAGTCTGGGAGGCGTGGATGGGGAGTCTACTCTCCAGATCTAATACTTACTCCAAGTCGCCCCTGCCACCAAGACTGGATTAAAGTCTTGAAATCCGTGTAGCTGGAAGTGGTGGAGGAGGAGGAATTACCGTGAGTGGGGTAGTAATACCCTGGTAACCCTGGAAGTGGTAACCTGAGTAGGGATTGTAGCCAGGTAATACTGTTCCAGGAACTCCAGTCAGGAGGAGGACCAGCCAGGTAGTGGTCCCCAGGGTACCCGGTAAGTAGTGTGGAGACAGTGCACGGGGTCTGAATCAATCCCCGTCGTCAGGGGCTGATGGTGCGAACCCACGCTGGATCCGCCGTGTGTAAATCGGTGGTGGGGGTCTGGCATAGCCAATGTCAAGGGTACAGATGTTGGGACCGGCACTACCGGTCTGGCACAGGAAGGGATCGGCGCGGAGGGGCTGGCGATGGGGCCGGATGAAGAGGACCTGATAGAGGGACTGTGTCTGGCACTGGAGCCAACGGCTGGGGCAGACCACGGGCCCAGGCTGAGGAACAGTCGTCGGAGGTTCCAGCGTCGGGTTGAGAGTCACTGGATCCGGTGGCATCAGGACTGGAATAGTCGCTGGCTCTGAAGGATCACACCAGATGTATAAGGAGGGCCACCACTGTAAGATCAGACGGCCGAGAGGGCCTCCTGCCCCATGACCCCGTCAGGCGTGGGACTGACCCCAAGGAAGGGACTTCATCTCGAGGGCCCAGTGCTATCCTCACCAGAGGTACCCGCCTGAGGAGGGAGGGAGGGTACTGGCGGGGAGAAGAGTGGAGAAGGCAGTCTTCCCCTAGTTCTGCCGGACATTGGGTAAAGGTGCTATTAGGCCCGATGGGAGAACCACGCCTGAGTGGCCATCGGAGACTGGCGTCTTACCAGACAAAGCCAGGCGGACGGGGAGGTCCCCTGCTGACTTCTCGGCTGTGAGCGGGTGGGTCCCTGAAGGCTGGGGAGCCGACTTACCGGTGGCTGGGTGGGCCCTGGAGAAGCCGGGGCCAACTTAGCGGCTGTGGTGGTGCGGTCGATGGAGGAGCCTGGAAGCTGGGGTTGACTTGAACCTGCCAACATCAACTGTTGCCACATTAGGTCCTCGTGCGTCGACGCAACTTGCGTCAAAGCCTCTCCTTATCTGAGGAGGATGAGAAAGGATAATGGCGGCACTGTTTTTTGAACGCTTATGCGATTTCCTCGGCCTACCAGTCGAGGGTTTCGCAACCCAGACCTCCTCTGTCCGGGGATCGACGGGGTGCCTAGAGGGGGGCCGGATACTGGTGGCTCCTCTGGGTCGAGGGCAGAGACTGTGAAGAGGTTCCAGCAGACTGAGTCTCCTCCTCAGTAACACAGAAACATAAAATCTGATGGCAGATAAGGACCACTTGGCCCACCTAGTCTGCCCATTTCCTTACCTAACAGATAAGCTGCAGATCCTAGTTAACCAACAGCCTACTTCCTCCTACCCCTCCGCTAGAATTACCTTATGTCTGTCCCATGCATTCTTGAATTCCCCACTGTTTTTGACTCTACAACCTCTTCAGGAAGGCTGTTCCATGCATCCATAACCCTCCCGTGAAAATATTCTTGTAGGGACATGGATATGTTGTTCATCCACACTTACTGGCAGGTTCCTTGCGCTTTAAATCTTGCGGAAGGTCTTAAGCTGGCTCCTCCCACCCACCCAGGTGGTAAAACTCGCTCCGTCCCATGGCGCTAGATCTTCCTTACTGCTTGGAAGCTCAGGTTCCCTCCTTAGCGCTCGTTTTCCACTGGTTCCTGGAAATTTTGGTCTTGAAACCAATTGGAAGTTTTCTGAAACTTGATCTTCTTCTTCTTCACTCTGGCGATGGCTCATTCGTTTTCTGGCTCTCGGGCGCCCGGCTAATTCCTCCAGGAAAGACCGGCGCTCACGTCGTTACTGCCTTGACTTGGATCACGATCCTCAACTTTGCAATTTTGTTGCCCTTTAGGCCAGCTCTCTGGAGGATCGCGCAGCCCGTTGAGGCTCGGCGACTGAAATTTTACCGCCTGGAGAGAATTCCTCGGGAGACTCGGGCAGTGTCACGTCGGCTGTCTCCAGCTGAGCAGCTCGATCTTTCCTCCGGGGAGGCGGCTGCCTTCCTCTTCCTCAGTTGCGGCGCCATCCCGCCTCCTTGAGTTCTCCTCATGCAGCTTCGCTCAAGGAGCTCGCCAGTCCCTTTCCCTCGAAGGGAGAGGGACTCGGGACCGTCCTCGGCCAAGTCCAAGGAGTCACAGGCCAAGTCCCTTCATCGGCGCTGAGGGAGCAGGAGAGTTCCCCTCCTGCTGGCCGATGTTCAACTTCGGTTGGGATGCGCTCTGGCCGCTGGCCTCACGGTGTCCCCGCCAGGTCAGCCGGCCAGGATTCCCGTCGACGTTGTCGAGTCTCTCGACCGTCTATTTGGGCAGATTTCGCTAGAGCGCCATCCCTTCGCGGTTCCCCGGCGGAGGCTGAAGTTCTGCCTGCACCTTTGGGTCCACAGACCTCGGCCCTTTCTTCTGAGCCGAGGGAGGAGCAGGCCGCCCGCTCCTTCCAGGCCCGCCTCGGTTCCCCGAGGATTCGAGGTCTCGGTCCCTCCTCTTGGTCTAGCTGCTCTACGCCCGACCTCGGCGTTCTCGGTCAGGGGCACCCCAGCCAAGTGGCATTGCTGTTCTTCCTCGCCCCTCGATGAGGAGTGGCTTCGGCGTCGGCTGGCGCCGACAGCATGCAGGAGTTTATGGGCAGCAGGTGTTGTTGTCCGGGAATCAATCGACCCCGATTCATTCTCCGGCTAGTGTACTGCCGCCCGATCGACCGACTCAACCACTCGAGGTGCCCTCTCCGAGGCCGGTTGCTCGCCTGATCCCTGCTGCCCCCCGTCCTCTGTGGAACCCAGGCGGGTCATGACCTGTCCCACAGGTTATCTGTTCCCCTCACTCCTGCCCGAGCAGGACGAAGAGTGTCTCAGGCCTGAGGCAGCTTTTGCAGACCCTCGGGCCAGGAATTGACTCTCTATGTTCCCTAGCGGGAGAACCCAGGGTCTTCTCCGAACATTCCGGGACGACAGCCCATCGTCCTTCATGGGTCTGCTCCAGCTCATCTCGAATTCACCGGGATGCAGCTCAAGCCCGTTCCAAACGGGCCCCTTACCCCTACGGAGATTCTAGACTGAAGGGGTTTACCCTCGGAGGCCTTCCCAGTGGCTGAGGCTATTGTGGGCCTGGCCTTGGAGCTCTGGCGGCGCCTACTTCCTGCCCTCGCCTCAGCCAGGATGGCCAGGAAGTACTCTGTCCCTGTCGGTTCTCTGTTTGGTTCTGGAACACCCCTCGGCTGAGGGGTTAGTTACCGACAATGTTTTCCAGTGTTCTGGAAGCTTAGGGATATGGATAGGCCCCTGACAAGGAGTCCAAAAGGATGGACTTATGTCGGGCGCAAGGTTTCGCTGCATCCTCCCTAGGCCTCCGTCAGGCCAGCCTCAGCTGCACTGATGGCACATTTCTCCCATGCCTCTTGGGCTCCTGGACGAGGTCCTCCCTCATCTCCGGCCGACCTGCGGACCACGGTCCGGCGGAGTGCGGGACCAGGTAGGGCGGTGGCAAAGCAGCAGCCCAGACGGCTCTGGATCTAGGAGACGCCTGTGCCAGATCGGTGGCGGCCGCAGTGGCCATGCGGTTATCCTCTTCTTTGGAAACTCAGCACGAGTTGGCGGACATCCCTTCTTGGGACTGACCTTTTCGGCCCTGGGTGGAGGACACCTCCAGGGGTCCGAGAAGTCCGATGCCACTCCGGACTCGGTCACTCCTGCCAGGAGGGACAAGGGCAGCCGACAGCCTCTCGTAAGCCCTTTGCCCCGGTTCCTGTGGCTCGATCGGCCCAGAACGAGGGCCAGCAGGCATCGCTGGGCGGCCTGACTCAAACCAGCGTCTTCCTCTAAAGGAAGCAGGCAGGTAAAGGCCGAGGCTCCCTCGGCCTCTTCCTCCCCAAGCCTGCTCAGTGATGGGCTGGGGCACTGTCCCTGGCCCGTCACCCTACCGGGTTCCCCGTGGGGTGACGGCTCCGCTCTCCTCCTCCCTTGGTCCGCTTCCTGGACCTCTAAGGGTCGGAGGTGCTAGGGAAGGCCCTGTCTTGGATTCAAGCAGGTCCCACCTCTCGAGCCATTGCCCCATGGGGATCTTGGGGTCCTCAGTCTCTTCGTCGGCCCGCTGAGCCGACTTGCCTAGCCCTCTAATTAGAGGTAATCAGGAAGGCTGTGGATCCTACTTTTGACCCTGGGTTCGTGTCCAGGTATCCCTGGTCTCATACGGACGGGGCTTGCGCCCATTCTTCTGCACGCCTGGATGGTCTCTCTGGCTTAGATATCCCATCCTTGGAACAGGCGTCAGGCTCGCTCCTGGACCTCCAGGACGCGCCTCCCTCGTTCCGTCTGTTTCGGGGAGACTCCTCCTTTCCTAGCGGGGATCTCCTTTCAGTTCCAGGCCAGGCCTCCGGTCTCGGCCCAGCAGCTCTGCAGCATTGAGGGCCCGGGCGTAACCCCACCCGGATGGCGGCCTGACTTCAACCTTTCCAGGCGGAAGGGGTCGATCCAAGTTCTGGGTCTCAGGCGGGTCTCCTGTTATCGGAGCCACTTTGGAACTCGTGCCTTAGCGGGTGATCCTTCTTGGGACCAGGCTCGACTCTTGAGTCCGACCTCGGCTCCCGGCGGACAGGACTGAGGTTCTTCCTCCCTTACCTGGTCAGGTCTGGCCGGGCAATTGTGCCCTGCGGGACCTCCTGCTCCTCCTGGGCCTCGGTGGCCGGCTCCAGCATGGTCTGTTTCATCGTTCCCCTTGGGGACTGGCCAGCCAGCGGTCACAGTGCTGCGTTCCTGGACCAGTTCGTGACTACGGCCCAGGAGTTAGGGAACTCTCCTTCGGACCGTTCCAATTCTTGCAGGAGTGCATCCTGTTCGCCTGCCCGAGTCAACGGTCTCGCCGACCAATGCTTCTCGGATGGGTTGGGGTGCCCATCAAGGGAATACAGAGTGCTCCGCCTCTGGTCCTCTCGAAGTCCCAATGTCTTCCTACCGCTGGAGTACACGGCGGTCCGCTTGCTTGCACGGCTTGCTCCGTTTGTCACGGGGTCCAGTGGTTTAAGTCCAGGCGGACAACACCACGACCATGTACTCCTACCCCGCCAGGCTTGGACGAGCCCCTGCACCTGTAAGGAGGTTCTCTGTATTGGGTCTTTCGTGCAGCTGGAGGTGGTTTCCCTAGCCATTCGATGGCGGGAGCCTCCAGCACCCTGGCTGATGCCCTAAGCCGGGCATAGGCTGCGCCTCATGAGTGGTCTTCCTGCCGGAGGTAGCACAGAATCTTCTCCTCCTTCCCTACAGGGAGAATGTGAGGCCGAGACTGTCTCATGCCGCCCCTCAGCAAGGTTTGCTGTAGGGGATGCCACGAGTCGCGGACCCCGGCCTCTTCCACACCTCTCAACCATTTCTCTTGACCCACGGGCAAGGCGAGGAGGGACTAGGCAGGCAATGCTGGTAGCACCAGACTGGTTGGCCAGCTCTGGTATCCAGCTCTCCTCAGTCTCAGCCCCAGGCTCGGCGGGCTTCCAGCCCAGCCAGTCATGATCTCTGTTTTCAAGAGGGTTTTCCATCTGGAACTTCAATCCCTGCACCTGAAGGCCTGGTCCTGTGCGGCTAGGGCCAGGCCTGGGTCCTCGGCAAGGTCCTCGACGTTTCGAGGCGTCCTGCCAGAGTCGGCCAAACATGCTCGCTTTCAAATGGTAGAGTTCTCCATTTGATGTTGAGACAGGGCCGGGCCCCTCTCCCGTCCTGGTGAACATTCGGACCATCTGCGGTCCGTTCCTTTCGAACTGGGCTTGGCCGACGACCCTCGGTGCTTCTGTTGGCCACCCCTGTCTTCGGGCGCGGGCGGAAGGCAGTCAGTGTGCAGAAAGGTGGTCTGGCACTTTTCTAGGCCTCGATCCACCTCCCCTTTGGGAGAGTATCCCCATTTCTGTGGGATCTTCGCTGGTATGGGCTTAGCTCACGGGCAAGCCGCTTGAACCTCTGCACAGGTGCGAGTTCCCCACCTGTTGTGGAAGAACACCTTCTTGGGGCTACTCTGCCATCCAGAAGGAGGGAAAGTTCCAGGTGCTCCTTGAATCTCCCTATCTGGTCTTTCACAGGGACAAGGTTGTCCTGCGCCCACCAAGTTCCTTCCGTTGGCGGAGTTTTTTTCCTATCCGGAATTGCCTCCTGGGGTTCTCCCATTCATGCCTCGGAGGCCGTGTATAGTTCCTTTGGGACCCTATTTAAACGCCGCCTACCAGGGAGCGTGGGGCTGAAGTTCAGGAGGTTCGCACAGCTGTTTGCCATCTATGCTGAAGCCGCACCTGGCAGACCTGCAGCCAAGCGGACGACAGTGGGTGGGTCACCTCTGCATAGGTCTCCGCTATAGGTGGGCGGGCATGGAGCCTCCCAGAGGGATAAGTGGTCATTTACCCGCCCCTTCCGCTGCATCGGTGGCTGCTTCCGAGGATACTCCGGTTCAGGATATCCACGGGGCTTCTACCTGGAAGCAGGCTTTACCGTTTCCCTTCCACATCGACCTTGGGTCATGCCGGATGTTGGTCGGGCCTCGGTTCTCCAGTCTTTTACCTAAGTAGGGGTGTGTGCCTTGCCTCCCTCCTCCCCAGGAGAACTGCTAGACTCTGCCAATAAGTGTGGATGAACAACATATCCATGTCCTAGAAATACAGGTTACTCACCTGTAACAGGAGTTCTAGGAATGGTATATGTTGTTCATCCTACATCTCCACCTGACACTCGACTCGACGCCAACCTGGCTTCCAGCGGGCCATCTGGCGTCATGGGGCGAAGCCAGAGTTTTACCACCGGGTGGGTGGGAGGAGCCAGCTGAAGACCTTCCGCAAGATTTAAAGCAGCAAGGAACCTGCCAGTAAGTGTGGATGAACAACATATACCATTCCTAGAACTCCTGTTACAGGTGAGTAAAGCACAGTTACACAAGAACTTACGTAACAGTAGATCTTCAGAACAGCTCTTGCAGCAGGTAACACCAGTAGGACTGAAGCTGGCAGGCATCAGGACCCCACGAATTCTTCTAGCTAGCTATCTTCAGCGGGACACCCCGACGTCAGTCCCGCCTCCGGCGTCAGGTGTAGTATATAAGGGGCGGTCCGTGATTCCCCAGTTCTCCGCCGGAGACTTCCGCAGAGGACTACATCAAAATGGGAGACCGAGGATCTACCATCAGAAGACAAAAGGCGTAAACCCCTGCCAAAGGCTCGGAAAGCCATGCCTCCTCAAGGGGAAGGTGGGCGGAAGGTACCTGCTGCAAGAGCTGTTCTCGAAGATCTACTGTGCACGGTAAGTTCTTACGTAACTATACTATCTTACTGAGATACAGCTCTTGCAGAGTAACACCTAAATAGGACTGATTTCGAGCAATAATGCTTGTAAGCATTCTGGGAGGAGGAAACTAGGAAAATCCATACCAAGTCCTGACTCAGGACAGGAGACCCTGTAGCACGGCCAGGCGAAACTGGCTCTTAATGAGGCAATGTCCAGGCTATAATGCCTGATTAAAGTATGCACAGAGCTCCAAGTGGCTGCAGCACAAATGCGAGGAGGAGGCGTTAAGAAGTGCTGCAAAGGTAGCCACCCCCTAGTGGAATGGCCCCGGACTGGTACCGGGAGGGGTTTCTGCTTTGTATCATAGCAGTATGATATACACTGGACAAGCCAGTGAAAGGGACTGCGTCGATACTGGTTGGCCCATCATCCTCACCAAAGGAAACGAAGAGTTGCTCGATTTATGAAGCTGTTTAGTCCTGTTCAGGTAATACCTTAGACAGTGGTGAACATCCAGGGTGTGGAGCAGCGCTTCTCCCTATTAGAATATTCAGGGAAATATACAGGCAGGTCAATGTCCTGATTGAGTGAGTGCAGAGACCACCTTAGGCAAGAACTAGGATTCGTCCTCAGGGACACTCTGTCCTGGTGGAAAATCAAATAAGGTTCCTTACACATGAGGCGTGAAGCTTGGAAATTCTCCTTGCTGACTTAACAGCAACTAAAATAATGTTTTCCATGACAGGAAGCACAGCTCGCAATCCAGCAGCACGTTCAAAGAGGGAAGCGTGAGTTGTTCCAGGACAAAGAGTAAATCCCATGGGAGGAACAGGGTCCTTAATGGGTGGCTAAGAGTATAACACCCCTCTCAGAAAGTCTCGAGAAGCGTTAAGTTGTGCCACTGTGAAGCTGTCCCACGAAGTGGTAAGCAGAAAGAAAAGAGGTGCACTTTTAATAGAGAAGTAGGCGAGCCCCTCGAATGGAAAAGGGAGAGCAGGTATTCTAACATAACTTTCACGGGCAACCCGGGGAAAGGCCGGCGTGCTTGAACCCAAGCCAAAAACGGCGCCCATTTCATGGTGTACGTCCGTATGCGTTGCTGGCTTACTGCAGCATGAAGAACTTCCGCCTACCTCTTACGAGACCCGTGTTGTAAAATGGCTATGTCTCTAGGAGCCATGCATGCAGGTTCAGCGAGCGTAAGTCCAGGTGGACCAGGAACCTTCCTCCTGAGACAAGAGATGGGAGCTGAAGACAACGGGACCCAGAGGTTCCGGACAGCTGCGTGAGCAACGAGAACCAGATCTGCCTGGGCCAGAAGGGTACCAGGATCAATGTTACGTGCTCCCTGCGTAGTTTGAGAAGAACTCTCTGGATCAATGGGAAGGGAGGGAAGGCATAGAGGAATCTGTTTGCCCAGGAGGGACAACGTCTGCGCCAGAAAACACCAGGCCCTGGATCTAGCGGGCAGAAATTGGGCAGTTTGCGTTGGATGGGGAAGTGAATAAGTCCAGTTCTGGAGTGCCCATCGAAGAAACAGATCCTCTGCAACCTTGAAGAAGTTCCCACTCGTGGACCCTGGCCTGGGAATGACAGCTCAGGCCGTCTGCGGTGTGTTGTCCCTCCGGGAGCAGTGAACTGCAAAAGGTTTCGCCTGTCGGATTACCCAATCCCACACTCTCGCCACTTCCCTGCAAAGGGGTAGAGTGTGTGCCTCCTTGGTTTGTTGAGGTAATACATCACACGTTATTGTCTGTTTGGAGCAAAAAGAGTATTCGCGGGATCTCTGACTGAAAGCCTGCAGGAGTAAGGACAGCCCTCTCCCAGAATGTTGATGTGGAGATGTAGCTTCTTGAGGAGTCCACGTTCCTGGGACCTCACCCATTTGGTGTGCTCCGCACCCAGGCCCTGAGACGCCTGTGGAAAGAATCACCTCTGGGGACGGCGTCCAGAACGGCACACCCAGGAGAGTGTACCTGGGTCCAGCCACCACTGCCAGTCTCAAATCACGGCATTAGTGATTCTGACCCGGCTGCGCATGGTCTTGCCTTTGGTCCCACTGCACTTTGAGCATCCACTGAGTTACCGCATGTGGAGCCATGGCCAAAGGACGGTTGGAAATGGCCAGCCATGTGTCCAAGCAAACGAGGACCACTCCTGGCAGGGCAGTCTTCTTCAGAGAGGTCCCTGATGAGGGATTTGATCGTTCCACTCTTCGTCGGGAAGAAATGCTTTCCCTTGGACGGTGTCCAGAACTGCGCCTATGAACTGCAGCTTCTGTGACAGTACGAGAGAGACTTCGTAATTGATTAGGATGCCCAGAGACTGGAACAGATCCTGGGTGCTCTGGATAGCTACAATCAACGCCTCTCTGGAGGCGGCCAGGAGAAAGCAATCGTCCAAGTCACGTGGGAACACATAGTGGCCTGTCTCCCTAAAGATGCTGCCACGACTGCCATGCACTTGGTAAAGACACTGGGGGCCGATGACAGTCCGAATGGAAGAGCTCGGAACTGAAAATGGTGGCCGCAGAAACCGTAACAGGAACCTCCTGTGCGCTTTGAGCCACAGGGATATGCAGGCGCCTCGCATGTCTAGGGACGCTTAAGAAGCCCTGCTTTAGCATGGGAATGAGACCTGAAGGGTCACCATGCGAAATCGTTTGTAGGCGACCGATGTATTTAGGTAGCTGAGGTCCAAGATTGGACGGAGTTCCCTGTTTTCTTCGAACCAGAAAAGTGGGAATAGTATCCGGATCCTATCTGGTTCTCTGGAACATAGTCCACCGCTCCCTTCTGCAGGGGCTTGAGTATTTCTTGTCTGATAAGCAATTTGTGCTGACCAGTAACGGGAGAGAAGAGGAGGCCTCGAGGGTGGTTTGTCTACGAATTCTATAAAGTGGCCTTTTGACCAATTGAAGAACCCACCTGTCGGTGAATTATGGACTGCCATCCTGGCAGGTAATGCATAATATGACCCCGACCTTGATGTCCCGTTGATCCTGAGGGGCGGGGCACGGAAGGTCAGGCTGTGGCAGTGGAGGGCCCGCGGGCTGAGCCAGTTAGCTGGACGCTGACTTGCCCAGCAGGCTTCTTCCTGGGCTCTGGAACCGGAGCCCTCTGTTGTGGACGGCGGGACTGTTGTCTCTGTGTCCGTCCCACGAAAACGGATTTGGTTCCTACGAAGGAACTAAGCCTCGGTCGGTACATTGCCTGGACCGACCTCACCATATCCCGGCCTCTTGGAGCTTGGTGAGAACCTTCTCAGAGGTTCACCAAAGAGAACTTCTCCTTCGAAAGAGGCATCCATGATGTTCTTCTGGACGTCCGGGAAAATCCAGAGACACGGAGCCATGAGTGTCTCTGAGGCATACGCCTGAAGCTGCCGCTCTGGCCGAGGAGTCCGAGGAATCATACGCGGCTCGCAGCACCTGGGTTCCACGTCGAACCCGAACAGAGGAGTTGCAACATCTCCTCCTTCTGGCAATTTCTCTGCCAGATCCAGTCCCTGTTCCACAAGGCATTTTGGAACTGCACCATGTGAGTCAAGTAGTTCAGGGATCTGATGGCGCAAGTAGCGGAAGCATACGTGCGCCTACCCATAGCGATCCAGCTGTTTGGACTCAGAGTCCGGTGGCAGGGTGCTCAAATGTTGCGGTCTCTGGGACCCGGTCATGAGAGGCTGTTCTGCCCAGAGAGTCGGGCTAGAGGATGTTGAGCCAAGTACTGATCCTCCCTAGGAGCCTTGTACAGGCGGCAGCTTTTCGGCATCGGCCGGGACGCAGTGTGGACGCATGCTGCCTTGGTGACATCCACAAAGTGTCCACCAAGGGTGGTACCACCACAGGCTTAGGATCCTCTGCGAAGATACCTGGCGAGGCGTAGTCTCTGGGTCTAATTCTTCCGCATCCCAGCCCATGTTCTCTTGGATATGTCTCATGATCTCTGAGAATGATGGGTCATCCGGAGGAGATCTAGGAAGCTCACGTGGGTCCGGAGGGATGAGAAGGGAGAGGGGATCTGGATCCTGCCGAACTCCGATCCTGTATCCTCCGTCGGAAGCGAGCAGCGGCGTCTTCTGGGTCTCTTAGGACTGGGTGACCCTGAAGAAGATCTAGACGGAGTTTTCCTTTATCTGATCTCCCTGGAGGGTCCGTAGGTTCCTGGGGAGAAGGTACTCACCTGCTGCCCTGGACGAGAAGGGGCACGAGGAGCCAGAGGGGTCGCGAGGTGGCGGAGGAGGAGGAGGAAGAGGAGGAGGTGTGGGAACCATATCCCTTTTAATGGTATCCCACCAGTAAGTAAAGCTCCTTAACCTCAAAATGGAAAGGCCCGACGATGGACTGGGCGCCAGTGGCCGGTCAGTCGGGTTCCAGCGCCGGCTCCTCAGGTTGTGGGGAGGTTCCCTGGGAGTGCGACAGGACCGGGTTCGCCCGCCTGGTCCTCGGGCTGCATCAACTCCACCTCCGTGATAGTCTCCTGACCGTCCACGGTGGGAGGCGTCGAGGTCCTCTCTCTACAGAACAGATCGCGGACGTCGGCCCCCTGCCGGACGACTGGAGAGGCGAGGCCCTGACGGGACGGGCGCCTGGCGTCGGCAGCTCCTGGGACCTGTGATGAGAGGCCGACGCCGGACGGGCCGGCGCCGGGTCCGACGGCTTCTTAGAGGTAAGCTCCTTGGTCTTCTGCTGGGGAGGAGGAGACAAGGAGACAGACCTGACGCCGGGTTCGGAATGGCGGGAACCCGACTTGTGGTGATGATGACGTCCCAGACCCACCAGGGCTTTGGAAGAAGATGACCAAGAGGCCTGGAGGTCTTGGCCTGTGAGGAGGAAAGAGGAGCTCGGAAGGTCTTCACCGCAGCGGGGGAGGCTGAGAACGGGCACGGGAGGCGAAGCGGTTGGACTGGAGCCGGAACTACGGACTCAGAGGCCCTAGACGGGACCTGGATGGAACCCTCTCCTGTGCTTTTCAAAGTGTTTCTGGGCCTTCTCTGCTGAATCCCCCTTGGGGTGTCCATGGCCTTAATCTTCTCCGAGCAGGAACGCCTGCAGGGCCTTCTGGCGATGGATCCGGGTCCGCCGTTGAATCCCTGGCTGAAAAGTGCAGGACCGTGTCGTGGTGTCTGAGCCTAGGCACCGTCACAGGCCGAATGTGGGTCCTTGAACAGGATTTGCTTCCCACAGGCGCACTTCGAGGATGGCCTTCAACGGAGGTTGGAGGGACATCAGACAGCAACTGAGCGAAGAAATGAACTTTTTCCGGAGGAAGAACTTAACCGCGTAGGGCCAGAAACGATCCGGAAGGGTCGACATGCAAGTCGACGGGCGGAAAGAATTGGGAATCTGGGCGGACCGCCCCTTATATACTACGCCTGACCGGAGGCGGTCCCCGCAGAAGACAGCTAGCTAGAAGAATTCGTGGGGTCCTGATGCCTGCAGGATTCAGTCCTAATGGTGTTACCTGCTGCAAGAGCTGTATCTCGGTAAGATCCTGTATTTCCTCAAATTACCCGAGCCGCCCCCTCATCTTCAAATTGTAACCTTGTTCTTGCACATTTGTTTTTCTGAAAGATGCTACCTCTTGGACTTTGTTGATTCCTTGAGGTACTTAAAAGTTTCTAACACCCCCCTCTCCTCCTTTCTCTCGAGTGTATACATATTAAGCTCCTTTTGTCTCTCTTAGATATTTTCTTGTGCAGACCCTGCACCATTTTGTTGCCTTCCTCTGGACAGCCTCCACCCTATCGATGTCTTTAGGAGATGGGGTCTCTAGAACTAAACGCAGAACTCCAGATGGGGTCTCCCAACTGTCTGTACAGAAGGATAACAACTTCCTGTTTTCCACTTGTGATGCCTCTCCTATGCATCCCAGTATCCCCCAGCCTCCTTACTGCCTTCACATTGCTTGCCCACCTTTAGGTCATCTGCTATAACCACCCCAGGTCCTTTTCCATTTTTGTTGTTGTCAGTATCTCACCACCCATTGTGTACTCTTCCCCTGGTTTTTGTTTCCCAGGTGCATTACTTGCACTTCTTTATGTTGAATCTAAGCTGCCATAGATTTTACCATTCCTTCAACCTTGTCAAGTCCCTTCTCATCCTTTCCACCCCACCATGTGCATCAACCCTGTTGCAGAGCTTTATGTCGTCTGCAAAAACATACTTTTCCTTCCAGTCCCTCTGCAATGTCATTTATAAAGACATTAAAAGGACGGACCCAGTACTGACCCTGCGGTACCCACTAGTAATCGAGTTACTCACCTGTAACAGGAGTTCTAGGAATGGTATATGTTGTTCATCCACACCTATTGGCAGGTTCCTTGCCGCTTTAAATCTTGCGGAAGGTCTTCAGCTGGCTCCTCCCACCCACCCGGTGGTAAACTCGGCTCCGCCCATGACGCCAGATCTAGCCCGCTGGAAGCCAGGTTGTGCGCAAAGCCGGGAGGCTGGGTGGGTCATGTGGATGAACAACATATACCATTCCTAGAACTCCTGTTACAGGTGAGTAACCTGTATTTCTAGGACATGGATATGTTGTTCATCCACACTTGTTGGCAGACTCCCTAGCAGTTCTCCGGGAGGAGGGAGGCAAAGCACACCCCTACTTAGGTATAAAGACTGGAGAACTGAGGCCCGACCAACATCCCAGCGTGACCCAAGGTCGATATGGAAGGGAAATCGGTATATGCCTGCTTCCAGGTAGGAGCCCTGCAGATATCCTGGACAGGAGAATCCTCGGAAGCAGCCACCGATGCAGCGGAAGGGCAGGTAAAATGAGCACTTATCCTCTGGGAGGCTCCATGCCCGCCCATCAATAGTGGAGACCTATGCAGGAGGTGACCCACCCACTTGTCGTCCGCTTGGCTGCAGGTCTGCCAGGTGCGGCTTCAGCGTAGATGACAAACAGCTGGCGAACCTCTCCCGAACTTCAGCCTCGCTCCCTGGGTAGGCGAGCATTAAATAGGGTCCCAATGGATACTATATACGGCCTCCGAGGCATGAATGGGATGAACCCCAGCAGAGACAATACCCGGATAGGGAAAAGACTCCGCCACCGCCTCACGGAAGGAACTGTGGGCGAGGACAATCTTGTCCCTGTGGAAGACCAGATAGGGAGATTCAAAGGAGTGCCTGAACTCTCCCTCCTTCTGGATGGCATAGTAGCCCCAAGAAGGTGTTCTTCCACAACATGTGGAAACTCGCACCTGTGCAAGGTTCGAACGGCTAGCCCGTGAGCTAAGCCCATACCAGCGAAGATCCCACAGAAATGGGGATACTCTCCCAAAAGGGAGGTGTGATCGAGGCCCAGAAAAGCCAGACCACCTTTTCTGCGTCACCGACTGCCTTCCGCCCGTGCCCGGAAGACAGGGTGACCAACAGAAGCACCTAGAGGGTCGCCGGCCGAAGCCCTAGTTCAAAAAGAATGGACCTGAGATGGTCCGAACACTCGCCGAGGGACAGGAGAGGGACCAGGCCCTATCCCAACACCAAATGGAGAACTCTTCCATTTGAAGGCGAGCATGTTTGGCCGATTCCTGGCAGGACGCTTAAAACGCCGAGGACCTTGCAGAGGACCCAAGGCCTGGCCCCTAGCCGCACAGGGACCAGGCCTTCAGGTGCAGGGGATTGAAGGTCCAGATGGAAAACCTCCCCTGAAAACAGAGATCAGGACCGGGCGGGCTGGAAGCTGCCTCGGAGCCTGGGGCTGAGACTGAGGAGAGCTGGATACCAGAGCTGGCAAACCAGTCGGGGATACCAGCATCGCCTTGCTAGTCCTACTCGCCTTGCCCGTGGGTCAAGGGAAATGGGGAGAGGCGAGAAGAGGCTCGGGGTCCACGCCTCGACGGCATCCCTACAGCTAACCTTGCTGAGGGGCGGGCATGAGACAGTCTCGCCTCATATTCTCCTGGAGGGAAAAGGACCCCCGAGGTGTGACCAGGAGGGAGAAGATCCTGTGCTACCTCCGGCAGGAAGACCACTCGTGAGGTGCAGCCTATGTCCGCTTAGGGCATCAGCCAGGGGTGCTGGAGGCTCCTGCCATCAAATGGCTAGGAAACCGCCTCCCGGCTGTGCGAAGACCCAATGCGGAGAACCTCCTTATGCAGAGGCAAGGGGCTCGTCCGAACCTGGCGGGATGGGTAGCATATGGTCGTGGTGTTGTCCGCCTGGACTTAAACCACTAGACCACGCACAAACGGAGCGAGCGGTGCAAGCTGGACCGCCTGGAGCTCCAGCAGGTAGGAAAGAAATCGGACTCCCGAGAGGACCAGAGGCGGAACACTCTGTATTCCCTTGATGGGCACCCCACCCATCCGAGAAGCATCGGTCGGAGAAGACCGCCGACTCGGGCGGACTAACAGGATGTTCTCCTGCAAGAGCTGGAACGGTCTGAAGGAGAGCGTTCCTAACCCCTGGGCTGTAGTCACGAACTGGTCCAAGGAACGCAGCACTGTGACCGCTGGCTGGCCAATCCCACTAGGGGACGATGAACCGAGGGTCCAAACAGACCACGCTGGAGCAGGCCGTCAGCAGGCCCAGGAGGTGCAGGAGGTCCCGGCAGGTGCAATTGCCTAATCAGACCTGACTAGGTAAGGGAGGAAGAACCTCAGACCTGTCCGCCAGAGTCGAGCTCGGACTCAAGAGTCGAGCCTTGTCCCAAGAAGGATCACCCGCTAAGACACGAGTTCCAACGTGGCTCCGATAAAAGGAGACCAGTCTGAGAGCAACCTAGAGGGCCAGAACTGGACCATCCCCTTCCGCCTGGAAGGGTTGCAGTCAGGCCGCCATCCGGGTGGAGTTACGCCCGACCCCACGCCACAGAAAGCTGCTGAGCAGAGACCGAGGGCCTGGCCTGGAACTTCTAAAGAGATCCCGCTAAGAAAGGAGGAGTCTCCCCAAGAAACGGACGGAACGAAGTGGGAAATCGTCCTGAAGGTCCAGGAAAGAAGCCACACGCCTCGTTCTGAGGATGGGATATCTGAGCAGAGACCATCAGGCGATCACGGATAAAGAATGAGCAAGCCCCCATCCGCTTGGGACCAGGAATACCTGGACACGAACCCAGGGTCTGAAGGAGGATCCACAACCTTCCTGATCACCTCTATTTAGAGGGCCAGGCAAGTCGGCTCAGCGGGTCGCAATGAGGCTGCAGGACCCAAGACCCCGTGGGGGCAACGGCTCGAAAGGGTGGTGCCTGCTCGCAATCTCGAGGCAGGGCCTTCCCCAGCACCTCCCACACCCAGAGGTCTGTGAAAGCGTACCAGGTGGAGGAGGGCGGAGCCAGCTCCCACGGGGAACCCGGGTAGGGGTGGACGGGCTGGGGACAGCTCCCCATAGCCCGCCACTGAGCAGGCTTGGAGGAGGAATTGGACGAGGGCTCCTGGGCCTTTACCTCCCTGCTTCCTTTTAGAGAAAGACGCTGGCTTGGAGTCAGGACACCCAGCGCAAGCCTGCTAGCCCTCATGCTGGGGTTGATGGGCCAGCTGAGCCGCAGGGGCCGGGGGCAAGGGCTTACACAAGGCTGCCGGCTGCCTTGTCCCCTCGGGTGGGAGTGACCGAGTCTGGAGTGGCATCGGACCTCTCGGTCCCTGGAGGTGTCCCTCCACTCCAGGGCCGAAAGGTCAGTCCCCAAGAAGGGGACGCCCGCCCAACTTGTGCTGGGTTTCCAATAAGAAAGAGGATAACCTCAGCCACGCCCTGTGTAGCATGGCCACTGCGACTGCCACCGACCTGGCAAAGGAATCACCTAAGTCCAGAGCAGTCTGAAGCTGCTGCTTGCCACCACCTACCCTGGTCCCGCACCTGCCGGACCGTAGTCCCATGAGGTCGGCCGGGAGATGAGGGAGCACCTCATCCAGGAGCCCAAAGAGGCGTGGGAGAATGTGCAATCAGTGCAGCCGAGCTGGCCTGTCGGAGGCCTAGGGAGGATGCAGCGTAAACTCTGCGCCGACATAGTCCATCCTTTGGACTCTTTGTCAGGGGCCTATCCACATCCGAGCATTCCCAGAACACTGGAAAACATTATCGGTAACTAATCCTCAGCCGAGGGGTGCTCTGAGAAACTGGGCAAAGAACGACAGGGACAGAGTACTTCCTGGCCATCCTGGCTGAGGACGCAGGGCAGGAAGTAGGCCACCGCCAGAGCTCCAAGGCCGGGCCTATGATGACCTCGGCCACGGGAAGGCCTCCGAGGTGAACCCTCGGTCTAGAATCTCAGTCAGGGATAAGGGGCCCGTTTGGACACGGGCTCGAGCTGCATCCCGTGAACTCCGAGATGAGCTGAAGCAGACCCATGAAGGACGATGGGCTGTCGCCCACAGATCGTTCCAGAGGACCCCGGTCCTCCCGACTGGGAACATAGAGGAGTCGACGCCGGACTCTGAGGGGTCTGCAAAGAGCTGCCTCAGGCCTGAGTCACTCTTCGTCACGAGGGCGGCCAGGAGTGAGTGACAGACAACCTGTGGGACAGGTCGTGACCCGACCGAGGTTCCACCGCTGGCAGTGAGATTCAGACGAACAACTGGCCTGGAGTGGGCACCTCGACTGCAGCGAGCGGTTGAGTCTGTCGATCGGGCGGCAGCTGCTTGCTTGACGGGAATGAATTGGTGTCGATTGATTCCCGGACAACAACAACTGCTGCCATAGAACTCTCGTAACGCCGACGCCATCTGCATCGAAGCCACTCCTCATCCGAGGAGGGAGACGAGGAAGAACGGTAATGCCACTTAACTCGGTACCCGACCGAGAGAGCGCTGAAGTCGGCGTGAGCGGCTTGACCGAGACCGAGACCGAATCCCCGGAGAAACCGAGGGAGGACCTGGGAAGGAGTGGGAGCCCGCCTTTCCTCAGCTTGAAGAAAGGACCGAGGCCTGTCGACCCGGAAGGTACAGATGTGAACCCCTCAGCCTCCGCTGTTCGGCCAAGGGATGGCGGCTCCAGCAGAAGACAGCTCAGATGACGGGTCGAGAGACTCGACAACGCCGACTGGAGTCCTGGCCGGCTGACCTGAGGGGACACCGTGAAGCCAGCGGCCTGAGCCGCACCCTCGATCGAGTTGAATGTTGGCGGCGGGGAGAGGACTCTCCGCTCCCTCCAGCGCCGACAATGGGACTTAGCCTGCGACTCCTCAGACTTGGGCAGAGAGGCAGGTCCTGAAGGTCCTCTCCCTTCGAGGAAAGGGACTGGCGAAGTCCTTGAACGAGCTGAATGAGGAGAACTCAAGGATAGTGGGATAAGCGCCACGACCGGGGGGGCAGACTTGACGCCGCCCCTCCATGGAGGAAAGAAGATCGAGCTGCTCAGCCGAGACAGCTGACGCGACACTGCCCGATGAGTCTCCAAGAGTTTTCCGTGCGGAAAAGTTTCAGGTCACCCAAGCCCGAATGGGCGCCACGATCCTCCAGTGAGCTGGTCGAAAGGGCACAGCAAAATCGCAAACTTGCGATCATGATCCAAGTCGAGGCAGTAGGCGCCGTGAGTACGGGTCTTTCCTGGAGGAATTAATCGGGCGCCCGGGAGCCGAAAACGAATGATTCATCGCAGCAGCGAGAGAAGAAGATCAAGTTTAGAAAAACTTCCAATTAAATTGGAGAGACTGAAAATGTCAGGAACCAGTCGAAAGCAGAGCGCTAAGGAGGGAACCTGAGCTTCCAAGCGTAAGGAAGATCTGGCGTCATGGGGCGGAGCCGGAGTTTTACCAGCTGAGTGGGTGGGAGGAGCCAGCTTGAAGACCTTCGGCAAGATTTAAGCGGCAAGGAACCTGCCAATAAGTGTGGATGAACAACATATCCATGTCCCTAGAACCCCCTTCTTCACTGTGGACTCCGTTTACTATTACTCTCTCGTCCTGTTGTCCAGAAAATGTTTTACCCAGGCTACCACCCTGGGACCCACTCCCAGGCTAGCTAATTTGTTAATTAATCTTTAGCGGACTGTGTCAAATGCCTTGCTAAAGTCTAAGTAGACCATGTCCACAGCCCTCCCTGGTCTACTATTTTGGTCACCCAGTGAAAGAAATTGATTAGATTCGTCTGACATGACCTTCCCACTGTGAATCCATTCTGTTTTGGGTCCAGTACCCCACTGGCCTCTAGGTACTCAACAATTCGTTCCTTCAGAAGTGAGTCCATCATTTTCCCTACCACTGAGGTCAAACTGACTAGTCTATAGTTTCCTGCCTCTGTCTAGCTCCCACTTTTGTGAAGGGGAATCACATCTGCCCTCCTCCACTTCTCAGGTACCACACCATCCTCCCATGATTTGTTAAAAAGGGTAGTCAATAGTGTTACCAATTCTCCTCTTAGTTCTTTTAGAATTCTGGGTGATTCCCATCAGGCCCCATTGCTTTGTCCACCTTCAGTTTTAGGAGTTCTTTCAGAACCCTTTCTTCTGTGAAAGGACTGATATCGACCCCTTATCCAGAGTGCTTCTATTGACTGGATTAGGTACCTCCCCTTCTCTTCCTTTGTGAATACTGAGATATTCAGTATCCTGCTTTTCACTGTCCCTCTCTGCCCACCACCTCCTCTTTATTTAGCCTCAGTATCCCTCCCTTTGTCTTTCTTCACTCTCTAATGTACCTATAAAAGGTTTTATTCCCTTCTTAACCGAGTTGGCCATCTTTTCCTCAGTTTGGGCCTTTGCTATTCTGATTGCTCTCCTGCTTCCTTCTGCTTTAACTAGTACAGTTCTCTGCCCTGCTCCTTCTGTGTTTCCTTATACTTCCTGAATGCTATATTTTTCTCCCTAACCTTCCCACCACCTCTTTTGAGAACCATAGTGTTTTTTCTTTTGTTTTGATTTATTTGCTTCACACAAAGGCTTGTTGCCTCTGTGATGGCAGTTCTGATGTTTCCCATTGTTGCTCCACCTCTCCATCTTGCCTGTTTGCTAGTGCTTTTCTGAGGTACTCTCCCATTTTGATAAAATCAGCCTTCCAGTACCGTCACTTTTGTATGGCTTGAGTCTACAGCTGAGTTTATAGTGAACCACACTGGTGGTCACTTGTTCCCAGACGACTACCCACTTCTAGATCTGAGGTCCTCTCTCCGTCCCCATTTGAGATTATCAAGTATAAGACTGCTCCTTTCGAGTAGGTTCCAACACTAGCTGTCTGAGGCATGCCCCCTGTAGGGCATCGAGAATGGCCCTGCTCTTAGGTGTGGCTGCAGCAAAGGTGTTCCAGTTAATATTTGGCATATTCAGGTCCCCATCAGCAATATCTCCCTTTCTCTGCCATCCTAAGGATGCCTTCTATCATTTTCTTGTCCATTTATTCCCCGAGATGGGAGTCTGTACACAACCCTGTGCGGATTGTGGTGCCATTTCCAGTCTCCAGGGTGACCTACAGTGCCTCCTCTCCTCCAAGTTTACCCTTTAGTTCCATTGCTTTGATCTCTTCCCTTACATAAGAGAGCTCCTCCTCCTCCTCTTCTTCTACCCTCCCTGTCCCAGTCATGACCGAGTACTGAAATGAAAATTATGTACCTACCGTAATTATGATCTTTCTGTGTATCTTCACCATTCATCACTGTTGGGTATCTGCGGAGGTCAGGACCCCTTGAGCTTTTTTTTTTTTTAAAGGTAGGTGGAGCCGACGCACCATCGGCACACGCTTGAGGCCGACGCACTGCATGGCGCTATGGGTTGGCCGTTAGTTGCATCGACCTCCTGTCTGCCAGTTCTGAGTCGCCAGAGAGGTAAGAGAGGGTGGAGGGTGGGACAGGAAGTCCAAGGAACACAAAAGGAAAAGATGTATGAACTAAAAGGAGAAATAATGACTGAGAGGACAGGAAGGGACAAGAGTTGGAAACTAAAGGGATTGGAGGGGCCCCAATCTCTGGAAAAGGAAGAGGGAGGTAGGGTGGGGAATGAATTAGAAGAGAGGGAAGAAGGTTAACACATCCCAGACCCTGGTCCATCTCCAGATTGTATAGGAACTGCAAGGAGTAGCAAACGCTTTGCCAGAATTCAAGGCACGGAAGGAAAAATTACTTACCATAGTAATCTTCTTTCTTCCTGTGATGCTCAGATATTCATAACTTTGTGCAGTCAGCCTGGTGGGTTGGACTGCCTGAGAACTGGAACACATGCAAATGATGGAATTATTTGCACGTGAGCATCTTTCAAATACTGCCTCTACCAACTGTAGTGTTCTAACCCCTTTAGATTTGCAAGAAGCCTTTTTTTTTTTTTTTTTTAGGGTTACCCTAATAAAGAGAATTTACCAAAAACTCTTAAGGAGGAACTACATCAAATAAACAATGGTGTTCACCAAGACATGAGAAAACTATTAAGGGAGAGAGAAAAACTCTGTTCAAATCTATTTGGTATAGAAGTGTACTCAGAAGGGTATGGCTATGTGGCACTAGCATGCAGAGTGCAGAGGCTGCAGTTCTGGAAGGGAGGATGGGAAGGAGTTATGAATATCTGAGCATCACTGGGAAGAAAGAAGATTACTACGGTTAAGTAATTTTCTTCTAACCCAGTAATGCTCAGGATATTCATAACTTTGTGCAGACTACCAAGCAGTACCCCTGGAGGTGGGCACAGAACTTATTTTGAAACAGACTTTGCAGGACTGTCTGTGCCAAACCTGGCATCACTTCTGGACAAAACATCCAAGTTGTAATGCTTTGTAAAGGTGTGTACTGATTTCCAGGTAGCTGCTTTACAAATATCCAATAATGGAACCTCCCTAGCAGCTGCAAGACTGGCAGCTGTTCCTCTTGTCGAATGTGCCCTCAGCCCAGCTGGGGACTCCCTACCTGCTCTAGTGTAGCAGAATTGAATACACTGGACAATCCATCAAGAAATGGATCTTTTGAGGCTGGTTTGCCCATTCTGACATCCCCATATGTAAGGCAAAGTTGTTTTTGTCTTGCCTATGACCCTTAGTAGCTGTCATGTAATAGCTGAGAGCTCTTTTCACACCCAGACTGTGGAGTCTTCTTTCACCAGAGCTTGCATGGTCTGTGAAAAGACAGGTAGAGTGATTGATTGGTTCAGATGAAAGTCTGAAATGACCTTGGGAAGGAACTGTCTGTTCTGAGGACTACCTTATCTCTGTGAAAGAAGATGCAGTCCTGGTCAACACAGAGAGCCTGGAGCTCATCGATTCTTCTTGCTGAGGTAATTGCTACCAGAAAAACTGTTTTCCAAGTAACATATTTTAAATGGTCTGCGGCCATGGACCAAAAAGGAGCCCTCATTAATCTGGCTACATATATTAAGATCCCAAGTGGGCACTGGTGCCCTGTGAGGAGGATCCAAATGTATCAGGCCTTTAAAAAATCTTTGAAAATGGGATCTGATGCTACTGACACCTTTGTCCTAGCAGAAAGGTATGCAGACACTGTTGCAAGATGAACCCTTAGAGAACTGGGTTGTAGACCTTGTGAATGTGAGTCAGATAATCCAACACCACTGAGACTCCTGCATCATTTGGGGCGAAATTCTCTACCACAGCACCAAAAGAAAAATCTCTTCCATTTAGCAAAATCGTTTTCTTAGTGGAGGGTTTCCTATAACCTTTCAAGATAGTTAATACAGCTTCAGAAAGGTTTAAGTCTGCATACTCTAAATCCTCAAGAGCCATGCCTTGAAGTGGATGGACTTGAGATTTGGGTACAACAATGTTCCTGACTGGAAGTCAGGAGATTGTGTCTGAGAGGCAAACTTATTGGTTTGCTCACTGACATAGAGAGCAGAAGAGAGTACCATGGCTGCCTGGGCCAATCTGGAGATATCAAGATCAGAGAAGCTGAGAGGATTTGAGCTTCAGTAGTACTCTGAAAACCAGAGGACAAGGGGAAAGGCATAAAGAGACTTGCCTGAGCAGTCCAGTACCAGGGCACCCAGAGGCTTGTGCCCTGGTCTGGTGGTCTGCAGCAATACTGAGGCAACTGGTGGTTCTGGTGGGATGAGAACAAGTCTATCGCTGGAATGCCCCACCTACTGAAAATTACCTGCACCACCTGCTTCTTCAGTGTCTATTCGTGATGGGACTGATTGATTTGACTCAGTGTGTCTGCCAAGATATTGTCCTTTCCTGGCAGATGGACTGCTTGCAGGGACACCTTTAAAGAATACGCCAGAGTCCAAATTTTCATGGCTTCTGTGCATAGGGGACCTGATCTGGTGCCTCCCTGCTTGTTTATGTAGTACATAGTGGTGGTATTGTCTGTTCTGACCAGTACCACCTTTCCCATCACCAGTGTAGAAAACTTAATGACAGCCACACTGCTCTGAGTTCCAGACAGTTTATATGCTGAAGGGACTCTGCTTCTGTCCAGGTACCCTGAGTTGTGTGCTCCCCAGATGGGCGCCCAGCCCAGAAGGGATGCATCTGTCGTGAGGACTAGTGAAGGATCCTCCTTCTGAAAAGGGACTCCTTACCTTAGGTTGGATTCCTTTTTCCACCACAAAAGAGCTTGTAACAGTGCCCTTGTCACTGGAATGAGTTTGAAAAGGGATCTTTTTCTGACTCTATTGATTCCTGAGATGAAACTGGATGTCTCTAATGTGAAACCTGGAACCCTGCACTGTGCCTGTGGATGCAGCCATATGACCCAAGAGCTGCAGGAATTGCCTGGCTGTTTTTTGCCTGTGTAGCTTGAAGGAATTTGCTATGGCCTGAAGGCTCTGCACCCTGTCCAGTGGCAAAAGACCCTGGCCTGTAGAGTACTGATCTCTGCCCCTCTGAACTGTAAAGTCTGTGTAGGGGTTAAGACAGATTTTTCTGGTTTATTATGAAACCCAAGGACCCAAGAGATCTTGTGTGAGTTTTAGAGAGGTTCTGACTTGTTTTGGTGATCTGCCCACCACCAGCCAGTCGTCCAGATATGGAAAACAGTCACCCCTGTCTTGAAGAAATGCCACCACAGCTGCTAGGCATTTTGTAAACACCCTTGGTGCCGAGGAAAGTTCGAAGGGCAGGGTTGCAAACTGATAATGACCTGATGGGAGTCTGAATCTGAGATATTTCCTGAAAGATTCTTTTATGTGGATGTGAAAATAGGAGTCTTGTAAATCCTGAGATGCCAGCCAGTCCCCTTTTGGATTGTTGGCAGAATCCGAGCCAAAGTTACCATTTTGAACTTTGGCCTTTTCAAGTGCTTGTTTAAAGTTCTGAGATCCAAAATTGTCCAAAGGTGGAGGAAATGGGACAGTCTGCCTCCGACAGGTAGGAAGGAGGCGGCCTGCATCTCAGGTATTCTGTTTAGGCAGGGGCTGAGGTTGTGCCTGAGACCCTTGCCTGAGAACCCCTTCTACCTACCTCTAGAGTAGCCCTGTTGGGGTACTGCTGGTATTGGGGCATGGTTACTGGCTGCAAAAAGGTCTTGTCATGAAAGAGCGACTCTGCCCCCCTTCCATAGGGTCTGGTGGATGAATAAGCTCTGTCTCTGGGAGAGTTACTTCTATAAGTAGCCTTATATTCATCCACCTTCTTCATATAGGCCACTGTGGATTCCCCAAAATACAGGTTACTCACCTGTAACAGGAGTTCTAGGAATGGTATATGTTGTTCATCCACACGTATTGGCAGGTTCCTTGCCGCTTTAAATCTTGCTGGAAGGTCTTCAAGTTGGCTCCTCCCACCCACCCGGTGGTAAAACTCTCAGCTCCACCCCGTGACGCCAGATCTAGCCCGCTGGAAGCCAGGTTGTGTGCGTGAAGCTGGGAGGACGGTGGGTCATGTGGATGAACATATACCATTCCTAGAACTCCTGTTACAGGTGAGTAACCTGTATTTCTAGGACATGGATATGTTGTTCAATCCACACTTATTGGCAGACTCCTAGCAGTTCTCTGGGAGGAGGGAGGCAAGGTGCACCCCCTGATACTTACTTGGGAAATAGAGACTGAGAACTGAGGCCCCAAAACAGCATCCCGGCATGACTCAAGGTCGATGTGGTAGTGGGTAATAAAGGTATGCCGACTTCCAGGTAGCAGCCCTGCAGATATCCTGGACAGGGACATCCTGAATCAGCTCCTGATGCAGCGGTATGGCGGGTAGAATGACCTCTTATCCTCTGGATGCTCCATGCCCGCCAACCTATAGCAGACCTCTATGCAGGAGGTGACCCACCTGCTTATCGTCCACTTGGCTGCAGGTCTGCCAGGTGCGGCTTCAGCGTAGGTGACAAACAGCTGGTGAACCTCTCCTCAATCTTCAGCCGTCCGCCCTTATAATAAGCTACGCTGCCTAGGGTCCAAAGTATGGAGTCTATATTCGCCTCCGAGGTGTGAATGGGGTAGAACACCGGCAGAGTCAACACCTGGTTAAGGTGAAACTCCGACACCACCTTCGGAAGGAATTTCGGTGGGGCGCAGGACAACCTTGTCCCTGTGGAAGACCAGATAAGAAGACTCGTGGAAAGCGCCTGGAGCTCTCCCATCCTTCTGGCTGACATGAAAGCCACCAAGAAGGCAGTCTTCCACGACAGGTGGGAAATATCGCACCTGTGCATCGGTTCAAATGGATTGCCCATGAGCTTGGCCAATACCAGCAGTAGATTCCACGGAGGTGGAGGTTCTCGCACCGGAGGGAAATGTGGTCAAGGCCTTTGAAAGCTCGACCACTACTCTCCTGAGCCACTAACTGCTTCCTGGCCTCGCCTGGTAAGCACAGATGGCTACCAGGTGCACCTCATGGTCACGACTGAAGCCCTTGCTGGAGAAAGGGACCACAGGTAGCCCAGAATGCTTGTTAAGGGACAGGCGGAAGGGTCCAAGCCCTTCCCCTGACACCAAATGGAGAATCTCTTCCATTTGAAGGCGAGCATTTCCTCAATGACGTTGAGGACCTCGTCGGAAAGACCCAAGGCCTGGAACCTAGCAGCCAGGAACCAGGCCGTCAGGTGCAGGGATTGAAGGTCCGGATGGAATACCTTCCCTGGTTGACTGAGATCAGGTCCGGAGGACTGGAAGCCGCCTCGGAGCCTGGAGCTGAGGCTGAGGAGATCTGGATACCAGAACTGGCGCGCCAGTCTGGGGCTACCAGAATCACCTGCACTTTGTCCCTCCTTGCCTTGAGAAGCACTTTGTGGATCAAGGGAAATGGGGAAAGGCGTGAAGAGGCCCGGGGTCCATTGCCTCGAGAAGGCATCCCCTGCAGCAAGCCCTGCTGAGGGGCGGGCATGGAACAAACTCAGCTTCACATTCTCCCTGGAGGCAAACAGGTCCACCTAAAGCGTGCCCCAGTGGGAGAACAGGTATTGTACTACCTCCGGCAGGAGAGATCACTCGTGAGACGCAGCCCCTATCTGGCTTAGGCATCGGCCAGGGTGTTGGAGGCTCCTGCCACGTGAATGGCTACGAGATCCGCCTCCAGGCTGCGCAGTTAGGGACCATATGCGGAGAGCCTTGCATAACAGCATGGAGCGCGCCCGCCTGGCAGTTCAGATAGTACATTGTCGTGGTATTGTCCGCCTGGACGGAACCACTTGACCCATAGAAACGGAGCGGTGCGGTGAGAGCTAGATGGACCGCCGAGCTCCAGCAGGTTGATATGGCATCGACTCCCAAGGGACCAGAGGCCGTGTGCTTGGTGCTCCCAGATGGGCACCCCAACCCATCAGAGATGCATCGGTCGATAGAGAGACCGTCGGCTCGGGCGGACGCAACGGATGCCCTCCTGCAGATGTGCCAGAAGAAAAAATTACTCACCTTAGTAATGTTGTTTCTTCTAATGGAGTCTTGCTATATTATGACATATGCAGTAAGACCCAACCTTCGAACTGCTCTGAGGTGAAAGAGTTAACTTTCCATGCCAGGCATGGAACTTTGAGCGAGACTCGGTTGAAAACTCTGTCGTGTTCTTCAAACTCAAACTGTCAGATCTTTACAAGCAAAACTCACTAAGGTTCTGTGGAAGCTCGTGAACCTACCCTAGCCAACTGGCTACTAAATATAAGAACACATTTTTCTTGGTCCCAAAATAAAGACTCAAGTCAGGGGATCCAAAATTAAAAACGCACACCCAAACACCCCAAAAGGAGGGGTGAAAAATAAGGTGGGCATCTAAATGCCAACACTGCACTGCCCATCCACATCCCAAAAGTAGAGGTTCTGAGAGGGTCAGGCAGGGGAGGTCATAATATAGCAAGACTCCATTAGAAGAAACAACATTACTAAGGTGAGTAATTTTCTTCAAACAACATGAAGTCTTGCTATATTATGACATATGCAGACTACACAGCAGTACCTCCATGGAGGAGGGACAGAACCTACTTAGGAAATAGGCTCTGAAGCACAGCTAAAGTTAAACCGAGCATCACTCCTAGCCTGGATGTCCAGGGAGTAATGCTTGGTAAAAGTGTAAAATGTTTTCCAGGTAGCTGCTTGACATATCTCTAGGATAGGGATGTCCCTGGCAGCAGCCAGAGACGCAGCTGTACCTCTGGTAGAGTGAGCCTCAGGCCTGAGGGAGGAACCCTACCCAGTTTTTCATAGCAAAATTGGATACAAGAGACAATCCACCTGGCAATGGATCTTTTAGTGGCAGGTTTCCTTACCAACCTCACCATAAGTGAGGAACAGTTGCAGGGAGTCAAACTTGTGATCCTTGGTACGCTCTATGTAGTAACTAAGGGCTCTTTGACATCTAAACTGTGCAGTCTCCTCGTCAGAGGAGGAATGGTCAGTGAAGTACACAGGAGAGACACAGATTGATTAAGGTGGAAGTCTGAAACCACCTTAGGCAAGAACTTTCTGTTAGTCCTGAGGACCACCTTATCTCTATGAAAGGAGATAAAATCAGGCTCCACTGACAATGCTTGTAATTCACTTATGCGCCTGGCAGAAGTGATGGCTACCAAAACACAGTTTTCCAAGTCAAGTACTTAAGCTCTGCTGAAGACAAGGGCACAAAGGGGTTGCATAAGCTAAGCAATGCAAATATTAAGATCCCAGGCAGAGGCAGGGCAGGGTCCCTGAATGGAGGGTTGGTGTGAAGCAACCCCTTGAAAAACTTGGAGAATACAGGATGAGCCGAAAAGAAGAGGGTTTACCTGCTGATAAGAAAGCAGACACGGCTGCCAGGTGCACTTTTAGGGTAGCTGTCTCAGCCCCAAAGTATTCAAATGCACCATATAATCCAGGACTGTGGTAAGTCAGCAGATTCTGGGAAATATGTTTGCCAGAGCACCATATGGAAAATCTCTTCCATTTGGAATTATAAGTAGCTCCTGGTGGATGGCTTCCTAGAAGCCTTCAATATATCCAATACACCTTGGGAGAGGTGTAGGTCAGCAAACTCTAACTCTTCAAGAGCCAGGCCTTGAGATTGAGAGATTTGAGATTGGTTACCAAACCCTCCCGAGCACAGGTTAACAGATTGTGATTCCTGGGAAAACACAGGCGAAGGTGGACTGCTAAGGACATAAGAAGTGGGTACCAGGGCTGTCTGGCCTCAATCTGGAGCAATCAGGATCATCTTGCAGGGTTGAGATCTGATTTTGACTAGAACCTTGAACAGAGGAGGGAGGGGGAAAGCATAGAGAAACTTCCTTCCCAACTGAGAAGGAAGGCATCCAGAGGGACTGAGCCCAACACTGGGGCCTGCAGCAAAAAGGGAAGTTGGTGATTGTCTGGGGCTGCAAAAGATCTATCTGCGGGGTGCCCCATCTGGCAAATACTACCTCCAATACTAGGGATCCAGTGATCATTCTGTGATGGCCCTGGGAAATCCTGCTGAGAGCATCTGCCAGGACATTGTCCTGCCTGGGAGGTGAACTGCCGTAAGGGAGGTGTCTCGGAATCACGCCAGAGACCACAACTTCATTGCTTCGTGCACAAGTCCATAGACTGAGTGCCTCCTTGCTTGTTGATGTACCACATTGTAGTGGTGTTGTCTGTTCTGATCTTACAACTTTGTTCTGAACAGAGGTGGAAAAAACTTGAAGTGCTAGAAAACTGCTCTGAGTTCCAACAGATTGATGTGGAGCAGAGATTCCTGAGGGACCACAATCCCTGGTAGTGAGATCGCCCATGTGAGCTCCCCACCCCAAGAGGGATGCATCTGTAGTAAGGATTAAGGAGTGAGACTGAGGGGTGAAGGGATCCCTGTCTCAGATTGCTCTGGTCCTGCCACCACTGAAGGGCTTGGATCAGGGTTCGAGTCACTGGGATCAATTTGGTCAGAGGGTCTCTCCTTTGAGACCAAAAGGCTCTCAAATGGAACTGGATGTCCTCATCTGAAATCTTGCTCCCTGTACTACTGCTGTAGAAGCAGCCATGTGCCCCAGGAGCTGCAGAAAATGCATTGCTGGTCGGAGACCTGCAGGGTGAAAGAGGAGGCCAGAGAGACCAAGGTCCTTGCTCTTTCCAGAGGAAGGAAGGCTCTGCCTCTTTTATGTTCAGTTCTGCACCTATGAAGGTGAGAAGCTGGACAGGCTCTAGAACTGACTTTGGAAGATTGAGAAGGAAACCTAGAGATGTGAGCAGTTGCTGAGTTACCTGAAGGTGTAGTTTGACTTGTTCTGGAGACTGGCCTACTATGAGCCAGTCATCTAGGTAAGGAAAATGGCAATCTTTTGCCTCTTAAGTGGGCAACTGCTACTGCCAGGCATTTTGTGAATACCCTCGGGCAGAGGTGAGGCCGGAAGGGCATTGCTCTGAACTGGTAATGGCCTGAGGGCAGTTCAATCTGAGTGTACTTTCGATGGGAGCTTCTGATAAGAACAACATGGAAGTAGGCATCCTTGAGGTCCAGGGACGCTAGCCAGTCCCTGGCCTTAGCGAGGGTAAATAATTCTCAGAGTCACCATTTTGAATTTTGGTTTTAAAAGGTGCTTGTTTAGGTATCTGAGATCCAGGATGGCCACCATTCTCCTGTCTTTTTGGGGTAAGGAAGTACCTGGAGTACAACCCTGCCCTGGTGTGAGGTGGAACCTTTCCACAGCTCTGAGAGCCAGGAGGGTAGAAACTTCTGTTTCTAGGGCAAGTGCCTCTGATGGATTTGCAGGTGGAAAGGACCCTGCTTCATCTTTGGAAATTTTTGAAGCTGAGAACCAGTCCCTGGCTTACTACTTCAGGACCCACCTGTCTGATGTTAGAGACTTCCAGTCCTGGACAAAGTAAGCCAGCCTGCCCCAGGTAGAGGAGAATGGGCCCTGGCTAACCCATCAGGGTGCCTGCTTGGCAGGGGCTTTGGGCTGAGGGTGGAAGCAGGCTTGCATGTACCTGTCTGCCTCTCCCTCTAAAGAACCCCTCTGGGCATAAGCAGAAGAGGAGGCCTGGGCTTGGTAAAAGGCCCATGAAAAGGCCTGCCCCTGCCCCTGGATGTTGCCTTCGAGGAGTGGCCTGCCTTTCCTGGCCTGTGCACCCTATAAGTGGTCCTATATTCATCCATTTTTCATGTAATTTCGTCTGCTCCCCAAACAGAGAATTGCCCACAACAGGAAAATCCATGGCCTTAGACTGGGTATCCTGTGACAGGTAGTACATCTGAGCCAAGCCATTCTCATGGTGCCACAGATGTAAGCCATGACCCTGATGACACATCATTAGAGTCTACTGCAGCATGAAATTGCACCCTGAAAGCCTCAATACATCCGCAGCCACCTGTTCCAGCTCCTGGCAAGCTGGTCAGGACCTGTTTTGCTAGAGCCAGCACAGTATCCCATCTGGATTTCTGGTACCTACAGCACAAGCCATATAATTTGCCTGTCTGAGTCCCAAAGATGTTGCCATGTACTGTTTCTTTGCCATGGCATCAATCCTCCTGGAGTCCTTTCAGGGGTGCGCTTAGAGGAATATTTGCCTTGTCACAGGCTGCAGCCTGCACTACCCCACATGGCTGCATTGCTGTGTGAGGAACTCCGTATCAGAGCCTGATAATGTATACCTCTTGTCCATCATTTTATCAACAGGAGGTATAGTGTGAGGAGTTTTAGAACTTTTAATGTCTGTTTCCGAAAAGATTTATACAAAGGAATAGACAGTCTCCTAGACTCTGGAATATCCATTATTTCTACATAATCAGGCTCCTCTTGGTCATCAACAGCTTCCTCAACAGGGAGCTGGAGAGTTTCAGCAACTTTTTATAGAACATAAAATGAGAAGGGACTCAGAGAGCCTGGGAGAAGAAACCCCTGACGGTCTGTCTGGAGAGATGTCCGTTCAATGGGCATCCAGACTTTCAAAACCACATTCACTCTCCTCATACTCCTCTTCCCTCCTCCGGTTCATAAAATCCTCCAAATTCATAATCTTGAACCGGTGGAACCCGCGAACAGGCTTCCCTGATGGTGTCAGTTCAGTCGGGAACCGGGAAAGTGACTGGACAATTTGAATTGCTTTAGCTATTTCCTCAGCAGTTGAGAGAGAACTTTTGGCTCCACACCAGTTGACATTCTAGTCCTTTTAGTTGGAACCGCTCCTCAGAGCTGGCTTCATTTGCCCGGAATCGCCTGGTCAGAGGGACTTCCTCCGTTCGTTGGAACCAACCGCCTGGCCATCTGGTCAGCGGACTTTTGGCCTCCCTTTCCTGAGCCTACCAACTCTCTTTTCTATGGTGGCAGGAAAATTCTTACAAATCTGGCAGTCTGCATTGAGGTGGTCAAACCCCAGACAATACAAAGGAGGTGTGTGGTCCAGCCTTAGCAAAGGCTTCCCACAAACACTACAGTGCTGAAACCCAGTGGGCCGGTTTTCTTTTGGGTTTCTCAGACATAGTGCCAGCCTAACCAAACTTGCCCGTTTATGGCAATCTGCCAAGCAAAGACTCTCTTATCGGTTCCCAACCGTGTCACAGGTCATGGAAAAAAGCGTAATGAAATCCGTTTTTAGAACCGATAAGAACAGGAACCGCACTCTAAATAAGGACTAGTAAATTTTGAAAATAACCTGATCGGTTCAAACTGAACCGAAAAGAGTTTACAAGTTCCACACAGAAAAATATAAATGTAAGCCTATCTATTACTTACAATACCACAGACAGAGCTTGAACCGACGGTTATGTTCAATTTCGTCAAAAACCGATAAAATAATACTAACGGACAAAACGAACCGAGCAGAAGGAGAAATCTCCGAGCGACTGTTCAGTGAGGCGGAGTAAAGAATCTGACAGTTTGAGTTTGAAGAACAACAGACTGAGTTTCAACCGAGCTCACGCTCAAAGTTCTATGCCTGGCATGGAAAGTTAACTCTTTCACCTCGGAGCAGTTCGAAGGTTGGGACTCACTGCATATGTCATAATATAGCAAGACTTCATGTTGTCTGAACGATCCACCACTGGAGAGCGTTCCACATCTCCTGGGTCACTGTCACGGGCTGGTCCAACGGATTGCAGTGTTGTGACCACTGGCTGGCTCAGTCCCATTGAAGGAGGCACATACTAGCAGACCCAACGGACCACGCTGGTGCAGGCCACCATGAGGCCAAGGAGGCGAGGAAGTCCTAGGCAGGCGCGTGCCCAACCAGAAATGATTGGGCAAAGGAGGAAAGAACCTCGGCCCTGTCCACGGGAGCCGAGCTCTGGCCCGAAAGAGTCGATCTCTGCCCGATGAGAGTATCACCTGCTTGCACGAGTTCCGAACTTGGCCTCGATGATGAGGAGGCCAAACTGAGAGCAAACCTGGAGGGCCAGATCTCTGGACCGCTCCGCCTCCGCTCTGGAGGGGCTGCAATCAGCCAGTCGTCCAGGTAGGGGTACACCCGGACTCTTGAGCTGCAGGAATGCTGTCACCACTGCCATGCATTTGGTGAAGACCCTGGAAGCTAGGGAGAGGCCGAAGGGCATGGCCCGAACTTCGTAAGGGATCCCTCCGCCGAAGCGGAGGAATCTCTGATGAGACAGACGGATTCGGACGTGAAAGAACGCGTCCTGAGGTCCAGAGAACAGAATCACATGCCTCGTTCCAAGGATGGGATTATCTGAGCCAGAGTGACCATCCTGAAGGTCCGAGACCTTAGGAACCTGTTCAGGTCATGCAGGTCGAGAATGGGCGCCAACCCCGTCCGCTTGGGGACCAGGAAATACCTGGACACAAACCCTGGGTCTGGAGGAGGATCCACCACCTTCCTGATCACTCTCTTTGAGGAGCAGGCAATATCGGTCATGGGCCGACAGCCAGGCTATGGACCCAGTGGCCCCCCGAGGGGCGACGGGCTCGAAAGGGTGGAGCCTGCTTGAACTGTAGAGAAGGCCTTTTCCTACCTCCAACACCCAGCGGTCTGTGGTGATAGCGGACCAGGCGGAAAGGAAGTGGCAGAGCCGTCCCCACGGGGCAACCCAGGGGAGTGATGAGGCTGGGGCGGCACCTCAACCCGTCACTGGGCAGGCTTGGAGAGGAACCGCCGAGGACCTCCTGGGCTTTACCTCCTTGCTTCTTGTTGGAGGAAGCCACTGCACTGGGTTTGGGATGCCAGCGTGAGCCTGCTGGCCCTGTTGCTGGTGCTGCTGGGCCGGTCAAGATGCAGGGCCGATACGTAAAGGACTTCAGCTGCTGCTGACGGCGGCCTTTGTCCCTCTGGGCGGAGGTGACCGAGTCCAGGGTGGCACTGGACTTCTCGATCTGTTGGAGGTGTCCCTCCACCCAGGGTCAAGAGGTCAGTCCCCAAAGAGGACATCCGCCAACTTGTGCTGGGTATCTGCCGTGAAGGTGGATATCTCAGCCATGCCCTGCGGTAGCATGGCCACCGCTGCTTACTGACCTGGCACAGGAATCACCTATGTCCACAGCAGTCTGAAGCTGCTGCTCACACCGCCCCTACCCTGGTCCCGCAACTGGCGGACCGTGATCTGCAGGTCAGTCGGAGATGAGAGACAACCTCATCCAGGAAGCCCAAGAGGGCGTGGGAGAAGTGTGCCATCAGCACGGCCGAGCTGGCCTGTCGGAGGCCGAGGAGGAGCATGCGACACCTTGCGCCTGCAAAGTCCTGCTTTTGGACTCTTTGTCGGGGCTTATCCATCCCGAGCGCTACCAGAACGCCGAAAATGCTGTCGGTGACTAACCCCTCAGCAGAGGGTGCTCCGAGAACCAGGCAAAGAGCCGGTAGGGACCGCGATACTTCCTGGCCATCCTGGCCGAGGGCCAGGACAGGAAGCAGGCCGCTGCCAAAGCTCCAAGGCTGGGCCGACAATGCCCTAAGCCACGGAAAGGCCTCGTGGGAATCCTTGGTCCAGTATCTCCGTCAGGGGATACTGCCCTGCTTGGACACGGGCTCGAGCTGCATCCGGTGGACTCCGAGATGAGTCGAAGCAGACGAAGAAGGACGATGGGCTATCGCCCAAAGACTGCCCCCGGAGGACTCCAGGTCGACCTGCCTGGAGAACAGGGAGGAGTCGCCGGATTCGAAGAGTCTGCGAAGAGCTGCTCGACCCTGAGCCACCCTCCACCTGCCGAGGACGGTCGGGAGTGAGGGTGACCGACAACCTGTGGGGCAGGCTGACCCAACCAAGAATCCTTGGTCGGTGCCCCAGACTTCAGTTGTGGAGTCGGAGGTTCCACCACAATCGAGTGGAGCAGCTGGTTTGGCGAGCAACTGGCCCTGGGCCGGGCAACTCCACTGGGCGAGTGGTTGCTTGGTCGTTCAGGCGACAGCCACTTGACGGCTGGGGTCTGGACCGGGGTCGCTTAGCCCAGACAACAGCAACCGCTGCCACATAAGCTCCCTCGTAGCGCCGCGCGCACTTACGCCAAAGCCTCCTCATCCGAGGAAGAGAACGAGGAGGAGTGGTCGCCGCTTACCGGTATCGAGACCGAGACCGCCGCTGTCGGGCGGGAACGGCTAGACCGAGAAGAGGTCCGAGACCGAGACCCTCAGGGGGACCGAGGGTGGGTATGGGAAGGGGCGGGGACACCGCTCTTCCCTCGGCTTGGCACTTTAACCGGGACCGCGGCCCCGAAGGTACAGGCAGATCCTCGCATATCCACCGGGGAACCGCTGAAGGAGGGTTGTCGGCTTCTCCAGTCGACAGCCCGCCTAACGGATCGAGAAAATCTCGACTGCATCGACGGGAGTCTCGGCAGGCTGGCCTGACGGGACACCGTGAAGCCAGCGGCCTCAGCCGCAACCTTGACCGAAGTCGGCGGTCGGCTCTCCAGGAAGGGGCCTCTCCGCGCTCCCACGAACGCCGACGGTGGGACATACTCGACTCCTTCTTCTGGGCCGAGAAGAATGTCCTGGCCCCTCTCCTTCGTGGAAAGAGACTGACAAAGCTCCTGAGACAGCCGTACGAGGGAACTCAGAGAGAGCGGGATAAATGCCACAGCCGAGGAGAAGGAAGATGCAGCCTGGGCGCCTCCTCCTCAAGAGGCGATCATCTGCTCGAGCTGCTCAGCCAAGCCAGCCGCGCGACACATGTGAGCCTCTTTTGATTTTACCAGCAGGAAACATTTCTCGGGCGCCTGAGCTTCAATCGGACAGGCGATCGTCCAGGACGCTGGCGGAAAGAGCGGCACAACTCAGAGCCTGCGGGTCGTGATCTAGGCCTAGGCAGTAGACGCTGCGTGAGTGCGGACCTGTCCTGGACATTTTCTGCCCGCAAGGGCACCTCAAGCTGGGAATAGATTTGTCCATCGCAGCTGTGAGGAAGATGAAGACCGAAGTTAGAAAACTTCAAAACCAATTCCGGACGAACGAAGAGTTGGGATCCAGTCTAAAGCATAAAGCGCTAAGGAGAGGAACCTGAGCTTCCAAGTGTAAGGAAGATCTGGCGTCATGGGCCGGAGCAGAGAGTTTTACCACCCATGTGGGTGGGAGGAGCCAGCTTGAAGACCTTCCGGCAAGATTTAAGGCAAGGAACCTGCCAAAAGGTGTGGATTGAACAACATATCCATGTCCTAGAAGAAATTTCCTTCTAATGGAAAATCCAGGGTCTTCAACTGGGTATCCTGGTGAGGTTTGTAGCCTAAGCCAAGCAAACCTCCTCTGAGCCACTGTGTTAGCCATCCATCTGGCTGCAGTGTCATTCGAATCAGCAGCCATCTGGAACTGGTACTTAGCCGCCTCTAGCCCAAACCTGGCAGTTTCAGCCATGTCATCTGACAAGGGTGAGGTGGCTTTCATGGACATTGCCAGTACCGATTGCCACAGGGATTTCTGATACGGGCAGCATAAGCTTGAAAGTAGCCTGTCTCGTGGCCAGTGAGGCTGACAAATAGCCTTTTGGCCATACTGTCCAATTTCTGGAGTCCCTGTCCGGTGAATGTGAGGACAGAGGGACTTCAGCTTTATCACAGGCTGCCTGTTGTATTACTCCTTGATGGTCAGGATGGGAGAGAGAAGTCAGCTCCCTCCTATCCAACTGGTACTTTTATCTATTCTCCTGCTGATTGGAGGAATAGAATTAGGAGTCTGCAGGAGCTTCATAGCATCCTTCTTAAAATGTATATACTGGGAGAAGGAGGGCCTTTGTGGTGTTAAACCCATCATACTAAGGTACTCAATTTTCTCCTCATCCTCTGCTGTGGCGATATCTAAGGCATCTGCCATTTTCCTTACAAAGGAAAAGTGGGAGGAAAATCCTCAGACACCCTGGGAGGCAGGCCAAAATCCTGTTCAGTGGACACCTCTGGAGGATAGGTTCATCCTCCTCATAAGGCTCATCATCCTCTTCAAAATATAGCTGCTCCGGTGCAGAGGTAACACAGTACTAGCAACCTGGGAACCCTGTGAGGGGGCCGGAGGCTGAGGATGATGCTCTGCAGAGCCTGAATAATTTTGAATGCCTGAGCTATCTCCTGAGTTGAAGGCATTGCAGACACCTGCACAGAAGTCCCTGGATTAACAGGAGAGGGTTCTGCATGTTTAAGTTTCTTTGTTTTCTTTGAGGGAACGGAGAGTCAGCTGGTTCTTTTCCTCTTTTGCCCCTTTTTCGCCCGTATGGGAGCAGGGCTAGTAGCACCTGTGGGTTCAGCCACAACAGACTGGGGTGTCAGCTGGTCAGAGACTGAGGGACCTCTAGGAAACCTTTTATTGAGCCGTTCAAGGCGCTTTTCCATAGTTTTATCTGGAATAGTTTTCATATCTCACATTCCTGGTCCAGATGTTGAAACCCAGACCAGCTACACATAAGGTGTGCTTGTCTGTCTTGGCAAACACATCTCCACATTTAAACCCGGCTCCGTTCTCTTCTTAGGTTTCTCTACCATGGTGAAAAGCAAGAGGAAAAACACCAACCGCTAAATAATAGATACTGTTGTGGTTATTTAAACAGCTTTAAAATTTTTTTTTTTTTTTGGTCGATTTGAACCGATAAGGAATCGGAGGAACCGAGCAGGAGATGAAATATGAACTGGTTCAGCGGTTCTGTAACTGATAAAAACAGTTACCAATGAAGTTTGTAAGGACCGAAATTTAGCGATATTATACAGGTTCTTAGTCAAAGAACCCAAGTTAAACTAAACTAACTCTGATCCTCACGGTTATGCTGAACTGCGAGGAACTGAGAAAAACAACTACGTAATAATAAACTAGATCTAAACTGACAATCAGTAGAGGCAGTAAAAGAAATTAAATATACTTATGGTTTTGATGATTTTTTATCTTTCTTCACGCGAAGAGGGAGACAGAGACTCCGAGCGACTAGACTTTCAGGCAGAGAGAAAATCTAAAGCAGGTTAGAACACTACAGTTGGTAGAAGCAGTAATTGAAAGATGCTCATGTGCAAAGAATTCCATCATTTGCATGTGTTCCATCTCTCCGGGCAGTCCAACCCACCAGGCTGACTGCACAAAGTTATGAATATCCTGAGCACTACTGGGGTTAGAATAAATGGCAAACACTCCAGATAAGCAGAGTTAGCTATTCTGGAAGAAGGACAGGGTACAGAAATTAACACCCTCTCAAGAAAAGATTATTGGTGAAAAAAGGGACAATTTTTTTTTTAAATGAGCAGAAATAGGTTGGACGGGAACAGGGAGGAGTAAAGAAAGGAGGGCAAATGACAACTCCCACCCACAGGGGCTGAGCCAAGGCATTGGAGAAGGAGTGCCCCCAGCTGCCAACTCTCCCTGGAACATTATCCCCTGTGTGCCCCTGCTTTACCCCACTCCTAAAAAGGAGAGTGGGAGGGATGGGCACAGAGAGGAGGGGACCCAGAGACTGAGGCCCCAGGGGATGGAGGTGGGATCGTGATGAATAGTGAAGATGCACAGAAAGATTTTAATTACGGTGAGTGCGTACTTTTAATATCTTATCTGTGTCAATCTTCACCATTCATCACTGTTGGGTGAGTATGAGCCCCCAAAGGGGTTTCTTTTACACCCTAAGGGATAAAATATACAGGTTACTCACCTGTAACAGGAGTTCTAGGAATGGTACATGTTGTCATCCACACTGTCTGGCAGGTTCCTTGCCACTTTAAATCTTGCCGGAAGGTCTTCAAGCTGGCTCCTCCCACCCACCGGGTGGCAAAACTCGCCCGCCCCATGACGCCAGATCTAGCCCGCTGGAAGCCAGGTGTGCGAGAAGCCGGGAGGTTCAGGGTTCTGTGGATGAAAACATATACCATTCCTAGAATTCCTGTTACAGGTGAGTAACCTGTATTTCTAGGACATGGATAAGTTGTTCATCACACTGTCTGGCAGACTCCTAGCAGTTCTCCGGGAGGAGGGAGGCAAGCGCACACCCTACTTGGGAAATAAAGACTAAAGAACGGGCCCCAAAACCAGCATCCGGTGTGACTCCAAGGTCAATGTGGTAGTGGGTGATGAAGGTGTGCTGACTTCAGGTAGCAGTCCTGCAGATTTCCTGGATAGAGACATCCCTGGAAGCAGCAACAGATGCAGCGGTATGGCAGGTAGAATGAGCTCTTATCCCTCTGGGAGGCTCCATGCATGCCAACCTATAGAGAGATCTATGCAGGAGGTGACCCACCTGCCTATCGTCCGCTTGGCTGCAGGTCTGCCAGGTGCAGCTTCAGTGTAGGTGACAAACAGCTGGCGAACCTCTCCCGAACTTCAGCCGTCCGCTCCTATAGTAAGCGAGCGCTCTTCTAGGGTCCAGAGTATAAGGCCTATATCGGTCTCCGAGGTGTGACTGGGGTAGAACACCGGCAGAGTCAACACCTGGTTAAGGTGAGACTCCGACACCACCTTCGGAAGGAACTTTGGGTGGGCGCAGGACAACCTGTCCCTGTGGAAGACCAGATAAGAAGACTCGATGGAAGCGCCTGGAGCTCTCCCATTGTTCTGGCTGGCGTGATAGCCACCAAGAAGGCGGTCTTCCACGACACGTGAGAGATGTCACATATGTGCATTGGTTTGAATGGCTTGCCCATGAGCTTGTATGCCAGCAGTAGATCCCACAGAGGTGGAGGTTCTCGCACGGAGGATATGTGATCAAGGCCTTTGAAAAGCGCCGACCACCTTCTCCTGCACCACCGACTGTTTCCTGACCAGCGCCCAGTAAGCAGAGATGGCTGCCAGGTGCACCTTAAGGGTCGTCGATGAAGCCCTTGCTGAGAAAGGGACCACAGGTAGTCCAGAATGCTTGCCAAGGAACAGGAGGAAGGTCTAGGCCTTGTTCTGACACCAAACGGAGAATCTCTTCCATTTGAAGGCGTAGCATTTTCTGGTCGACTCCTTACGGGGCGCCTCCACGATGTTGAGGACCTCGTCGGAAAAACCCAAGGCCTGGAATTCTAGCCGCTCAGAAACCAGGCCGTCAGGTGCAGGGATTGAAGATCCGGATGGAATACCTTCCCTGATTGACTGAGATCAAGTCCGGCGGGCTGGAAGCCGCCTCGGAGCCAGGAGCTGAGACTGAGAAGATCTGGATACCAGAACTGGCGAGGCCAGTCTGGGGCTACCAGAATCACCTGCGCCTTGTCCCTCCTCGCCTTGAGAAGCATCTTGTGGATCAAGGGAAATGGGGAAAGGCATAGAAGAGGCCCGGGGTCCACAGTCTCGAGAAGGCATCGCCCTGCAGCGAGCCCTGCTGAGGGGGTGGGCATGAAACAGTTTCAGCTTCACATTCTCCCTGGAGGCAAACAGGTTCGCCTGAGGCGTGCCCCAGTGGGAGAACAGATCTTGTACTACCTCCGGCAGGAGAGACCACTCATGGAGCGCAGCCCCTATCCAGCTTAGGGCATCGGTCAGGGTGTTGGAGGCTCCTGCCACACGAATGGCGAGGAGATCCGCCTCCAGGCTGCTACAGAGTGATTAAATCGGAGAGCTTCCCTGCACAGAGGCATGGAGTGCGTCCTGCCCTGGCGGTTTAGGTAGTACATGGTCGTGGTATTGTCCGTCTGGACCTGAACCACTTGACCCCGTAGAAACGGAGGCGAAGGCAGTGAGGGCTGGGCAGAACCACTCAAGCTCCAGCAGGTTGATGTGGCATCGGGACTCCCGAGGGACCAGAGGCCATGTGCTCTGTGCTCCCCAGATGGGCACCCAAACCCATCAGAGAGGCATCGGTCGATAGAGAGACCGTCGGCTCGGGCGGACAAACAGGATGCCCTCCTGCAGATGTGCTGGAACGGTCCACCACTGGAGAGTGTTCCACATCCCTGGGTCACTGTCACTAGCTGATCCAGAGGATCAGTGCTGTGACCATTGGCTGGCCAGCTCCCATTGAAGGACGCATGTACCAGCGGGCCCAAAGGACCACGCTTGTGCAGGCCGCCATGAGGCCCAGGAAGTCGTGGGCAGGCGCGACTGCCCAACCTGAAATGACTGGGCAAAGAGGAAAGAACCTCGGCCCTGTCCGGGAGCCGTGCTCTGGCTTGTAGAGTGTTGCGCTCTGCCCCGATGAATTGGATCACCTGCTTTGGCACGAGTTCTGACATGGCCTCATTGATGAGGAGGCCAACTTGAGAGCAAATCTGGAGGGCCAGATCTCTGGACCGCTCCACCTCCGTTCTGGAGGGCTGCAATCAGCCAGTCATCCAGGTAGGGTACACCTGGACCCTTCAGTGTCAAGGGAATGCTGTCACCACTGCCATGCATTTGGTGAAGACCCTGGGAGCTAGGGAAGGCCGAAGGGCATGGCCCAGAACTCGTAGAGGGATCCCTCTGCCCTGAAGTGGAGGAATCTCTGGTGGGACGGACGGGGTGGGACGTGAAAGAACGTCCTGAAGGTCCAGAGAACAGAACCACACACCTCGTTCCAAGGATGGGATTATCTGAGCCAGAGTGACCATCCTGAAGGTCTGAGACCTTAGGAACCTGTTCAGGTCATGCAGATCAAGAATGGGCGCCAGCCCCCGTCCGTTTTGGGACCAGGAAGTACCTGGACACAAACCCTGGGTCTGGAGGAGGATCCCCACCTTCCTGATCACCTATTTTTCGAGGAGCAGGGCGTTATTGGCTCGGCGAGCCGACAAAGAGGCTGTGGACGCCGTAGCCTCCTGAGGCGAGGCGGCTCGGAAGGGCAGGGCCTGCTCGAACTCCAGGGCAGGCCCTTTCCTACCACCTCAACACCCAACGGTCCGTGGTGATAACGGACCAGGCGGAAAGGAAGTGGGCGGGCCGTCCCCAACGGGGACAGGGGAGTGACGAGGCTGGGGCGACACCCCTCAACCTGTCACTGGGCAGGCTTGGAGGAGGGACCATCCGAGGGACCTCCTGGGCCTTACCTCCCTGCTTCCTATTGGAGGAAGCCGCGGGCTTGGGTTTGGGATGCCAGCGAGCCTGCTGGCCCTGGTGCTGGTGCTGTTAGGCCAGGCGTGCCATGGCGCAGAAGGACGAAAGGACTTATGCTGCTGTTGTCGTGCCCTTGTCCTTCTGGGAGGACGTGACCGAGTCCCGAGTGGCATTGGACTTTTCGATCCGCTGAGGTGACCTTCCACTCCAGGGCGAAGAGGTCGGTCCCCAGGAAAGGGACATCCGCCAGTTTGTGCTGGGTATCCGCCGTGAAGGTGGATATCCTCAGTCATGCCCTCGGCACATGGCCACCGCAGCTGCAACCGATCTGGCACAGGAGTCTCCAATGTCCAGAGCCGCTTGAGCTGCTGTTTAACCACCGCCCTTCCTGGTCCTGTACCTGCGGACCGTGGTCTGCAGGTCGGCCGGAGATGAGGATCACCTCATCCAGGAGCCCATAAGGGCGTGGCAGAAGTGTGCCATCAGCGCGCCGAGCTGGCCTGACGGAGGCCAAGGAGGACGCAACTGATACCTTGCGCCTCGGCATAGTCCAGCTTTTGGACTCCTTGTCGGGGGCTTGTCCACATCCCTAGCGCTCCTGGAACGCGGAAAATGCTGTTGGTGACCAACCCTCGGCGGAGGGAGTTCCAAAACCGGGCAAAGAGCTGGTAGGGACCGGATACTTCCTGGCCATCCTGGATGACGGTGCAGGACAGGAAACAGGCCGTTGCCAGAGCTCAAGAATCTCCGTGAGGGGATACTTGGCCTGCTTGGATCACGGGCTCGAGCTGCATCCCGTGGACTCCGACATGAGCGGTAGACCCATGAAGGACGATGGGCTTTCGCCCATCGACTGGCCCCGGAGGACTCCAGGTCAATGGGCCTGGAGAACAGGGAGTTGTCGCCAGACTCCGAGGAGTCCGCGAGAGCTGCCTGGGGCCTGAGCCACCCTCCACCTGCCGAGGCGCGGTCGGGAGTGAGGGTGACCGACAACCTGTGGGGCAGGACTCGACTGAGAGACTTTGGCGGCGCCCGATTCGGCTGTGGAGGCGAGGATCCACCACAATCGGTGGGGCAGTTGGTTTCGCCAACAACCGCCCAGGCTTTGGCACCGGCTACAGCGAGGGTTGTTTCGCCGCTATGGACAGCCACTTGATGGCCGGGAAGGCGACAGCATCGCTTGTTCCCGCCAGAAGTAATTGCTGTCACATCGGGTCCTTGTAGCATTGACACAATCTGCGCAAGCCTCTCCTCTTCCGAGGAGGAGGAAGACAGGGCAGTGGCGGGCACCACTTGGTGCCGAGACCGCTGATGTCGGCGGGATCGGCTGGACCGAGAGGATGTCCAGACCGAGAACCTCGGTGTTTCCGAGGACAGGTCTGGGAAGGCGGGGACACCGCTCTTCCCTGGGCTCAGAAGCCTTAACCGGGACTCCGGCACGGGCGCAGGCAGGTCCTCGGTCTCCACCGGCGAACCAGTGAAGAAGGGTTGTTGGCTTCACCAGTCGACAGCCCTCTGACGGGTCGAGAAAAATCTCGACAGTGTCGACGGGTCTCTCGGCCTGCTGACCTGATGGGGACACCGTGAAGCCAGTGGCCTTAGCCGCAACCTCGACCAAAGTCAACTGTCCGGGAAGGGACCTCTCCGCTCCCGAATGCCGACGATGGGACTTAACTTTAGAGTCCTTCTTTGGACCGAGAGGAATGTCCCAATGGCCCCTCTCCCTTCGTGGAAAGGACTGGCAAAGCTCCTTGAAAGAAGCTGAATATGAGGTACCCAGAGAGGCGGATAAATGCCGTGACTGAGGGAGAGGATGATGCGCCTGTGCGCCTCCTCCTAGAGGGCGATCATCTGCTCGAGTTGCTCAGCGAGACCAGCGCGCAGCAGTAACGCCCAACGGGCCTCCTTCGACTTTACTGGCGGGTAGCGCTCGGGCACCCAAGCTGTAACCAGGTAGCGCGGTCTTCCAGGACGCTGGCCGAAAATGAACGGCATAACCGCAGGGCCCGCGGGTCATGGTCTAGGCCGAGGCAGTAGACCTGCGTGGAGTGCGGTCTGTCCTGGACATTTTCTGAACACAAAGGGCACCGCCAAAAAATGAGAGTGGATTTGTCCATCGCAGCTGCGAGGGAGAAACTTGACAGAAGTCTAGAAAATTTTAAAATAAGTTTTGGGCGAAACGAAGAATTAGGATCCAGTCTACACGCAGAGTGTTAAGGAGGGAACCTGAGCTTCCAAGCGTAAGGAAGATCTGGTGTCATGGGGCGAGCCGAGAGTTTTACCACCCAGGTGGGTGGGAGGAGCCAGTTTGAAGACCTTCCGGCAAGATTTAAAGTGATGAGGAACCTGCCAGACAGTGTGGATGAACAACATATCCATGACCCTAGAACCCTTAGCTCTCAGTGGATGACACACAAGAGGGAAACTTCAGGGCCTGAGAGGCCCAGAGTGGGAAGAGTGAGATGGAGTCCCGGAGGGGAAGGAAGCGTCTCGGCTGCCGCCCGCCTTGCGCCACGGGAGAAGAGATAGGTTCCTGGTGAGCGGAGTTAATCACCCTACACCGGGCCAAGGGTGACAACTGGGAAAGACGCAGCCATGCTGTCTGCCTAGTGCAGATTGCTGTCCCTATGACCCTGGTAGCTACCTCGTTGGCATCATAGGATGCCCTCGCTTGGTGCCTTGCCAGCTCCAGGCCACGCCGCAGAGAGTGCAATGGCTTGTCTGGTTTGTCTGCATTGCAATGAGGCTAGGAGCTGACCCAGCCTGGACCACAAGAACCTGTCATAGGCTGCATAGTGGGCCTGATGTGCAGAAATAGAAAGAATAACCGTGCGGTAGAAAGTCCTCCTACCCCAGAAGTCAAAACCGAGGAGTCTTGATCTGGGGGTCGGTCATGGTGAAGGGCACGAAGTCCATCAGGAATACCCAACTGCGTCAATCCAGTCTGTGGATGAGGCATGGAACCTGGAGATTCTGGTGTGCAATACCTCTGGCTGAGATCTCTTGGGGCAGGAACTCCGGAAAGGGTCTCTGCCAGGAATGCAACGATGCCTCCCGAAGGGAGCAGGCCAGGGTGGCACCACAAGGGTGGCCTCGCCAAAATCGCATAGAAAGGCGTCGCCGAGTGCTCAGGATTGCCGATAGTGGAAGGAGTAAGGTGCAAGTCCTCCACCATCCTCACGAGGAATCGCTGATACTCAGCGAGATCAGCAGCTGGAGATGTGGACAGAAGTTTCTCTCCCCAGAAGAGGGGATGAGGAGCTGGAGGGCACCAGCTGTTCAGTGGGTAGCTGCACAGGGTGGGGGTTGAAAAACCTGGCTGTCCATTGCCCTAATGTAAGCAGGAACCGAGCAGCCACTGCTCTGAACTGCCCCAGGAGAGAGACCCGCTAGGACCAAGGATGCCTGGGAGTGCAGGAGAATGTGGCAGAGGAATGGAGACAGAGCTGAGAAGAAATGTCGGCTGACCTCCGCCTGGGCTAAGGAGCGGACCGTGGGCACCCATGGAAGAAGGTGCCCGGAGACCCCACAGCCGACAGCTGAACAACCATTTCGGTACTGCCTTGGCTGTGCCCAGAAGAACCCCGTGAGGCGACCGGGCCGTATAGGTCCAGAAGGACGTCCCTACCTCAAAAGAATGGGACTCTCTCAAAGAGACCGAGGAGGAAGAGCAGAGATCCGCACTCACGGCTTCTCCCTGAGCCCGGTGAACCCCGAAAAAGGTCGACGTGCTGACCCCATGCCCTAGACCCTCAGAGTCGAAAGAGCCCTCCTCCTCCTCCTCGAGAGGGCCAGCCACGTAGCTGGCATCTCTGGGTAGCTTCCGAAGGGCTATCCAGGGCACAGTACCCTCCCTCCCAGAGGGGCTCTGATCGCCCCAAAGTTGGGCGATCTAGGCACACCACAGGTGGGGTACCACTACTGAGGGGTCAGTGAAACCACCAAGACCAGGCTGCAGAGCCATGGTGGCCTGCACCACTGCCTGCTGGTCAGCACCCTGACCCCAGTCTCGTGTAGTCACCGACCCCACAGCAGAAGGTGGCTGACCCGCTTGTCGAGGAGACTACTGGCTGCCCAGCTCAACAGCCAACCCCAAAAGGTCAGACTGTTCGCTTGACTCAGAGCTCAGCCCCGCCTCCAAGGAGGTAAGCCAAGGCCCTGTGCCAAACCGAGGAGGGCGCCACTGCCATCCTTGCCAAGAGGCCCAGAAACCAAAGCTGTGCCCGAGCGGTGCCAGTGCCCCCACAGCTCATGAACGGAATCCTGTAGGGGGCATGGCCCCAGCCTGAACAAGAGCTCCAGAGCTGGGACTAGTCATGGAACCATCCAGTCCCATGCCGAGGACAAAGACGGCGCACCGACGGCACCATCGGCGCCGAGAAAGGTGCTGCTTTCTCCACGGCGCTGCAAGTGGTGGCGAGGGCAGGCGGTGCCGACGACGGCAGACTTGGCGCCGAGAGCAGAGGCGGCACCGACAGAGGAATCTGAAGACCCCATGGCGCTGAGCCCCCAGGGCCTTGGCGTCAAGGCGGGACATGGAAAAGGCAGGCGCCCGCTAGCAGTGTCCGGTGCAGCAGCGTCCGACAGAAGCCACGGTGCCGCGCGAACAAGTCGGGCGCCATGGCCCACAATGGCGCCACCAACGGCATTCAGGACGGCGCCACCCAGGCCTTGGCGTAACCGCGAGGCCGACACCGGGGAGCCTTCAACCCGAAGGGCGACTGCCATGGCGGTGCCTCCCACGCACTCCCGGGAGGAAAGGAACAGGCCTCTCGCCGCTGCAAGAAGCCTTGGCAATGGCTAGGCTACTAGTAACTGAGGCTCCCTCCTCCTTGGTCCGTACAGAACCAAGAGGGGACCCGGAGGAAGGCAGAGAAAGTGTGGCATGGCCGGCAGGTGCATACCCAACCCCGAAGTGGTGAACTCGCCCACTTTCCCAGCGTGCTGCTCGATGACCCGGCAGTTCATGGAGAAACAGGCATGCGAATCCATGTCATAAAGCGGGCCAAGACACACAGAAACACCGGTCGTGTAGTCAATGACGGAATACTTTCGCCACAAGGGCACCCGTGCATGGGGGCCAACCCATCTTAGTAGATTTCTTGCCCTCCGACCGAGACATGACCCATGTAGGGAAAAACAAAAACAAAACAGACTCGACATTGTGGAAATATAAAATTAAGGAAAGATCTTATCGGGCGACGTAGGCGTTGGCAGAAACAGAACCGCAGGAGAACCGACAGACTACGACTGAAGGTAAAATTTTCGGAAAACCCACTGTGGAGCAGGCCTAGGACTCTTCACAGCTTCCCGCGAGACGACCTATACGATGGGAGGCGAAGAGCTGGCAGACAGGAGGAGTCGACGCAGCCTATGGCCAACCCATGAGCGCCATGCAAAGGCTAAATACAAAGGCGGCGCTCGATACTGCGTCGGGCTCCACCTACCTTTAAAAAAAAAAGCTCCCCAAGGTCATTGACTCTGGCAGATACCCAACAATGATGAATGGTGAAGACTGACACAGATAAGATCAGAGAATTGCCGGCCTCATCGGATGACAACGGGTCGATGATAATTTCGACTGTACGTTGTCCCGCGTCTTAGATGGCTGGCCTGACGGGGCACCGTAAAGCCAGTGGCTGAGGCCACAATCTCGATCGAAGCTGGGACTGGAGATTCCTGGGACTGAGATCTCTCTGTCCCAAGAACGCGTCGACAAGGCGTTTCTTCTCTTCACTCGCTCAATTCCTTCTTATGGGAACAGGAGATGTGTGAACCTCACGGGCTCTCCCTTTGGTTGGGAGAGACTGGCACAACCTCTGAAGGAGCTAGAGAGGTAGAGCCCAAATTAAGAAGGACAAAGACTGAAGATGAAGAAGATTGCTCGTGGTCTGAGCCTCCTCCTCCTAGAAGGCCTTCATCTGCTCAAGTTGATCAGTGGACCCGAGCTGCAGACACACCACGACAGGCATCTTTCGATTTGACCGCGGTGTTGTTTCTCCAGTTGACCGAGCTGGAACGTGCGAGGCAATTGTCTACCACTGCTGGATGGAACATGTGACAAAAATCGCAGAACCTGGGTATCATGGTCATGGCTCAGGCAGTAAACGCATGTGGTGTGTAGGTCGGTCCGAGACATCTTCTGCCTGCAAGGACACCGCCAGAACCCGGGCGAGGACTTGTCCTCTACTCTGATCACTATGGCAAATTTACACTGAGAAACTCAAATGAGTTTAATTTTCAGTAAGTAATCCGAGGATTGAAAGCTAGGCCTACTCAACATGGAAGCGGTAAGGAGGGACCTGAATCTTCCAGCGGAAAGGAAGATCTGGTGACAAGGGGCAGAGATGAGGCATATACCACCTGGGTGGGTGGGAGGAGCCAGCTTTCAGACCATCTGGCAAAGATTGAAGAGGAACAGGACAAGCCAAACAGTGTGGCTAGAACAACATTTCCATGTTCCTAGAATCCTCGTTATGCCCATCACTGCTATTCCCGCCCAGGAAGGAGGAAAGGACTACAACATATACAAAGATACCTGAGCCTACCATTTCAAAGGAAATACAATTAATTCTGCAAACTCAATTTATTTTCCACCAAGCTTCATATCTAGTGTTATTCCAGCAGATTGGGAAGCCTGATAATGTTGTTCCAAGACGTTTCCTTTATTCTCTGAACAGATCTAAGTGCTGCTGCATTTTACTATTCCATGTATGATCTTTGTACCATACAGAACTGCCAAATCCCTGCACACACTACATAGTGAATTATTAATTCACCAGATCTATCATTTAACCTTAGGCTCCACTGTACAATCAGGGCTGAACCGAGTATTCTTTTATTGATTTTACAACACAAAAAAGTGCAAGCTTTCAGGGTGAATGATACAACTGTGTAAGTGTAGCACAACTCCTACAGTACCTACCTGTGAGGTTGGGTCCAGAGCAGTCTTTGAGGCACAGTACATTTCTCAGCCTCATTAAAAGTTCCATTGACAGTGACTACAGAAAAAAATATTTAAAAACAGTTATTGCTCCTGTTAAAATAGAGACTGTTCACAGCTGAAGCAAACACTGAAAGGAAACCCTATTTAAAGTGGAAAAGTCAGCACTAAGAGCCCAATGCTCTAGTGTGGGACTAGTCCCAATTACACCTTGTTTGCAAAAATGTTTATTTTTTTTGCTGTTTACAGCAGTGAATTTGATTGGTTCTACCACTATTACAACGACACTATCGACACTGACACACAATGCCAACAGTTGGCATTGTACTCCCATTATTAAATAACCAACTCCAAGTCGGAGTTGGTCTGGGGTGGGGTAACACTGGGAATTGCTGTAGTCAGGTCAGCATACCACCGACAGCAAAATATCTCGACCCGCGAGATTTGTCGCTGTGGGGGTATTCACGGTGATAGTGTCATTGTTCTGACATGATACCAATTCGATTATGTCTGATTGATTCTGCTGACTTCCACCCGACATTTGCTGTGACCAGGAATTCCAGAACCCCTTCAGCTGACTTCAGAGCTGGGCTGCAGCTGCATAAGATTCAACAACCTGAAGTATGCGTCAGAGTCACACTGCAGGCTACTGAATCTGGCACGACTGCAGCACAGCTCGGACATCAGCCGTGGGGGATTCCTGGTTACACCAAATGTCAGGGTGGGAATCAGCAGGATCAGCTCATACGATCTACCATACTGCAGTAAACATCAAGTGAAACATTTCAATTTTGTACACGAAGTACAAACTGGGACCGTTAGTGCTGAGTGTTCCCTTTAATTGCTCTACCCCAACACTCAAAACCAACAAGAGGAAAGTGTTTATATAGAAACTAGAATAACTAAAATAACCCTCCCATAACCATGCAGCAGGGGCTGGCCTGGTGGCGTGAGGTTGAGGCGCTAGTTGTTGGGGGTCGGCAGGGGAGGGAAGGGACTGAATGTGCAGAGGACTGCTCTCCCTTCATGGGGAAGGTTCTGGGTAAGCCTCGCTCAGAGTGGTCCCAGTAGAGACTAGGGACCCCACAGGTAGCGTGGCCTCGACGAATGTCAGGGTGGAGCGGTGACAGATGGCTGCACATCAACTGCACTGCCTTCATTGCATGACCGCGCTTGGGGAGTAACCTGCAGAAAATACCCTGGTGGCCTAGTGGAGGCGAAGGAGCCCAGGTGATCTGCCCACATCCTGATGCAGGACCTGCCTCCTCAGATCTCCTCTCCCTACCAGACTCTCGGCCATTCCTCTAATAGCAGAAAGGCCACCGAGGGTGGGCAGGCCCTCCCGGGGATGATCCGGGGTTGAACTAGCCATAGAGCTGGAGGAGACCGAGGGTGGGGTTTCAGGCAGGGAGTAGAGGCAGTAGTCCAACTAGTACTCTGAGAGAGGCCCTAGGCCTCCAGTGAATAAAGAGAATTGACAAAAATAAAAATAAATAACCATGCAGCATGATTTTGTAGAACTGCCGCCATAAAAACATTTCTTAGGATGGTTTAAAAACCCACATTTAGCTCCACTCTTCACACTGATGAGTAGGAGTCACCATGGCTGCACCCTTCCACCAGCCGGGAGAGTGGCGAGCGGCTGCCTTGGGACATAATCTCCAGCATGTAGTAATCTGTATTCATGATGACAATCTGTCCCCTTTGTCCGCTTGTCTGATGGTGATCTGACTCATCTGGGATAATTCTTCCAATGCCACGGTTAAGGTTACCACAGGATTTCACAAGGTCCTCAGAAAAAATTCTATCAACTTCTGCTGGCACTAGCCAGTTACTGTGAAGTACAGAAAACCCTCTGCAGCACACTGCTACATTCTGACAGTTGCCACCCACCAGACCCCTCAGAAGTATCTCTAAAGTTCAGTTCATTCGATTACAAAGTAACTGCTCAGACACAGTGACTTTTCTTCGCCAGATAGAGGATTTGAGTAAACATGTTATCTCTAGAGGCTACAATCCTCCTTGGAGAATGAGGCTTTATAGTTTGCTTTGTCTCAAGATCATAGGTCACTTCTGACTCCCAAAGATCCCTTGAGATGTGGGAATTGCAATGTTTGTCAGTTTATGACAAGCTGTTGCTAGCCTTGCTTGTAGAGCAGAAAGCAGCTAACTAAAAGAAGCTACATTTTCTTATTAATTTTAAACTTATATCTCAGCAGGAGTCGCTTGTCTGTTAAGATTAAGTAGACAGATAACTTTATTAGAAGTAGAAGGGTCTTATTTAGGGTTAAAAAAAGAAAGAAAGTCAGTGTGTTCTGTGCTGGGAAGGGTTCTGTATCAGCTGACTTTGCTAAACCAGTAGGAGGAAAGAGAGCTTAATTGGGGTGTGGCTTAGACACTATAAAAGCAGGTGAGTCAAATTACAACTTCCTGTTGCTAGCCTTGCTTGTAGAGCAGAAAGCAGCTAACTAAAAGAAGCTACATTTTCTTATTAATTTAAAACTTATATCTCAGTAGGAGTCGTTGTCTGTTAAGATTAAGTAGACAGATAACTTTACTAGAAGTAGAAGGGTCTTATTTAGGGTTAAAAAAAAAAAGTCAGTGTGTGTTCTGTGCTGGGAAGGGTTCTGTATCAGCTGACTTTGTTAAACCAGTAGGAAGAAAGAGAGCTTATAACGAACATACAAAATTTGCCAGCAGATAAAGGCCTAGAGGTCTATCAAGTCTGCTCGAATGTGCAGCTAGCACCCTTATTCTGCAGCTGCCTCCTTCCACCCTTCCCTTCATTAACCCTCCCCTTGTCCTGTCCCATCCTCGCTTGAAGCAGTCCACTGTTCTACTGCATACCACTTCTGCAGGTAACGCATTCCAACCAGCCACCACCCTCTCTGTAAAAGTGTCTCCTCATCTCCCTCCTGAACCTTCCTCGCTCCAGTCTCATATCATGGCCCCTGGTGGTCCTCCCTCCTTACTCTGAACAGCCCCTCTGTACCTGTCTTGTTTATTCCTTTCATGTATTTAAAGGTTTCAATCATGTCCCCCTGTCTCTCCTCTCCTCCAGTGAGTACATGTTCAACTCCTTCAACCTCCTTTCGTATGATAAGTCCCCAGACCCTTGATCATCTTTTTGCCCTCGCGCTGCACTCCCTCCAGTAACTTAATGTCCTCTTCAGATACGGACGCCAGTACTGCACGCAGTACCCAGGTGTGGTCTAACTAATGACCCATACAGTGTGGTTTAGACACTATAAAAGCAGGTGAGTCAAATTACAACTTCCTGTTGCTAGCCTTTTTCTTACTAATTGCCTCCATCCTACCCCCCAAAGCCAGTTCTACTTTTATAGCCACTGGATTTGACTGTCAACAGGAACTTCCTGTTTGGCAGTAGGAAGGAAAGGATCATAGAGAAACACTGGTTTTGTCAACCCTAAAGGAAAAGTAGCTCACTCCCCAGCTGCTGGTGGTCTGATATTGAGCAAGGAAGAAGGAGGCTACTGAAGAAGACAGGAAGTTGCTGTCCCAGAACAGGAAGGGTGAGAGTTGTAAGAGAGAGAGAGAGTAAGCATCCAGAGAAACAGCAGAGGGACACAAAATAAGACATGTTAGAGTGGCGCAGTGCAATGGCTGTGAGGCGGTAGTGTTCAGGAGACATTCTGGAGGCTGCATGATGCCTTGTTTGCAGGCACCTCTCTGGTCTGAGAGAGGAGGTTGCCTGTCTCCAGGCTGACCTGGCTAGGATTCGTGAAACCTCCTCCCCACCCAGGGACCACCAGGGCCAATGCCACTACCTCAGAGGTTGCCAAGAAAGAGGAGAGGCTGGACCAGAGTGGGCTCAGGGAGGAGAGGGTGGTGGAACAGAGTTGCATCCTCCAGCTGTACCTCTCCACAATTCATTCGCTTTTCTGGTGGATAGTGGTTCCTCTATGGAGGCACCTGTAGTGGAGACCAAGGAGGATGCTGGGAACCTCACAAAGGAGACCCACAGGAGGGTGGCATGGGACCCCACAGGAGAAGGAACAACTCCTGGTTGGGGACTCAATCATTAGGGGTAGAAATGGGGAGGAAGGGAGAGGAGGTAAGGTGCCTTCCTGGCGCCACGGCTTGGAGGGACAGGAAGCGAATCCAGAGGATTGTGGGAGGAGCTGCAGGGAGGCTGGATGTCATTGTCCACCTAGGGACAAATGACCTGGCTAGGAATGGGATCAGAGCAGTGCAAGAGGAGTTTGTAGAGTTGGGAAAGGGCCTTAGACAAGTAGCGCATACGGTAGCCTTCTCAGAGGTGCTGCCTGTCCATGGCAAGGGAGATGCTAGGGCACTCCTCACCAGGGAATTCAATGAGTGGTTAAAAACTGGTGTGGAGCTCAGGGTTTTGGCTTCACTGGGGACTGGGGAGCCACCTGGAGGGATGCAAACCTATACTGGTGCGATGGTCTGCATCTGTCGGGGAACCAGGATCCTAGGTGAGAGGTTTAAATGCTTCATTGGCAAGCATTTAAATTAGCCAAGGGGAGGCACTGAAAAGAAGCAGGAAATCCCAGCCTCCCCCACACAACATGGTGATTGGTGAGGTAAACACCAAGGTACAGAAGTTATTAGGGAGCAGAACAGATTTAAATGTAAAAAGGCAAAGGCAGTAAGACAGAAATGGGCTAAAAGGGGTAAGGCTATCAAAAAGTGGAGGGTGATGAGTACCAATGCCCATAGTCTGTGTAACAAACTCCCTGAACTAGTGGCCTTGATGGAAGAGGGTTGCCTGGATATTGTGGCAGTCACAGAAACATGGTACACAGAGAACCATGACTGGGATGTCAACATACCAGGATACACAAGCTACAGGAGGGACAGGAGGGTAAAAGAGGAGGAGGAGAGCTCTATGTAAAGGAAGGATCAAGCAACAGAACTAAAGAGTAAACAGGGAGCAGATGAGGCACTTTGGGTCACCCTGGAGACAGGAAATGGCACCACAATCCGCATGTGGGTTGTATACAGACCCCATGTCAGGGGAGGGAATGGACAAAGAAATGATAGAAGGCTTTCTTAGAATGGCAGAAAAAGGGAGATATTGTTGATGGGGACCTGAATATGCCAGATGTTAACTGGAGCACCTTTGCTGCAGGCACATCCAAGAGCAGGGTCATTCTTGATGCCTTACAGGGGGCATGCCTCAGACAGCTAGTATTGGAACCCACTCGGGAGGGAGCAGTCTTAGACCTGGTACTCTCAAATGGGGACGGAGAAAGAATCTCAGATTTAGAAGTGGGTAGCCATCTGGGAACAAGCGACCACCAAACAGTGTGGTTCATGATAAACACAGCCATACAATCAAGCCATACAAAACAAGGGTACTGGACTTCGGGAGGGCTGACTTTGAAAATGAGAGTGCCTCAGAAAAGCACTAGCAAACAGGCAAGAAGGAGGTGGGAGGAACAATGGGAGTGATCAAAACAGCCATCACAGAGGCAACAAGCCTTTGTGTAAAGCAAATCAATAAAACACAATGAAGGAAAAACCGCTATGGTTCTCAAAGGTGGCAGGGAAGGTTAAGGAGAAAAGGACAGCATTCAGGAAATATAAGGAAACACAGAAGGAGCCGGACAGAGAACTTTATCAGTTAAAGCAGAAAGAGGCTGGGAAGGCAGTCAGAATAGCAAAGGCCCAAACCGAGGAAAGGATAGCCAATTCTGTTAAGAAGGGGATAAGACCTTTATAGGTACATTAGAGAGCGAAGAAAGACCAAAGGAGGGATACTGAAGCTTAATAAGGGGAGGAAATGTGGGTAGAGGTGACAGTGAAAAGCAGGGATACTGAATGAATATTCCTGCTCAGTATTCACAAAGAAAGAGGAGGGGAGTTACCTAAACCAAACAAGAGAAACACTCTGAAGACAGCGGTCGATACCAGTCCATTTATCAAGAAAGGGTTCTGAAAGAACTAATAAAATTGAAGGTGGACAAAGCAATGGGGCCTGATGGGATTCACTCAAGAATTCTAAAAGAACTAAGGGTAGAACTAGTGACACCGCTGACTACTCTCTTTAACAAATCATGGGAGGATGGGGTGGTACCCGAGGACTGGAGGAGGGCAGATGTGATTCCTCTTCACAAAACAGAGGCAGGAAACTACAGACCAGTTAGTTTGACCTCAGTGGTAGGAAAATGGAACCACTTCTGAAGGAAAGAATTGTTGAGTACCTAGAGGCCAGTGGGGCACAGGACCCAAGGCAGCATGGGTTCACGATGGGAAGGTCGTGTCAGACAATCCAATAGATTTCTTTGACTGGGTGACCAAAGTAGTAGACCAGGAGGGCTGTGGACATGGCCTACCTAGATTTTAGCAAGGCATTTGATACAGTCCCACAAAAAGATTAATACACAAGATAGCCAGCCTTGAGTGGGTCCCAAGGTGGTAGCCTGGATAAAAAATTGGCTAGACAACAGGGCGCAAAGGGTAGTAGTAAATGGAGTACACAGTGAAGAAAGGAGGGTTACTAGCAGGGTACAGCAGGGTACCGCAGGGTTCAGTACTGGGACCCCTCTTTTTAATGTCTTTATAAGTGACGTTGCAGAGGAACTGGAAGAAAAGTATGTCTCTTTGCAGATGACACAAAGATCTGCAACAGGGTTGATACACAAGATGGAGTGGAAAGGATAAGAAGGACTTGGCATGGTTGGAGGAATGGTCAAATGTATGGCAGCTCAGATTCAATGCAAGAAGTGCAAGGTAATGCACCTGGGAAACAAAAACCCAGGAAGCATACACAATGGGGTGAGATACTGACAACAGTAAAATAGAAAGGGACCTTGGGTAATTATATCAGATGACCTAAAGGTGGGCAAGCAATGTGAGAAGGCAGTAAGGAAGGCTGGGGATACTGGGATGCATAGGAAGAGGCATCAATAGTAGAAAACAGGAAGTTGTTATCCCTCTGTACAGACAGTTGGTGAGACCCCATCTGGAGTACTGTGTGCAGATCTGGAGACCCCATCTCCCGCAAAGACATAGACAGAGTGGAGGCTGTCCAGAGGAGGGCAATAAAATGGTGCAGGGTCTGCACCAGAAGACATACGAAGAAAGACTAAAGAAGCTAATATGTATACCCTTGAGGAAAGAAGGGAGAGGACATGATAGAAACTTTCAAGTACCTCAAGGAATCAACAAAGTCCAAGAGGTAGCATCTTCAGAAAAGAGATGTGCAAGAACAAGGGGCACAATTTGAAGATAGAGGGGCGGCTCAAAGGTAATGTGAGGAAGTATTTTTCACAGCGAGGGTTGTGGATGCATGGAACAGCCTCCCTGAGGAGGTCGTGGAGTCAAGAACAGTGGGGAATTCAAGAAAGCATGGGACAGGCATAAGGCAGTCCTAGTGGGGGTAGGAGGAAGTAAGCTGTTGGTTAACTAGGATCTGCAGCTTATCTGTTAGGTAGGAAAATGGGCAGACTAGGTGGGCCAAGCGGTCCTTATCTGCCGTCAAATTCTATGTTTCTATGTTTCTATGACACAAGGTACCATTTTTATTAGTCCTATCAAGAACTACACATATGAGATGCACCAATTTATCACTTGCCCCACAGTTTGTAATTATAAATATATATACACACACACACATATACATTTACAAAATGGGTGATACATAAATGATCAATTAAAGCAACAGCATTGGACAAACACCATCAGGTGCGGTGCATATATCAGGCGCGACCACAGACTTGCACTTTTACCCCACTAAAAACAAGTTTGACTTTTATAAAGATAGATAAACCACTCTGAGATGTGCAGTTTAGCTCTGATATACACATACGCCTTGGGTGGCTGATGCACACCAAAAATGCGTATATCCTGGCGTGACCGCACATCTTAGAGTGGTTTATCTATTTTATATCTTTATATATATATCACACACACATATACCTGGAGAACAGTTCACACCCTTAAGGAAAGAATTCGGGAACATGTACGTTCCATTCAGGGTGGCTGTGGCAGGACAACACCTTGCAGGGGCTCACTGGTTACATCACAATGGTAATCAAATTGACTGTTTCAAGTTCATGGATATAGATAATACAAAACAGATCAGGGGCAGTAACAGACTCAGATGTATGTTGCAGCGAGACAGCAGACTGATTTTTACCATGAGGGCATTACTCTCCATTGGGATCTGAGCTCTTACTTATAGTGCTTTTGCCCTGTTAGCGCCCTTTGCTTCTTACTAAATTTTGTCTCTATTTTATTAGTACGTCCTTTTAATTATAGTCATTTCAGTTTCTCTATCAAGTAAAGACAAGTTACTCACCTGTAATTGTAGTTCTTGGAGTGGCATATGGTGTACGTCACACTTCTGGCAATTTCTTTCCCTTAAGACTCGCTGCAAGCTCAAGCTGGCACCTCCCACCACCGGATGGTATCCTCCTCGGTACTGCCCGTGGCGTCAGATCTTACCTGCTGGAAGCAAGACCAGTGTGCTACTTGCCAGGGAGGTCAGGTGGGTTGTGTGTGTATGTGCACCATGTACCACTCCTAGAACTACAGTTACAGGTCAGTAACTTGTCTTTCTAAAATGGCGGTTGATATAGTGTAATATCCACACTTCTGGCAGACTCCTAGCAGTTCTCTGGGGGCACCAAGGTGCACACCCCTATTTAGGAAGAGAAATTGGAGAACTGAGGCCCAAAACCAGCATCCCAGCGTGACTCAAGGTCAATGTGGAAATGGGAGATGAAGGTGTGTGCTGACTTCCAGGTAGAAACCCTACAGATCTCCTGGATAGGGACATCCTGGAAGCAGCCACCAAGACAGTGAAATAGATCTGGTGGAATGAACCTAAGCCCCTCGGTGAAGCTCCTACCAGCCAATCTATAGCAGAGGTTGATGCAGGAGACCATCCATCGCCAATCATCCTCTTTGCTGCTTGTTTGCCAGATACGGCATCAGCATAGGTGACAGACAGCTGGCAAACTTCTCCTGAACTCCAGCCATGTGCTCCTTGTAGTAGGCGAGTGCACGCCACAGGATCAGAGTATGGAGCCTGTGCTCGGCCTCCGAGTTGTGATTGGTGAAGTACACTGGGAGATTGATCACCTAGTTAAGGTGAAACTCCAAGACAACCTTGGAAGGAACTTCAAGTTGGGGTGAAGGACAACCTTATCCCTGTGGAAGACCAGGTATGGAGACTCCTCCAACAGCTCCTGGAGCTCACTGATTCTTTGTGGGTTGTGATCACCACCAAGCAGGCAGTCTTCCATGACAGGTGTGACACCTCACTCCTGTGCATTTGTCTGAATAGCTTTCCCATAAGCATTGCCAACACCAGCAACAAATCCCAAGATGGTGGTAGTTCCGCATCAGAGGAAATGTGGTCAAGGCCCTTAAAGAGCGCCTGACAACCTTCTCCTGTGCCACCGTCGACATACCAGCTCATGCCCGATATGCAGATATGGCTGCAGGGTGTACCTTGAGGTCGTCGAGCTGAAGGCCCAGCTGACAGAGGGACCACAAATAATTCAGCATGCTAGCCACGGACATGATGGGGTCAAGCTCCTTGCCCTGGCACCAAATGGAGAATCTCTTCCATTTGAAGCACTGTACCAATGAGTCGACTCCTTCCGAGAGGCTCCAACTATATGGGATCTCATCAGAGACCCAGAGTCTGGAACTCTAGCTGCTCAGGAACCTGGCTGTCAGGTGCAGGAACGGAAGGTTCAGGCAGAGCACCTTCTCCCGAAAGCAGATCGGGCAAAGTGGCAGATGTCACGGAGGCCTGCTGCTGAGACTGAGCAGATCGGGGTACCAGAACTGGTGTGGCTAGTCTGGAGCCACCAGGCTCATCTCCTTGTCCCTCTGAGCTTTGATCAGGACCTTGGGGATCAGAGGAAAGGAGGGAAGGCATAAGGAGGCCTGTGGTCCCGGCCTTGAAAAGGCATTCCCTGCAACGCACTCCCACTGAGGGGGCACAAAACAGTCTCAGCTTGGCATTCTCCCGGAGGCAAACAGATCCACCTGAGGGGTACCCCATTGGGAAAAGAACAGATTACTCACCTGTAACAGTAGTTCTAGGAGTGGTATATGTTGTTCATCCACAGTATTTGGCATGTCCCCTTCCACTTTAAATCTTGCCAGAAGTCTTCAAGCTGGCTCCTCCCACCCACCTGGGTGGTATATACCTCTGTCCGCCCCATGACACAGATCTAGCCTGCTGGAAGCAAGGTTGTGCGCCTGAAGCTGGGGAGGTCGGTGTGTGTGTGTGGATGAACAACAAATACCACTCCTAGAACTACTGTTACAGGTGAGTAAAGTACGATACGTGAGAACTACCGTAACAGTAGATCTCGAGAACAGCTCTTGCAGCAGGTTACACCATTTGGACTGAAGCCAGCAGGCGTCAGGACCCCACGAAAAATTCTAGCTAGCTATCTTCAGCAGGGACCGCCTGACGATGGTCCCGCCTCCGGCGTCAGGCGTGGTACAAAAGAGGCGGTCCGCCCAGATTCCCAGTTCTCCGGAACTTCCTGCATGAGCTGACATCGAAATGGGAGACCGAGGATTCGCGTCAGAAGACAGAAAGATATAAATCCCTGCTCAGAAAGACTGAGCCATGCCTCCTCAAGGGGAAGGTGGGCGGGAAGGTACCTGCTGCAAGAGCTGTTCTCGAAGATCTACTGTTACGGTAAGTTCTTACATAACTGTACTATCTACTGAGACACAGCTCTTGCAGCAGGTTACACCATTAGGACTGATTCCCAAGCAGCAACGCTGCCAGAAATTCCGGAGGAGGAAAATAGGAAATAAATTCCAGGAGACCCTGTAGCACCGCCAGGCCGAACCAGCCCTTCGCCAAGAGGCGATGTCCAGGCTATAATGCCTGATAAAGGCATGCACAGAACTCCAAGTGGCTGCAGCACATATAGCAGAGGTGGAGACGTTTCTTGAGTGCTGCAAAGGAGGTGGCCACACCTCTAGAAATGACCGGACTGTGCCCGGGAGGGGCTTTGTTTTTATATCATAACAGTAAGAAATACACTGGACAAGCCAGAGAGACAGAGACTGTTTGGATACTGACTGGCCATCATAATTCTCAGAGAAGAACAAAAAGCTGTTCAGAACTACGAGAGGGTTTAGTTCTGTTGAGGTAATACCTCAGGCTGCGGTGAACATCCAGGGTGTGGAGCAAAGCCTCTCCTCTATTTGAATAACTCGGGAAGTAGACCAGAAGGTCAATATCCTGGTTTAGAGAGCGTGAAGAGACCACCTTAGGTAAAAACTTAGGATTAGTCCTCAGGGGATACTCTGTCCCGTGGAAAACTAAATAAGGCTCTTTGCACATAAGAGCGTGAAGCTCAGAAATTCTTCTCGCTGAAGTAACAGCAACTAAAAATAACGTTTTCCATGACAGAAAGCAGCTACATAATCTACGGCAGGTTCAAAGGAGGGACGGTCACGTGATGGCATCCAACTAAGCAGCAGCTGGGATACTGAGCTCCCCCTCTGGCCACCTTTATTGAGCGTTTTCAGTGCATCCTGAAGTTTTTTCGACTAATTTAGCCAAAAAGTAGTTGTAATAGCCAGCCATCGTTTAACGACCTTGTTGGGGAAATTAGCGTTTGTTGAGTCGCGATGGAGGTGGATGGAAGCAGGCCCCAACCAACACACTCCTGCATCCCCGGAGAAGGCAGCGAAAAACAGAGAAACCAGGCTCCTACCAGGCCGGACGCTGTGGAGATAAGATGTTGCAACTTACTCCACTGACGGAGGATAAATTCCTCCAAGAACTCAACCCTCTGAAGGATATACTTAAAGAACTGACTGGAGAGCTCAAATCTCTGCAATGACCTCTCCTCTGTTTCTAGGAAAGTCTCAGATGTAGAGGTTAGAGTTGCCTCATCAGAGCAGTGGAGATCCAGAGCCGAGGTGGAGATAGGCGAGCTTAGACAGCAAGTGAAGAAGCTGCAGCTTAAAACCGAGGATCTGGAGGGCGTAACCGCCAAAACAATCTGTTAATAATGGGCCTGCCTGAGCTGGAAAAAGGCCCAGACCTCGTAGTTTTCCTGCAAAGTTTCTCTGTAAAGTGGTGGGCCCATCCTATCAGTGCCTCCTACCACCTTGAAGGGCTCATCGCTCATTGAGCCCTCGACCTGCAGCTGGATCTCCCCACGCCCTGTCATAATGAAATTTCTTAGTTATGTTGAAAGGCAGCACGTTTATCTGAAGGCCCGTGAACTGAAAGAAATTCTCTGGGAGCATCGAGGATCCAATTGCCCAGGACTTACCTAAAGAAATTCGGAGAAGAGGCAGCGTACCACCCTGTCGTACAGAAACTGATAGCTGCTTGATCCCATTTAAGATGATATATCCTACGACATTAAGGGTGACTGTTGGAGGTCTATCTACCAGTTTCAACACTCCTGAGGCTGCTCGTAAAGAACTTGCTAATAAACTGCCTGATCTGTTCAAAATGCCTGGCTGAAGACCCTACTTTCTGTTCTGGGTTTGCAGCTTCAGGGCTCTCCTGGAATAATTTAACTTAAAGTTTTGCCTGTGTCTGTATTTTGCTGGTTGCCTGGTTCCTGGCCTGTCGCTAGCAGATGGGTATCTCCTCTCACCTACCTCTCTTTCTGCTCTCTCTGTAATCTGTTTTTACTTCTCTGGTTGTTCTGGTCTCTCCTTCTGGTCTTTCCGTGGGGGTTTCTGGGGCTTGGGAAAGATGAGGATGGCGAGGTTAGCTCCTTGCTGGGTCTCCTGTCCCTTTTAGCGTATGCATTCCTGCGGTGGAACCTTTGTTTTGTGGTTGCGGTTTCCTGGTGGGAACTTCCTGAATGACGGACTGTTTTGGGTCCTTCGGTTTAGCGGTCCCCTGGAAACAGCAACCCTTGGCCTGATTGTTACTAAGACTACTTCCTATTGCCCACTCGGATTAGCGCTTGGATGGCAGGATTTTCCCCTTCATGGCTGTATGGATTCGGTAGGTGTGCTACCTATATGCTTTGGCGGGGAGACGATGGGGGTGTGCTGGTTCGATTAAGTGGCGGCTGATGACTAGTCTCTTTTGTGGCTAGGGATATTGATGCCTTCTTACCTGTTCTGTTTTTCCTACCTCATGCCCTACCTTTTCTTCGTTCTCTTTGCTTACTCTTATAGTATATCGGGGGCTGTGGTGGGGAAGGTGGCTGTGGGGGGAGGACTTAGTGGGCTTGCTCGCTGGATGTGGAATTGCGAGCCGTGTGTTGGGGGTGGCTAACCTCTGCCGGGGCTGGGCTGGATGGGAAATGGCTGATTACAGTCGGGTTATCCCTCTTTTAGAGTATACCTGATGTTTGCAATATATGGTACTTGCTCCCGGCTCTGGGGGTTGGAGGTTGCGTGGGGTTTAGGAGGTTCGAGATCTGGGCGACAGTTTGTATTCTGGGTTATCTTTGCTCGGACCTCCAGTTGTATATAGTTATTCGGGGTTTATATAGGGATCGTTCGTTGGGGTGGGGTCAATATATGATATTTTATGGCACGGTTTCTCTGGCGTTTTGAGGGGTTGTTTCTCCCTTCAAATTTGGGCTCTTTATTAATTCTAGGACTCTGGCTGGTGGAACAGGTATAGGGAGATGGGGTTCTGGACTGATACTCCATTTAACTTTTTGTATGTTGGTTTGTTCTGTCAACTTGCTCTTTCCTGGAAGATATGATTATCGGTGGATGGGAGATTCTTTCCCAAGAATTGGTCTCCTTCAATTTTCTGGTTTTGGGTTTGGGGAAAGGTGGGGAGGGAGATATACGGTTTATGACTTAGATGTTCTGTATGATTTCTGGACTGTTTTGATAGGCTATCTCTGGGGGGTTTGACAGCTCAACATGTTTCTGGGGTCTTAAGGTTGGGGATTGCCTGGGACTATTTCTGCTTGGCCTGGGTCTCACGATTGGGTGAGCTTATTTTGGGATACCAGGTCCCAGACCTTTATATGGGGTGCACCTTGCTATTGTATGTGATAACGGCTCTGTCTGGATATCTGATTGGTTTATTATATTTTTAAAATGGCTATAAACACAGTTAAATTAGCGTCTTGGAATGTTAGAGGGCTTAGGGATCGGGTCAAGCGACTACAGGCCTTTAACCACTGCTCACTGCTCCACATTGATATTTTTTTTGCAAGAGACACACTTTTGTCATGATGAGGCTAGGTTGCTTTCCGATCTGGCTTCTCTCAATTCTACCTTGCTGGTAACTCTTGCTTTAGTAAAGGGGTTGCGATTCTTCTCAAAAGGCATGTTTTGTTTACAAAAGTTTAACTGTCTCAGACCCAGAAGGAGATATGTCCTAGTGAAAGGTACTCTTAATGGAAAACGTGGTCCTTGGTTCTGTATGGCCGGTGGGGGAACCCCAAGTTTTTCTGACTTTGGCGGATAAATTGGCTGGCTTTTGCCCGCTCAAATTATATTGGGGGACTGGAATGTGCCTTTTCATCGACTCTGGATAGGGAGCCACAGGATAAGCGTCCACCTTCCCGGCTCAGAGAGCTTTCTGGGAAATGACCTCGATGTTGGGTCTAGGTGACCCCTGGCCTCGCCAACCCTTCTTGTCGTGCTTTTCCTTCCAATCCCAATCACATGGTACTAAGTCAAGATTAGATATGGTATTAGTCAGTCTTTCTTTCCTCCGAATATCTCTCTGTCTGGTATTGAGCCGATCTATGTCGGATCATGCTATAGTTGGATACAAATGTCCCTAAATCCTGATTACTCTAGTGACTCTATGTGGCGGTTAAATACTCAGTTATTAAAGACCACCAATGTGTTTCAGAAATTAGCTCCGGATATCTCTTTTCTGGCTGACAATTTGAACTCCACCCGAGGATTGATATGATATGGGGAGCTCTAAAGTGCTATCTCAGGGTGATCTTATTAAAATGGCTTCCTTTAGGAAGAAGACACGGCTAGCCAGATCGTTGGCTCTGGTAAGCAGGATTAGGGAGTTAGAAAGTAACTACTCGGCAACCTCTTGATGATCGGATCTCAAGGCGTCTCTTAACCAAGAGCGAATACTCGGACCTCTTGAAAGAGAAACAGAATATTGTCTGGTGAAAACCCAGGCTAAATATCTGGATCTCGGTGAAAAATCCGTAAGCTACTGGCCTTGCATTTGCGTGCACTTGAAAGCTCGAGGGTCATCCTTCTTTGTCTTCCCATCTGGTAATATTGTCTCCTCGCCTAGGGATATTGCACATATTTTAAGGAGTATTATTCGGGCCTTTATAGTTATTCCCGCATCCCATCCCATTGCAGTTGTCAAAGAATACATTAGAAGAATAGGTATTCCTTGTATATCAGAGTCTCAACAAGCAGTCTATTAGTCCCTATTTCAGCTGAAGAAATAAGAAGTACCATTATTCCTTGGCCCCAGATAAGGCGCGGGACGGATGGTTTCGGCAAACACTACAAAGTCTTTGTTAAAGATTTGATCCCCATTCTTCTTAAATTATATAACTATCTGCGGTTTCCTCTGAGCTCGATCCTGCTTTATTTGAGGCTACTATAGTTTTAATTCCCAAGCGGACAAAGACCCCACCGATCCGCTAATTACCGCCCTATTTCTCTCCAAAATTATGATATCAAAATTCTAGCTAAAATACTTGCTGAAAGGATCAAGAAGATCTGGTTGGAGCTTCTGAGCCCTGAACAGAGCTGGCTTTGTTCGGAGGTCGACAGCAGATCATTTGAGGACTTTGTCACATCTCTCAGTATGCCGGACTGCCTCAGGTCCAGTTGCTCTAATCTCTTGATGCTGAGAAAGCGTTTGACCGGTTGACTGGTCCTTTTGTGGACAATAATGGAGGAAATGGGTTTTCCGATTTCCTTTTTGAATATGATCACGAGTATTTTATAGTTGCCCTTCCGCTAAGATCTACTGCACAGGGGTCTTGTCTTCCTCTTTCCGTCTTTTTGCTGGTACCAGGCAGGGTTGTCCCTTTCTCCTCTATTATTTAATTTATACCTGGAGCCTTTGCTGATTAAACTCAAGTTGTCCCCTCAAGTGAGAGGTATCAGGCTTCAACAACGGAACTAGTTCTGTCTGCATATGCAGACGACGTTTGCTGCATCTAACGGATCGGTAACATCTTTAAAGGCAGCTCTTGATATTATCACGCAGTTTAGTTCCTTCTCTGGTTACAAATTAAACATCTCTAAATGTGAGATTTTCCCTTTAAATAAATATACTTATAAACAAGATTTTCTCTCCTTTGGAATGAGGTGGACCTCCAGATCAATTAAGTATCTTGGAATCTACTTTTCCACTGATCCTTCCTTCTGAAAAATTAAATTTGGTCAGAGTCAGAGAATCGATTAGCCAGGATTTGCAACGTTGGTCAGCCCTCCCTATTTCACTTTGGGGTCGAATTAATATTATCAAAATGAATGTTCTTCCCGGATCTTTTATCCACTGAACCTGACCAATCTCTGGGTCCTCTTTCCTTTTTCAACAGCTTCACTGACTGTTTTCCAGTTTTATTTGGCGGGGAAAGTGCGATGCTCTTATGCCACCTTGTCGCTCCCTAAGGACAGGGGTGGCTTAAAGCCCCTAATCTTCTTCTATATCACTGGGCTGCCCACTTGTCTAAGTTAGGAGATGGTTCTCCACGAATACAGAGCCTCTGCCCAATCTGGCTTCAGCTGAGAGGGCTCTTCTCTCTGAACTTAGAGTAGATATGTCTGCCTTGTTTACCTGCCCTTGAAAGCTCTTTCACAGTTGGTTCCGGACAATATGGTGATAGGTTCTCTTAGATCGTGGGCACAGTGTCTTAAGTTCTTCGGATCTCTAATGTTGTGGATTTAGGACAGCCAATAGTTCTAAATCCTAATATTAGACTGAGGAATTCTTGGATAAGACCAAATTGGCTCCACAACTTAAGGATGTCAGGGTGGAACATCTGTTCAATCAGGACTAGCTCCTTACGTCGGATGATATTCTAACGAGGTTTGATATATCAACCAAAGGCATTTTAAGGTATTCCAACTCCGGCACCTGGTGGGTAACAAATTTGGCACTACGGTTTAGACACTCGGTTGTGCCCTTCCTATCTAATATTATCAGCCTTGCCTCTCAGCCTCACTCCATTTCGTCAATCTACTCTTATCTCCTGAATTTTAACTTACAGGAGGTGTTGGGGTCCTTTGATTTGGACACGTCTTCTCCCTGAGGCTGTGCCGCTCTGGACTAATATTTGGCTTAATTTACATAGATATCATACCCAAGATAGGTTTCGGTTAGTACAATATTATATTGTAAATAATCTTTACTATACTCCCGTTAAACTTTTTCAGTGCAAGTTGGCCTCTGTTTCAGATTGTTTCAGGTGCTCACAGCGAGGGCAACCTAATTCACATTTTTGGGAATGTCCTAAAGTTGCCCCACTGTGGTCCCTGATCCGAGAAAATTTGGATCCCTTTTGGGTCTGAGCAGGTTCTTTTGCCGGAAATCTGTGTGCTGGGTGATTTTTCTTATGTTGACAGTGGAGCGCAGATACCATATAGCTTTAGTGTCCATGGCGGTCAAGAAGTTGGTTTTAAGACATTGGAAGGACCAATTGGTTTTATCATATGCTGACTGGTTGAAGGAGATAATGTCATATCTTCAATCAGAGAATCTGACTGCCAGCTATATGGATCATATGGATCTGTTTCATAAAAGATGGGGCAAACTCAATCTTTATGCTTGCCTTAATAGAAGCCTGGTGACCCGATCCCTTGGCCCTCATATAGTACATATAGTACCTATAGTACTCTTTGTATCACTGCAGATTCTAGACCTGTTCCCTTTTCTCTTATGTGATCTAGATTGTTTAAAGCTGATATATTGTACTGTAGATATGCTGTGATATCCAGTTTTAAGGGGCTTTTGGTCCTTTGTTGGTGCACCCTTGGGAGGAGGGAGGGGGTTATGAACTTTTGGAATTTTGGCTGTACGATATGTATGTTGTTTTTCTTCTAAGTATTTACTGATATGCTGTGCATTTGCTTAGTGGGGGAGGGTTGGGTCTGTTTTGTTTGGTTTTGTTTTGTTGTTTTCTGTTTGGTTGTATTTTGGAAACGAATAAACTTAAATTTAAAAAAAAAAAATGGAGGGCGTGAGCTGTTCCAGGACAAAACAGATCCCATGGAGCTGGGGTCCCTAATGGGAGGCCCTAAGGTGTAACACTCTAAGAAATTCCCGAGGCGTCCAATTGAGCTACTGTACGATGTCCCACCGAGGGTGATAAGCAGAAATGGCACAGAGGTGCACCTTAATAGAGGAGTAGGCTAGGCCTGAATGTAAAAGGGAGAGGAGGTAATCAACACTACTCCCACAGGACAACCTAAAGGGGAAAGATCACGAGCTCGTGACCATAAACAAAAAGCGGCGCCATTTCATGGCGTCATGTCATCGTTGCGACTTTCTGGCTGCAGAAAGAACCTCTGCAACCTCTTGCGAGACCCGTGTTGTAAGATGGCTATGTCTCTAGGAGCCAAGCATGCAGGTTCAGAGCGCGGAGTCCGGATGGACTAATGAACCTTTCTCCTGAGACAGGAGGTGGGAGCTGGCGGGGCGGGGGTTCCGAGATAGTTGCACCAACAAAGGGAACCAGATCTGTCTGGGCCAGAGCAGGGCCACCAGGATCATGAGTCGTGCTCCCTGCACAGTTTGAGAAAAACTCTCTGGATCAATGGGAAGGGGAAAATGAGGAATCTGTTAGCAGAGGAGGGATAGCGCGTCTGCCAGAAAACACCAGGCCCTGGATCTAGCGAGCAAAAATTGGGCAGTTTGCGTTGGATGGGGATGCGAACAAGTCTAGTTCTGGAATTCCCCAGCGAAGAAACAGATCCTCTGCTACCTCTTGAAGAAGTTCCACTCGTGGACTCTGGCCTGGGATGACTCAGGCCGTCTGCAATTGTGTTGTCCACCCGGGAACATGCACAGTGATCAGATTTGCGCCGTGTCCGATTACCCAATCCCACACCCTCATGGCCTCCCTGCAAAGGGGTAAGAGTGTGCGCCTCCTTGTTTGTTGAGGTAATACATCACTGCCGTGTTGTCTGTCTAAAGGGAGAGTACGGTGGGATTACTGACTGAAAGGCCTTCAGGGCATGAGAACCGCCCTCATCTCTAGGACATTGATATGGAATGAGCTTCCAGCGGTCCACATGCCTGGGACTTTACCCGTCCAGGTGTCCCACCCAAGACCTGAGGCGTCCGTGGTGAGGTTACCTCCGGGGCAGGCGCTACAAAGCAGGACGCCCTTGGAGGCGACCCGGGGACTATCCACCACTGCCAGTCTCGGATGACTGAGTTTGTGATCCTGACCCGGATGCTGCAAGTGGTCTTGCCTTTGGTCCCAATGTACCTTGAGCATCCACTGGGTTACCACGTGTGGAGCCTTGCGAAGGGACAGTAGAGATAGCGCAGCCATGTGTCCGAGCAAGCGAAGGACCGACCCTGGCAGTGCGATCTTGTTGACGACAAATCCCTTATGAGGATCTGATGCGCTCCACTCTGTTGTCCGGAAGAAAAGCTCTTCCTGAACAGTGTCCAGGACTGTGCCTATAAACTGCAGTTTCTGCGGCGGTACCAGGAGAGACTTCTCGTAATTTATGAGAATGCCCAGAGATTGGAACAAGTCCTGGGTGCTCTGGACATGAGTAACTCGCGCCTCTCTGGAGGCGGCCATGTCGTCAGTGCAGAGACACATAGTGGCCCTGTCTCCTCAGAGATGCTGCCACGACTGCCATGCACTTGGTAAAGACCCTTAGTGCGGATGACAGTCGAGCGGAAGAGCTGGAACTGAAAGTGGTGGTCGAGAACTTTCGAGCGCAGGAACCTCTGGTGTCGCGTGAGCTATGGGGATATGCAGGTATCGTCCTGCATGTCTAGAGCAGCTAAAAAGGCGTCTTGTTTCAGCATAGGAATAAGGCCGGAAGAGTCACCACACAGGAATCTTTTGGAGGCGACCGACACATTGAGGTCGCTGAGGTCCAGAATCGGACGGAGTCCCCTGATTTCTTGGGAACCAGGAAGAAGTGGGAATAATATCCTTGTCATCTCTGGTTCTCGGGGCGTACTCTATCGCTCCTTTTCTTAGGAAGCCTTGAGTACCCTCTTGCCAGATCAAATTTTGTGCTGACCCGGATGCAGGGAGAGCAAAGGAGGCCTCGGGGTGGCTTTTCTGCGAATTCTATAAAGTGGCCTAGACTGACCAACTGAAGAACCCACCTGTCGGTGGTTATAGCCTGCCATCCGGCAGGAAGTTCATAATCGACCCCGACCATGATTTCCGTTGATCCTGAGGCAGGGGCAGGAAAAGTCAGGCTGTGGTGGCAGATGGGCCGCTGGCTGGGTCGGCCTGAGGAACGCTGACCTCGGCTAGCGGGCTGTTTTCCCTGGGTTCTACAGAACAGGACCCCTCTGATGTGTAGCGGAGGAGCGGCTGCCTCTGTGTCCATACAGCGGCTTTGGTTCTCTGAAGAACCAAGCTTGAGTCGATACATGGCAGACGACCTTACATGCCCGGCCTCTTGAAGTTTGGTAATGATCTTCTCGGAAGGATTGCCAAGCAAAACCTCTCCTCGAGCGGGCGTCCATAATGTTTTCTGGACATCCGGGGTAAAGCCGGAGACACGTAACCAGGAGTGTCTCTGGAGGCATATGCCAAAGCTGCTGCTCGGGCCGATGAGTCCCCAGTCGTCTGGCAGGCTCAAGCACTAGGTCCCACGTCTGAACCCGTGCGAGGCTGGAGCATCTCCTCCTTCTGCTCACCTTGGGCAGCTTTTCAGCCGCCTCAGACCCTCTTCCCACAAAGTGTTCTGGAATTGAACCATGTGGGTCAGGTAGTTCAAGGATCTGGCGGCGCAGGTAGCAGAGCGTCGTCGCCTGCCCAGTCGCGTCAACTGTTTGGACTCTGGGTCGGTGGCAGGGTGCTCAAATGTTGCGGCCTCTGTGACCGGTCATGTGAGGCTGTGATGACCAGAGAGTCGGCCTGAGGCTGCTGTGTCAGGCACTGGTTTGCCTTAGGGCCTTGTACAGGCGATCAGCTTTCTTGGCACCGCCGGAAGCGAATATGGGCCTTCCACACTGCCTTAGTGAGCGATCACGAAGTGTCACCAAGGGTGGTACCCCACAGGCTTGGGTCCTTCTGCAAGATATTTGGCAAGGCGAACCTTTGGGGTCTAGTTCTTCTGCATCCCATCCCATGTTCTCCTGGATATATCGCATAATATCCATGAGCAGATGGTCATCGGAGGAGATCTCGGTGTCTCACGTGGGTCGGAGAAGGGATGGAGAGAGGAGATGAGGATCTTAGAGGAAGAGTAGACTGATCCCGTGTCCTCCGTCGGACGGCACGTTGGTGTCTCCTGGATCTCTTGGGCTGGGTGATCCAGAAGAGGATTTCGACGGAGGTCTCCGTTTTCTGATCTTCCCTGGGAGAAGATCCAGGCTCCCGGGGAGGTAGCGGCCTGCCGACCCAGGCGAAGGGGCGGTACCGGAGGAGGGGGAGGAGGAGGCGGTGGGGCCATGTCCCTTTAATGGTGTCCCACCAGTAAGTGAAGAGATCCTTCACTTCCGCTATAGAAAGTCCCGGCAGCGCACAAGCGCGGTGGGCGGTGTCGAATCTGACGTCGGCTCACAGGGCCTCGAGTAGGCGAGGGGCCCTGGGAGTTCCAGCGAGGCAGGTCGCCCATCTGGTCCTCAGGCTGCGTTAAGTCCTCCTCAGTCAGCGTCTCTGACCGGCGTCGGTCGGAGACGCGGAACCCCTCTTCTCAGGCGGAGCGGACTCGGTCCCCCAACCAGTGTCCGCTGGGATGGTTTGGCCGGCAGCGGCCGTCGGCAGCTCAGGGAGGAATGGCTGTACTGACCGACGGCGGTCGAGCGGCGTCAGGTCCCACAGATCTCTTCAGCGGTGTGAGCTCAAAGTTTTGCGAGAGCTGAAGAGATGACCGGACGTCCGGGAGCAGGGCGGAACCCGACTTAGGATGATGGTGGTGGCGCTCCCCGACTTCACCAAGGCCTTGGAAGAGGAGGCGAGCGATGGCCTGGCGGACTAGCCTGAGCTGGCCCTGGAAGGAGGCGGTCGGACCGAGAACCAGGCTGCGGGACTCCGAAGCCCTGGACAGGGCCTTCTCCTTCTTTCTCAGGCGTGCTTGCGGGATTTAGACGAAGAGTCCCCTTGGAGGACATGGTCTTCAGTTTTTCCTCCAACAAAAAGCCTGGAGGGCCGGATCCTGGATCGGCTGTTGAAGCCCTGGCAAAAGCGAACAGGCCCAGGTATAGTGGTCTGGGCCCAGGCACCTAACACAGGCAGTGTGGGGGGTCCTTGAAGAGGATCTGTTTCCATAAGCACACTTGGAGAGGATGACCAGAGGTCGGAGAGGACATCAGCAACAATCTTGTTGAAGAAAAAAGAATTTCCGGAGGAAAGCTCTGAACCACAGCGTCGCAGCGCGAGACTGAAACTGAAGGGGTCGAGACATGCAAGTCAGCGGTAAAGGAAGAACTGGGAATCTGGGCGGGACTGCCCCCTTTTGTACCACGCCTGCGTCGGGAGGCGGTCCCGACGTCGAGGCAGATCCCGCTGAGAATAGCTAGCTAGAATTTTTCCGTGGGGTCCTGGCCTCGCGGCTTCAGTCCAAATGGTGTAACCTGCTGCAAGAGCTGTGTCTCGAAGTAGGATCCTGTTCTTCTAGGAGTGTGGATATGTTGTTCATCCACACTTCTAGGAACACCAAACAGTTCTCCGGGAGGAGGGAGGCAAGGTCACACCTACTTGAGGAATAAGGTTGGAGGAGCGAGGCCCAAAACCAGCATCCCGGCATGACTCAGGTCGATGTGGTAGTGGGTAATAAAGGTGTTGCTGACTTCGGTAGCAGCCGACAGATTTCCTGGATAAGGATGTCCCTGGAAGCAGCCACCGATGCAACAGTATGGGGTAGAATGAGCTCTTATCCACTGGGAGGCTCCTTGCCCGCCTAACTCAAAGCACAGACCTATGCATGATGTAATACACTTGCCATGGTCCGTTTGGCTGCAGGTCTGCCAGAGCGGCTTCAGCGTAGGTGACAAATAGCTGGTGAACCTCTCCACAATTTTCACCGTCCTATCCTTGTAGTAGGAGAGAGCACATCTCAGGGTTCAGGTATGGAGCCTGTACTTCGGCGTCTGAGGTGTAATTAGGGTAGTAAACTTGAAGAGTCAACACCTGGTTGAGCTGAAACTCTGATACCACACCTTAGGAAGGAATTTGGGTGGGGGTGCAGGACAACTTTGTCCCTGTGAAAGACCAGATAAGGGGAGTCCACCAAAGCTCCCTGTCCTTCTGGCAGACGTGATAGTCACCAGGAAGGCCGTCTTCCATGACAAGTCTGAAAGCTCCCATTTGTGCATGGGTTTGAATGGCTTGCCCATGAGCTTTGCCAAAACCAGCAACAGATCCCGCAGAGCTGGAGGTTCCACGCACGGAGGAGATATGTGATCAGGCCTTTGAAAAGGGCTGACCACGATCTCCTGTGCCAATGTCGGCTGACCGGCCACGCCAGTAAGCAGAAATGGCTGCCAGGTGCACCCTGAGGGTCGATGACTGCAGAACCCCTTTGGAGAGAGACCAAAGGTAGTTGAGAATGTCAGCCACAGAACAGGACAAGGGCTCCAGACCCTTTCCCTGACACCAAATGGAGAACCTTTTCCATTTGAAGGCATAACATTCCTGTTCTGTTCCTTTCTGGATGCCTCCACCATGGTGTAGACTTCTTCGAAAGACCAAAGCCTGGAACTCTAGCCACTCAGGTACCAGGCTGTGAGGTGGCAGGGACTGAAGGTCTGGATGAAAATCCTTTGCCTGGTTCAGATATCAGGTCTGGGCATGTACAAAGCCGCTCCAGGGGCCTGCAGCTGAGGCTGAGGAGATCTGCATACAGAACTGGCGCGGCCAGTCTGGGGCTCCAGAATCACCTTCACCTTGTCCCTTCTCACCTTGAGTAACACCTTGTGGATCAAGGGAAATGGAGGGAAGGCGCAGAGGAGGCCTGAGTCCACGGCCTCAGAAGGCATCCCCTGCAGCAAGCCCTGCTGATGGGGATGGGCATGATACAGCCTCAGTTTGGTGTTTTCCTTGAGGCAAACAGGTCCACCATCGAACTGCCCCAACAGGAGAACATGCTCTAAGCTACCTCTGAATGGAGAGACCACACGTGGGATGTCTAGCCTATAAGCTAGGAGATCCGCCTCCAACTGGCTACGAGGGTCCAGATGTGGCGCACCTCCTGCACAGCAGCGGGAGTGCGTGCACGCCTGTTTGTTGAGGTAGTACATGGTCATGGTATTGTTCGTCTGGACTTGAACCACCTGAACCCGGAGCTGAGGAGCCAAAGCTGACAGTGCTAGTCTGACTGCTCTGAGCTCCAACAGGTTGATGTGGCATCGAGATTCCTCGGAGTCCAGAACCCGTGGGCTATGTTGTCCCCATGTGGGCTCCCAGCCCATGAGAGAGGCATCGGTCGTGAGGACGACCGTCGGCTCAGGGCGGACAAAGGGATCTCTTCCTGCAACCGGTCTGGGGTGGTCCACCACTGGAGAGCGTCCCACATCTTCTGGGTTACAGTGATCAGCTGGTCAAAATGACCGTGGCCGCTGAGTCCCCACTGGGCGCCAGCTCCCATTGGAAGGGGTGCATGTGCCACCAGGCCCATGGGACCACATGAGATGCAACGCCACGTAACCCAGAAGGCGCAGGAAAGTCCCAGGGAGGCGCAAGTGCCCAACTACAGATGATTGGGCAAAGGAGGAAAGGACCTCCGCCCTGTCCACTGGGGAGCCGCTCTGTCTTGACAGGAGTAAGCTCTGCCCGATGAAGCCCATCATCGGAGAGGGCACGAGTTCTGACTTGACATCGTTGATCAGGAGGCCCAGCTGGTAGCAGGTGTGAGGGCCAGGTCCTGGACTCTCCACCTCCTGAAGGGAGGAACCTGCCAAGAGCCAGTCGTCGAGATAAGGGTAGATTCTGACTCCTCAACGCTTGAAGGTGGGCTGCCACCACTGCAATGCACTTGGTGAAGACCGAGGGACCAATGACAGGCGAGCGGCATGGCTTGGAACTTCGTACAGGTCCCGTCGACCCTGAAGCAGAGGAACCACTGATGGGATGGGACGGATTGGGACGTGAAAGAATGCGTCCTGTAGATCCAGTGAACAGAACCACGTTTTGCTCCAGGGGTGGTATGATCTGGTTCAGAATGACCATCCAAAGGTGTGGGACCTGAGACATTCATTCAGGTCATGGAGCTCTAGGATGTGGCGCCAACCCCGTCCGCTTGGGCACCAGGAAGTACCTGGAAACAAAGCCTGGGTCAATCGGAGGATCCGGCACTGGAGCTACTGCCTCCTTGTGGAGGAGCTGAGCCACATCATCTTGGAGGGCCGACTGAGTGCATGCGGAGATCTGTTTCTCCCGAGGGGTGTGGGCTCGGCTGGGAGGGTACTGCTTGAATTCCAGAGGCAGTCCTGACCGACCACTTCGAGAACCCACCTGTCCGAAGTGATAGCAGACCAGGCGGGAAAGAAAGTGGTGGAGCCGGCCCCATGGGAGGACCCAGAGCTGTCGTGACGGGGCAGGGTGGCAACCCCAACCCGTCACTGAGCAGGCTTGAGAGAGGAGGAGGAGGCTCCAGGACCCGCGCCTGCCTCCTTTATGGGGCTGTTGAGGGTCTCTGCTTGGCCGCTGGCGCTAAGCTTGAGCCTGCTGCTGCAGTTGTTGCTGACCTCCTTGACAGCAGGGCTGTTGACCGCAGAGAAGAGTGCCAAATGGCTTCTTCTTTCTCTTCTGCTGGTTCTTGCCCGCAGAACCCTTGGCAGATGTAGCATCCAAGGTGGCACTGGACTGCTCTATCGCTGAAGGTGACGGCCACTCCTGGACCGAACAAGTCGGTCCCCAGGAAGGACACGTCAGCAAGCTTATGCTGAGTATCCGCCAGGAAGGAGGAAAGCCTAAGCCAAGCCCTGCAGCGAGGGGCCACCGCGGCTGTCAACGCAGTGAATAAGAACTTGCTGTCTCACAGCATGACCAGGATCACGGAACTGCTTGATGGTAGTCTGCATGTCCGTGGGAGATGAGGGAGGACCTCGGCCCACTGACCCCTAAGAGGGCATGGGAGAAGTGCGCCATAATCACGGCTGAGCTGGTCTGGCGAAGGCCCAGAGAAGAGGCAGCGAGACCTTGCAGGCAGAGTGGTCCATATTTTTGGACTCCTTGTCTGGGGGTCGGTCAGTATCGGCTGAACTACCTGTACGCCTAAACACCAAGGCGGTCACCAGGCTCTCGGCGAAGGGTGTTCAGTGAACCCACAAAGGGACCCCATGGGCAGCACCGCGTGCTGCGGGCCACATGCAGGCGGATGGTGCTGGGCAGGAAGCAGGGCGCTGCCAAAGTTCAAGGGCTGGGCCAATGATGGCCTCGGCCACTGGAAAGGCCTCCGTTGGGGTATACCCTCTTTGAGAATATCAGTAAGAGGGTACTCTGCCTTTTCTGGATGGGTTCAGGGGCATTCTGGTGGAGTTGGAGATAAAGTGGAGGATGCCCTGGAAAGAGAAGGCCTTCCTCCATTCCTGCATCGACCGTCGACTCATCATCCCGGCGTCAAGTCTGAGGAGTCATGGTGAAGCGGTCTACGCCTAAATCATCCTCGATGTGCCGAGGCGTGCAGGGGTGACAGTTATCAACAGACATCAGGAAGCCCGGCGTCTTGTCGGTCCTCTTCGAGGTCGCCCCTCCCTCAGGCTGTTTAGGTGGTGGTTCCACCAGGATCGTGAAGAGAATGGAACAGGCACAGCGGGAAGATGGACCGCCGCATGGGCGGAGGAACCGTGGCTCGGTTCCGTAGGGGTCGGTGTCGGCCTAGGAGGCGGAGCCAAGTTATGGCCAGGGGTGGGCGCCGGAGCCGCTTCTGCCTGGTCAAAATCAGCTGTTGCCACATGTGGCCTTCTATAGCGCCGACAGAGTTTCCGCTGGAGCTTCTCCTCATCCGAAGAGGATGAGGACCTGTGGCGACGCCTCTTTTAGAGTGCTTATGGCTCTTTCTCGGCCATTCAGCCGAGGAGGTTCTGGATCTCGACTGAGATCGGGCAGGCGACTCCGCCGATCGGGAAACACCGGGGTCAGTGAAAACCGAGGGTCCGGAACTGGTCCTAGATGGGGACACCAGCTGGCTGGGTCTCCTCATCCAGGGAATACAAGGACTGGAGTCCTTTCCAATGAGTCGCTGGCCACCGCTCGCGACAAAGGTCTATCGGGTCGGGATAATTTCGACCTCGCTGCCACTTCCTCGGTCCCTGGCCAGATGGAAGATCCGTAAAGCCGGCGGCCGAGGATGCAATCTTGACCCGAAGTCGAGACGCGTGCTCCGGGACTCTGACCTCTCTTGGTCCCCAGGAATGTCTTTGTTGAGACAAAGACCCGAGTCCTTCTCCCTCTTCCGAGGCGGAGGAGTACAAGCCCAGGGTGCCTCACCCCGAGTGGGAAGAGACTGGCACAACTCCTTGAAAGAGCCTGCAAAGGTGGAGCCAAGGTTCAGGGGAACAAAGAGCTTCGACTGGCAAGCTCGAGCTACTTCCTCCCTCAAATGCTTTCATTTGTTCCAGCTGCTCAGAGATCCCGCGTCATGAAACTGCCCACCTCGCCTCCTTTTTCTCCGGTCTCCTGAAGCTCAAATGCGCCTTTGCGGTCGTCCAGGATGTTGGGATGGAAGGCCTGGCAAAACTATATGACGAGGTGTCATGTCCAGCACCTAGGCAGTAACACATTAAGTGGGGGTCAGTGTATGACATCTTCTGGCCGCGGGGCACCGGCAAAATCGGGGAAGATTTTCCTCCACGTCGAGATCGCAGTGAAAGCATAATTCTTTAACTTGAATGAGTTTAAGAACAATTTTTCGATAAAGCGACAAGTAGAATCCAGGGCCTCACGATATGCTTTGAGAGCATGAGGGAACCTGTATCTTCCAGCGGAAAGGAAGATCTGGCATCATGGGCGGAGCCGAGGTATATACCACCCAGGTGGGTGGGAAGAGTCAACTTGAAGACTTCCAGCAAGATTTAAAGTGGAAGGGACATGCCAAGAAGTGTGGATGAACAACATATCCACACTCCTAGAATAAAGTACGTACCTACCATAATTCTTGATCTTCCTGGACAGTCCTCACCATTTATTCACACTGCTGGGTTCTGAATCAGTGCTGGCACCTCGAAGCCAAAACTCTTCAGGAGGGACCGGCACCGAGGTAGGACCATGCATTTGCCGCACCGTGAGGCAGGCTTGCACCATATAGGCTATCTCAGTGTCAACCCTCCAACTGCATCAGTACCTTTTTACTGAGGAGGTGCAGCATTACCTGTCTTAACACTGATCTAAAGAGGGCATAAAGTGCCCCTTGGAGTCATATAAGAGGTCAGCAAGCACAAAAGTGTCTTCAGAGCCAGTGAACTCGGGGATGGTGGAAGGGTGTGTGAATAAATGGTGAAGACCGTTCAAGAAGATCAAGAATTGATAAGATCGTTCCATATCTTCCTGGACTTGGCCTTCACAATTTAATCACACTGCTGGGTTAGCAAGCTCAGATAAAATCCCGAGCATGGTGGGGAAATGGAGCTCCATTAAGGATTGTCCTGCCAAAGAGGTGTGCTGCTTGGCATGGACATCCAGTGTGTAGTGCTTCATGAAAGTATGCACTGTGCTCCAAGTCGCTGCTTTGCAAATTTCAGTGATGGTGACAAAGCGGATTTCTGCCAAGGACGTTGCAACTGCTCTGGTGAAGTGGTGCGAACCTGTCCTTCCAAGACCTGAGCCACAGAGTAACAATGGCGAAGGCAAGTCACTATCAAGCGGAAAACATTTCATTGTAACCGCTGACCTAACCAGTTAGGACTGAAAGAAATAAATGTTGCTCGGCGTGTCGGATGTCCCTGGTTCTATCTATGTAAAACCTGAGGGATCTCTTTACATCCATGGAATAGAGAGTTCTCTCTCACTCATTTTGAAAGTTAGGAAAGTATGTGGCAACACCAAAGGCTGGTTTAGGTGAAAGTCCGAAACCACCTTGGGCAAACGTGGGTATAGTGTGGAGAACCACATTGTCTTTGTGGATTACAGTGTAAGGAGGATCGGTGACCAAAGCGTGTATCTCAGTGTATCTCAGAGACCCTCGGGCTGAGGTAACAACCACCAGGAAGCTACTTTCTATGACAGGAACTTGAGGTCACATGTAGCCAGAGGTTCAAAAGGCTATGAGTGAGCCTGTCTAATACAACGTTGATGTCCCAAAAAGCAACACGTTTCCTGACTAGGGGCCTTGTTGCAGGATGCCCTTTAGAAATCTCTTGAAAAGAGGTAGTTGAGCCAGTGTAAGGTTCTGAACTGACTCATAAAATGCCAAAACAGCACAAAGGTGAACCTTTACAGTATTGTAGACCTGTATCGGATAGATCTAATAAGTACTCTGATACTTTATCCGTCGGACATCGGAATGGGTTGAAATGCAATTTGGCATATCGTTCAGAAAAACTTTTCCATTTGGCTGTGCATGTCTTCCTGGTGGAAAGCTTACGTGCTGCCAAAGGATCCTGGAAACTCTCAGAAACTTTGACCCTGCCAACTTCTATATCTTCAGGAACCAAGCATGAAGATGAAGGGAGCCAGGTTGGAATGAACCAGGGATCCTGTCTTGTAGGTCCGTCTGTAAGGGTAGAGGCTTGAAGGGACCACAAACAACTTGCTGATCAATGGAAATTAAATCTGCCGTGGCCAGGATGGGGCAACCAGAATCATTTTGCTGCTGTGGGCCTCTAGCCTGAAGAGCACCTTCTGAACTAGTGGAAGAGGAGGAAATGCATACAGAAACCGATTTGTCCACTTCAGCCTGAATGCATCCTGACAAAAAAAGCCAGGTCCTGGATTTCTGGAGCAGAATAGAGCAGTTTGCATTGAATGGGGAAGCAAAAGATCCAGGTCTGGGGTTCCCCACTTGTCAAGAGTGACTGAACGATGTCTGGAGCAAATGACAACGCATGAGGATCCGTGCCTGTCTAACTGCATTGGTCCACCAAGTCGTTCTGATCTTCTGGCAGATAAACTGCATGAATCAGAGTGTTCTGTGCCAGACACCATTCCATACCCTCACTGCTTCCTACAAAGCGGGTAGGAGAGTGCCCCACTTTGTTTGTTGATTTAGTACATCGCTGACTTGTTTTCTGTCTGCAGAAGATTACTTTTGACTGACCAAGTCTACTAGGGCTCGACACGGCGTAAAGAATGCCCACATTTCCAGAATCTTGATATGGAAGCGAGATTCCATCTGAATCCATACTCCTGGGAGTGATGGCCCGGACAATGGGCTCCCCACCCCAAGAGAGACACAGTCAGTGGTGAGAGTTTTCTGAGACTCCAGTGGACTGAAGGGAGACCTTGAAAAGGATGTCCTCTTCGTCCACCATACTAGTAACCAACATAGAGGTTCTGTCACTTTGGCGAGGGTAATACTGAGGATACTGACTGGTGATCACTGGGTGCTGAGCATCCACTGAGTCGTTCTTATGTGTAGTCGTGCCAGTGGTACTGTGAAGACTGAAAGCCCACGAGGCCTAGCATTCTATGCATGAGCGGGCTTGTACCGAGTTGTTTTCCATGGTGAAATGCCATTTGAAGGATGTCTTTCCTTCTGTCCTCCTGAAAAAGGCCTTTACCTTGGTAGTATCCAAAAGGCCCCTATGAAAGGAGCTGCTGCAAGGGCTGAAGCTGTGATTTCTTCGGTTTAGCAGGACCCCACAGAGGTTATGCACTGAAAGAACAGTTATGTAAGAACTTACCACAACAGTAGATCTTTGAGAGGATCTCAGTCATCAGATTACACCATAGGAACCTTCACCGTCGGGTGAAGGGGAATCTGCCGAAAGATTTTCAACAGTACAACTGGGGCAGGCTCATGTCACGGCATCTGCAGCTATACAGAAGTGGGCGGTCCCACTCCCTCCTCAGCTCTTTCCCTCTGGAGATGAAGGGAAAAAAGCTCATGCCCTGGGGAACTGAGGAGAGAGAGAGGACCCAGCTCTAGATATAAAAGATGGAAACAGCAGATAGCCAGGTCCTGAACAGGAGTTCCAAGAAGGGGATGGTGGGAAGGAAATCAGACCTGATGACTGAGATCCCTCGAGAAAGATAGTACAGTGCGTAAGAACTCACCGTAACAGTATATCTTCAAGAGCTCTTGCAGCAGGTAACACCGGTAGGATTGAAGCCAGCAGGCGCCAGGACCCCACACAGAAAACTTCTAGCTAGCAGTACACAGCGGGAGCCGCCCCAGGCGTCATGTACACAATAAAGCGCGGTCTCCCCAGCATCATATCAGTTCTCCCGCTAGAGACTCGGCACAGATGAAAAGTTGGATGGAGAGCCAAGGATGTTCCTCTCAAGGAGGAGGTCAGAAGGTCAAGCTGCGAATGCAGTAGGAATCCCAAAGGGGAAAGGCAGGTGGGCAGCAGCACCTGCTGCAAGAACTCCTCTTGAAGATAGTACAGTTACGTAAGAACTTACCATAACAGTAGATCTTTGAGAGAGGCTCTTGCAGTAATAATACATATAGGACTGAAGTCGGCAGGTGTCAGGACCCCACGTAAAAATTTCTAGCTAGCAGTCTCTGGTGGGACCGCCCCATGTCAGGCTGACGCCAGTATAAAGGGGCGGCCCCCATGCCCGCCTTCCAGTTCTTTCCCACCAAAGGCCAAAAAGGCAAGACGAGAGAAAGCAGATGATTCCATCACTGGAAAAGGAGCTGAAAAAGCTTAGGGGATGGAGGGTGGGAAGGTATTACCTACTGTAAGAGCCTCTCTCGAAGATCTACTGTTACGGTAAGTTCTTAAGTAACTGTACGATCTTACGCCGAGAGGGCTCTTGCAGTAGATAATTATATACAGGACTGAGTCCCAAGCAGTCTGGAACAAGCAGAAGCAAGCGGAGAGAAAACTACCTTGCAGAACAGCCAACCTGAAGCCCGCTCTGCGGTGACAGGCAATGTCCAAACTGTAGTGTTTCGTAAAGGTATGGACAGAAGTCCAAATTGCGGCTGCACAGATGTCTGCTGCTGACACATTCATGAAACAAGCAGCGGAGGCAGCAACCCCCTGGTGGAGTGGCCTCTGACTTTACCTGGCAGGGTCTTGTTGTACTTGTCGTTCAACAGAAAGTGATGCAATGAGCCAACCGTTTAGATAGGCATTGCTAGAAACAGCACTGCCTTCTCTTTTAGAACAAGAGGCAAACAGTTGATCAGTCTTTCTGAGATCCTTGTCCTGGTGGGTAGTATCTCAGAATCGATGAACATCAAAGTGTGCAAGAGGTACTCCCTTGGTTGGAGTGCTGCGTAAAGAAAGCAGGCAGGTCTATGGATTGATTCAGCGTAGATTCCGCTACCACCTTGGGAAGAAGCTTACGGTTGGTATGCAGGCCACCGTTCCTTGTGAAAATCAAATCACAGATTTGCACATTAGGCTGGAGCTCGGAAATTCTTCAGCAGAAGTAATGGCCACAAGGAAGAGAGTCTTCCATGAAAGGAACCTTAGGTCTGCTAAGATTGCTGACTCGAAGGAGGCAGAGTAAGTTTCTCAAGGATAAAATTAAAATCCCAAGGAGGGGCAGGAACCCGAATATGGGGTCTTAAGTGGAGGACCCCTCTAGGAAGGTCTTGGAGACCTCCAGTTGCAAAGTCCTGTCCCATAAGGACCATGGTAAGCCGAGATGGCTGCCATGTGAACCTTCAGAGAGAATGACTGAGACCCAGATCAAAGAGATGTCACAAGTAATCCAGCAGCCGCCCAACAGAGCATGAGAAAGGCTCAAAATCTTGGAAGCGCCCAAATAGAGAACCATTTCCATTTCATAGCATAGGCAGATCTAGTGTAGGCTTCCTGGCTTCCACCAGAATTTCAGCCACCAGCGAGGAAACCCGAATTGGGCTTGAGTCTGCCTGGACAGCCAGATGTCTGGGTGAGCGGATAAAGATGCAGAGCCTGAAGAGCATAAAGCACGGCCCGAAGCTCGAGGCACACTGATGTTGAGAGATTTTTCGAGCTTGGACCAGGAGCCTTGGGTCCTCTTGAGGCCCAGACAGGCTCCCAACCCTCTCCCGCAGCATCTGTAGTCAGCGCCTGGGAGGGGAGAAAGGCAGAAGGGAACTCTCGGCAAAGGTTCTCCTGAACCATCCACCACTGCAAGTCCAGAGTCATAAGACTGGAGACCAGAATTAGTTGATCTGGGTCATCCACCAGCTGATCCACGAGACCGAGTGTCCACTGGAGAGATTCGCATTTGGAGCCAGCGTGAGGGACTGTCAGAATAGCAACCAGCCATGAGCCGAGGAGGCGAAGGACCAACCTGGCGCTGACCCGCCTGCGGCTGGACAACAGGCTGACCTGAGCCTGGAGTGAGGCCGCCCTGTCCAGTGGCAGGAATGCCATGCCGGAGGTCATGTCCAGGACTGCCCCGATAAACTGGAGCCTCTGGGATGGAATCAGGTGGGACTTGGCCTGGCTGGCGGTAACACCCAGGCAGGCAAAACCTGCAGGGTAAGGGAGAAATGGGAGTTCCTCCTGGATGAGGCTGCCGGAGCCACTTGTCCAGGTGCGGGAAAACCTGCCCACCTGGGAATGCAGGTGAGGCCGCTACCACTGAAGGCATCTGGTAAATACTCGGGCGCTGAGGAAAGACCAAATGGGAGGGCCTTGAACTGGTAGTGGTCCCCTGGAATGCAAAGCAGGTATTTGCGGTGGGAAGGGTGAATAGGGATATGCAGGTAAGCATCCTGCATGTCCAGAGCGCACAACTACTGTCCTGGCCGAAGAAGGGCAGAAGACTCTGCAGAGAGAGCATCCTGAACCTTTGTACTCCATGAACAGGTTCAAGGAGCTGAGGTTGAGAATCGGCCTCATATCTCCTGACTTTTTGGGACCAGGAAGAAATGGGAGTAGTAACCCGTCCCCGAAGATGGGGAGGAACAGGCTCTATTGCCTCCTTCAGAAGAAGAGGATATTTCTTCCTGAACCAGAAGAAGATGTTCTGGAGAGTAAGATGACATTGGGGGGGTTCTGAAGAAACCCTATTGCATGTCCTTCTGCGATCAGCTGGAGCACCCAAGTGTTTGGTAGTCCTCTCCCAACCCGGTAGATGGGAGGAAGAAACTCTCTCCTACCGGTTCCTCTGGCAGGCCCAGAGGCTGTGGGAGAGAAATGAGTCAGGAGGTGTGGGGCAGCATCGCGGCTGAAGCCTCCGCTGTTTTTGGGGCGGGGGCATGGCGGCGGAGGTGCCCGACGTTTGTTGGCCTGCTTTCCTGAGGTTTCGCCTTTTGCCAAGAACATCTGCGAAAGGGACGACGCTGAGCCTGAGGGGGTCTGTACCTGGAGTCAACCGACTTAAGTGCAGTACCCTTCTCCTGCAGATTGGTGATGATGTCCTTGACTTCACCACCGAACAGCACTGAACCCCTGAAGGCGCGTCCTGGATAGCAGACTGCACCCGAACCAAACCTGACACCCAGAGCCAGGCATGACGCGCAAACCCACGGCGAAGCCGAGCTCCGACCAGCAGCATCCACTGCATCACACGTGGCACAAAGCATGTGCTGACTGGCGAGCAACGCCAGACCAGACTAGATCTGCCACTTCCTGCTTCATCTGAGACTGAGGAAGGGTCAACTTAGCCCCCCACCTGGCTAAGATCACCTTCTGGTAATCCCCATATGACCAACATAATTCAGGGCCCTAATGCCAGAGTGGAAGAAGCGTAAACCTTCTTCCTGTACTGGTCCAGAAGGTGGGATTCTTTGACGGGTGGTGACGAGCTCAATGCTTGGGGTCAGCCGTCTGGCTGTAAGCGGTGCTAATCACGACCGAATTGGCTCGAGGGTGTGAATTTAAAGAGTCAACATCCTCCAGAGCCTGATAAAGCCTGTCCGACTTCCTAGGAAGGGGGCTAATGCCGACAGTTGCTTCCAAATGGTGGAAAGAAGGTGGCATGAGGCTCAATCCAGGGTGGCACCAGGGTAGGAGCGGTCTCAGGCAGATCCAGGTGTGCAGCGAGCTTACGCTGTGAATCGGCTCCAAGGAAAGTACAGTTACGTAGAACTTACCGTAACAGTAGATCTTCGAGAACAGCTCTTGCAGCAGGTTACACCATTAGGACCCGAAGCCATGGCAGGGACCTGAGGAAAAATTCTAGCTAGCTAACTACAGCGGGACCGCCTGACGCCGGTCCCGCCTCCGACGCTGGTATGGTACAAAAGGGGGCGGTCCCGCCCAGATTCCCCAGTTCTCCGCCGGAGACTTCTTGCCGCAGGCTGACATCAAAATGGAGACCTAGGATTACCGTCAGAAGACAGAAAGATAACAATTCCTGCTCAGAAAGACTGAGCCATGCTTCCTCAAGGGGAAGGTGGGCGGGAAGGTACCTGCTGCAAGAGCTGTTCTCGAAGATCTACTGTTACGGTAAGTTCTTACGTAACTGTACTATCTTACTGAGACACAGCTCTTGCAACAGGTCTACAATTGGACTGATTCCCAAGCAGTAACGCTGTCAGAAAATCCGGGAGGAGGAAAATAAAGGATAAAAACCAGGTCCTGAACCTAGGACAGGAGACCCTGAAGCACGCCAAACCAAACCAGCCCCTTCGCCGAGAGGCGTATGTCCAGGCTATAATGCCTGATAAAGGTATGCACAGAACTCCAAGTGGCTGCAGCGCATATAGCAGAAGTGGAAACATTTTGGCGCTGCAAAGGAAGTAGCCACCCCTCTAGTGGAATGAACCGGACTGTACCGGGAGGGCTTTGTTTGATACCATAACAGTGAGAAATACACTGGACAAGCCAGCGAGAAGGGACTGTTTGGATACTGATTGGCCCATCATTCTCTCAGAAAGAAATGAAAAGCTGCTCAGAACTACTGAAAGGACTGAGTTCTGTTGAGGTAAAACCTCAGGCTGCGGTGAACATCCAGGGTATGGAGCAGAGCCTCTCCTCTATTAGAGTAGTTAGGAAGTAGACCGGAAGGTCGATATCCTGGTTCAGAGTGAGTGAAGAAACCACCTTAGGCAAGAATTTAGGGTTCGTCCTCAGGATACTCTGTCCGGTGGAAAACTAAATAAGGCTCTTTGCACATGAGGCGTGAAGTTCAGAAATTCTTCTTGCCGAGGTAACAGCAACTAAAACAACGTTTTCCACGACAGAAAACGTAGCTCGCAATCAGCGGCAGGTTCAAGGGGGAGCGTGAGCTGTTCAAGGACAAAAGCAAATCCCATGGAGGCACAGGGTCTCTAATAGGAGGCCTAAGGTGCAACACTCCTAAGAAATTCCCGAGGCGTCCACCTGAGCGGCTATGCGATTTCCCACCGGGAGGTGGTAAGCCGAAATGGCACAGAGGTGCACTTTAATAGAGGAGTAGGCTAGACCCGAATGAAGAGGAGAGCAAATATTCTAATATTACTCCCACAGGACAACCTAAAGGGAAAGGTCGCGTGCTGTGACCATACACAAAACGGCGCCATTTCATGGCGTCACATCGCATCTTGCCCGGCTTTCTGGCTGCAGAAAGGACTTCTGCAACCTCTTGCGAGACCCGTGACACAAAATGGCTATGTCTCTAGGAGCCAAGCATGCAGGTTCAAGGAACATAGGTCCGGGTGGACAAGTGAACCCTTCTCCTGAGACAGTAAGTGGGAGCTGAGCGGCAACGGGAGCAGGGGTTCCTGAGATAGTTGAATCAACAAAGGGAACCAAATCTGTCTGGGCCAAAATGGGGCCACTAGGATCATTATTGCGTGCTCCCTGCATGTTTGAGAAGAACTCTCTGGATCAACGGGAAAGGAGGGAAAGCGTAGAGGAATCTGTTGGCCCAGGAGAGGGATAACGGCCTCGCCAGAAAACACCAGGCCCTGGATCTAGCGAGCAAAAATTGGACAGTTTCGCTGGATGGGAGGCGAACAAGTCTAGATCTGGAGTTCCCATCGAAGAAAACAGATCCTCTGCTACCTCTTGAAGGAGTTCCCATTCGTGGACTCTGGCCTGAGAAGCGACTCAGGCCGTCTGCAACCGTGTTGTCCACTCCGGGAGCGTGCACAGTGATCAGATTCGCGCCGTGTCTGATTACCCAATCCCACACTCTCATGGCCTCCTGCAAAGGGTAAAGTGTCGCCTCCTTGTTTGTTGAGGTAATACATCACCGCCGTGTTGTCTGTCTGAAGTAGAAAGAACACGGTGGGATAACTGACTGAAAGGCCTGCAGGGCATAGAGGACCGCTCTCATTTCCAGCACGTTGATGTGAAGGTGAGCTTCCATCTGGGTCCACGTACCTGGGACTTTTACCCCGTCCAGGTGTGCCCCCACCCAAGACCGGAAGTGTCTGTGGTGAGGGTGACCTCGAGGGGCGGCGCAATGAACGGGACGCCTGATGAGTGACCCGGGGCTAGCCACCACTGCCAGTCTTGAATCACTGAATTCGTGAGTCTGACCGGATGCTGCAAGTGGTCTTGCCTTTGGTCCCATTGCACTTTGAGCATCCACTGAGTAATCGCATGTGGAGTCTTGCGAAAGGGACAGTAGGAATGGCCGCAGCCATGTGTCCGAGCAAGCAAAGGACCGACCTGGCAGGTACAACCTTGTTAATGATAGGTCCTTATGAGGGGATCTGATCGCTCCGCTCTGTCGGCCGGAAGAAAGGCTCTTCCCGAACAGTGTCCAGAACTGCTCCTATGAACTGCAGTTTCTGCGGACGGTACCAGGAGACTTCTCGTAATTTATGAGGATGCCCAGGGATGGAACAGATCCTGGGTGCTCTTGATTGCAAAACAGCGCCTCTGGAGGCGGCCATGAGAAGCCAGTCGTCCAGGTGCAGGGAACACGTAGTGGCCCTGTCTCCTCAGAGGCAGCTGCCACGACTGCCATGCACTTGGTAAAGACCCTTGGTGCGGAAGACAGTCCGAAAGGAAGGGCTCGGAACTGAAGGTGGTGGTCGAGAAACTCGAAGCGCAGGGAACCTCCTGTGCGCCTGAGCCATAGGGATGTGCAGGTAGGCATCCTGCATGTCTAGAGACGCAAAAAGGCGTCCTGTTTGAGCATGGGGATAAGATCCGGAAGGGTCACCATGCAGAATCTCTTGTAAGTGACCGACACATTGAGGTCGCTGAGGTCCAAGATTGGACGGAGGTCCCCTGTTTTCTTGGGAACCAGGAAGAAGTGGAATAGTATCCTAGTCCTCTCTGGTTCTCTGGGGACGTACTCATCGCTCCTTTCGTAGTAGCGCGGTACTTCTTGCCAGATCAAGGCTTTGTGCTGACCCTGATACCGGAGAGCAAAGGAGGCCTCGAGGTGGCTTTCCTCGCGAATTCTATAAAGTGGCCTAGACTGACCAACTGAAGAACCCACCTGTCGGTGGTAATGGCCTGCCATCCCGGCAGGAAGTTCGCAATGCGACTCCGACTATAAACTCCGCTGATCCTGAGGGGCGTGGCCGGAAAGGAGTCAGGCTGTGGCGGCAGATGGACCCGCTTGGCTGGGCCCGCCTAGGAGAACGCTGGCCTCGGCTGGCGGGGTGTTTGCCCTGGGCTCTCAAAACCAGACCCCTCTGAGGTGCAGCGGAGTGGGTCTGTTGCCTCTAGGCCTCAAGACGAACGGCTTTGGTTCCTACGAAGGAACCAAGCTTAGGTCGGTACATGGCCTGAACTGACCTTACCGCCTTCCCGGCCTCTTGGAGTTTGGTAAGGATCTTTTCTGTAGGATTACCAAACAGTACTTCTCCCTTCAAAAGGCGCCCAAGATGTTCTTTTGGACGTCTGGTAAAACCGAGACGCCGCAACCAAGAGTGTCTCCGGAGGCAAACGCCAGAAGCTGCTGCTCGGGCCGATGAGTCCGCTGGAGTCATACGCTGCTCTTAGCACTTGGTCCCCATGCCTGAACCCGTACGGAGGAGCTGAAGCATCTCCTCCTTCTGCTCACCTTCGGCATCTTTTCAGCCGCTTCCAGACCCTGTTCCCACAAAGCGCTCTGGAACTGAACCATGTGGGTTAAATAGTTCAGGGATCTGATGGCACAGGTAGCGGAAGCATCGTGGCGCCTACCCAATGCGTCAGTTGTTTGGACTCTGGGTCCGGTGGCAGAGTGCTCAAATGTTGTGGCCTCTGTGACCGGTCATGTGAGGCTGTGATGACCAGAGAATCGAGCCTGAGGATGCTGCGTCAGTACTGGTCATCCTTAGGGCCTTGCACCTAGCGATCAGCTTTCTTGATCTCTTGGGAGCGAGTGTGGACACTTCCACGCAGCCTTGGTGACGCCCACGAAAGTGTCAAACAAGGGTGGTACCACCACAGGCTTGGGGTCCTTTGCCGAAGATATTTGGCCAGTCGTACTCTTCGGGGTCTAGTCTTCAGCATCCCATCCCATGTTCTCTTGTATATGTCTCATAATATCAAGGAACGAGGGATCATCCGGAGAGATCTAGGCATCTCCACGTGGGTCCGGAGAAGGGATGGAGAGTGGAGATGGGGATCTAGAGGTGGAGTAGTCTGATCCCGTGTCCTCCGTTGAAAGCTGAGCGTCGGCGTCTCCTGGATCTCTTGGGGCTGGGTGATCCAGAAGAGGATTTGCGGAGGTCTCCGTTTATCAGGTCTCCCCTGGGAGGGTTCTAGAGCTCCCGGGGAGGAGGAACACGGCCTGCCGACCCGATGGCGAGGGGGGGCAGGAACCGGAGAGGAGAGGAGGAGAGAGGAGGGGGGAACCATGTCTTTTTAATGGTATCCCACCAGTAGGTGAACAGATCTTTCACTCCACTGAGAGAGGTTCGACGACGGCCCGGTGCCGTGGGCGGTCGCCGTGGTCCCGGCGTCGGCTCCACAGGGGCTCTGTAATGGCGAGGGTTCCTGGGAGTACCAGACGGGACTGGGGTCGCCGCCTGGTCCTCGGGCTGCTCTAGGTCCTCCTCCGATAGAGGCTCCTGACCGATGTCGTTCGGAGGTAACAGGGCCTTCTTCTTCTTTTCAGGAGGCGGGCGTCGGTCCCCTACCGTGGTCCGCTAGGATGTGCTGGCCGGGCGCTGGCCGCCGGGCGACGGCGCTCCAGGGAAGAAGGGCGCACGGCTGACGGCTGTCGAGCCGGGCGCCTGGGCTCACAGGCCTTTTAAAGGCGTGAGCTCCAGCGCCTTGCGTGGAGGCACCGGCGAAGACCTGACGCGGGTACCGAGGAGCGGAACCGACTTGCGGTGGTGATGGTGTCGCTCCTCGGACTTCGCCAAGGCCCTGGAAGGAGGAAGGCCTGCGATTTCTCCTGAGATGAAGGTTTCTTGATTGCAGCGGGGAGATTTCGAACCGAGCTCACGGGACTCGAACCCTGGAAGGGACCTGGAAGGGCCTCTCTCCTTCTCTTCTCCGCGTGCTTGTGGACCCTGGAGCTTTCCCCTTGGAGGACATGGTCTTCAGTTGTTCCTCCAGAAGAATAGCCTGCAAAGCCTTCTGACGCGGATCCGGTACGGCTGTTGAACCCTTGGCAAGAAGGACAGGCCCGGGTATCGTGGTCTGGGCCTAGGCACCGGACGAGGCCGGTGGGGGTCCTTGAACGGGATCTGCTTTCCACAAGCGCACTTCGATGGATGGCCAGAAGTTGGTGATGACATCAAGATCTTGCTTGAAGATTCTGAAGATTTTCGAAAATTTTATCGAAAAAAGAACTATTCACGCGTCGTAGCATAGACTGGTAACCGAAGGGGTCAGGTAGCTAAGTCGGCGGGGAAAAGAACTGGGGAATCTGGCGACCGCCTCTTTGTACCACGCCTGACGCCGGAGGCGGGACCGACGTCGATGGTCCCCGCTGTAGTTAGCTAGCTAGAATTTTTCCGTGGGTCCTGGCGCCTGGCGGCTCGGGTCCTAATGGTGTAACCTGCTGCAAGAGCTGTGTCTCAAGTAAGATTACCATTTATGAACTGCCTGGATTTTGTGCAGCAACTCCGTAAAGGAAGGATCCTTGCGGGGAGTCCTTGGCCGGGCTTGTCCAAGTGCGTGGCTTCGTCGTCTGGGTCGGAGCGACCATCGGAGTCATCTGAGGAGGATGAAGAGGAAGAAGACTCTTCCTCCGCGTGGGAGAGAACAGACCCTTGGGAAAGCATATCTTGCACTGCCCTGGAACTGGAAGGCTCGCCTCTGGTATCTGGAGGTGGGGAGGGGTCTCTCATCTCCAACATGGGGGTCCAGAACCGGCATCGGAAAACGCTCTCTACCTCCCTGGTGAGCTGAGCCTTGGACTCACCCACCAGGAAGCCAGAGTCTCCTTCAAGTCCACCGGCTGAGGGGGTGGTAGAGGAGGAGGATACGGATACGGATACTGAGGGTATCCATAAGGTGCGATTCGTATCCCGCCGGTGGAAGGCCAGCGTCGGGTACTGGGGCACCATGTACTGCTGACATCGGGTAGGCCAGCGTCGGGGACTGGGGTGCCGGATACTGCAGGCCTGGGTATGACGGCGTCGGATAGGGCACGGGTCAGATACCCAGGCACCGGGGAGTCTGCAGGAGCAGAAGGCCCCGGAAGCGGGAGGCCCGTGGGCGCAGGTCCGGCATAGGGCGGCGTCCGGCGTAGGGATACTTCGGGCGTCAGGTAGGCGTTGGCATCCAAGGGTCTGGAGTCGGGTCATCCGGCCCAGCAGGAGGAAGACCGATGGCAGCATACCCACCTCCTCCGTGTTGCTCGGAAGATGGATTACCATCCCGGGATCCAGCAGAGAGACGCTGGTGCCTCAGAGTGCAACGGCTGTGGCAAGCTTGGGCGACAGATAAGCTGAAGGGTCCAGCCAGCTCTAATGACGAGCGGACGTTGAGGGCTAACATGTCCGCCTTATCGACGGGATCCAGGCGGATATCGTAGGAGCCGCATCCAACTTATCGGACCCAGCACCCGACGAAGGCCGAAAGGAGGCGGCCTTGGCTAACACTTTGGAGGCCATGCGCTGCCCGGAGGAGCCGGACGTCCGACTTATCGGGCAAAACTAGAAGCCCCTACAGCGGCGATCTTACTGGAGCGGCTGCCTCTCAGACCCAGAGGCTCCCAGGGGCCCGAAAGCGTGAGCGACGGAGGTTGACACCATCTTGGAAGCCTCCAAGACAGCCGTCCGCGAGACTGCCTCCCTGGGGAGGCATTACCTGCAACACCGCAACCCAAGCCAAGGTCAGCGGCGACTGATGAGGGAGTCCCGTGCTCTCTTCTTGTGGTGGTTCTCCGGAGAAGTCAAGCCCGCCAAAGTTTTTTCAGTTCCTTTTCCATGGAGGTCATTTTAAGAACGTGGCCTCCAGGGCCTCTACCTCCGCTTGGTGGCGTCAAATTGCTGGCAGAGTTGGCACTTCTCGGCGGGATGATCAGGGCCTAGACAAAAAGGCACTGGGAATGTCACGTCCTTTAGCGGGAGCTGGGCGCTGCAACAATCGCACTTATTTTGTGCTTTGAGGGAGTCGGGACGATATACACGGCAGCTGAAGGTAAGGCTGCCTGAAAATCAGGAAAAAGTAGTAAAATAGGGGTAAAACTACAGACGATTGACTCGAAGCAGCGAACTTAACCGCGAGGAGCTGCACAAGCTAACGGCGGAAAGAATGGGAAGGCGGGCGTGGGGGACTGCTAGCTAGAAATTTTTCCATGGGGTCCTGACGCCTGCCGGTTTCAGTCCTATATGTAACTACCTACTGCAAGAGCCCTCTTGAAGTAAGATCTACTGTTATGTTAAGTTCTTATGTAACTGTACTATCTTACTTAGAAACATAGAATACGATGGCAGATAAGGACCGCTTGGCCCACCTAGTCTGCCCATTTCCCTACCTAATGGATAAGCTGCAGATCCTAGTTAACCAACAGCCTACTTCCTCCTACCCTCACTAGAATTGCCTTATGTCTGTCCCATGCATTCTTGAATTCCCCACTGTTTTTTTTCTCCTGACCTCCTCAGGAAGGCCGTTCCATGCATCCACAACCCTCTTTGTGAAAAAATACTTCCTTTACCATTACCTCTGAGCCGCCCCTCCCTCTATCTTCAAACTGTGCCCCCTTGTTCTTGCACACCCTTTTTCTGAAAGATGCTACCCTCTTGGACTTTGTTGATTCCCTTGAGGTACTTGAAAGTTTCTACCATGTCCCCCTCTCCCTCCTTTCCTTGAGGGTATACATATTAAGCTCCTTTAGCCTCTCTTTGTATGGCTTCTGGTGCAGAAACTGCACCATTTTAGTTGCCCTCCTCTGGACAGCCCCCATCCTGTCTATGTCCTTGTGGAGATGGGGTCTCCAGAACTGCACGAGTACTCTAGATGGGGTCTCACCAACTGTCTGTACAGAGGGATAACCACTTCCTGTTTTCTATTGGTGATGCCTCTCCCTATGCATCCCTGTATCCCCCATCCTTCCTTACTGCCTTCTCACATTGCTTGCCCATCTTTAGGTTGTCTGATATGACTACCCTTAGGTCCCTTTTCATTTCTGTTGTTGTTAGTATCTCACCCCGTTCTGTACTCTTCCCTGGTTTTGTTTCCCAGGTGCATTACTTTGCATTAAATCTAAGCTGCCATACATTTGACCATTCCTCCAATCTTGCCAAGTCCCTTCTCATCCTTTCCACCCCACCTTGTGTATCAACCCTGTTGCAGTTCTTTGTGTCATCTGCAAAGAGACATACTTTTCCTTCCAGTCCCTCCACAATGTCACTTATAAATACATTAAAAGGACGGTCCCAGTACTGAACCCTGTGGTACCCAGCTAGTAACCCCCTTTCTTCAGAGTGGACTCCATTTACAATTACCTCCTTCCTAAAACTGAAGGTGGACAAAGCAATGAGGGCCTGACAGAATTCACCCAAATTCTAAAAGAATTAAGGGAGAACTAGTGAAACCACTGACTACCCTTTTAACAATTCATGGGAGGATGGTGTGGTACCGAGGACTGGAGGAAGGCGGATGTGATTTCCCTTCACAAAATGGGACCAAGACAGAGGCAGAAAACTACAGGCCTGTCAGTTTGACCTCTGTAGTAGGGAAAGTGATGAAATCACTTCTGAAGGAAAGAACTGTTGAGTACCTAGAGGCCAGTGGGGCACAGGACCCAAGGCAGCATGGATTCACACCAGGAAGGTCATGTCAGACGAATCTAATTGATTTCTTTGCTTGGGTGACCAAAGTAGTAGTCCAGGAAGGGGCTGTGGACATGGCCTACCTAGATTTTAGCAAGGCAACTGACACAGTCCCACACAAAAATAACAGTCAAATTAACCAGCCTGGAGTGGGTCCCAGGGTGGCAGCCTGGGTAAAACATTGGCGGGACAACAAGACACAGAAGGTAATTGTAAATGGAGTCCACTCTGAAGAAGAGGGGTTACTAGTGGGGTACCACAGGGTTCAGTACTGGATCCAGTCCTTTTAAAGGAAAACTGAACAAAACTGAGGTGGCATTTACCAGAGCCATGAAAGCGCCCGATTAAAACAACCTCTATAATTTAAAATGACTGCAGCTAACCTTTAATTAGTTTTTCTTATTGAAATATTGGTAACTGGGTGACCATGTCCAAAAGTGCCGCCGCACTGGAAGGCCAGTGTAGCCCTGGCATGCTGTCCTGTTCAGAACGTTAGTAAAAATGACGAGTGAGGCACATTTAAACCAAATAAAAACAAACAGTGCCCTATGTAGAGGTCTCTTAGCTGTACTTCTAGAAGCAATTTCCAGTGTAAACGGAGCAGTGTAAGGTACTAAAATTTGTTATTAAAGTCGGAGCTCCAGTTCGGTCCATTATGGATGGAAAGGATTGTGTTTCTGCACAGTATGTTATTTGTGCATAAATGATTTATGGACTGAATAACTTTAATGACCTTTCTGATATCAAATCTAATATCTATAGCTTTTATGGCATTTGATACTGTTGATAAATACAAAGAAAATAATGTGTATGTACAGTATATGATTTATGGATATTTTATCAAAATGCACAATATCAATTATAAATCCTAATCAGAAAGTCAGCCAAACATAATTGGAGCATACCAAAGTTTTTTAGGTATGTCAGTGAGAGGTGGAAAACTGGTTCAGGGATAAACAGACTTAGAAAGCGAGGAGGGAGTCTCGTGGAGGATGATGGGGATAAGCGCAGTTATTAAATGAATTATTTTGCTCAGTATTTGGGGCAGAGGGAGGAGACTTTGCAAACAACAGTACAGGAGTTAAGGCAGAGATGGGGGTTGATATGAGCCCGTTCGAGGAGGAGGCAGTCTTGAGAGAGAGTTGGAGCAACAACAGTGGACAAGGCCATGGGGCCAGATAGGGTGCATCCTAGAGTGCTGAGGAACTTAGGGATATTCTGCAGCTCCTTTGCAGCTCTTTTAGCAGGTCCCTGGAAATGGGGAGGTTCCAGAAGACTGGAGGATGGCAAATGTTGTCCCTCTTCATAAGGGGGGTGATAGAGAAGAGGTGGGTAACTATAGGCCTGTGAGCTTAACATCCATAGTAGGCAAAATTATGAAAAAGTTACTGAAGGGCAGAATTCAGCAGTATTTGGAGGACAATGAACTTATCAATAGGCATCAGCATGGATTCACTAAGGAGAGTCCTGTCAAGCAGACTTAACAGAGTTCTTGACAGGGTCACTAGGAAGTGGACCAAGGAGGTTCAGTGGATATTAAGTATCTTGATTTTAGGAAGGCGTCTGATTCTGTTCGCATGGAGGACTGATCTATAAATTAGATGGACTGGGACTGGGGGTGAGGTAGTTAGATGGGTGTAAAACTGACTAACGGATAGAGTCAGAAGGTAATAGTAAATGGTGTCACCTCGGAGAAGGAAAGGTCACAAGTGGGGTTCCCCAGGGGTCCGTGTTGGGTCCACTACTGTTTAACATATTTGTGGTGGATATAACTAAGGGTCTAGGGTAGGGGTGTCTCCTAGCGGATGACGTGAAGATCTGTAACGGGAGAAAACCAGGAGGGAGAGAGAATATGCACAGGGACCTAGGATTACTGGAGGCTTGGTCTAAAACACGAAATTGTCCTCCAACGTAAAAAGTGCAAAATCATGCACTTAGGAGGAAAACCAGAATGAGACTTACTATCTGGGGGTTGGCACTGGAAGAGACTGAGGAGGGAGGGACCTGAGGTAGCTAAACAATGCGGGCAGGCAGTAGCCAAGGCTAGCAGGATGTTGGGCTACATCGGAGGATTCACTAAGAGAAAGGTTATTATCCTTATATCAAAAGTTGGTCAGACCGCATTTGGAATAAGGAGTGCAATTCTGGAGACCGCTCCTGAAAAGAGACATGGAAAGGCTGATGAGGTGCAGAGAAGAGCGACTAAGATGGTAGTTGGGCTTAGTCACCTGACATACGAAGACAGACTGAGCAACTGGGAATGAACTCCTTGGAGCACAGAAGGGATGGGGTGGGGGTGCGGGGATATGATTGAGACCTTTAAATATACGAAGGGATAATCACAGAACCAGAAGAGGGACTTTTTAAACTAAAAGGGCACAAAGGACCAGGGACATACGCTACAGATAAAAGGTGGTAGGTTTAGGGAAACATCACAAAGAACTTTTTCACTGAAAGGGTGGTGGAAAAATGGAATGAGCTGCCAGAAAAGGTGGTAGGGAAGGTCACCATAAGGGGCTTTAAGAGAGCATGGGATGGCCACATGGATCTAGTATCAGGAGCGGAAGGGGAGGAAGAAGATGCAAAGGGAGAAGTAGGTTGTTGGAGAAGTCCTAGCCCTCCGCTGGCTCATGGGCAGACTTGGTGGGCCAGGTGGTCCCTTTCATAGATACATAGATACATAGACAGTGTCGGCAGATAAGGGCCTATGGCCCACCTAGTCTGCCCATTTGAGCTTGTAAGTTCAGTTTGTTTTCCTAGAAGTCTATTTCCTTACCCTGACCTCTAGAATTCCTTTATGTCTATCCATGCATTCTTAAATCCGTGATTGTTTCAGCCCCCACCACTTCCTCTGGCAGGGTGTTCCACTTGTCCACCACCCGTTCTGTGAAGAAATTCTTTCTCATGTTTCCTCTGAATCGTCCTCCTCCAACTTCATCCCATGCCCTCTAGTCCTGAAACATCTTTTCGCTTAAAAATAGTGTTTTCCTGCACCCTGTTTCTCCCTGTAAGATACTTGTATGTCTCTATCATATCCCCTCTCTCCCTCCTCTCCTCCAGGAGTACATGTTCAGTTCCTTCAACCTGTCTTCATAGGACTTGTGATGCAACCCATGCACCATCTTTGTTGCCCTCCTCTGAACCTTCTCTACCCTGTCTATGTCCTTACGTAGGTATGGTCTCCAGAACTGTACACTGTACTCCAGGTGGGCCTCACTAGTGTCTTGTATATGGAATATGACCTCCCTTTTCCTGCTGGTGATGCCCCTGCCTATACATCCCAGCATCCTATTTGCTTTACCTGATGCCTTGTCACACTGTTTCCCTACCTTGAGGTCATCAGAGATGACAACCCAAGATCCCTTTCCTGCTTGGTGCATGCTATATCCTCACCCCCAACTGATATATTGTGCCAGGGTTTTTGTGCCCCATATGCATTATCTTGCACTTCTTTGCATTGAATTTCAACTGCCAAACCTTGACCATTCTTCAAGTTTCTGCAGGTCCCTTCTCATTCTGTCTACACCCTCTGGTGTGTCTACTCTGTTACAGGCTTTGTGTCATCAGCGAACAGTGAAATTCTGCCTTCTAGATCCTGTGCAATGTCACTGATGAAGATGTTGAATAGGACCGGTCCCAGCACTGATCCCTGTGGTACCCCACTGGTCACTCTTCCCTCTGTGGAGTGACAGCCATTTACCACCACCCTCTGTGTCCTGCCACCCAGCCAGTTACCTACCCACCACACTACTGTCCTGCCCACACCCATATTCCCCAGTTTGTGTAATAGTCTTCTATGTGGCACAGTGTCAAAGGCCTTGCTGAAGTCCAGATAGGCCATGTCCACTGCCCTCCCTGATCCACCTCCCTAGTCACCCAGTCAAAAATTCAATGAGGTTGGTCTGACATGACCTCCCCTGGTGAAACCATGCTGCCTTGGGTCCTGTAGTCCATTGACAACCAGATGTTCCACCAATCTCTCCTTCAGTAGTGCTTCCATGATCTTTCCCACTACCGAGGTGAGGCTGACTGGTCTGTAGTTCCCTGCTTCCTCTTTGTTCCCACTTTTGTATAAGGGGACTACATCTGCTGTCCTCCAGTCTTTGGGTACCTCTCCTGTTTCCAGTGATTGGCTGAACAGGATAGCCAGAGGTTCAGCCACCACCTCTCTTAGTTCTTTAAGGACCCTGGGGTGCACCCCATCTGGCCCCATTGCTTTATCAGCTCTTATTACTTCCAGTTCCTTCAGGACCCTTTCTCGTGTAAAGGGACTTGTGTCCATTTCTGCCGTCATGTTTCTATTTATTGTAATTTCCTATAATAATTTGATATGACAATTTCTAAAAGGTTGCATTAAATCTGTTCATGTTTTAAAGCTTGCACTTGTTGATTTTATATGGGTTTTCACTGTGTGATATTCTGACCAATCAGGTTGCAGTAGTTGTAAAATGTGAAAAATGTCAGAAATTGACTGTATGTAGTGCATTGTTTGATGTATGACTCCACCCTGATGAAAAGGTTGTTCCCTTGTGGCGCTGGAATGCTGTGAGCATTATAAATGCTCTATATTTTGCTCAAACTGTTTTTGAGTCGCTGCCTTTCTTTTTGCTTAACAGTTTTGCTGCTGGTTGCAGACCTGGCAGTGATTTTGCTTGTGCGCTCCTTTGCTTAATTTTTTCTATATGTGAGTGATAGGCTGACACGCAGATAGGTGCATCTTAATGGAAGAATAGCTTACGCCGAGTCTTAGAGTGAAAGAAGGTACTCAAGGATTGAGTTCACTGGACAGGTAACTGAATCTAAGTGGCAGTCGGTGGCCCAGAGGCAGAACCACTTCCACGTCATGGCGTGTCTTGACCCTAGTAGAGGGGCTTCTAGTGGCCACCAAAGCGTCAGCCACCCAGCCGAGACTCAGTAGAATATTGGGTCCTTAGGAGCCACGTTAAGGTAGCAACAATCTCAGATCTGGATGGACTAATGTCCCGTTGTCCTGCGAGAACAAGCGTGAGCTCAAGGGCAGGGGCAGAGGCGGTTCTGGTGCAAGCTGTTGAAGCAGAGGAACCATATCTGTCGAGGCCAGAAGGAGCCACTAGGATCTTCTCCACTCCTTCTGACTGCAGTTTAAGGGTACCCTCTGGATCAATGGAAAGGGTAGAGGATCTTCCTGTCCAGCAGAGGGACAATGCATCTCACCAGAAAACACCAGGCCCTGGATCTAGCGAGCAAAAATACAGGTTACTCACGGTAACAGGAGTTCTAGGAATGGTATATGTTGTTCATCCACACTGTCTGGCAGGTTCCTTGCCGCTTTAAATCTTGCGGAAGGTCTTCAAGCTGGCTTCTCCCACCCACCGGGTGGTAAAACTCTCGGCTCCGCCACATGGCGCCAGATCTAGCCGCTGGAAGCCAGGTTGTGCGTCGAAGCCGGGAGGTCGGGTGGGTCGTGTGGATGAACAACATCACATCCTGAATCCTGTTACAGGTGAGTAACCTGTATTTCTAGGGACATGGATATGTTGTTCATCCACACTGTCTGGCAGACTCCTAGCAGTTCTCCGGGAGGAGGAGGGCAAGCGCACACCCCTACTTGGGAAATAAAGACTGGAGAACCGAGGCCTCAAAACCAGCATCCCGGCGTGACTCAAGGTCGATGTGGTAGTGGGTGATGAAGGTGTGTGCTGACTTCCAGGTAGCAGCCCTGCAGATTTCCTGGATAGGGACATCCCTGGAAGCAGTCACCGATGCAGCGGTATGGCGGGTAGAATGAGCTCTTATCCCTCTGGGAGGCTCCATGCCCGCCAACCTATAGCAGAGATCTATGCAGGAGGTGGCCCACCTGCCTATCGTCCGCTTGGCTGCAGGTCTGCCAGGTGCGGCTTCAGCGTGGGTGACAAACAGCTGGCGAACCTCTCCCAAATTTCAGCTGTCCAATCCTTATAATAGCGGAGCTCTTCTAGGGTCCAAAGTATGGAGCCTATATTCAGCCTCCGAGGTGTGATTGGGGTAGAACACTGGCAGAGTCAACACCTGGTTAGGTGAAACTCCAACACCACCTTGGAAGGAATTTCGGTGAGGCGCAGGGACAACCTTGTCCCTGTGGAAGACCAGATAAGGAGACTCGATGGAAAGCGCCTGGAACTCTCCCATCCTTCTGGCTGGCGTGATAGCCACCAAGAAGGCGGTCTTCCACGACAGGTGAGAGATGTCATACCTGTGCATCGGTTCGAATGGCCTGCCCATGAGCTTAACCAAAACCAGCAGTAGATCCCACAGAGGTGGAGGTTCGCACCAGAGGATATGTGATCATGGCCTTTAAAAAAGCACTGACCACCTTCTCCTGCGCCATCGACTGCTTCCTGCCCACGCCGGTAAGCAGAGATGGCTACCAGGTGCACCTTAAGGGTCATCGACCGAAGCCCTTGCTGAGAAAAGGATCACAGAGTAGTCCAGAATGCTTGCCAAGGATCAGGAGGAAGGGTCCAGGCCCTTGCCCTGGCACCAAATGGAGAATCTCTTCCATTTGAAGGCGTAGAATTTTTAAGTCGAGCTCCTTACAGGACGCCTCAACGACGTTGAGGACCTCGTCGGAAAGACCCAAGGCCTGGAACTCTAACCACTCAGGAACCAGGCGTCAGGAGCAGGGATTGAAGGTCGGATGGAATACCTTCCCTTGATTGACTGAGATCAGGTCCGGGGGCTGGAAGCACGCCTCGGGAGCCTGGAGCTGAGACTGAGGAGATCTGGACAGCAGAACTGGCGGGGCCAGTCTGGGGCTACCAGAATCACCTCAGCATTGTCCCTCCTCGCCTTGAGAAGGACCTTGTGGATCAAGAGAAATGGGGAAAGGCGTAGAAGAGGCCCGGGTCCACGGGCTTGAGAAGGCATCCCCTGCAGCAAGCCCTGCTGAGGGGCGGGCATGAAACAGTCTCAGCTTCGCATTCTCCTGGAGGCAAACAGGTCCGTCTGAGGCGTGCCCCAGTGGGAGAGAGATCTTGTACTACCTCCGGCAGGAGAAACCACTCGTGAGACGCAGCCCCTATCCGACTTAGGGCATCGGCCAGGGTGTTGGAGGCTCCTGCCACATGAATGGCGAGGAGATCCACCTCCCGCCGCGCATGAGTGACCAAATGCGGAGAGCTTCCCTGCACAGAGGCATGGAGCACGTCCCGCCCTGGCGGTTTAGGTAGTACATGGTCGTGGTATTGTCCGTCTGGACCTGAACCACTTGACCCCGTAGAAACGGAGGCGAAGGCGGTGAGGGCTAGGCCGAACCTCCAGCTCCAGCAGGTTGATATGACATCGGGACTCCCGAGGGGACCAGAGGCCATGCGCCTGTGCTCCCCAGATGGACACCCCAACCCATCAGAGAGGCATGGGTCAATACAGAGACAGTCAGCTCGGGTGGGCAAGCGGATGCCCTCCTGCAGATGTGCTGGAGCGGTCCACCACTGGAGGCGTTCCACATCCCCAGGGTCACTGTCACTAGCTGATCTAGCGGACCGGTGCTGTGACCATTGGTTGGCCAGCCCCATTGAAGGGGCGCATGTACCAGCGGGCCCAACGGACCATGCTGGTGCAGGCTGCCATGAGGCCCAGGAGGTGCAGGAAGTCCCGGCAGAGGCGCACTGCCCACCCTCAAATGACTGGGTAAAGGAGGAAAGAACCTCGCCCTGTCTGCCGGGAGCCGTGCTCTGGTTCATAGAGAGCCGAGCTTTGCCCGATGTGAATTTATCACCTGCTTTGGCACGAGTTCCAACTTGGCCTCGTTGATGAGAAGGCCAAACTGAGAGCAAACCTGGAGGGCCAGATCTGGACTGCTCCACCTCCCGCTCTGGAGGGGCTGCAATCAACCAGTCGTCCAGGTAGGGGTACACCCGGACCCTTGGCGCCCAGGAATGCTGTCGCCACTGCCATGCATTTGGTGAAGACCCTGGGAGCTAGGAAAGGCCAAGGGCATGGCCCGGAACCGTGAAGGGATCCCTTCGGCCTGAAGCGGAGGAATCTCTAGTGGGACGGACAGATTGGGATGTGAAAGAACGCGTCCTGAAGGTCCAGAGAACAGAACCACACACCTCGTTCCAAGGATGGGATTATCTGAGCCAGAGTGACCATCCTGAAGGTCCGAGACCTTAGGAACCTGTTCAGGTCGTGCAGGTCGAGAATGGGCGCCGCCAGCCCGTCTGTTTTGGGACCAGGAAGTACCTGGACACAAACCCTGGGTCTGGAGGAGGATCCGCCACCTTCCTAATCACCTCTTTTTCGAGGAGCAGGGCAATATCGGTTTGGCGAGCCGACAAAGAGGCTGCGGCCCCATAGCCCCTGAGGGCGACGGCTCGGAAGGGGCGGGCCTGCTCGAGCCCAGGGGCAGGCCCTTCCTACCACCTCCAAAACCCAATGGTCCGTGGTGTGACAACAGACCAAGTGGAAAGGAAGTGGCTAAGCCGTCCCCACGGGGAACCAGGGGGAGTGCGAAGCTGGTGGGGACACCCCTCAACCTGTCACTGGGCAGGCTTACAGGAGGGACTGGCCGAGGGACCTCCTGGGCCTTACCTCCCTGCTTCCTGTTGGAGGAAGCCGCGGGCTGGGTTTGGGATGCCAGCAGAGCCTGCTAGCCCTGGTGCTGTCTGTTGGGCGGACGTGCTGCAGGTGCAGAAGGACGAAAGGACTTGTGCTGCTGCTGTCGGCGGCCTTTGTCCTTCTGCTGAGGTGACCAAGTCCAGAGTGGCATTGGACTTTTCAATCCGCTGGAGGTGACCTTCCACCCAGGGCGAAGAGGGCGGTCCCCAAGAAGGGGACATCCGCTAATTTGTGCTGGGTATCCGCTGTGAAGGTGGATATCCTCAGCCATTCTCTGCGCGCATGGCCACCGCGGCCGCAAACGATCTGGCACAGGAGTCTCTGATGTCCAGAGCCATTTGGAGCTGCTGTTTAGCCACTGCCCTACCTGGTCCGTACCTGCCAGACCATGGTCTGCAGGTGCCGGAGATGAGGGATCACCTCATCCAGGGAGCCCGTGAGCGTGGGAGAAGTGTGCCATCAGCACAGCTGAGCTGGCCTGGCGGAGGCCAAGGGAGGATGCAGCGACACCTTGCGCCCGGCATAGTCCAGCTTTTTGGACTCCTTGTCGGGGCTTGTCCATATCCCTAGCGCTCCCGGAATGCCGAAAACGCTGTCAGGGACCAACCCTCGGCAGAGGGGTGTTCAAAAATGGGCAAGAGCCAGTAGGGACCAAGATACTTCCTGGCCATCCTGGCGAAGGCGCAGGACAGGAAGCAGGCCGCTTCAAAGCTCCAAGGCTGGGCCAATGGCTTCAGCCACCGAAAGAACCTCTGTGGTGAATCCTCGGTCCAGTATCTCCGCAGGGTATACTTGGCCCGCTTGGAGACGTGGCTCGAGCTGCATCCCAGTGGACTCCGAGATGAGCCAAAGCAAACCAATGAAGGACGATGGGCTTTCGTCTATCGACTGGCCCCCGAGGACTCAGGTCAATGGGCCTGGAGAACAGGGAGGAGTTGTCATCGGACTCGTGGAAGAGCTGCCTGGGCCTGAGCCACCCTCTACCTGCTGAGGACGGTCGGGAGTGAGGGTGACCGACAACCTGTGGGGCAGGCCCTGACCCAACCGAGTGTCTTGGTCGGCGCCTCGATTGGCCGGGAGGCAGAGGTTCCACCACAATCGGTGGGCAGTTGGCTTCGCCGAACAACCCGCCCAGGCTTGGGCACCTCGGCTACAGCGAGGGTTGTTTGCCGCTCGGGTGACAGCCACTTGATGGCGGGAAGGCGATGGCATCGGCTTGTTCCTGGACAGAAGTAACTGCTGCCACATCAGGTCCTCGTAGCATCGACCAATTGCACCGAAGCCTCTCCTCTTCCGAGGAGGAAGACGAGAGCGGCTGCGCCGCCACTCCCCAGTGCCGACCAAGACCGCCCATGTCGGGGGATCAGCTGGACTGAGACGATGTCCGAGACCGAGATCCTCGGCATTTCCGAGGATGGGTCTGGGAAGGGCGGGACACCCGCTCTTTCCCTCGGCTCAGAAGCCTTAACTGGGGACTGCGGCACCCGAGGCGCAGGCAAGTCACAGTCTCCACCGGGGAACCGTGAAGAAGGTTGTCAGCTTCACCAGTCGACAGCTCGTCTCGACGGGTCGAGAAAATCACCACATCGACGGTTGTTTCGCTGGCTGGCCTGACGGGACGCCGTGGAAGCCAGCGGCCCAGCAGCAACCTCGACCGAGTTGAGTGTCGACTGTCCGGGCAGGGACCTCTCCCGCTCCCATGAACGCCGACGATGGACTGACCCTTGAGTCCTTCTTTTTGGACCGAGAGGAATGTCCGATGGCTCCTCTTCCTTCGTGGAAAGGATTGGCAAAGCTCCTTGAAAGAAGCTGAATACGAAGAACCCACTGAGAGTGGGATAAATGACGCGACCAAGGAAGAGGATGATGCGGCCTGCCTCCCCTCCCTCCTCGAGGCGATCTTCTGCTTGGGTTGCTCAGCCGGAGCCAGCCCTTGATAACCGTAATGGGCCTCCTTGACTTAACCGGTGGTGGCCTTCTCGGCCAAGCTGTAACCCGGCAGCGGTCTTCCAGGACGGCATAACCATGAGCCTGCAGGTCATGTTCTAGGCCTAGGCAGTAGACGCATGTGTAGTCGGGTCCGTCCTGCACATCTTCTGCCCACAAGGGCACCACAAAATCTGGGAGTCGATTTGTCCATCGCAGCCGTGAGGGAGAAACTTGACCAAGTCTAGAAAATTTTAAAATAAGTTTCAGGAATCAAGAATTAGGATCCAGTCTACACGCAGAGCATTGAGGAGGGAACCTGAGCTTCCAAGCGTAAGGAAGATCTGGAGTCATGGGGTGGAGCCGAGAGTTTTACCACCGGGTGGGTGGGGCGAGCCAGCTTGAAGACCTTCCGCAAGATTTAAAGAGGCAAGGAACCTGCCAGACAGTGTGGATGAACAACATATCCATGTCCCTAGAACTGGGCAGTCTTATGCTGTGTGGGGATGCAAAGAGGCCCAATTCTGGTCGGCCCCACCTGTCAAAGAGGTCTACAATATATTGCTGGAATACCCACTTGTGTGCTCTGTTCCTTGATCGGCTGAGCACGCTGGCCAAGGTGTTTTGTACACCTGGCATATGGACTGCCAAGATATCAAGGTGATGAGCTGTGGCCCAATTCCATACTGTCATGGCCTCGCGACAAAGTTGGTACAGTGGGTTCCTGACTGTTGACGAGAACACCACTAACATGTTGTCCGCTCTGGATAAGGAGGTGTTCCGTAGCAGATTGGTCTGCAGGGCTTGCAGAGCATAGAGGATGGCCTCATCTCCAACACACTGATGTGTAGAGACTCCTCTAGTGTAGACCACGTCCCCGAGTCCTGTGGTCATCCAGATGGGCTCCCCAGCCCATGCCGGAGACATCCGTGGTCACTCCCAGGTGTACAGAGAGTGGTAGTAAATGGTAAGCAGTCAGAAGAGATGCAAGTCACATGTGGGGTACCTCAGGGATCAGTCCTGGGGCCAGTCCTCTTCAATATCTTCATCAGTGACATTGCAGATGGACTAGAGGGTAAGGCTTGTCTGTTTGCAGATGACACCAAGATCTGCAACAGAGTAGATGATCCAGATGGGGTGGGCAGAATGAGAAAGAGATCTGGATAAACTAGCAAATGGTCGGAAGAGTGGCAACTGGGATTTAATGCAAGAAATGCAAGATCATGTATACAGGGAAGAGGAACCCTGAAGCCACCTATAGGCTGTGAGGGAGTTGCTGGCAGTCACAAAGGAAGAAAGAGACTTGGGCATTATAATCACCTATGACCTGAAATCATCCAAGCAGACCTCTAAAGCAGTAGGTAAGGCTAGGGGATGTTAGGGTGTATTAGTAGGGTATCACAAGTTGTAAGAGGGAGGTAATAATCCCACTTTACAAGACGCTGGTTAGGTCTCTCATCTGAAGTACTGCATGTGCATTGGAGGCCACACCTTCACAAGGACATTAACCAAATTGAGGCAGTCCAGAGAAGGGCAACCAAAATGGTGTAGGGAATGCATCAGAAGACATATGAGAACAGATTAATGGAGCTCAATATGTATACCCTAGAGCAAAGGAGGGAGAGAAGTGATATGATCGAAACATTCAAATACCTTAAGGGCATTAACAAGGTGAAATAATCTAAACATGTTTCAATATAAGAAAAATAGCAGGACAAGAGGACACAGCATGAGATTAGAGGAGGCTGATTAAGGGGAATGTGAGGAAGTTCTTTTCACAGAAGGTGGTGGATGCATGGAACGGCCTATCTCAGGAAGTGGTGGCTATGAATACAGTGCAGGGCTTCAAACAGGCATGGGATAGGCATAAGGGAGCAATACAGATGAGTATGAATAGATAGGCCGCTGACAGCAAAGGACGATGGCACATTTATAAGATAGAAAAGAAATGGGCAGACTGGATGGCCTTGCGGCCTTATCTGCCATCAACTTCTATGTTTCTATGTAGGATCTGTGCGGAGACATCCTCTGGAAGGGCAATCCCGCCGGTGAGATGGTATTAGCCACCACTGGAAAGGTCAGGAGGACCGGGTCTGAGACTGAGATGGGCTGATCCAGGCCGTCCCAGCGCTGGTCCCATTGGGCCCTCAGGGTCTACTGAATGGTCCTCACATCCAGCCTGACCAAGGGCACAATAGCGATGGCTGCTGCTATGTGGCCTAGGAGTCTGAGGATCGCCCGGCAGGGACCTGCTTGGCGGATGTCGGTGTGACCCTGAAGGTGGTCTGCTCTGTCTTCCGGAATGAAGGCCCTTCCTTGAGGGTGTCCAGAAGCGCTCCTATGAACTGAAGTCTCTGGCTTGGCCAGGGGATTACTTTGGCAGGTTTATAGTTATTCCTAATTCTCTAAAGAGAGAAAAGGTGTCTCCCATGGTGTGGAGCAGCTCTCTGGACAGGGCCGTGAGAAGCCAGTCATCCAGACAGGGAAGACATATGGCCCGGCCCTTTGTAGGGCTGCTGCCACAACTGTGAGGCACTTGGTAAAGACCCAGGGTGCCGATGACAGGCTGAAGGTCAGAGCCCTGAACTGACAGTGCTGTTCCCGAACTCGAATCTCAGGAATCTTCTGTGGGGCTTGGCCATAAGGATGTGTAGGTACGCATCCTGCATGTCCAGGGATGAAACCCAGTCTCCGGTGGAGCATGGGTATTAGGCACTGAAGGGTAACCATCAGGAAGTGCCTGTACTCAACGAACCTGTTGAGGTCACTGAGGTCTAGGATGAGCTGTAGGTCCCCTGATTTCTTCAGTACCAAGAAAAAGTGGGAATAATACCTTTCTCCTTCTGAGAGGCCGGCACGGGCCTATTGTATGTTTGTCCAGAAGAGCCTGGATCTTGTCGTGGATAACAGCTGCCTGAGATGGGGAGTAGTGAGAGTGTAGAGGAGGTCTCTCCGCTGGTACATCCATGAACTCTTATTATGCCCCTTTGGATAATATGCAGAATGCATTAGTTGGAGGTGATCTTCCTCCACACTCTAGATAGAGGGAAAAATTACCCAACCACCTCTCTTGCCAATTCTGCAAGAAGAGAGGGTTTGGCAAGAAGTCAGACATTGGTAGGGTGGGCAGGGTGGCCTGGGAGGACTTAGCGGCCCTAGGGCTGGAGCCTCTGGAGTTTTGAGAAGAACCCTTATGGTTGTAACCTCCTCTCTGCTGCTGTTGTGGTTGGTTTTGCTTGGCCTGAATTGCCTCAAAATGCTGTCTGTGAAAAGGCTTTTGTTTCAGCTTCTACATGGTCTGACTGATCGGATTATTTGCCAAGAGAAGTGAGCCCTTAAACAGGGCATCTAAGATACCAGCTTGATGCCTCAAGCGGCTCAGACTCTAAGCAAGGAGTGTCACCTGAGACACACCCAGTGGCGGCTGCCCTGGCTGCTGAGTCACAGGCCAATCTGAGAACATGGGTGCCTATGTTCGAGCCTGTTTTCATGTGTTTTTCCAACTCTGCCTCTGGGGCAGTCGGAATGTCATGAATCATGTCCATCCCTTGTTCCCAAAGGGCATCCTGGAACTGCACCGTGTGTGAGGAAACTGAGCGATCTGATAGTGCAGGTGGATGAACAATATACCTACCTGCCCATGCTGTCCAGCTGCTTGGACTCTGAGTCAGGTGGCTGTGCACTCAGGTGCCATGGTCACTGGGACCTGTTGTGGGCAGCCGTGATGACCACTGTCAGCAGTCGGTTGTTCACCCAGGAAGGGCTCCTCTCCGGTGCCCTATAGATGCAATCTGACTTTTGGGAATTGCCGAAGATATGGACAGGTGTTTCCGTGCCACCTTCTATCACGCCTTGGAAAGTGTCTACCAATGGTGGCACAACAACTGGTTTGGGGTGCTTCTGGTGTAAGTATTTGGCCAGACGATGCCTCTCTCGGCCAAGGTCCTCTGTGTCTCAGTCCATATTTGCCTATATGTACCTGCATGACCTCAATAAAGGAGGGTCATCTGGTGGGGACCTGGGAGTGTCCCTTGGGTCAAGTAAAGGGAGTCCCCTATCAAGGAGGATGAGGAGGAGTGGTCCAACTCTTCGGAGGAAGAGGACCGAGATCTTGTACACCGACGCCGGCGCTTATGCCATTTGGTAGAACGGGAAGAGCTCCAGCTCCTTGTCCGGGTTGGCTCTTATGGCCCACATGGCTCTGTCCTCAGGCGGAGGGGTGGGTTCCTCAAGAGTGAAGTATGGTCCCTGGGGATAGATTCCTCCATGTGGTGGGCTTTGGTGGAAGGAGATTCCCTTGATTGTATTCCACCAAGAGGAAAAGAGGTCTTTGACCTCTGACAGCTGGAGCCTTGGTTTTCGTCCGTGTCCAGCTGGTTTGACAGGCCTGGCGCCTGGTCCGGGGTAGTGTCGGTGCCTTGGGCTGGCAGCCATAGTGTGGATTAAGGCTGACAACGGGGTACCTGAAGGTGGTCTGTGCTCTGTGTGTTTGTTGGCCGCTGGCGAGGGCGAGACCGATGGACGCTGGAGTTGAGGTGGCAGGTACCAAGGCCAGAGGTGCCTGCTGGAAGCGGCCTGGGTGGGCGAGTGACGTGTGTGCATCCTCAGCCGATGACCGCTTCTCCGGCATTGGCTTATCCGACGCTCTGCCATTAGGGGGCTAAGCGGACCTCCTGGAGGAGTGATCTGAGCCCCCATCTGTCCAGGGAGTCGGCACCACTGGGAGTGGACTTGAATGAAGCTTTGCTGGTCCGGTGGCAGAGGATCTGTCGCCCGAGGATGAGCCAGCGTTGCCGCCCGATTACTGGCCCATAGTCTGAGAGGTGGCTAGACTTTCAGTGGCTGCAAGGCCAGCCAGAGGTCCCTGACCCGAATCATTGGCTCCCAACGTCGCATTACCAGGATGGGTGGTCTCACTACTGTGAGCCAGCTGAGAGTGCTCTGCCTGGGATGCCGAGTCCGAACTCCTGCGGGGAGGCAGACCGTAGTCGGAGAACTTGAGTTTCAATGAGGATAGTACAGTTACATAGGAACTTACTGTAACAGTGGATCTTCGAGAGGTTCCTTCAGTAGGTCATTACATACAGACTGGCGCCACCTGGTGTCGCGCCACATGGCAGACTTTTCTAGCAATCCCTGATGGAGGACCGCCCACCCGAGTCACGTGACCATCAGCGTGGCCGTATAAAGTGGGCGGTCCCCACACCCGCCTCCAGTTCTCCGCTGGAGCAAGGAAGAGGCCTGACAACAGCAGTAAACAGGATTTGAAGTCCCTGTGTAAGAAATAAAATGAGGGGCAGGAGGGAGGAAGGGAAAAATATGACCTATTGAAGGAAGCTTTCTTGAAGGTTCACCTCACGGTAAGTTCCTATGTAACTGTACCATCTTAATTCGAGAGGGTTCCTTCTGTAGGTCATTACATATAGGACAGAGTCCCAAGCAGTTCCTCCAAAGAGAGACCAAGAGAAACAAGGAGGAAGAGAAATAACTCCCAACAAAACTGGGAACGAGAATGGACTCAGCCTAGGACAGAAGGCCCTGCAAGACAGCTAGGCCAAAGACTGCCCTCTGCCTAGAAGCAATGTCCAGACTTTAGTGTTTAGTAAAGGTGTGACAGAACTCAAGTGGCTCGGTGAAAATATCAGCCGCAGAGATGTTCCAGAAAAGCAATGGAAGTGGCCATGCCCCTAGTAGAATGACCTCTGATGGGACCTGGCAGAGGTTTGTCGTACTTTGGTAACAATACCGAATACAGTTGCCTAACCAGCTGGAAAGGCACTGCTTCGAAACCGCTTTGTACTTCGACCTGGGAGCAAACGAAACAAAAAGCTGATCGGACCTCACGGATATTCTTTTGTTCGGTGTGTGTAGCACTAAAGGATCAATGGATGTCCATGGTGTGCAAGAGTGCCTCACCTCTGTTCATAGGGGATGGAAAGTAAACTGAAGCTCTACTGATTGGTTCAGTAGTGGCTTCTGACACCACCTGGTAAAACTTAGATTTGTCCTGAGGACCGCCCGTCCTTCTGAAAATAAGACAAGGTTTTTACAAACCAGAGCGTGACGCTCTGAAATCCTTGAACTGGACGTAATGGCAACTAAAAATAACGCTTCCATGAAAAGAAGTTAAATCACAGCTGATCGCTGGTTCAAATGAGGAGAGTGAGTTTCTCCAACACAAAGTTCAAATCCAAGGTGGGGTTGGGCTGCGGATGGTGGGGTTTCAGATGGAGGATCCCTTTCAGAAAGGTTTTTGAGACCTCCAGCTCAACCACAGGTTTACCATCCACCAGCTCGTGGTACGCCAAAACTGCCTAAAGCTGAACCTTCAAGGAAGAATATGACAGACCTGAGTCTGACAGATGAAGGAGGTATTCCACGACTTGTGGGGCAGAACAAGAAATGGGTTCCACCTTGGAAGTCACCCAGATGGAAAAAGGTTCCACTTCATGGTGTAAGTGGAATGAGCAGAGGGGTTTCTAGCCTCTAGAAGAACCTGAGCTACTCGAGAGGGAGATCCCAAAGCCGAATCGCTATGTCTGCAGAAGAGCACATGAAGATGCAGTGTCCTAAGCCCCGGATGCATAAGGCGACCTTGGTCCTGAGTCAAGAGGTCATGAGTCACTGGAAGTAGAACTGGTGGTTCCTCGTTAGCTGTTGTAGCAGTGGGAACCAAATTTGTCTCGGCCAGAGAAGGCGATGAGGATCATCCTAGCCTTGTCAGCCTGAAGCTTGAGAAGGACCCTCTGGAGAATGGGAAATGGAGGGAAGGTGTACAAAAATGTCCCTGTCCAGAGAGAGACAGCGTGTTGTGCCAGAAAGCACCATGCCCAGGAATGAGCGAGCAAAAACTGGGAAGCTCTGCATTGTACTGGGAGGTGAAATGGTCGATTTTCAGACGGCCCCATCTCAGAAAGAGAGATTCTGCTTCACCTGATTTAATTCCCATTCGTCAGCTAGAGTCCAAGACCTGCTGAGACTGTCCGCCAGGACATTCTGAACATGTGGAACATGCACAGCCACTAGGGCCAGATTGTGCTGGACCACCCAGTTCCACACCCGCATCGCCTCCTGCACAGGGGTACGAGCAAGTTCCTCCTTGTTTGTTGAGGTACCAAACTACCGACATATTGTCTGTTTAGACCAGTAGTGATCCCTTGGGAAGGAGGGTCTGAAGGCCTGGAAGGCGCACAAGACCGCCTCATCTCCAGAACGTTGAGGTGTAATGATACATCCAAGCTGGACCACAGTCCTTGAGCTTGATGCTCCCTAGATTGCTCCCATACCATGTTCGATGCATCTGTAGTTAGGATGCTGAGGAGCCGGGCTCCTGAAAGGAAGACCCAAGGAAAGGCTGCAGGGGTCCCTCCACCATAGCAATTCTTTCTGAACTGCTGATGAAACTAGGACTGGATGGTCTAGGTTGTCCAGGAGTTGGTCCCACTGCACCAGCAAGGACCACCGAATGACTCCCATGGGAGCCCTCGCCAGGGAATGGCAGTGCTGGAGGCTGCCATCAGGCCAAGAAGGTGGAGGACCTCCTGGCCAGGATGGTCCTGGATGAAGCCACCAAAGAAGCCTGACGGACCAGGGTCTCTGTCCTGTCTGGAGGAAGGAAAGATCTGCATTGGACCATATCCAAAACCACCCCGATGAACTGCAGTCTCTGGGATGGGGTCATGCATGACTTGGGAATACTGACAGTAATTCCCAGTTTGCCAAAGATGTCCAGAGTAAAGAACAGAGCCTCCAGTAAGGGTCCCTGGAAGGCGCTGAGATCAGTCAATCTCCAGGTAAGGAAAACCGCAATACCCTGGCGCACAAAAGGCCACCACCACCGCCATGCACTTGGTAAACACTTGAGATGCTGAGGATAGACCAAAAGGGAGGGTCTGAAAATACAGGTTACTCACCTGTAACAGGAGTTCTAGGAATGGTGTATCTTGTTCATCCACACTGTCTGGCAGGTTCCTTGCCGCTTTAAATCTTGCGGAAGGTCTTCAGCTGGCTCCTCCCACCCACCCGGTGGTAAAACTCGCCCGCCCCATGCCGCCAGATCTAGCCCGGAAGCTGTGGCTGTGCGTCGAGCCGGGGAGGCTGGTAGTCATGTGGATGAACAACACATACCATTACTAGAACTCCTGTTACAGAGGTGAGTAACCTGTATTCTGGACGTGGATATGTTGTTCATCCACACTGTCTGGCAGACTCTAGCAGTTTTCTGGGAGGAGGGAGGCAAGGCACACACCCCTACTTAGGAAATAAAGACTGGAGAACCGAGACCCCAAAACCAGCATCCGGGCGTGACTCAAGGTCGATGTGGTAGAGATGGGGAGATAAAGGTGTGTGCTGACTTCCAGGTAGCAGCCCTGCAGATTTCCTGGATAGGAATGTCCTGGCAGCAGCCACCGATGCAGCTGTATGGCGGGTAGAATGAGCTCTTATCCTCTGGGAGGCTCCATGCCCGCCAACCTATAGCAGAGATCTATGCAGGAGGTGACCCACCTGCCTATTGTCTGCTTGGCTGCAGGTCTGCCAGGTGCAGCTTCAGCGTAGGTGACAAACAGCTGGCGAACCTCTCCTCGAACTTCAGCCGTCCGCTCCTTGTAGTAAGCGAGCGCCTCTAGGGTCCAAAGTATGGAGCCTATGTCGCCTCTGAGGTGTGATTGGGGTAGAACACCGGAAGAGTCAACACCTGGTTAAGGTGAAACTCTGATACCACCTTCGGAAGGAATTTCGGTGGGGGCGAGGACAACCTTGTCCCTGAGGAAGACCAGATAAGAAGACTCAATGGAAAGCGCTGGAGCTCTCCCATCCTTCTAGCTGACGTGATAGCCACCAAGAAGGCGGTCTTCCACGACAGGTGAGAGATGTCACACCTGTGCATCGGTTTGAATGGCTTGCCCATGAGCTTAGCCAATACCAGCAGTAGAGCCCACGGAGGTGGAGGTTCTCACTGGAGAGGATATGTGATCAAGGCCTTTAAAAAGCGCCTGACCACCTTTCCTCGCGCCACCGACTGCTTCCCGCGCCCGCTCGGTAAGCAGAGATGGCTGCCAGATGCACCTTGAGGGTCGCCGATCAAGCCCTTGCTGAGAAAGGACCAACGTAGTCCAGAATGCTTGCCAAGGAACAGGATGAAGGGTCCAGGCCCTTGCCCTGACACCAAATGGAGAATCTCTTCCATTTAAAGGCGAGCATTTCCTGATCGACTCATACGGGACGCCTCAACAGCATTGAGGACCTCATCGGAAAGACCCAAGGCCTGGAACTCTAGCCGCCAGGAACCAGGCCGTCAGGGTGCAGAGATTGAAGGTCCGGATGGAATACCTTCCCTGATTGACTGAGATCAGGTCCGGGCGGGCTGGAAGCCGCCCGGGAGCCTGGAACTGAGACTGAGGAGATCTGAGACATGAACTGCAAGGGCCAGTCTGGGGCTACCAGAATCACTTGCGCCTTGTCCCTCCTCGCCTTTGAGAAGCACCTTGTGGATCAAGAGAAATGGGAGAAAGGCGAGAAGAGGCCGGGGTCCACGGCCTCGAGAAGGCATCCCCTGCAGCGAGCCCTGCTGGGGGGCGGCATGAAACAGTCTCAGCTTTGCATTCTCAATGGAGGCAAACAGGTCCACCTGAGGCATGCCCCAGTGGGAGAACATATCTTGTACTACCTCTGGCAGGAGAGACCACTTGTGGGACGCAGCCCTATCCGGCTTAGGGCATTGGCCAGAATGTTGGAGGCTCCTGCCACATAGATGGCAAGGAGATCCGCCTCCAGGCTGCTTACAGTAACCAAATGCGGAGAGCTTCCCTGCACAGAGGCATGGAGCACGTCCCGCTGGAGGTTTAAGTAGTACATGGTCGTGGTATTGTCCGTCTGACCTGGACCACTTGACTCGTGAGAAACGGAGCTAAGGCGTGAGGGCTAGATGAACGCCTCAAGCTCCAGTAAGTTGGATGTGGCATCGGGACTCACGTGAGGGGACCAGGGGCCGGCGTTTGTGCTCCCCAGATGGGCACCCCAACCCATCAGAGAGGCATCGGTCGATAGAGACCGTCGGCTCGGGCGGACAAACGGGATGCCCTCCTGCAGATGTGCTAAAACGGTCCACCACTGGAGTGCATTCCACATCCTCTGGGTCACTGTCACTAGCTGATCCAAGGGACGGAGTGCTGTGATCATTGGCTGGCCAGTCCCCATTGAAGGGGACGAGCATACCAACGGGGCCCAACGGACCACGCTGGTGCAGGCCGCCATGAGGCCCAGGAGGCGAGGAAGTCCGGTAGGGTGCAATTACCAACCTGAAATGATTGGGCAAAGGAGGAAAGAACCTCGGCCCTGTCCGCTGGGAGACGCGGCTCTGGCTCGCACAGAGTCGAAGCTCTGCCCGATCAGGATGTATCACCTGCTTTGGCACGGTTCCAACTTGGCCTCGTTGATGAGGAGGCCAACCTGTGAGCAAAACCTGAGGACCAGATCTCTGGACCGCTCCACCTCCATTCTGGAGGAGGCTGCAATCAGCCAGTCGTCCAGGTAGGGGTACACCGGACCCTTCGCCAGAGAATCCTGGTCGCCACTGCCATGCATTTGGTTAAGACCCTGGGAGCTAGGAAAGGCCGAAGGGCATGGCCCGGAACTCATAGAGGGATCCTCTGCCCTGAAGCGGAGGAATCTCTGCTGGACGGATGGATTGGGACGGAAAGAACATGTCCTAGAGGTCCAGAGAACCGAACCACATGCCTCGTCCAAGGATGGAATGATCTGAGCCAGAGTGACCATCCTGAAGGTTCGAGACCTTAGGAACCTGTTCAGGCCGTGCAGGTCTAGAATGGGGTGCCAGCCCCGTCCGCTTGGGACCAGGAAGTACCTGGACACAAACCCCGGTCTGGTGGAGGATCCACACCTTCCTGATCACCTCTTTTTCGAGAGCAGGCGATGTCGGCTCGCGCAGACCCCATAGCCCCCAATGGGCGGACGTGCTCGGAAGGGCGTGGCCTGCTCGAACTCCAGGGCAGGCCCTTCCTACCACCTCCAACACCCAGCGGTCCGTGTTGATGAGTGAACCAGGTAGAAAGGGAAGTGGCGAGCCGACTCCCCATGGGGAGTGTGACGAGGCTGGGGGCGACACCTCAACCCGTCACTGGGCAGGCTTGGAGGAGGGACCGCCGAGGGACCTCCTGGCCTTCCTCCCTGCTTCCTGTTAGAGGAAGCTGCAGGCTTGGCTTTGGGATGCCAAGCGCAAGCCTGCTGGCCCTGATGCTGGTGCTGTTGGGCCGGACGTGCCACAAGGCAAGAAGGGCGAAAGGACTCTATGTTGTTGCCGACAGCCTGTCCTACTGGGTGGAGGGACCCAAGTCCAGGTAGCACTGGACTTTTGATCCGCTGGAGGTGGCCTTCCACCCAGGGCCGAACAGGTCAGTCCCCAGGAAGGACATCCGCCAGTAGATGCTGGGTATCCGCTGTGATGGTGGATATCCTCAGCAATGCTCTGTGGCGCATGGCCACTGCGGCCGCAAATGATCTGGCACAGGAGTCTCCAATGTCCAGAGCTATTTGGAGCTGTTGTTTTGCCACCGCTCTTCCCTGGTCCCGCACCTGCTTGACCGTGGTCTGCAGGTTGGCCGGAGATGAGGGATCACCTCATCCAGGGAGCCTATGAGGCACGGGAGAAGTGTGCCATCAGCACGGCCGAGCTGGCCTGGTGGATGCCAAGGAGGATGCAGCATACACCTTGCGCCCGCATAGTCCAGCTTTTGGACTCCTGTCGGGGGCTCACCCACATCCCTAGCTTCCCGAACACCGAAAATGCTATCGGTGACCAACCACCCGCAGAGGGGTGTCTCAAAACCGGACAAAGAGCCGTAGGGACTGCATACTTCCTGGCCATCCTGGCCGAAGGTGCAGGATAGGAAGCTGGCGCTGCCAAAGCTCACGGCTGGGCCAACAATGGCTTCAGCCACTGGAAAGGCCTCCGTGGCGAATCCCTCGGTCCAGTGTCTCCGCTAGGATACTTAGCCCGTTGGATACGGGCTCGAGCTGCATCCCGTGGACTCGAGATGAGCCAGGCAGACCCATAAAAGACGATGGGGCTCGTCCATCGACTGCCCCAAGGAGGACTCCAGGTCAAGGGGCCTGAAAACAGGAGGAGTTGTAGACTGGGACTCCAAGGAGTCCCTTGAAGAGCTGCAAGACCTGAGCCAACCTCCACCTGCCTAGGGACGGTCGGGAGGAGGGGTGACCGACAACCTGTGTTGCAGACCCTGACCTGACCGAGAGTCCTTGGTCGGCCCCCCGATTTCCGGTTGTGGAGCCAGAGGTCCACCACAATCGATGGGGCAGCTGGCTTCGCCGAACAACCGCCCAGGCTTGGGCACCTCGACTACAGCAAGGGGTTGTTTCGGCCGCTCAGGTGACAGCCACTTGATGGCCGGAAGGCGACAGCATCGCTTGTTCCCCGGACGAAGTAACTGCTGCCACATTAGGTCCTCTAGCGCCGACGCACTTGTGCTGGAAGCCTTCCTCTTCCGAGGAGAAAGACGAGAGACCAGTGGCGCCACCGCGCTTACTGCAAGCGAGACCGAGACTGCCGATGTGGTGGATCGGCTAGAACCGAGACGAGGTCCGAGACTGAGACCCTCGGTGTTTCCGAGGCGAGTCTGGAAGGGGTGGGGACACCCGCTCTTCCCTCGGCTAGAGACCTTGACCGAGGACTCCGCACGGAGGCGCGAGGAAGTCCTGGTCTCCACGGAGGAACGGTGAAGAGCGGTTGTCAGCTTCACCAGTTGACAGCCCATCCGAAGGGTCAGAAAAATTCCTGACCATGTCGACGGTTGTCTCGGCTGGGCTGACCTGACAGGGACACAGTGAAGCCAGCGCCAGCCGCAACCTCGACTGAAGTCAAGTGTCGACTGTCCGAGGAAGGGACCTCTCCCGCCCTCCCACGAACGCCGACAGTGGTACTTACCTTTTGAGTCCTTCTTTTGGACCGAGAAGAGTGTCCCGATGGCCCCTCTCCTTCGTGGAAAGGGATTGGCAAAGCTCCCTTAAAAGAAGCTGTGCAGGAGGATCCCAGAGAGAGCAGGATTAATGCCGCGACCGATGAAGATGATGATGATGCAGCCTGGGCCGCCTCCTCCTCCTCGAGGGCGATCATCTGCTCGGTTGCTCAGCCGAGCCAGCCGCCGGACACTGCCCAAAGGGCCTCCTTATGAACTTCACTGGCGGGTAGCGCTTCTAAAGGTGCCTAGCTGTAACCCGGGCAGGCGGTCTTCCAGGGCGCTGGCTGAAAAGCAGGCGGCATAACTGCATGAGCCCTGCGGGTCATGATCTGAGGCCAAGGCAGTAGGCGCCTTGGAGTCGCGGATCCGTCCTGGACATTTTCTGCCCACATGGGCACCACCCGAAATCCGGGAGTCGAGTTGTCCATCGGACCGTGAGGGAGTAATTAGATTGAAGTCTTGAAAACTTAAGAATAAGTTTCGGGCGAACCGAAGAACTAGGATCCAGTCTATAATGCAGAGCGTTATGTGAGGAACCTGAGCTTCCAAGCCGGTAAGGAAGATCTAGTGTCATGGGCAGAGCTGAGAGTTTATCACCCGGGTGGGTGGGAGGAGCCAGCTAAGACCTTCCAGCAAGATTTAAAGCGGCAAGGAACCTGCCAGACAGTGGGGATGAACAACATATCCATGTCCCTAGAAACTCACTGACCTATCAGAATGTGAAAATTGTAAAATTTCTACTAGCCAACTGGCAACTAACGGTCTAGGTTCCCAAGGAAGATTCAAGTCAGGAAACCCAAAAACAAACAAAAATCAAGTAATAAAAGCATAACAAATTCTTAATAGCCAAACTAAAGCACCCAACAGAAAGTGTGCTGAAGACACCCTGGGGTGCAATGCACTGCACCTGCCCACCTACTTCCCAAAAACAGGTTCTGAGAGGGAGGCAGGAGGGAGGGTTAGAATACAGCAAGACTCCGTTAGAAGAAACACAGTTACTAAGGTGAGTAATTTTTCTTCAAACAACATGAAGTCTTGCTGTATTCTGACAGATTGCAGTGACCACGGGGCAGTACCTCCAAGTGATGTGAGGACAGAACCTACTTTGGGAATAGGCTCTGACACTGTTGCGCCAAATCTAGCATCACTCCAAGCCTGGATATCCAAGGAGTAATGCTTGGTGAAGGTATGAACTGTTTTCCAGGTGGCTGCTTGGCAAACTTCACTTAAGGAATATCCCTGGACGCAGCCAGAGATGCAGCTGTAACTCTAGTGGAATAAGCCCTCAGGCCTGAGGGAGGAATTTTTCCCAGTTTCTCACAACAGAATTGGATACAGGACACAATCCATAGGCAACAGTTCTCTTGTTGGCAGGTTTGCCCTACCTACTTCCCCATAAGTGAGGAACAACTGGAGGAAGTCAAACCTGTGACCCTTGTATGTTCTATGTAATAACTAAGGGCTCTTTTAACATCTAAACTGTGTACCTTCGCTCTCCTGAGGAAGCATGATCGATGAAAGAACACAGGAAGAGACATGGATTGGTTCAAGTGGAAATCAAGAAACCACCTTGGGTAGGAACCTCCTATTGGTTCTAAGGACCACCTTGTTTCTATGGAATAAGATGAAGTCCGGTTCAACTGACAGAGCTTGCAATTCACTGATACATCTGGCAGAGGTAACAGCAACAAAAATGGAAATTACGACTCTACCAGTAATTCTTGATCTTCTTGGACAAAGTCTCCACCACTCATTCACACTTATGGGACTCGCCGGAGCTAGGGACCCAGTGGGGCAAATGTTTTGCAGAGGTCGGCGCCAGAGGTGAAGCCGCGAGCATCAACTCGAGTGCGGTAATGACTATCTCGGCATCGACCCTCCAACCACCTCAATACCTTTTTTCCTGAGGAGGTGCAACACAACTAACCTAGAAAGACTAGTCTAACACAAATCAGACATAAGATAGTCCGAATGACCCATATAAGAAGGGTCAACAAAGAAGTCTTCACAGCCTAAACATTGAGGGGTGAAGACCAAAACAGAGAGGTGACTCGGGGGATGGAGGGTGGGCGTGTGAATGAGTGGTGGAGACTTAGGTCAGGAAGATCAAATTACGGTGGGTATGTAATTTCCACATCTTCCTGGACATAAAATCTCCACCACTCATTCCACACTTGTGGGAAGTACGAGCTAAAAATCCCCAGTGACAGGAGAAAACCAAGAGCTCGAATTCAGGACAGAAGTCCGTTAAGGATAGTCCTGCCAAGCAGGTTTCATCTGGCAGGGCGTCCAGCGCATAGTGCTTAATAAGTATGCACTGTGAGCTCCGTAGCTGCATTACCAAATGCTGCCTGCAATGGGCATGTGGCGGATTTCCGCCGAGGATACAGCGGACTGCTCTAGTAGAGTGAGCATACACTCTGTCCTCCAGCTTGACCTGTGCCAAGTGGAATAACAGTATAAGGCATGCCACCAGCCATGCTGAAATGCATCTGATAGCGAGGCAGACCCAGCCGGGTCTCGCTGAAGGAGACAAACAGTTGTTGAGCTTGCGAATTTCCTTTGTTCTATCTAAATAGAAGCGCAAAGCTCTTTAACATCTAAGGAATGAAGGGCATTCTCCTTCATTCTGGAAATCAGCAAAGAAGTAAGAAGGACCAAAGGTTGGTTAAATGGATTTCTGAGACAACTTTGAGGAGGAACTTAGGATGGGTCTAGAACTACTTATCCTTGTGAAATACAGTGTACAGTGTGGGTCTGTTACCAGATCATGTATTTCAGAAACTCTGCGGGCAGTGATGGCCACCAGGAAGGCCGTTTTCAAGTGAAATTTCAATTCACAGGCTCAAAAGGTTTTCTAGTAAGCATGTCTACAATCGAGATTAATGTCCCAGGTTGCAACTGGACGTCTGACAGGAGGTCTGGTATGCAGAATACCCTTTAGAAACCTCTTAACTACTGGTAACTGATCCAAAGATAATAAAGTAATGGCTCATGATAGGCTGAAATGGCATAAAGGGTGAACTTTGATTGTAGAGTATTGAAGACCTGAATTTGACAGGTCTAAGAGGTACTCTAAAACTTTGTTGGGTGGGCAGGAAAGGGATTCAAAGAGCGTTCTGCACACCAGAGGGAAAATACTTCCATTTTGCAGTGTAAGTCTTTCTGGTTGCTGGCTTCAGCAAGAGCCAAAAGAATGTCAGAAACTCTCTGAGAGGCACTGAAACTATTCACCTCTATCTCCTCAGGAGCAAAGCGTGAAGAAGCGAGCTCACATTAGGATGGACCAGAAGACCCTGGGTCAGAAGGTTCATCTGAAGAAGCGTCCGGATGGGTCGCCATACTCTCGAGAAATTGAAACCATATTTGTCGAGGTCAGAGAACAATGAGAATCATCTTGTGTCCTGAGACTGCATTTTGAGAGTACCCTCTGGATTAGGGAAGAGAAGGAAGGCGTATAGAAGCGTTTTGTCCTGCAGCCTGAACGCATCCTGACAGAAAATGCCAGGCCCTGGTTCTGGAGCAGAAAAGAGGCAGTTTTGTGTTGAGCGGGATGCAAAAGGTCCAGGTCTGGAGTTCCCACTCTGTGAAAGTGACTGAACTACGGTTAAGTCGAGACCACTCGTGAGGGTCTGCCTCCGTTCTGCTGAGACGGTCTGCCAGTTGGTTCAGTATTCCGGCAGATAGACCGCCTGAATAAAGGCCTTGTGATCTAGGCACCATTCCACACTCTCATTGCTTCCCTGCACAGGAGTAGGTGTACGCCGCCCTGCTTGTTGATGTAATACATCACTGCCTTGTTGTCTGTCTGAAGGAGAATGTTCTTGTGACAAGAATGTCCTTCAAGGCCGGACTGCATAGAGGACGGCTCTCATTTCAGGACGTTTATGTGAAGCTGGGCTTCGAACCTGAGTCCACGTACCCTGAGTGTGGAGACCTGACAGTGAGCTCCCCATCCGACAGGAGGACACGTTAATGGTGACAGAAATCTGATGATCCAGAGGAGCAAGGGGTATCCTTCCAGAAGATTGTCCTCTTGCAGACCACCAGGTGAGCGACCTCCTGAGAGGTTCTGTCACCTTGATGAGAAAGGACTGAGGATGAGTAGACGGGGACCACTGAGTACTGACCATCCATTGAGAGGTTCTCATGTGGAGGCATGCTAGTGGTACAGTGAACACCGAGGATGCCATGAGACCAGCAATCGTTGCACTGAGATAGCTCAGAACCAAGCTGTTCTCTCTGATGTATTGGGCCATCTGTAGGATGTCGCTCCTTCTGTCCTCTGGTGAAAAGCTTTCGCACAGGAGGTGTCCAGAAGAGTTCCTGAAAAGGAGCTTCTGGGAGGGCTGCAACTAGATTTCTTGAGATTTAGCAGGACTCCCATGGACATGAGAAAGTCTGAGGCCATGGCTACGGCATTCCTTGCCTGGAAGGGCTTGCTAGAAGCCAGTCATCCAGATATGGGAACACTAGTATCGATCTTTCTGAGGTGCACTGCGAAATTGCACAACACTTTGTAAAAACTTGCTATGTCGAGGATAACCAAAGCGGGCAGGACCTGAACTGATAATGTTGGCCCAAAGCCATAAACCTTAGGTATTTGTGATGTTGTGGGTGAATAGGATATGCTGATAAGCATCCTGCATGTCAGAGAAGTAACCAATCGTGTTGATGAAGCAAGGGCAACAGGGTTCCCAGTGACATCATTTGAACTTTTCCTTGGGAAGAAATCTGTTCCAGTTTTCTGAGATCCAAAATGGGGAGCATACCCCCAGTTTTCTTTGGGAACGAAGTAAGTAGTGGAGTAGAACCATGTGTTCCATTGATCCAACAGAATTACTTTACTGCCCTGTTGTTCAAGAAGGCTCTGTATCTCGGAGGTGAGAAGTTCTGACTGAACTGTCGACAGTCTAGGCTGTCGTTTGGAGAGGGATCGGAGGGTCTCTAAAAGATTGAGGAATATCCCTCGCGGATTATCTGGAGGACCCATTTGTCTGATGTTATGGTCTTCCAACGGTTGTAGAACTGAGTCAGACAAACCCCACTGCTGAGAGAAATCCTCCTCTGGCAGCTGAGGAGGGACGTGGGCAGAGAGTCAGAAGGTAGCATTGGCGCGTTGGGTCCTTGTGGCACCTGTTGCGTTCTTTTGAGGCTGGGGGCTTGGTTTTATTAAATCCTCCCCTACCTTTGCCTCGAAAGGACTGACGGTTGTGAAACTGACACTTATTAACACCCCACAAGAAGGGTGGGAGCAGGTCGAAGCCAATTTAATGGCAGACCTAGTCTTTTGAATAGCCTCAGAGCTTGCTCTACTTGGGGACCAAAGAGATACATACCATCGAAGGTAACTCCATAACCTGTTGCTGGGCATCATTCGTGAAACCTGAAGTGCGCAGCCAGGGTGGCGAGGATACAGATGCCTGCTGCTGCCGCGAGAAGCAGTATCAAAAGTGTCCATAGTTGCTTTAACCTGCTGGTTGTTGGACTCGATACCCCTGGTTATGGTTGAAGTAGCTCAAATTACAGTCCGAGTCCGCAGAGCTTCTACCATTTGTTTGAGCGATGCCAAAGAACATATCATATTGAGTAAAATAGCCCTGGTAGCTGGCAATCACATGCAAGGGTAGAGGCAGCAAAGACTCTCTTACCTACGGTGTCTATCTTGTGAGATTCTTTGTTTATAGGCTAGGCTGAAGATGCCTGAGGGAGGACAGCCTTATCATTCTCTGCCAAGACTACAATAGGGTCCCCACAAAGGCCCAGGAGGCCAGGATGGGTCGATCCTTGGGAGCAGCATACTTTCTATCTATGGACTTAGCCACAGAAGGAATGAGAGCGGGATTATTCCATACCATTTGAGAAAGCGTTTCAAAGGAGGCTGAAGGAGGAGTCAAATCCATAGGGATCTCCGGAACATTGAGGTAATGGAGTCTTAACAGCTTCCCAGGATCGATATCTGTAGTCTGGAGAAAGAGTGGAATTTAAATTTTTCAGCAGAGACTTAAAAGACAGGTCTTCGACCAGAGGCTCTACTACAGGATGAGATCCTGCCACATCATCACTCAGGCGAAGGTCTAGGTCAGGCTCAATGTCACTCCTGACAGCCCAGGAGGGACTGCATGGACAGGAAAGGAGTGAAATCAGAAAGGAAAATCAGAAGGAAAAGGATTCAGAAGAAAGCCCTGAAGACTGGATGATGCCCTACCAGGCCTCGGCAGACGGCACCGACGAGGCGCAGCGCCGACAACCCCAACGGCACCGAGGATAGTGCCGACCGTCCCATCGATGCCGAGGACGTGTGCTGAATCGAGCCATCGACGCCAAAAGGCACCGAAAAACAGGATCTGAGGAGAAAGAAGGATGAATATCAGGAGACAGAGGCATCGGTGGCCCCTGTGCCGCAGCCATGTGAAGGGGAACACCTAAGCGACGGAGTCGATGGCACCAAGAGGGCGCCACGCGACTAGGGAGGGCCCAACCGCCCCTACCCGATCCCCTGAAAAGCCCGAAGGCTCCAGAGTGACCGCCACGCGAACTGGACCAACATCCAGCCACTGCTCCATAACAGCAGCCACTGATGAAACTGCTCATCTGAAGACCTATCGGAGGGCAGGGTAGGGCTCCAATATCGAAGAGGTTGGCGACCCGGAAACAGAAATCGGCGACTCTGAAGGAGGAGATCGGTAACTAAACTTAATAACCGACTGTCTGGCGCGAAGACATACCAGGGCGACCTCGAGGATGCCTTCTCTTTTTGACCTCTGGTCAAGAAAAAACGAGGCAGGCTCGTTTATGTAGGACACTTGTCCCTCGGGCACTGGACTGTCCGTTGTCAGACCTCCCCTCCAGGAAGGCGTGGACTGAACAGCTTCATATGAAGTCTCCCTACCGTCACCTGACCCACTCATGGTCGACAATGTCAATGTAGGCTGGACTTCTTTTCTTTAATAAGAATAAATAAACTAAGCGGTACTTGTGCGAGACAATATTAGAAAACAATAAAACTGAAAACTATGCTGCTAGTTTGAAGTCTGACTCCAGCGGGCGAGTAGCGTCATCACTGAAGTGCACTCAATGACAGGAAAAAAGACTCAGGCGGTTGGAGGGTCGGCGCGAGATAGTCATTACCGCACGAGCTGATACTCGTGGCACCGCTTCTTGTGGCTCCATCTCTGGCGCCCGACCCTCTGCAAAAAGTTTGCTCCTGCTGGGTCCTAGCACCTCCAGCGTAGTCTCATAAGTGTGAATGAGTGGTGGAGACTTTATGTTCAGGAAGATCACAGTTTTCCAAGTCAAGTACTTGAGCTCTGCTGAGGACATAGGCTCAAAGGGAGTTGCATAAGCTGAGCAATGCAAACATTCAAATCCCAGGCAGGAGCAGGATCCTAAAAGGAGGATTGGTATGAAGCAATCCTTTGAAAAATTTACAGAATACAGCATGAGATGACAGAGAGGAAGGCTTTCCACTGACAGAAAAGCAGAAACAGCTGACAAATGTACCTTGAGAGTAGCTGATCTGAGGCCTAGACCATTAAGATGAACCATATAATCCAGAACTGTAGACAATTCAGCAGTGTCTGGGAGATATGCTTCTTGGAACACCAAATGCTGAATCTTTTCCATTTGGGTTGTAAGTTTTCTTGGCGGAAGAGCTTTCGAGAGCTTTGAGAATGTCCAGAACCCTTGGGACAGATGCAAATCTGCATATTCTAACTCTTCAAGAGCCATGCCTTGAGATTGAGGGACCAAGATTGGGGCGAAATCCTCCTGAGATGAGGTTACCAGATTGCACTTCCTGGGAAGAGACAGGGGAAGATGGACTGCTAGGGACAGCAGCAGGGGATACCATGGCTGCCTGGCCCAGTCTGGAGAAATCAGAGTGGTTTGCAGGATTGTGACCTCATTTTGACCAGAACTTTTGAATAACAGAGGAAAGGAGGGAAGACAGAGGAATTTTCCTTCCCAGTTCAGAACCAGAGCATCCAGAGGACTGAGCCCATTACTGGAGGTCTGCAACAAAACAGAGGAAGTTGGTGATTGTCCGGGGCTGCAAAGAGATCCATCTCTGGAGTGCCCACTTGGAAAAAAATCACTTCTAGCACCAGGGATCCAGAGACCATTCGTGATGGCCCTGGGAGATTCTGCTCAGTGCATCTGCTATCACATTGTCCTTTCCCAGAAGGTGGACTACGACTAAGGATGTCTGCAGAGAGTAAGCCAGAGACCATAGTTTCATGGCTTCCCTGCACAAGGCCGTGGACGAGTGCCTCCCTGCTTGTTGATGTACCACATGGTGGTGGTGTTGTCTGTCCTGACCTGTACCACCTTGTTCTGCACTGACTGAGAGAAGGCTTGCAAAGCCAGAACACTGCCCTGAGCTCAAAGATTGATATGCAGGAGGGACTCTTGATGGGACCACTGTCCCTGGGCTGTGAGCCCTAGATGGGCTCCCCACCCCAACAGAGAAGCATCTGTGGTAAGGACCACAGAGTGGGGTTGATTGACAAAAGGAACCCCTTGCCTGAGATTGTCCTGATCCTGCCACCATTGAAGTGCCTGGATCAGAGTCTGAGTCACTGGAACTAGTTTGGTATGAGGATCCTTCTTTTGGGACCAGAAGGACCTTAGATGGAACTGAATGTCCCTCATTTGAAACCTGGCTCCTTGGACCACTGCTGTAGAAGCTGCCATGTGACCCAGAAGCTGAAGGAAATGCCTTGCTGGTCGAGACCAGAAGGCAGAAAGAGGAGGCCAGCTCTGAAATGGCTGTAACCCTCTGCATGAGGAGAAAAGATCTTGCCTTGACTGTATCCAGCTCTGCTCCTATAAAAGTGAGAAGCTGTACAGGTTCGAGAACTGACTTGAGAAGAAACCCCAAGGAAGTGAGTACTTGCTGGGTCACTTGGAGGTCTGACTTGACTTGGTCTGGGGACTGTCCCACATTGAGCCAGTCGTCCAGATATGGAAACACTGCAATCGTCTTCCTTCTTAAAAGGCCACCACTACTGCCAGGCACTTTGTGAACACCCTTGGAGCTGATGTTAGGTCAAAGGGCATTGCTCTGAACTAATAATAGCCTGAAGACAATTCAAACCTGAGGTACTTTCTGTGGGAGCACCTGATGGGAATGTAAAGTTGGCATCCTTGAGGTCCAGGAGGCTAGCCAGTCCCCTGGCCTTAGAAGGAAGAATTATTCCAGAAGTCACCATTTTGAACTTTGGTTTTAACAGATGCTTGTTCAGATATCTTAAATCCAGGATGGGTCACCACTCCCCTGTCTTTTGGGGGTAAGGAAGTACCTAGAGTACAGACCTTTGCCCCAGTGTAGGTAATGCCCTCTCTGTGGCCCTTAGAGCCAACAGAGACGAAACCTCTGCTTGCAAGGCAAGGCAAGGGATTCAGAGGTGCTTACAGGTGGAAAAGATCTGGGCCTCAGCTTTGGAAATCTTTTAAGCTCAGGACCAGTCCCTGGCTCACCACTTCCAGTACCCATTTGTCTGAAGTAACAGACTTCCAGTCCTAGACAAAGCCAGCCAGCCTGCCTCCTACTGGTATGGGGAGTCGACCAGGCTGACACCTCAGGGTGTCTGCTTGGCAGGAGCCTTAGGCTGAGGGGTGGATGCAGCCCTGCTCATCCCCCTTCTGCCTCTCCTCTAAAGAACCCCTCTGGGAAAAGGGAGAAGAGGCCTGCGCTTGGTAGAAAGGCCTGTGAAAAGGCCATCCCTGGATTGCTGCCTTTGAGGTGTTGCCTGCCTTTCCTTGGCCTGTGCACTCCTGTAAGTAGTCCTGTATTCGTCCATTTTCTTCACGTAATTCTCTGTCTGCTCCCCAAACAAAGAATTACCCACCACAGGGAAATCCAAGGCCTTAGCCTGGGTGTCCTGTGAAAGGCCAGTACTTGAGCCAAGCCATTCTCCGAAGAGCCACAGATGCAGCCATGACTCTTGATGACACATCACTGGAGTCCACAGCAGCATGAAACTGAACCTTGGATGCCTCGATCCAATCAGCAGCCACCCCTCCAGCTCCTTGGCCAGCTGGGGAAGCCTGTAGCCAGTGCCAGTACAGTGTCCCATCTGGACTTCTGGTACCTGGCTGTATAGGCCATATAATTAGCCTGCCTGAGTCCCAGAGAGGATGCCATGTACTGTTTCTTTGCCATGGCATCCAACTTCCTGGAGTCTTTATCTGGGGTGTGAAGCCAAGGGAATGCCTGCCCTGTCACAGGCTGCAGCCTGCACTACCCCAAGCGTGGTTGCATCGCTGGTAAAAACTCCGTAGCTGAGCCTGACAGAGTATACCTCTTGTCCATCCTTCTGTCCACAGGAGGTACAGAGTTAGGAGACTTTAGAATGTCCTGAGTCTGCTTCCCAAAAGACTTATGAAGAGGAATAGACAGTCTCTAAGACTCTGGGATATCCATCATTTCAACGAAGTCAGGCTCTTCTTGGTCCTGCACAGCCTCCTCTATAGGAAGGTGGAGGTTTCTGCCACTTTCTTGTAAAACAGAAAGTGGGAGGGACTCAGAGAGCCTAGGAGGAAACACCAGAAGGTCTGTCTGGGCAGATGTCCGGTTCTACAGGCACATCCAGACTTTCTAAGCACTCATCATCATCATAATCCTCACATTGTTCACAGTCCCCCTCCTCAAAATCCGGTTCTTAAAAATCTTCAGGGGTATAATCCTGAACCGGAGGAACCGAATGAACAAATCCCTACCAACGGGACGGATCGGTCGGAACGGATAGTGATTCCACAATCTGAATTGCTCTGGCAATTTTTCTGCAGTCGGAACATGGAATTCTGGATCCGAATCAGCAGATTTTCCTTTCTTTTCCTTTTTAGGAATTGACCCTCAGGATCAGCTCTCCTCTTGCCCGAAGAAGCATCGCCCTGGTCAGAGGGCACTCCTTCTAGTTCGATGGTAACCGAACCGGGCTGGCCTTCCGGTTAGCGGATTCTCGGCCTACTTCTCCTCAAATCTACCTAATCTCTTATCCAGGGTAGGCTTGGGAAAATTGTTACATATTTGGCAGTCTGAATCGAGGTGGTCAAACCCCAGACAGTAAACACAGGTGGTGTGGGGATCGGCCTTTGCAAAGGCTTCCCCACACTCACTGCAATGTTGAAACCCAGTGGGCCAGTTTTTCTTGGGTTTCTCCAGACATGGCCAACCTAACCAAACTTACCCTTTTTCGGCAACTGCCAGGCAAGACTCTCTTATCGGTTTCTAACCGTGTGCAGGTGTTTAAAAACGCTAAAAACACATTTTTTTTTTAAACCGATAAGAACTGGTAACCACACACTAAAATGACTAAATCAAAAGACTAAAGGATCAGTTCAAGCCGAACCGATCGGGACTTTACAATTTCCACAATCAAAAACACTATCTAAGTACTTACTGTACCGTAGACAGAGTGAACCGAATGTGGTAAAATAATTGAAAAAACTGAGACTTTAACTGAGTCTTTGAACCGAGCAACAGGAGAAATCTCCGGAGCGACTGCTCAGTGAAGCGGAGTAAAGAATCTGGCGGTTTGGATTCAAAGTTCTGTACACAGAGTCTTCAACTGAGCTCGAGCTCAATGTTCTATGCCCTGCATAGAAATTTAACCTATACTCTCGGGGAAGTTCAAAGGCTAGAGCTAACTGCAATTGTCAGAATACAGCAAGACTTCATGTTGTTTGAATTTTCATATCTTATGTGTGTCAATCGTCACCATTCACCACCTTTGGGTGAATGCCGAGCCTGGCTTAACCCTAAAGGACTACGTCTCTTAGCTCTCAGTGGGTGGCACACCAAGAGAGAACCTTCACAGGTCTGGAGAGACCCGGAGTGGGAAGAGTGAGGCGGGACTCCTCAGAAGGAGCAGGAAGTTGCCCCGACAGATGCCATCTCACCCTATGGGAGAAAAGATGAATTCTCTGGTAGGAGGAAATCACCTCGCCGGGCCAAGGGTGACAACTGGGAAAGAGCAGCCATGCTGTCCGCCTAGTGCAGATTGCTGTCTCTACGATCCTGGAAGCTACCGCTGGCGTCGTTAGATGCCTCGCTTGGTGCCTTGCTAGCTCCAGACCACGTGCAGAGAGTGCAATGGCTTGTCTGGTTAATTCTGTGTCAAACAGAGATGCTAGGAGTTGACCTAACCTGGACCACAGGAACCTATCAAAGGTAGCGTAGTGGGCCTGATGTGCTGAAATAGAGAGCAGCAACCGTGCCGAGTAGAAAGTCCTCCTCCTCAGAAGTCAAAATCCATAGAATCTTGATCTGGGGCTGGTCACGATGAGGGGCGAAGCCCATCAGGAGTGTCCAGCTGCATCAGTCCTGACCGAGGATGAGGCATAGAACCTGGAGACTCCGGGGCTACATACGGCAGAGATCCCTAGGGGCTGGGACTCCGGAAAGGGTCTCCGCCAGAAACGCAATAACACCTCCCGAAAGGAGCAGGCCGGGGGGGCACCACAAGGGTGTCCGCACTGAAATCGCCTAAAAGGCACACATCGAGTGCTCTGGATTGTGCTGCGTGGGTGGGGTGATGTGCAGGTCCTCCAACATCCTCACGAGGAATCAGTGATACTCTGCAAGATCAGCAGCTGGGGAGATGTGGACAGACGGTTCCTCCCCTCCAGAAGAGGGGACAAGAGACAGAGGACCTCAAGAGTTCAGAAGCTGGCTGCTCAGGGGAGACTGAAAAACCTGCCTGTCCATAGCCCTGGCGTAAGAGGGAAATTGAGTAGCCGCAGCTCTGAACTGCTCCCAGGAGAGAGGGCCGCTGGGACCAAGAATACCTGGGAGAGCAGGAGAAGGTGGCAGAGGAGGGGACAGAGCCGACAACAGGAATCGGCTGTCCTCCACCTGGGATAGAGAGCACACCTGGAGTCCCAATGGAAGAGGAGCTCCGGAAAACTCAACAGCCGACAGCAAGTCAACCATACTGGAACTGCCTAGGCTGCCCTGAAGAATCCCCTGTAAGGTGACCGGGGCCGTGAAAGTCCAAAGATGGTCCCCTACCTCCAAAGAACAGGGCCCTCTCGAGGAAACTAAAAGAAAGGCGAGAGCCACACTACAACTCCTTCCAGAACCAGGCGGGTCCCAGAAAGGGATGCCGTGTCAAACCCCTACCCTCGGAGTCGAAAGAGCCTTTCTCCTTGAAAAAGCAAGCCTAGACAGCTGGCAGCCCTGGTCAGTCCCGAAGGGACTATCCAGGGAGCAACACCCTCCCCTTCTGTGGGTGCTCCGATTGGCACCAAAGTTGGTCGATCCAGGCACACCACCTCGGGGATACCACCACTGAGGGTCAGAAAACCCTCAGAGGCCAGGTTGCAGGGCAATGGTGGCCTGCACCACCTGCTGGTCAGAACCCTGACCCTGGACCCGGGGCCCACTGTCCGCTCCTCAGAGGGGTCTGGCTTCGCCTGTCGAGGACACTACCAAGATGTCCACGTGAGCAGCCAACTCCAAAGACTCAGAGTCTGATTCCGCCTCAAGGAGGTGGAGACGAGATCCTGTGCCATATGGTGCGTGGGCGCCCGCTGCCATCCCAACTGAATGAGGCACCAGGAGCAGGGACTGCACCAGAGTCGGCGGCGTGGCCTTCAAAGCGCACCGCTAGACATGGCGCCATCCCAACCCGTAGCTGAGGCCAGAGGCAGGCGCGGCCGCGATGGCTCCGACCGCACTCTCAGCGCCACGGATGGCGCAGAGGTCGGAAACTACTACGGCGCTGTGTCATTGTTCAGCTGCCGCAAGCGGCACCGGAGTTGGACAAATGGTGCTGAGCTGAGAAACAGACAAGGATGGCTGTAGATCCTCCACGGTGCCGCGAACAGCTCGATGGCAGACAGCGCCGGCGATGGACCAGCGCTATCAGGGCATCACGGCGCCGAGGCCCAAGACAACACCGACAGATGGCGTCGGGGCGACACCGACCCAGCTTCCAGCCGGGAGAAGACACCAGGAGCCTTCATCCCTGAAGGGCAACAGCAAAGGTGGTGCCTCCTGTCCGCCCCCTCAGGAGGGGACGGACTGGGCCTCCTTCACCGTGGAAGGGGCTTCTGTAGCAGCTGGCTACGAAGCAAGCCCCTCCTCTGTGGTCCATATATAACCGGGAGGGACGGAGGAAAGGCCGAGACTGTGACTTGGCCCGGCCAGTCGCGCCCGTCCCGAAAGTCGGGAGCTCGTCCCACTTTCACAGCGTGTTGTTCGATGACACGATGGTCCATGGAGAAGCAAGTCGCCACGAATCCATGTTGAGTAGCAGCCAAGACATGCAAGGCAACAGTCATGCTGGTTGGTGGCCGAATTACTTACGGCCCTTACGGGCACCGGCATAAGGCCGTCCATCTTCAAAGTTTTCTTGCCCCCAACGAGACATGACCTATGGAAAAACAACCAAAACAAGACTCGAGCATCGCAAAAGAATAAAAGAAGCAGTCTTACCAGGTGACGCCGAGTGATGGCGGACAACAGAACCAGCAGAAAAATTCAAAAGCGGCATCGACAAACTCAGCATCGAGAAAGATATAATGGAGCTGAAGTTTCAGATCAGTAACAGGCCTCTTGCTAGCAGAGCTTCCATGAGGTCACGACCTCTGCGGGAGGCGAGGAACTGGCATGAAGGCGGGGTAGAGCCACACATAACAGCCAGCCCGTGAGCACCTCGCGGTCGTCAGCCTCGAGTGGCACAGATGGTGCGTTGACTCTGCCCATCCCAAAAAAAAAAAAAAGAGCTCCAGCGGGTCGTGACCTCCACCCACTATACCCAAGGTGATGAATGGTGAAGATTGACACAGATAAGCTCTACTCTTACTAGAAAAGTCACAAACTAATGAAAAAGTCGAAAAATGGCAGTCGACTGGTAGCAGGAGGCGTCCGTGGAGCTGATGTGCAAGGGTCGACAGTGGGAAAAGAACTGGGGTGGGCTGGGGACCACCCACTTATACCACTGGTGGACATCAGAGGCGGTCTGACGTTGGGGGTGGGGTGGGGGTGGGGTGGGGTGGGTGGGTCCCCACTGGGTACTGCTACCTAAGTTTTTCCGTGGGGTCCCTAGTGCCTGGCGGCACAGTCCTTATGGTATAGCCTGCTGTAAGAGCTATGACTCAAGTAAGATCTGAGGAGGAGGCGGGGCCGCTCACGCCTTTATAGGGTTGATGACATCGGCGGTGTGGGGAGGCCCCAATTGTACTGCTGAAAATTTTCGTGTGGATCCAGCTTCACCAACAGTGAAGTTCCTATGTTGTGACCTGATGACTGAGATACCCCTGAAGAGGTTTATTGTCATTCTTCTCCTGATGAAGAACCGCAGGGAGTTTGAAGTGCTGGGGCTTTCTTCAGCGCTTTTGTTGGTGTTGTGACTCACAATAAAGCCACATTTGGCAGCAGCTTGTACTTATTCGGACTCTATTTTTGCGCACCCTTCTTGTTTTCAGTTCAAGTGTTTTTGGTGTAGCAAACTTTTCTGAGCGCGGGTACTTTTGGATTTTGTTCAACACACCAACGAAGCTTCCTGGTTCAGCGGCAGTTGATGCAGGAATACTGGGGATGGTGACCCATGCTCCCACCCTCCCCAAGAGCCATGCACCTCACCACACAACCTCATCAGCAGCACACTGAAGGAAAATTTATCTAAATCTCCAAACATGTATTTAAGTGAAATTTGGGGAAAGTTAGTACCAATAACGGAAAGGGAAATTGTTTAACCAGGAAAGGCACAGTAAGCCAAAGCTTGTTTCCAGATGCGACCTGGGAACACAAAGAAGTTAAGTGACTTGCTCAGGGTCACACAGTATGCAAGTGGGGGCTGTGGGATTCAAACCCAGGTCTCTAAGGTTGCAGCTCAGAGCCTTAAACCACTGCACTATACTGCCTCCTGCATCTTCTTGAGTATCTCTCCACAAAGTCACAGTCTTTGGTCTCAGGCTGGAGGCCCAGGACCCCAATGGAACCATAACTTTTCAGGGCTGACTGCATCAATATATGACATGGCGCATAGCATCATATATATACATATATATGTATTTGTCAGCCTAACTGCCTCTGACTTTTTGTTTACAGAGCAAAGCACAAAAATAAAAGGTGGTGACCCTGATGACATTGCTTCATTTGTTGAGGCCCAGCATGGATGAGACACTGACTTTGACCTCCTTTTTTGGTTAAATCCATTGAAGGAGCGTAGCCTCCTCATATAGTCCCTCATTTACCTGGGCATCATATGCTGACAGTTGGGACCAGTTTTAGAATTATGACAGGGCCCAGATACTCCAAGCACTTAAAAGTGCAGGGCTTTTATACATATATGTTTTGTTGCCACATTTGCAACTTATTAACAGTGCCTTACCTGACAACCTTGTTGTTCCCAATATGAACATACAAAATTTGCCAGCAGATAAAGGCCTAGAGGTCTATCAAGTCTGCTCGAATGTGCAGCTAGCACCCTTATTCTGCAGCTGCCCCTCCCTTCCACTTCATTAACCCTCCCCTTGTCCTGTCCCATCCTCGTTTGAAGCAGTCCACTGTTCTACTGCATGCCACTTCAGCAGGTAAAGCATTCCACCCAGCCACCACCCTCTCTGTAAAAGTGTCTCCTCATCTCCTCCTGAACCTTCCTCGCTCCAATCTCATATCATGGCCCCTGGTGGCCCTCCCTCCCTTACTTTGAACAGCCCCTCTGTACTTGTCTTGTTTATTCCTTTCATGTATTTAAAGGTTTCAATCATGTCACCCTGTCTCTCCTCTCCTCCAGTGAGTACATGTTCAACTTCTTCAACCTCCTCTCGTATAAGTCCCCAGCCCCTTGATCATCTTTGTCGCTCTGCACCCCCTCAGTAACTCAATGTCCCTCTTCGAATCGGACGCCAGTACTGCGCAGTACTCCAGGTGTGGTCTAACTAATGACCTATACAGTGGCAGAATCACCTCCTCCCTCCTTGAGGATATACCCTTGCAATACAACCCAGCATTTTGTTGGCCTTTGCAGCTGCCTTCCTACATTGTGCAGGTTGTTCATTGACCCTATAATGAGCACACCAGATCCTTCTCCCTCTGTCTGTGCTAGCTGCACTCCCCTAGCTGGCAACTCCTCCTTCGCTCTTCATCCCAAAATGCACACAAAATGTCACAAAAACTGCAGATGGCACCAACAGGCCCTATGAAGAAAAAGCGCTAAACCTGATGGAAACTGTGCTGTGCTCAACCTTGATGTACAAAAGGTTTTAAAGAAGAAAATTAACTAAAATGACAAAAGTACTATCCAATGGCAATGATCCACAGCAAGGTAGAGCGATGTACTCTGACAACTGGAAAAAGAAACTGAGACTGTTAAGGACAAGCAATATCGGTTTTACAAGATCGAGACAACTGACCATGAAGCGTTTTGGATCCGAAGGGTTCTAGTGTTTCTGACCAAGACCTAACAGTGGTGCTCTATGACAAAGATAACCTCTAATAAGATAATCTGAGTCTATTATTTCCTCACTGCAACATACTATGTCTAGAAATATTCATAGCAGGAATGCCTCCAGTGACAAGAGCATCATCAACACGGTTTCTACAACTTCACCTTTTTATCAGCTTCTTCTTCTGAACTTCTTGCTTCTCGACAAATACTTCTCTCGCTTGCTTCTGTACCTGCACTGGCAAGAAACCTTCAGTGCAGATTTTCTCAGCATCACTTTCTTTTCTGCCATCTTCGTCTGCACTTACTGCCTCTTGATAAATGCTTGCTTCTGTCTCTACAGTAGCAAGAGGAGCCTCAGTACTGGTTTTACACCTTCATCTTCCCTTTTGCCGTCTTCTTTCTCTGTACTTACTGCCTCTTCATAAATGCTTCTCTCACTTGCATCTCTATCTACAGTGGCAAGGGCCCTCGGCAGTGGTTTTACAGTTTCACTTTCTTTTTGCCACCTTTTCCTTTTGTGTTTTGCCTCTTGATAAATACTTCTCTCCTTGCTTCTTCATCCTTAAGGTCTTCCTCCCTTTTACACAGTAAGTACATTTTGGTTAGCATACAAATGTTGGCACCACTGTACATTTAACACAAGTGAACTGGTAATGAACACACTGCATGTAACTACTATGTATCATGCATACAATGTGACTGGTTCCTTCAGGGTTTCCCATTTCTGAGTGTTATATTGGTTTTGGACTAAGATCAGTCAAATCAAAATTTATTCACCTTCACTACCTTATTCCAGAAGACTTGAGCCAATTTTAAACAGCAGCAGCTGCCACCCTCCAAGCAATCAATTATTTTCACAGACTTGCCTGTCTGAAGAACTAAATCAGCCAGAGTAAAATTTTTTTCCATCTCCTTGTTGCCCACCAGCAGTCTGACCACCTTTTTCCAGGACTACCTGGATCCCCATGTAACCATACCACCCCCACACACAAAGATGGGGTCTTCTGGCTGGGCCAGGACCTGAATCGATAACACTAATCTGGTCAGTGGGAGAGTGCCCAGGTCGGCAAGTGTGAGGTCTACAGGCCTGGCAAGAGGCTGTTGTGGTGCGTGTGTGGGAAGTTTCTTCCTGTTTTTCCCAAAGGATGCCTCATGCTAGGATGTTAAGCACCGCATGTGTGAGTTGTGTGCATCATGATGGAGGCTTCCTCCTTCCAACCAGTCCCACTAAACTTTAATGTCATTGAGGCACAAGTCAGGAGCCAGCCCGCTGGCGCTAGAGGCGCTGGATGTCACACCTCTGCGCCACGCGTTTGGGGAGCGAGCCTGGGCACGCGAGAGGTCGGCAGAGGGAGGAGAACATCAGTGTCTGGAGGACTGCTCTCTTCTCCTGGGGTGGGTTCAGGGGACTTCTCGCTCAGCAGGCGGCACCTGGTGGAGGCTGGGGGCACTCGCCCAGTAGCGAGGAACAAGCAGTTGGGGACTGGTGATGGAAGGCTGTCTGTGGGAGGTCCTGCGCTGGCGCAGTGCTTGCTGCACCAGGGGCGTAACATAAGAAAATCTCCAGAGTACTGAGGAGGTGACAAGGGCCTCAGGGACCAACCCTCACATCCCCAACACTGGACTACTGCTTTGGCGATCCCCAGGAGCCACCTGCGAAGAGATGGACCCTCTAATTATAGATAGGCGCCAAGGTGGGGTGGCAGGCCCTCCCGGGAGGTGATCCGGGGACTGGAAACTCTCTCCATGGGAGGATTGCTGGGAAGTGTCACGGTGGGGAGTAGCAGGGGCAGTGTTAAGTAGGCACCTCTGAGAGATTCCTCGGTGCTGCGGAGTACAAAAACAGTTCGGAAAAAAAAAAAGGGGGCTCAGGTCAGGACACATAGGAAAACCAGAAGCAGTTATAAAATAGTGTATTCCTGCACCCTGTTAGGCACCTGTATGTCTCTATCATATCCTCTCCCTTTTCTCCTCCAGGAGTACATATTCAAGTCCTTCAGCCTGTACTCATAGGACCTGTGATGCAATCCATGTATCATCTTTGTTACCCTCCTTTGAACCTTCTCTACCCTATGTCCTTACGTAGGTAAGGTCTCCAGGATGTATACTGTACTCCAGGTGGGCCCCACTAGTGTCTTGTATAGTGGAATTATGACCTCCCTCTTCCTGCTGGTGATGCCCCTGCCTATGCATCCCAGCATCCTTTTGTTTACCTGCTGCCTTGTCACTGTTTCCCTACCTTGAGGCCATCAGAGATGATAACCCCAAGGTCCCTTTCCTGCTTGGTGCATGCTATATCCTCACCCCCAACTGATATGTTGTTTCAAGGTTTTGTGCTCCATATGCATTATCTTGCACTTCTTGTTGAACTTCAACTGCCAAACCCTTGACCATTCTTCAAGCTTCTGCAGGAGTCTCTCCTCATTCTGTCTACACCCTCTGGTGTGTCCACTCTGTTACAGGCTTCGTGTGCGTCAGCCAACAGGAAATTCTGCCTTCTAGGTCCCTGCGCACGTCACTGATGAAGACGCCAATAGGACCGGTCCCAGCATTGATCCCTGTGGTACCCCACTGGTCACTCTTCCTTCTGTGGAGTGACAGCCATTTACCACCACCCTCAGTGTCCTGCCACCCAGCCAATTACCACCCACCGCACTACTGTCCTGCCCATTCCATATTCCCTAGTTTGTTTAATAGCCTTCTGTGTGGCACAGTGTCAAAGGCCTTGCTGAAGTCCAGATAGGCCATGTCCACTGCTCTCCCTGATCTACCTCCTTGTCACCCAGTCGAAAAATTCAATGAGGTTGGTCTGGCATGACCTCCCCTGGTGAAACCATGCTGCCTTGGGTCCTGTAGTCCGTTGGCAGCCAGATGTTCCACCAATCTCTCCTTCAGTAGTACTTCCCTGATCTTCCTCACTACTAAGGTCAGGCTGACTGGTCTGTAGTTCCCCTTCTTCTTTGTTCCCACTTTTGCATAAGGGATTATATCTGCTGTTCTCCGTCTTTGGGTATCTCCGTTTCAGTGACTGGCTACACTTGACTGCCAGAGGTTCCAGCCACCACCTCTCTAGTTCCTTTAGGACCTAGGGTGCACCCATCTGGCCCCATTGCTTTATCGACTTTTATTCCTTCCTTCCAGTTCCTTCAGGACCCCTTCCTGTGTAAGGGACTTGTGCCCATTTCTGCGCCATTCCCACCCTTGTACTCCCTTCAGCCCATTACCCTCCTCTTCCTCAGTAAGACTGAGCAGAAATATCTGTTCAGTATGTCAGCTTCACTGCTGTCATCCTCCCATGACCCCTGTCCTCCCCTTCAGTCTCACTATCCCTCACTTTGCCCTTCTTTTTCCTTATGTACCTGTAAAGGTTTTGTCACCTCTACCCACTGATTTTGCGATAGCTCTTTTGTCTAAACTTTGGCTTCCCTTACTGACCTCCTGCCTCCCTCTGCTTCTCCTGGTACTTCTCCCTATCCCCTTCTGCCTGCAATATGGATATTTGTTGTTTTATAAATAGGGATACATGATGGGCAGGGTGTGATATGGAAAATATTCTCACTCCTCAGAGTGAGCTCTGGATATCTCACAAGTGCCCAAGGCACGAGTGAGATATCCAGTGCTCACGATGCAGGAGTGAGAATGTTTTCCATAGCACACAATTTGCACATCATGAGTGCGATGTATACAATGGGTGAGTGGTAAATGAGTGAGAGGGTTTTATGTATTTAGTTTGTGGATGGATTTTGGGCTGTGAGTGTCATTTTGTTATTGGAGCTGTGTGTATGTTTTGTACTATTCTGACTGGCTGATGTGTGTTGCTGATGTGTGCCTGGCTACATGTTGTCTATGTGTTATGTTTCATTGGATGTTGTGTCTTGGTGGGTGAGACTTAGGTTGGCGTTGGGGAATGGGATTTGAGCTGGCTGGGTTTAAACCATACCCCAGCTTGTATTTTTAAGTTTACTCTGTGTACATGGGATAGCATTTTGACCTCCCAAGACCTTTAGAACCGCACTTATTTAGAGTTTTGCTTGAATGGGGAAGTCTAACTGAGTGTGCATGTTAGCATGCACTTGGCTGGGTTAAGACTTCCCCATTCAAAATTTCTAACAAAGTGATTGCTCCCAAAGGTCTTGGGAATCTCAAAAGGCCATCCCATGTACACAGAGTAAACCTAAAATGCAAGCTGGGGTCAGGTTTAAACCCCAGCCAGCTCACATTTCATCAAAACTTTATTTTATTTTGTTAGATTTCTGTGTTTGTGAGCATTTTATTTAGTTTTTTCTTACAGCTTTAGTGTACTGCTTGTGTGACTGTTTTAACTTATTTTGTCCTGCTCATGTCTGTTCCATTCAGCCAAACTGTGGATGTTTCACTTTCAAGTTATAGAAGCGGTTTCCCTTCTGCTGCTTATTATGTTTTGCAATGTATAGTATAAGGTAAAAGTACAGTTACGTAAGAACTTACCGTAACAGTAGATCTTCAAGAAAAGAAGCTCTTGCAGTAGGTTTTCACATATAGGACTGACCATCAGAGCATCAGGACCCCACTGAAAAATTTATAGCTAGCAGTCTCTGGAGGGACCGCCCCATGTCAGGTGACTGGCGTCATCGACGTCAGTATAAAGGACAGTCCCACGCCCGCCTTCCAGTTCTTTCCTTAAAAGGCCAAAAGAGGCAAGGACAGAGAGAAGAGGTATTTCCCCATGGAAATTGAGCCAAAAAGCTTAGGGGATGGAAGGCAAGACCTACTGCAAGAGCCTCTCTCGAAGATATACTGTTTCATAGTTTGTTACAAATTCAGTAGACAAGAATGCCTTTTAATGAATTCGCCACCCAGAATCATGGGTGGAAATCTAAAACATGTTTCCGTAATATTGATCTAACCTATGTTTAAATATAGTTATATCTGGGTTTTCCACAATCTCTTGTGGTAGAGCATTCAAAGGTTAACTATTCTTTGGGTAAAATTCTGATTCTTTTTGGTTGCACATCTTTCACCTTTAAATTTTAATGTATGTGTCCTTGTTTGTATCTGTGTATCGTGTAATACTAAACCAATGGTTTCTTTCGGTATTGGATCACGGGTAGCTTTGTAGGTCAAATAAAGATCACCTCTTAATTGCCTATATTTGACTGAAAACAACCCCAGGAAATGTAACCTTTGGTTATAACTCAAATTCTTAATGTTATTAATTTTTTAGTTAATTTTCTTTTATCGCCTTCCATCAACTTGTTGCTCTTAATGTGTGTGGTGCACAAAACTGCATGCAATATTCCATATGTGGACATACCAAGCTCTTATACAGTGGTAGTAATATTTCTTTTTCCATGACTGATATTTTTCAAAATATACCCCAAAATCCTATGGCATTTTTAACTATTATTCTTGTATGGTTTTCAACTGTTAAGTTATTACTAATCCACATTCCAAGGTCTTTTGCTTCCGTTATAGCCTCTAATGCTATCCCATTTAATATATAAAGCGTTCTTTCGATTATTAATACCAAGATGCATCACTTTGCTTTTAGTTTCATTGAATTTCATTTTATTTTGGTGACCCATTCAAAAATCAAATCAAGGGTTATCTGTAACTGTCTACAATCTGCTGGAGTTTGTATTAATCCGCCTAGTTTGTGAGTCGTCTGCATATTTGCAGAGCCGTGCATTTCTAGGAGCCTGTAATGTAGATATAAGTAAATTAAATAGAGTCAGACCTAGTAAAGAACCTGGGGAACCCGCTGGTGACTGGCAACCAGTTGGAACATTATCCTTTGATGGCAACTTTTGTCTCGTGAATCCAGCCATGAATTAATCCAATTATATATATTGGGATGCAGTTTGATCTTACATAATAAGGAAAGTAGAGTATTATGCGAAACCTTATCGAATGCCTTTAGAAGTCAAGGAAAATGACATCTGCAGGGACCCCTTTATCAAGAGCTGCACTTATTGGTTTGAAAAAATGAATAAGATTTGACAAGCATGATCTGCCCTTGGTAAAACCATGTTTGAGATCTAGAATATCTGAATTATTTATATGCTGTAATATAAGCGTCTGGAAGTCTTTCCATAATTTTCCGATTATCGATGTTAAACTTATTGGTCGATAATTGTTTGTACCTGTTAGGACACCACCTTTATGAATGGAAGTAATTATTGCGTCTTTCCAATCTCTTATTGTTTTACCCTCCTTTATTGATTCATTATATAAACAAGATAAAGGCCGCGATTCATTAAAGTTCTTTTAAAAATATTTGCAGTAATACCATCAGGACCTGGTGCACTATCACTTTTAAACTTAGATATTACTCTAATTACATCATCTGGGGAAAAATAGGAATATTTAGATTTGTCCCTGAATTAAGTAAAGCAAAATTTTAATTTGACTCAAATACACTTGCAAAATATTCATTCAGCTTACACATAATTTCATTTTCATCTGAAATAGTACACAATCCTATATTTAAAGGAGCTATATTTTTCGCTTTCCTTTTAAGGAACCAATATAATTATAAAATTGTTTATGATTGTCCTTAGTTTTTGTAGCAAGTTTCATTTCTCACCTCACTTTAGCCTTTCTTGTTACCCTTTTAAGGATCTTTACTGAATTTTTATAAATTCATGCAGTACCTGCAGTTTTTTGTATCTTTTGCAAAGTGTCTTTTGGTTTTAATCTGTTTTTCAGTAGTTTTATTCCACCAGGGAGGTGTAGCCTTTTATTCTTGTGCTTTGTTCTTAAAGGAACCCATTGTTCAATACTATAATCAATTTTTTTTTAATAATATCCCATATAGTTTCTAAATCCTGATTTCTAAGTTCATTTTTCCAATCCCATTCACTTAATATTCTTGCATTTTAACATAGTCTGCTTTATTAAAGACCTGAGAACAGTAATTCCCTTAGTGTATTTATTAAAACTGTTATACTCCAATAATATATAATGATCACTGTCTCCCAATGGTGGTAATATTTGAATGTCTTTAATATCTTCAGTACTATCTGTTAGTATCAGATCAAGTATATTATTTCCTCTGGTTGGCTTTGTTACTAACTGTTCAAGATTGTGCAGTACAGTAATATCTATAAATTGATTTTCTGCACTATTTACCCATTTTAAGGACTTCCAATTAATAGTTGGAAAATTAAAGTCACCCATTAAAATTATATCACCTTGTGTGGTCATATTTTCTATTTCTGACAGGAACCTTACTACTTCCTCATTATTTAAACTACTGTATGTGCTAGCCCCAGAGTAAGTACTTTATTGGGAAAAGCTATCCTAATCCATATTATTTCATTTTTAGTGTATTATTAGTTATTTCATAAGCTTTATATTTTCTTGTATATAAATGCTAGTCCACCACCTCTTTTGTCCGCCCTTTTTTTTTCATTAGTTGATAACGGGTATTTCCACATTCCAATCTTCGTCTTTAAACCAAGTTTCTGTTACACCACAGCAAGCAATATCTTCCTGATAAAGAATATGAGTAAGTTCATCTTTTTAGCTGTTAGACTACGAGCATTAACTAGTAACATTTTATCTGTTTATTACCACAATTTCTATCAGCAGTCGGTCAATTCAATTTTGTGTTTTACAATGTGAATTTTGTGAGATAGCTAAAGTTTCTAGAGCAGAATTGTGTTTAATGCTCTCCCCATGCACTCTAGTTTAAATGAATATTTATATATTTCTCAAATTGTATACCCAAAGTTCTGCTACCTCTTCTGCTTAGATGGAAGCCATCCCAGAAGTACAGTTCAGGTCTATCAAAAACTCTTCCCAGTGTGTAATACAGTTTATCTCCTGTTTCAAACACCAGGACCTCAACCAATTATTTATTTCCTTAATTTTATATTGTTGTTCCATACTTGCTTTAGGAATGGAAGAATTTCAGAAATTACCACTTCACAATTGAGTTCGATTAATTTATTAGTTAAAAGCCACATAGTCTTGTTTTATATTACCAATAGTTTTAATGAAGGTATCATTAGCACCGGCGTGTACAATAACAAGGGATGTTCAGGAAGGTTTTAGTAAATGTTTCAGCCATTTGGGTAATGTTGCTAATTCTAGCCCCACTGTAACTTGATAGTGTTCTGGTAGTCTTATCAGGTTCTGAGATTACCCTATCCAAATATTTGATTATTGAGTCTCCCACAACTATTATTTCTCTAATGGAGATATATGCTCTGCTTCCCTTGTGGAAAGAAGTGCTTTATTTATTGCTGAAGATGATATAATCGGAATAGGTATTGCAGGGGTCACTAAGACATTTTGTCTGGTTAGTTATTAACCAGTGGTTGTGATTCAATAATTGATGATTGTGGTTCATGATTTGTTATTCTCATGTGAATGGAACTGGAATTCAATGAGTCTTCCATTATCAATTAAGTTAACAAGAGGATCAAATGATTTTATAATGGTGTGGTGTAGGTTTCTGCTTCGCCCCTTTAGCGTGTCTTTGCGTGGGACACAGCGCGCTCCACCCTGCTCGCTTGCCCTGCTCGCTGTTTCAGTGAATATATACGCCTCATGACCCGGAAGTAACTGTCTGGGGTCATGAAGTAAAGTGCTATGTTTATGTGTTTAAATGCTGAAAAAGTGTTGAGGTGCAGTTAAAACAACTAAATAACCCTGCAGCTCTGTCCCAGTGAAAAGGACTAAGTGCCCCTCGAGTTGTAGTTCACTTAAGATAGCAAAAAACTACCACTCCTCTGCCTATTTCCAGTGTTACGGTAAGTTCTTACGTAACTGTACTATCTTACTTCAAGAGGGCTCTTGCAGTAGGTAGTCACATATAGGACTGAGTCACAAGCAGTCTGGAACAAGAAAAGTACTGGGAGGATTGTCATCCATAGCATGGAACCTCAGGCTGAATGGGACTCATGAAAGGAGACCTTGAAGAACAGCCAGCCCAAAGCCTGCTCCAAGGTGAGAGGCAATATCCAAACTGTAGTTTTCTGTAAAGGTATAGATAGAAGTCCAAGCTGCGGCTGCACAGATGTCTGCCGCTGACACAATTCTTGAAACAAGCTGCAGAGGCAGCGACTCCTCTGGTGGAGTGAACTCTGACCTGACCCGCAGGGTCTTGTTGTACTATCGTGACAGAAAGTGACACAATGTGAGAAACTAAATACTCTACGCCTACAAATACTGGAAGCCTTTAAGAAATACTACCAGACCCTTTATTCATCCCCCACCCCCGACCCACACAAGATTTCAGCCTTCCTAGCCCAGCTTCACCTTCCGCTCTCTCAGTTGAACAACAGAAACAGACAGTAGCCCTATTACAGAATTGGAACTTCAGAGCATAATTCAGGGCCTCAAGAATGGGAAATCCCTGGGCCCATATGGCCTAGGGGCAGAATTACAAAGGCGCATGGAACCTTTGCAAAACCCCTCCTGCAGGCACTATAATCTCACGCATACAAACTCCACTTTCCCCATCTCATGGAGACAAGCAACAATTTCAGTGATTTTGAAGCCCCAGAAACCACCACATCTCTGTGATTCATACCGCCTCATCTCGGTCCTCAATCAAGATTATAAAATTTACAGTATTATGGCCCGTGAGACTAGATCACATTCTTCCCTCATTGATACATTCTGACTAGTCAGGATTTATTAAAGAGCAGACAGACAACGGATAAAATCAAAAGAGCGTTATATCTTATAGATCACGCCCAATCTACAAAGTCTCCCCTTCTCATACTGAGCCTCTGATATGGTCTCGTGGGAGTTCTTACAGGCAGCCTTACAAAATTCAACTTTCCTGCCCTTTCACAGACGCAATAAGAGGATTTTATACAGAACTGAGGCGGTGGTGAAGCTGAATGGCTCTCATTCAGATGGTTTCCCTGTACAGGGGTACCAGGCAGGGTTGTCCCTCTCCCTTACCTGTTTGCTCTCTTTGTAGAACCCATAGCTCAGTTATTTAGACAAACCCTCGGCATACATGGATATAAAGTTTCAAAACTATCACACCATAAAATAGCTTATTATGCTGACGATCTCCTGCTTTATATCACCCATCCTGAAGAATCACTGCCAACCTTAATGGCTAAAAGAAATAGAGACTCTCACAGGTTGCACCATACACACTAACAAATCAGAAGCCCTGACTATACAATCCACCCTTTCCTCAGATTTCACTCAGAAATATCCCTTAAATGGGACAAAAATATTTAACATATCTAGGAATTAAGATTCCACCAAACTTAACTGACTTATATAACTTGAATTACTCTTCTACCCTTTCCAGAATAAATCTGAACCTACAGAGATGGAACCCTTCCACTATCATTAATGGCTAGAGTTCAATCCATTCAAATGAACTGCCTACCTAAGATCCTATATTTAATGCAAAATATCCCTTTACCCTTCCTAGCGAAGGACATTCAACTATGGAACAAATACATCACTAGGTTCGTATGGGCAAATCAAAGACCCAGATTGGCTCTGAATAAACTCCAATGTCCCAAGGACAGAGGTGGATTATCTCTCCCAAATATATTCTACTATTGGATAGCCTCTCTACTCACACATATAATAACCTGGGTCCCCCGAACGAATGCACCACCCTGGATGATAATAGAACAGTCCATGGCAACTTGTCCTCTGAATTACTCCTGAGTGTTCCAACCAAACAATAGAAGACAGGTACAACGGCCTCTAGATTCACCAAAGAATTGCTCCATTTGTGGTCGGGTTCTTGGCTCGCCCTTCTTCTGAGTTTTTGTCCACGTGGTTGGGTCTTCCGGCAGAAGATCCGGCCGGTCCCAGCAGGACTGGATACTACCTTCCAGTCCTGGTCCCGAGAGGATCGCGCTCGCACACCAGTTTTACGACAACGTGATATTGAAAACATCTGACCAACTTAAAATACAGGTTACTCACCTGTAACAGGAGTTCTAGGAATGGTATATGTTGTTCATCCACACTTATTGGCAGGTTCCTTGCCGCTTTAAATCTTGCCGGAAGGTCTTCAATGGCTCCTCCACCCACCGGGTGGTAAAACTCGGCTCCGCCCCATGATCTGGCCGCTGGGAAGCTCAGGTTGTGCGTCAGAGCCGAGAGTTGGTGGAGTCATATGGATGAACAACATATACCATTCCTAGAACTCCTGTTACAGGTGAGTAACCTGTATTTCTAGGGACATGGATATGTTGTTCATCCACACTTATTGGCAGACTCCTAGCAGTTCTCCGGGAGGAGGGAGGCAGCACACCCCTACTTAGGGAAAGAGACTGGAGAACCAAGGCCCCAAAACCAGCATCCCGTGTGACTCAAGGTCGATGTGGTAATGGGTGATGAAGGTGTGTGCTGACTTCCAGGAAGCAGCCCCAGATTTCCTGGATAGGGACGACCCTGGAAGCAGCCACCGATGCAGCAGTATGGCGGGTAGAATGAGCTCTTATCCCTCTGGGAGGCTCCATGCCCGCCAACACAAGCAGAGATCTATGCAGGAGGTGACCCACCTGCCTATCGTCCGGCCGCAGGTCTGCCAGGTGCGGCTTCAGCGTAGGTGACAAACAGCTGGCTAACCTCTCCTCGACTTCAGCCGTGGCGCCCTTATAGTAAGCGAGCCTTCTAGGGTCCAGAGTATGGAGCCTATATTCGGCCTCCGAGGTGTGACTGGGGTAGAACACCGCAGAGTCAACACCTGGTTAAGGTGAAACTCCGACACCACCTTCGAAGGAATTTTGGGTGGTGGCGAGGACAACCTTGTCCCTGTGGGAAGACCAGGTAAGGAGACCGATGGAAAGCACCTGGAGCTCTCCCATCCTTCTGGCTGACGTAATAGCCACCAAGAAGGTGGTCTTCCACGACAGGTGAGAGAGATCACACCTGGGCATTGGTCTCGAATGGCTTGCCCATGAGCTTTGCCAGTACCAGCAGTAGATCCCATGGAGGTGGAGGTTCTCACACCGAGGGAAATGTGATCAAGGCCTTGAAAAAGCCCAGACCACCTTCTCCCTGCGCACTGACTGCTTCCCGCCCACGCCTGCAAGCAGAGATGGCTGCCAGGTGCACCCTTAGGTCATCGACCTAAGCCCTTGCTGAGAAAGGGACCATAAATAGTCCAAGATGCTTGCCAGGGAACAGGAGGAAGGGTCCAGGCCCTTGTCCTGACACCAAATGGAAAACTCTTCCATTTGAAGGCATAGCATTTCCTGGTCGACTCTTACGGGACGCCTCAACTACATTGAGGACCTCGTCGGAAAGACCCAAGGCCTGGAACTCTAGCCGCTCAGGAACCAGGCCGCAGGTGCAGGGATTGAAGGTCCGGATGGAACACCTTCCCTGATTGACTGAAAGCAGGTCCGGCGAGCTGGAAGCTGCCTCGGAGCCTGGAGCTGAGGCTGAGGAGATCTGGATACCAGCACTGGCGGGCAAGTCTGGGGCTACCAGAATCACCTGCGCCTTGTCCCTCCTCACCTTGAGAAGCACCTTGTGGATCAAGGGAAATGGGGAAAGGCGAGAAGAGGCCCGGGTCCATGGCCTCGAGAAGGCATCCCTGCAGCGAGCCCTGCTGAGGGGGCGGGCATGGAACAGCCTCAGCTCGCATTCTCCTGGAGGCAAACAGATCCACCGAGGTGTTCCCCAATGGAAGAACAGATCTTGTACTACTTCCGCAGGAGAGACCACTGTGGGATACAGCCCCTATCCGGCTTAGGGCATCGGGCCAGGGTATTGGAGGCTCCTGCCACATGAATGGCTAGGAGATCCACCTCCAGGCTGCCACGAGTGACCAAATGCGAGAGCTTCCTTGCACAGAGGCATGGAGCACGTCCGCCCTGGCGGTTTAAGTAGTACATGGTCGTGGTATTGTCCGTCTGGATCCGAACCACGTGACCCCATAGAAACGGAGCGAAGGCGGTGAGAGCTAGCGGACCGCCGGAGCTCCAGCAGGTTGATATGGCATCGACTCCCACGGGGACCAGAGGCCGTGCGCCTTGTGCTCCCCAGATGGGCACCCCAACCCATCAGAGAGGTGTCGGTCGACAGAGAGACCGCGGCTCGGGCGCATAAACGGGATGCCCTCCTGCAGATGAGCTGGAACGATCCACCACTGGAGAGCGCTCCGCATCCCCTGGGTCACCGCTACTAGCTGGTCCAATGGATCGCAGCGCTGAGACCACTGGCTGGCCAGCCCCACTGAAGGGGAAGATGTTCCAGCGGGCCCAACGGACCATGCTGGTGCAGGCCGCCATGAGACCCAGGAGGCGAGGAAGTCCGGGCAGGGCAATTGCCCAACCAGAAATGATCGGGCAAAGGAGGAAGAACCTCGGCCCTGTCCGCGGGAGCCGTGCTCTGGCTCGAAGAGAGTCGAGTTCTGCCTCGATGAAGAGAGTCACCTGCTTCGTTCGAGTTCCAACTTGGCCTCGTTGATGAGGAGGCCGATTTGAGAGCAAACCTGAGGGCCAGATCTCTGGACCGCCCACCTCCTGTCTGGAGGGCTGCTATCAGCCAATCGTCCAGGTAAGGGTACAGCCGACCCCTTGGCGCCGCAGAGAATGCTGTCACCACCGCCATGCATTTGGTGAAGACCCTGGGTGCAGGAGACAGGCCGAAGGGCATGGCTCGGAACTCGAGTGGGATCCCTTCCCGCCAAAGGCTAAGGAATTCCAGAGACGGACGGATAGGGACGCGAAAACGCGTCCTGCAGGTCCAGAGAGCAGAACCACATGCCGCTGTCCAAGGATGGTATTATCTGAGCCAGAGTGACCATCCTGAAGGTTGAGACCTTAGGAACTTGTTTAGGTCGTGTAGGTCGAGAATGGGCGCCAGCCCCGTCTTTTGGGACCAGGAAGTACCTGGACACAAACCCTGGTCTGAGGGAGGGTCCGCCACCTCTGATCACCTCTCTTTCGAGGAGCAGAGCGATGTCGGCTCGGGTGAGCCGACAGCGAGGCTGCGGACTCCGAGACCCCTGGGGGCGATGGCTCTGAAGGGCGGGCCTGCTCGAACTCCAGAGGCAGGTCTTTCCTACCACTTCAACACCCACCGTCTGTGGTAATAGCAGACCAGGCGGAAAGGAAGTATCGAGCCGCCCCCACGGGGAACCTGGGTGAGGTGACGAGGTTGGGGGCGACACCCTCAACCCGTCACTGTGCAGGCTTGGAGGAGGGACCGGCCGAGGGACCTCCTGGCCTTTACTCTCCTGCTTCCTGGAGGAGGAAGCCGCGGGCTTGGGTTTGGGACACAGCTGAGCCTGCTGGCCTGATGTTGCTGGGCCGGACGTGCCGAGGGTGCAGACGGATGAAAGGGCTTGGGCTGCGATCTGCGGCCCTTGTCCCTCTGGAGCGGATGAGACCGAGTCCAAAGTGGCATTGGACTTTTCGATCCTCTGGAGGTGGCCTTCCACCCAGGGTCGAAGAGGTCAGTCCCAGCAAGGGACATCCGCCAATTTGTGCTGGGTATCCGCTGTGAAGGTGGATATCCTCAGCCATGCCTGATGGCGCACAGCCACCGCGGCTGTGACTGACCTGGCGATGAGTTTCAATGTCCAAAGCAGTCTGAAGTTGCTGCTTGCCACCGCCCTGCCCTGGTCCCGCACCTGCCAACCGTAGTCTGCAGGTCAGCTGGGAGATGAGGGACTACTCGTCCAGGAGCCCAACAGGGCATGGGAGAAATGTGCCACAAGCACGGCCGAGCTGGCCTGTGAGGCCAAGGGAGGACGCAGCGTAGAATTTCGCCGCATAGTCCAGTTTCTTGACTCCTTGTCGGAGGTTTGTCCACGTCCCTAGCATTTCCTGGCACGCGGAAAACGCTGTCGGTAACTAACCCCTCGGCTGAGGAATGTTCCGAGAAACCGGACAGGAACCGGTAGGGACAGCATACTTCCTGGCCATCCTGGCCAGGCGCAGGGCAGGAAGCTGCCAGAACTCCAAGGCCGGGCCCACAATGGCCTCGGCCACAGGAAAGGCCTCCGTAGGGGAATCCCCCGGTCCAATATCTCCGTGAGGGGATACTTGGCCCGCTTGGACAGGGCTGGAGCTGCATCCCGTGGACTCCGAGATGAGCCTAAGCAAACCCAGAAAGGACGAAGGGCTATCGTCCAGCGACTGACCCCCAGAGGACTCCAAGTCCACTCGCCTGGAGAAAAGGGAGGAAATCGCTGGACTCGGAAGAGTCTGCAAAGAGCTGTCTCGGCCTGAGCCACCCTCCACCTGCCGAGGGCGATCGAGGAGAGTGACCGACAGCCTATGGGTAAACCCTGAGCCGACCGAGAGTTCTGGTCGGAGCCCCAAACAACGGCTGTGGAGGCGGAGGTTCCACCATAATCGGTGGAGCAGCTGGTTCCGCTGGCACCAGACACAAGCCTCAGCAAGCGAGGGTTTAAACGCTCGGTGACAACCACTTAATGGCCGGGAGGCCACGTGGTAACACCAGCAAATTCCCATATGACGACAACCTAGTGAAGCCTCCTCACCCGAGAAGAGGGGCGGCGTGCTGCTGCCGCTGTGCCGAGACCACGACGGTGGCGGGATCGGCTGACCGCCAAGAAGTCCGAGACCGAGACCGCGAACCTTGGCTTTCCGAGGAGGGTGCAGGAAGGAGCGGAGAAACCGCCTCCCTTCGGCTCGGAAGGAACACCCAAGGGCTCCGGAACGGAAGCACTGGCAAGCCAGGATCCTCAACTACCACCGGGGAACCGGGAGAGAGGATTTCGCCTCGGCGGTCAAAACCCGTCCAACGGGTCGAGAAAGATCTCGACTGCGCCGACGGAGTCTCGGTCAACTGACCTGACGGGACACCGTGAAGCCATTGGCGAAGCCAAAGGATCGACTGAAGTCGATGGCCGACCACTGGGAGGGGGACCTCTCCTGCTCCCAAGAGCGTCGATGGTCATACTTACCCTTGTCCTTCTTCTTTTTGGACCGAGAGGAAGGTTCCGAAGATGAAGGTCCCTCCCTTGGTGGAGAGAGACAGACAAAGCTCCTTAAAGGAAGCAGAATATGAGGATCCCAGGAGGAGCGAGATAAATGCCGGCCGAGGAAGATGCAGTCGCGCTGCCTCCTCTTGAGGCGATCATCTGCTCTAGCTGATCCGCGGAGCCCTCCGCCGCAGAAACCGCCAACCGGGCCTCTTCGACTTTACCGAGGGTAACACTTTTCGGGTCACCCAGTTGCAGACGGGCAGCACGGTCTTCCAGGACGAGGGCCGAGAAAGAAGAGCACAGGTCGCAAGCCTGCGGGTCGTGCTCAAGGCCCAAGCAGTAGCGCGCGTGGAGTGCGGATCCGTCCGAGACATCTTCTGCCCACATGGGCATCTCCCAAAACCGGGAGTCGATTTGTCAGTGAGCAGCGAGGGAATTAGTTGACCAAAGTCAAGAAAAACCTTAAAGATTGATTTCGGAAAACCAAGAGTTAGGAACCAGTCTTAAATGCGGAGCGCTATGAGGGAACCTGAGCTCAAGTAAGGAAGATCTGGCTCATAGGGCGAGCCGAGAGCTTTACCACCCGGTGGGTGGGAGGAGCCAGCTTGAAGACCTTCCGCAAGATTTAAAGCGGCAAGGAACCTGCCAATAAGTGTGGATGAACAACATATCCATGTCCCTAGAACAAGAGTTTCCTTTGATGGGAGGGACTTCTATAGATATTTACAAACCCGTTATTTCTTGGGCTCCAAGACAGGCTTAGATGTCACTAGTCAGACTGTCCCCCACTATGTCCACTCCTTGCCCAGCAAGAGAGGGAGGCGACGAGCCATTTGGTTATTCAGTTTATAAAGCCTACAAGGAGCACCAACACAAATCATGGATTTAGTGCTGTTTCATTGGGAAGGGAGCTCCAGATTGAATTGTCCTGGGAGGACTGGCTCTGGATCTGGAGAAGACATCAGTTCTTACGTTTGGAGAGTACAGCCAAGTTCTTGGACAGTGGCGACTCCTCATGCTGGAGGAAATGCGGATGTGAGGTGGCTACACACACCCATATTCTCTGGTCCTGCCTGGTATTAACTTCATATTGGTCCACAATAGGTAGGAGAGTCAGTCATCTTTCCCGGTGCTGGGGATGCTTACCCTGGCTATGGGCTACTGCTACACTATCCCGTTGTTTCAGAAACCCACATCAAGTATACCTTCTTAATATCCTATTGGAGCAGCTAAGAAGGGTATAACCAGACTGTGGCTCTGCTCAGAACCCCTTCCATTACAGCTTGGGAAGATACAGTGTATGATATGTATTTATTTAGTTTTGTTGACCGGGTAAGTGCACTAGACAAACTCTGCCTATTTTCAGGCATATAAACTAGAACATATGATGGCTAGAATTCAAAATAAGATCCCAGTATTAATGAATCATTGGAATACCTGGTTTCTCTATATAACTCAGTTTAGAACTGATCAGATACCTTAGAGCTTGGATGTGGGAGGTAATACACAGGAGTCCACTTGGAGGGGCCAAGCCAGTCTCATTCCGCAGTCCACCTCTTGGGGACCCGTTCTTTTTCGATAGAGGTGACTGTCTAAAAGCATTACACATCATTCTCCTGGGTGACTGGACTTGAGCCCCCCACTCACCCCGGTAGTCCTCAAATAATATTAGAGCAAAATGGTACTGATTACTTGCTTTAGAAGGACACTATTTAAGATGATATAATTTGGATATCTTAATGTCACAAGTCAGCAGTTTTCACAATAATGATTTCTGTACTGGGATTAAGATTTAATTCCTTTTTCCCCTTAAGATATTATTGAATGCTGTCCTTCCCCACTTTGTGGGGATATGCTAACTCTTATACATTGCCCTGACATGTACAGGTTATTACATTCCTGTATAAATGATCTGTGATTCCATGAAAAGTTAAAACCTGAAATAAAAGACAGTTTTAAAAAAAAAAGTGATACGAGCCAACCATTTCGATAGGCATTGCTTAGAGACAGCATTGCCTTCCTTTTGTAAGCAAAGAGAAAAAAAGTTGATCAGTTTTCCTGAGATCCTCAGTCCGAGTAGTGTAGTATCTCAGTATTCTGTGAACATCCAAAGTATGCAAGAGATGTTCCCTTGACTGGAGTGTTGCAGAAAAAGTGGGTAGCTCAACAGATTGATTCAGTGTAGATTCAGCCACCACCTTAGGGAGAAACCTAGGGTTGGTGCGTAAGTCGCACATTCCTTGTGAAAAATCAAGTGCAGGTTTTTACATCAAGGCCTGAAGCTACGAGCGCTAAGCAAGTAATGGCCATTAGGAAGAGTGTCTTCCAAGAAAGGAACTTTAAATCGGTGTAGCTGGCTCAAGGGAGGCAGGTAAGCTTCTCCAGAATAAAATTCACGTCCCAAGGAGGGGCAGGAATGCGGATGGGGGTCTCAAATGGAGAACCCTCTGAGGAAGGTCTTGGATACCTCCAACTGAGTAAAAGTCCTGTCTCCAAAGGGAATATGGTAGGCTGAAATAGTGCCATGAAGACCTTTAACGAGAATGGCTGAGACCCAGATCAAAGAGGTGACGCATGCTGTCCAGGACTTTATTGACTGGGCGTGAGAAAGGTTCAAGTCTTCGAGCTAGCCCAAATAGAAAATCGCTTCCACTTCATGGCGAAGGTGGACGGCTTTCTGGCCTCTACCAAGATGTCCGCTACGAGAAGAGATACTCTGAAGTAGGGCTTTTGCCTACCTGCAGGAGCCACGATGTAAATGAAGGATTTGAGACCTGATGCACAAGAGTCCCCTGATCTTGGGTCAACAAAGGTTGCGACAGAGGAGGAGGATATACAGGTTACTCACCTGTAACAGCTGTTCTAGGAATGGTATATGTTGTTCATCCACACTTGTTGGCAGGTACCATGCCGCTTTAAGATGGTCGGAAGGTCTTCAAGCTGGCTCTCCCACCCACCCTGGTGGTAAAATCCTTGACTCTGCCCATGATGCCAGATTTAGCCCGCTGGAAACCAGGGTTGTGTGCGCCGCAGGCCGGGGAAGTCGGGTGGATGAACAACATATACCACTCCTAGAAAGTACAGTTACGTAAGAACTTACCGTAATAGTAGATCTTCGAGAGAGGCTCTTGCAGTAGGTAATTATATATAGGACTGAAGCTGGCATGATCAGGACCCAGGAAAAAATTTCCAGCTAGCAGTCTCTGGCGGGGACTGCCCCCATGTCAGGTGACCACCGCCAGACGATCGTCGGTATAAAGGGGGGTCCCCATGCCCGCCTTCTAGTTCTTTCCGCCAAAGGCCAAAAAGGCAAGATGAGAGAAGCGGATCTTTCCCCATGGAAAAGGAGCTGAAAAGCTAAAGGGGATGGAGGGTGGGAAGGTATTACCTACAGCAAAGCCTCTCTCAAAGATAGTACAGTTACGTAAGAACTTACCGTAACAGTAGATCTTCGAGAACAGCTCTTGCAACAGGTTACACCATTAGGACTGAAGCCGCAGGCGCCCAGGACCCCTTGAAATCTTTCTAGCTAGCTATCTTCAGCGGGGACCTCCCGACGCCGGTCCCGCCTCTGACGTCAGGCGTGGTACAAAAGGGGATGGTCCCCCAGAATCCCCAGTTCTCCGCCTCGGAGACCCCGGCCGCAGGATGACATTAGAAAGGGAGACCGAGGATCCACCGTCAGAAGGCAACCAACTCAATTCACTCTTCCCAAGTGAATATCCGACTTCTACTTCGTTCAGCCGTCAGGGAGAAAAGGGTTCCTCCCCTTTTTTACTTGCTCCCTGATATGTTGTTTGTTCTTGTTGTTGTTTTTTTTTTAAAACAGCCACGAGCCATCCTTCCTCAAGGGGACACAGAGGGCGGGAGTGTTTGCTGCAAGAGCTGTTCTCGAAGATCTACTGTTACGGTAAGTTCTTACGTAACTGTACTATCTTACTCGAGATACAGCTCTTGCAGCAGGTTACACCATTAGGACTGATTCCTGCAATAATGCTTGTCCCACAAACATCGGGAGGAGGAAGAGGAAGAAACGGAGAAGGACCAACCTGTTCCGATTCAGGATAAGAGGCTCTGCAACACGGCCTGGCGAAACCAGCCCTTCGCCTAAAGGCGATATCCAGACTTAGTGCCTGATAAAGGTATGCACAGAGCTCCAAGTAGCAGCAGCGCAAATAGCCTGAGGCTGAGACATTCTTTGAGGGCTGCAAAAGGAAGTGGCCACGCCCCTAGTGGAATGGCCCCGATGGAACCCGGGAGGCTTTTGCTTGGATTGATAGCAATGAGAGATACACTGCAGAGCCAGTGGGATAGGATTGCTTAGACACTGGCCGTCCTCTCATTCTCTGTGTGAAAGAAACAAAGAGTTGATCAGAAGCCGAAAGGCTTAGTCCTATGGAGGTAATACCTCAGGCTGCGGTGAACATCCAGAGTGTGGAGCAAAGCCTCCCTCTATTTGAATAGTTGGAAGTAGACCGGAAGGTCGATATCCTGATTCAAGGTGAGAGCTGAGACCACCTTAGGCAAAAACTTAGGATTTGTTCTCAGAGAAACTCTGTCTCAGTGAAAACCAAATAAGGCTCTTTACATGAGGGCATGAAGCTCAGAAATCCTTCTGGCTGAAGTAACTGCAACTAAAACAACGCCTTCCACGACAGAAAACGTAGCTCGCAATCCGCTGCTGGTTCAAAGGGAGGAAGGGAGCTGCTCCAGAACAAAAGGAGATCCCAAGGAGGGACCGGATCCTTGATAGGAGGCCTAAGGTGTAACACCCCTCTCAGGAACTCCAGAGAAGGCTCAAGCTGAGCAATAGTGTGCTGACCCACGGCAGGTGATAGGCCGAAATAGCGCAAAGATGTACTTTAATAGAGGAGTAGGCTAACCCGAGTGAAAAAGGGAAAGGAGGTAGTCCAAGACTGCCCCACAGGGCAACCTAAAGGGAGAGGTCACGGGCTCGTGACCACAGATTAAAACCGGGCATATTTCATGGCATAAGTAGCGTGTGTAGCCGGCTTCTTGGCTGCAGAGAGAACTTCCGCAAACCTCTTGCGAGACCCCATGTCCACGATGGCTACGCCTCTAGGAGCCATGCATGCAGGTTCAAAGAATGCAGATCCGGTGCAACAACTAACCTTGCTCCTGAGACAGAAGGTGAGAACTGCGCTGCAGCGGGAGCAGAGGTTCCCGGATAGTTGAGCCAGCAATGGGAACCAGATCTGTCTGGGCCAGAATGGGGCCACCAGAATCAACCGTCGCGCTCCCTGCGCAGTTTCAGGAGAACTCTCTGGATCAACGGGAAAGGAGGGAAAGCGACAGGAATCTGTTCTCCCAGGAGAGGACAACGCGCCTCGCCAGAAAACTCCAGGCCCTGGATCTAGCGAGCAAAAATTGGGCAGTTTTGCGTTGGATGGGGATGCGAATAAATCTAGCTCTGAGTTCCCCATCGAAGGAACAGATCCTCTGCTACCTCCTGAAGAAGTTCCCACTTCGTGGACTCCTGGCCTGAGTGCGACTCAGACCGTCCTGCGATCGTGTTGTCCACCCGGGAACATGCACTGCGATTAGCTTGGCGCCTGTGTCCGACACCTCCAATCCACACACCTCATGGCCTCCCTGCAAAGGGGTAGAGTGTGCCCCTGTTTGTTGAGGTAATACATCACCGCTGTTGTCCATCTGGAGCAGGATGGTACACGGGGATCATGGACTGGAAAGCCTGGAGTGCATAGAGGACTGCTCTCATCTCCAGAACATTGATGTGAAGATGAGCTTCCAGTGGGCTCCATACACCCTGAGACTTCACCCCATCCAGGTGAGCTCCCCACCGAGACCTGAAGCGTCTGTGGTGAGGGTTATCTCCGGGACGGCGCTGCAAAAGGGCGCCCTTGAGAGTGACCCGAGGGCTAACCACCATTGCCAGTCCTGAACCACACGTCTCGTGATTCTGACTGGGTGCTGCAAATGGTCTTGCCTCTGATCCCACTGCGCCTTGAGCATCCACTCGTTATCCGCATGTGAGCACGCCGAGTACCGTAGGAATGGCGCAGCCATGTGACCCGAGCAGGCGAAGGACCCGACCTGGCCGGAGCGGTCTGGTTCGCTGATAGGTCCTCTATGAGGGGACCTGAGCGCTCCGCCCTGCTCGACTGGGAGGAAAGCCCTCCTCGACCGTGTCCAGCACTGCACCTATGAACTGCAGGTTCTGCGACGGTACCAGGACGGACTTCTTCGTGGTTTATTAGAATCCCAGCCGATCGAACAGGACCTGAGTGTCCTGGATCGCTTGTGGGAGCGCCTCTGGAGACGCCATGAGAAGCCAATCGCCGAGGTACGGAACACGAGTGGCCCTGCCTCCTTAGAGCAGCTGCCACGACTGCCATGCATTTGGTGAAACCCTTGAGCGGATGACAGTCCGAAGGGAAGAGCTCGAATTGAAAATGGTGGCCTAAGAACTCGAAGTGCAGGAACCTCTGATGCGCTAGAGCTATGGGGATGTGCAGGTAGGCATCCTGCATGTCTAGGGACGCTAAATAGGCGCCTTTGTTTCAGCATGGGAATTAGACCGGAAGGGTCACCATGCGAAATCTTTTGTATGCGACTGACAAGTTGAGGTCGCTTAGGTCCAGAATAGGACGGAGGTCCCCTGTCTTTGGGAACCAGGAAGAAGTGAGAATAGTACCCTAGTCCTCTCTGGTTTCCTGGGACAGGTTGAATCGCCCCTTGTCCAGGAGTGCGATCACCTCTTGCCAAATTAGTCGCGGTGCTGACCGAAGACCGGGAGGCGGAGGAGGCCTCGGGGTGGCTGTTCTCACGAACTCTAAAGAGTGGCCTATGCTGACCAGCTGAAGTACCCACCTGTCGGTGGTTATCGCCTGCCATCCCGACAGGAAGTTCGCAATGGGCCCCGACTGAAACATCCTGCTGATCCTGAGGGGCGGGCTGGAAAGGAGTCATGCTGTGGCGGCTGAAGGACCCGCCAGCTGGGTGGCCTTGAAGTGCGCTGACCCCTGCTGGCGGGCTGTTTCCCTGGGTCCTTGAAACCAGAGCCCCTGTATTGTGTGGCGGAGCAGGGCTGTGCCTCTGAGTCCGCCCAGAGCAACCTTGGCTCCCTACGAAAGGAACCAAGCCTTGGCAGTACATCGCCTGGACTGTACGGATCGCCTTTCCAGCCTCTTGAAGTTTGGTAATTATCCGTTTGGATGGATTGCCAAAAGAACCTCACCTTCAAGAGGCGTCATGATGTTTTCTGGGCGTCCGGGGGTGAAACCGGAACGGGCCATGAGTGCCTCCGGAGCAAGCGCCCTGATGCAGCTGCTCTGGCTGAAGAAGTCCATGAGAGTCATATCGCGGTCCTCAAACTTGGGTCCCACGCCTGAACCTGCTCGAGAAGCTGAAGCATTCTCCCTTTCACTATCTCCCTTGAAGACATTGCCCGGAGCTGCTCTTCCAACAAGTAAGCCTGGAGGGCCTTCTGCGGCGGATCCTCATGCGACTGTTGAACCCCTGGCACAGGAGCAGGCCTTGATGTCGTGGTCTGGGCCCAGGCACGAGCATACGGAATGCAGGTCTTTAAAGGGGATCTGCTTGCCGCTGACACGCACTTAGATAAGTGACCGGAGGTCGGAGAGACATCAGATGTCTGAATAATTTTGATTGAAGAAAATTCTTGAAGGAAATTCTGTACCACGCGTCGCGCTAGACTAGAACCGTGGGTCGAGGCATGCAGTTCGACGCGGGGAAAGAACTAGGGATTCTGGCGGGACCTCTTTGTACCACACGCCTGACGCCGGAGGCGGGACCACGCCGGGCGGGTCCCCTGCTGAAGATAACTAGCTAGAAAGACGAGGGTCCTGGCGCCTGACGGCCTCAGTCCTAATGGTGTAACCTGCTGCAGAGCTGTATCTCAAGTAAGATCTACTGTTACGGTAAGTTCTTATGTAACTGTACTATCTTACTGAGAGAGTCTGCAGTAGTAAATTACATATAGGACTGAGTCCCAAGCAGTCTGAAACAAGGAGAAGCACACGGGAGGAGGAAAATTACCCATCCATAGATCCTCTGGCTGTGAAGATCTCAAGAAAGGAGACCTTGCAGAACAGCCAGCCCGAAGCCTGCTCTCACGGCGAGGCAATGTCAAACTGTAGTGTTTCGTAAAGGTATGGACAGAAGTCCAGTGGCTGTGCAAATGTCAGCCGCAGACACATTCTTAAAACAAGCTGCAGAGGCAGCGACACTCCTGGTGGAGTGGCCTCTGACTGAGCCAGCAGGGTCTTGTGATACTTGTCGTAACAGAAAGTGATACAATGAGAAAACCATTAAACCATTTAGACAGGCATTGCTTGGAAACGGCACTGCCTTCTCTTTTATGCGCAAAAGAGACAAACAGCTGATCACACTTTCTGAGATCCTTCATCCTGATAGAGTAGCATTTCAGAATTCGGTGAACATCCAAAGTATGCAAGAGGAAGTACAGTTCTAGGACATGGATATGTTGTTCATCCACACTCATTGTTCATCCACACTCATTGGCAGTATCCTTGCCGCTTTAAATCTTGCGGAAGGTCTTCAAGCTTACTCCTCCACCCACCGGGTGGTATAACCTCAGCTCCGCCCCATGACGCCAGATCTTCCTTACCGCTTGGAGCTCAGGTTCCTCCTTAACGCTCTGCGTTTGTGACTAGTTCCTATTTCTCCGTTTGCGGATTTAAAATAATATTTTGCAAAAGACTTCAGTCTTGATCCCTCATGACTCGCGATGGATAAATCGACTCCGGTTCGGAGATGCCCATGCGGGCAGAAGATGTCTCGGACGGATCCACACTCCACGTGTGTCTGCTTAGGCCTTGAGCACGACCCGCGGGCTTGCGACCTGTGCTCATCTTTCTCGGCCTCGTCCTCGAACCGTGCTGCCGGTGCAACTGGGCCGTCCGAAGCGTTTCCCTCGGTGAAGTCCAAGGAGGCCCGGTTGGCGTGTCATGGGCGGCGGGTTTCGGCGGATCAGCTGTGAGCGGATGAAGCCTCGGAAGAGGAGGCGGCGCGGGCCGTATCTTTCCTCGGGCCGCCGGCATTTATCCCGCCTCTCTGGGTTCTTCCTACACGGCTTCCTTTAAGGAGCTTTGTCTGTCCCTCCACTAAAGGAGAAGGGCCTGCGTCTGCTGGACCTTTCTCGGTCCAAAAGAAGGACAAGGGTAAGTCCCTCCGTCGGCGCTCTTGGGAGGCGGGAAAGGTCCCTCTCCCGGGCCGTGGAAGCCGTCGGCTTGATCGTCCTTCGGCTTGACCCACTGGCCTCACGGTGTCCCCGTCAGGTCAGTTGACGAGACTCCACTGATGAAGTCGAGATTTTCTCGACCCATTGATGGGCTGTCGCCTTTAGCAGCCGAGATTCCCTCTCCCGGTTCCCCGGGAGGAGTTGAGGATCCCGTGGGCTCGCCTGTGCCTCCGGTTCCGGAGCCCTCGGATGGACCTTCCGAGCGAAGGGAGTGTCGGTTCCGGCCGACACTCCCTACACCGACCCGGAAATTCCGGGACTCGGTCTCGGTCTCGGACCTCTTCGGCGGTCCAGCCGTTCCCACCGTCATGGGCGGTCTCGGTCTCGGCACCGCTGATGGCGGCGTCGCGCTCGTCCTGATCTCCTCACCGGTTGAGGGAGGCCCGGCGTGGCCGTCGGCGATGCGAGGACCTTATGTTGAACAGCTCCTCTGGCGGGAACAGGCCGACTCCGGCGCCTTCCCCGCCATTAAGTAGCTGTCACCGAACGGCGACACAACCCCTCGACTTGCCCGAGAGCCTATACCCAGGCTGGTTGTTCGGCCAAAACCAGCTGCTCCACCGATTGCGGTGGAACCTCCGCCTCCACAGCCACCAATTGGGGCTCCGACCAAGGATTCTCGGTCGGCTGAGGTTTACATCGGCTGTCAGTTACCCTCACTCCCGACCGACCTCGGCAGGTGAAGGGTGGTTCAGGCCAGAGGCAGCTCTTCGAGGACTCTTCCGAGTCCGAAGATGATTCCTCCTTCTTCTCCAAGCGACTGGACTTGGAGTCTTCAGGAGGTCAGCCAATGGACGATAGCCCGTCGTCCTTCCTAGGACTGCTTGCTCATCTCGGAGTCTACGGGATGGAGCTCGAACCCGTTCCAAACAGGCCAGGTATCCCCTCACGGAGATTCTGGACCGGGATTCTCCGACGGAGGCCTTTCCGGTGGCGAGGCCATAGTGGGTCCAGCACTGGAACTTTGGCAGCGCCTGCTTCCTGCCCTGCGCCTTCGGCCAGGATGGCCAGGAAGTATGCGGTCCTACGGTTCCTTGTCCGGTTTTGGAACACCCTCTGCTGAGGGGTTGGTTACCGACAGCGTTTTCAGCGCCGGCTAACGCCAGGATGTGGACAAACCTCCTGACAGGGTCCAAGAAATTGGACTATGTCGGGCGAAAAAGTCTACGCTCGTCCTCTCTCGGCCTTCGTCAGGCCAGTTCGGCCGTCCTCATGGCACATTTTTCTCATGCCTGTTGGGCTCCTGGATGAGGTCATCCTCATCTTCCGCCGATCTGCAGACTACGGTTAAGCAGGTGCGGGACCAGGGCAGGCAGTGGCCAAACAGCAGCTCCAGACTGCTTTGGATGTAGGGACTCATGTGCCAGATCGGTGGCGGCCGCGAGTGGCTATCGGTCAGTGGGCTTGGCTGAGGATATCCACCTTTACCTGGATACCCAGCACAAGTTGGCGGATGTTCCCTTTGGGGACTGACCTCTTGGCCCTGGGGTGGAAGGTCACCTGCAGAGGATCGAGAAGTCCAATGCCACCTTGGACTCGGTCTCTTCCGCTCAGAAGGACAAAGGCCGAAACCACAGCCTAAGCCCTTTCGTCCTTCTGTGCCCCAGCCGCCCGCCCAGCTAACGTCAGGGCCAGCAGGCTCGGCCTTGGCATCCCAAACCAAGCCGCCGGCTTCCTCTAACAGGAGGCAGGAGGAAAGGGCCCAGGAGGTCCCTCGGCCGGTCCCTCCTCCAAGCCTGCCCAGTGACGGGCTGAGGGGTCGCCCCATCCCCGTCACCTTACCCTGGGTCCCCGTGGAGACGGCTCCGCACTTCCGTTCCGCCTGGTCCGCTGTTACCACGGACAGGTGGGTCTTGGAGTGGTGGGAAGAGGCCTGCCTCTGGAATTCGAGCAGGCACCACCCTTCAGAGCCGCCGCCTCGGGGCTTCGGGATCCCCAGCCTCACTGGCGGCTGCCGAGCCGACATCGCTCCTCCTCCAGAAGGAGGTGGTAAGAGAGGTGGTGGACCCTCTTTCAGACCCAGGGTTTGTGTCCAGGTACTTCCTGGTTCCGAAAGCAGACGGGGCTGGCGCCCAATTCTACACCTACACGACCTAAACAAGTTCCTAGGTCTCGAACCTTCAGGATGGTCACTCTGGCTCAGATAACACCATCCTTGGAGCAGTAATGGTTCTGCTCTCTGGACTTGCAGGGCCAGCGTTTTCACGTCCTATCCGTCGGTCTCACCAGAGATTCCTTCGCCTCCGGCCGAAGGATCTCTCTTCGAGTTCCAAGCCATGCCCTCGGCTTGTCTCCAGCTCCCAGGGTCTTCACCAAATGCATGGCAGTGGTGACAGCATTCCTCTTGGCCGAGGGGTCCGGTGTACCCTTACCTGACGACTGGCTGATAGCAGCCCCTCCAGGAAGGAGGCGGAGTGGTCCAGAGATCTGGCCCTCAGGTCTGCTCTCAACTGGGCCTCCTTATCAACGAGGCCAAGTCGGAACTCGAGCCGAAGCAGGTGATTTTATTCATCGGCGCAGCTCGACTCTCTTAAGCCAGGCGCGGCTCCCGGCGGACAGGGCCGAGGTTCTTTCCTCCTTTGCCCGATCATTTCTGGTTGGGCAATTGCCCCTGCCGGGACTTCCTGCGCCTCCTGGGTCTCATGGCGGCCTGTACCAGCGTGGTCCGTTGGGCCCGCTGGTACATGCGTCCTTCAGTGAGGGACTGGCCAGCCAGTGGTCACAGCCTGCGATCCCTGGACCAGCTTATGTCGGTGACACAGGGATGTGGAGCGCTCTCCAGTGGTGGACCGTTCCAGATCATTTGCAGGAGGGCATCCCGTTCGTCCGCCCGAGCCGACGGTCTCTCTGTCGACCGATGCCTCTCTGATGGGTTGGGGTGCCCATCTGGGGAACACGGGCTCATGGCCTCTGGTCCCCTTGAGTCTCGATGCCACATCAACCTGCTGGAGCTCAGGCGGTCCGCCTAGCTCTCCCGCCTTTGCTCCGTTCCTCCGGGGTCAAGTGGTCCGAGTCCAGGCGGACAATACCACGACCATGTACTATCTAAACCGCCAGGGCGGGCCGCGCTCATGCTTCTATGCAAGAGCTCTCCGCATTTGGTCACTCGTCGCAGCCTGGAGGCGGATCTCTAGCCATTCACGTGGCAGGGGCCTCCAACACCTGGCCGATGCCCTGAGCCGGATGGGGCTGCATCCCAAGTGGTCTCTCCTGCCGGAGGTAGTACAGCATCTGTTCTCCCTTTGGGCACACCTCAGGCGGACCTGTTTGCCTCCACGGAGCATGGCTGAGTCTGTTCCATGCCCGCCCCCTCAGCAGGGCTCGCTGCAGGGGATGCCTTCTCGAGGCAATGGACCCGGGCCTCTTTTCGCCTTTCCCCATTTCCCTTGATCCACAAGGTGCTTCTCAAGGCGAGGAGGGACAAGGCGCAGGTGATTCTGATAGCCCCAGACTGGCCTCGCCAGTTCTGGTACCAGATCTCCTCAGTCTCAGCTCCAGGACTCCGGGCAGCTTCCAGCTCGCCCGACCTGCTCTCAGTCAATCAGGGAAGGTGTTCCATCCGGACCTTCAATCCCTGCACCTGACGGCCTGGTTCCTGAGCGGCTAGAGTTCCAGGCTTTGGGTCTTTCCGACGAGGTCTCAATGTAGTTGAGGCGTCCCGTAAGGAAGTCGACCAGAAAATGCTATGCCTTCAAATGGAAAAGGTTTTCCATTTGGTGTCAGGGCAAGGGCTTGGACCCTTCCTCCTGTTCCTTGGCAAGCATCTTGGACTATTTATGGTCCTTTCTAGTCAAGGGCTTGGGTCGGCGACCCTAAGGGTGCACCTGGCAGCCATCTCTGCTTACGGCGCGGGCCGGGAAGCAGTCGGTGGCAGGAGAAGGTGGTCTGGCGCTTTTCAAAGGCCTTGATCACATTTCCTCCAGTGCGGGAACCCCACCTCCGTGGGATCTACTGCTGGTACTGGCAAAGCTCATGGGCAAGCCATTCGAACCTATGCACAGGTGTGCTCTCTCTCACCTGTCGTGGAAGACCGCTTCTTGGTGGCTATCCGTCCAGCCAGAAGGATGGGAGAGCTCCAGGCGCTTCCATCGAGTCTCCTTACCTGGTCTTCCACAGGGACAAGGTTGTCCTCGCCCCCACCCGAAATTCCTTCCGAAGGTGGTGTCGGAGTTTCACCTTAACCAGGTGTTGACTCTGCGGTGTTCTACCCCAATCACACCTCGGAGGCCGAATATAGGCTCCATACTCTGGATCCTAGAAGGGCCCGCTTATTATAAGGAGCGCATCGGCTGAAATTCGGGAGAGGTTCGCCAGTGTTTGTCACCACGCTGAAGCACGCATCTGCAGACCTGCAGCCAAGCGGACGATAAGCAGGTGGGTAACCTCCTGCATAGATCTCTGCTATGAGTTAGCGGGCATGGAGCCTCCCAGAGGATAAGAGCTCATTCTACCGCCATACTGCTGCAACGGTGGCTGCTTCCAGGGACGTCCCTATCCAGGAAATCTGCAGGGCTGCTACCTGGAAGTCAGCAAACACCTTCATTACCCACTACCACATCGACCTTGAGTCACGCCGGGATGCTGGTTTGGGGCCTCGGTTCTCCAGTCTCTCTTTCCCAAGTAAGTATATGGGGTATTGAGTCTTGCCTCCCTCCTCCCGGAGAACTGCTGAGGAGTCTGCCAATGAGTGTGGATGAACAACATATCCATGTCCCTAGAAATACAGGTTACTCACCTGTAACAGGAGTTCTAGGAATGGTATATGTTGTTCATCCACACACACCACCGACCTCGGCCGGCGCTATAGCCTGAGCTTCAGCCCCAGGCCAGATCTGGCGTCATGGGCGGAGCCGAGTTATACCACCGGTGGGTGGGAGGAGCAAGCTTGAAGACCTTCCGGCAAGATTTAAGCGGCAAGGATACTGCCAATGAGTGTGGATGAACAATGAGTGTGGATGAACAACATATACCATTCCTAGAACTCCTGTTACAGGTGAGTAACCTGTATTTACGTAACAACTTACCATAACAGTAGCTCTTCGAGAAATGAAATTACGTACCTACCGTGAATATGATCTTACTGTGTATCTTCACCATTCATCACAGATGGGTACCTGGCCTGGCCGGAGGTCAGGAACCCGAGGAGCTTTTTTTAAAGGTAGGGAGCTGACACACCATTGGCACCGCCTCGAGGCCGACGCACTGCCTGGCGCTGCAGGTTGGCTGTTAGGCTGTGACGACTCTGCCTGCCTGCCAGTTCTGAGTCGCTGGAGAGGTAAGAGGAAGGGAGTGGAGGGTGGGACAAGAGAGTCCAACGGACAGAAAAAGGAAAAGATGTATGAACTAAAGGAGAAATAACAACTGAGAGGACAGAAAAGAAAGAGGTTAGAAGCTAAAGGGATTGGGAGGGCCCCAATCTCTGGAAGCGGAGGAAGGGGGGTAGGGTGGGTAAGAATTTGAGAGAGAGGAGAAGGATAAGATATCCCGGACCTGGTCCGTCTCAGACTTATAGGAACTGCAAGGAGTAGCAAAGCTTTCTGCCAGAATTCAAGGCACGGAATAACTGGCAAACACTCCAGATAAGCAGAGTCGACTATTCTGGAAGAAGGACAGGATACAGGATTCAGCACCCTCTCAAGAAAAGATTTCTGGTGAAAAAGGTTTTTTTTTTTTTAGGAGAAATAGGTTGGATGGAAACAGGGAGGAGGAGAGAGGAGAACTCAACTCCCACCCACATGGGTGGAGACAAGGTACTGGAGAGGAGTGCGCTCGAGCTATCCACTCTTCCTGGAAAAATACTCCCCTGTGTGTCCTATTTTACCCCACTCCTAAGGAGGAGAGGGAGTCACAGAGAGGAGGGGGACCCAGAGACTGAGGCCCCAGGGGATGGAGGTGGGGTTGTGATGAATGGTGAAGACACAGAAAGATCATAATTAAGGTAGATCGTAATTTTCATATCTTATCTGTGTCAATCTTCACCATTCATCTAAGATAGTGATACCGAGCCCCAGAAGGGGTTTTCTTTACACCCTAAGGGACAAAGTCCCTTAGCCCTCAGTGGGTGACACAATAAGGGGAACCTTCAGGGCCTGGAGAGGCCGAGGTGAGGAGAGAGCGGAGTCCCCGGAGAAGGAAGTGCCCGACAAGCGCCGTCTCACTCTGCGGGAGAAGCAGTGGGTTCCTGGTGGGCGGGTTAATCACCCTACGCCAGGCCAAGGGTGACAACCGGGAAAAGCGTAGCCATGCCGTCCGCCTAGTGCAGATCACTGTCCCTACGACCCTGGTAGCTACCTCGTTGGCATCATAAGATGCCCTCGCAGTGCCTTGCTAGCTCCAGGCCACGCCGCAGAGAGTGCAATGGCTTGTCTGGTTTGCTCCGTGTCAGGCAGTGAGGCTAGGAGCTGACCTAGCCTGGACCACAGAACCTGTCGAGGCTGCGTAGTGGGCCTGATGTGCAGAGATACAGAAGAAGTAACCATGCGAGTAGAAAGTCCTCCTACCCCAGAAATCAAAATCCAAGGAGTCTTGATCTGGGGGCGGTCACGGTGAAGAGGCCGAGCTGATCAGGAGTATCCAATTGCGTCAATCCAGACTGTGGATGAGGCATGGAACCGGAGACTCCGGTGTGTGCAATACCTCTGGCTGAGATCCCTTGGGGCAGGAACTCCGGAGAAGGGCCTCTGCCAGGAGCATATGACGCCTCCGAAATGGAGCCGGCCAGGACAGCACCACAAGGGTGGCCTCGCCAAAATCGCCTAGAAAGGCGGCGCCGAGTGTTCAGGATTGCTAATAGTGGAAGGAGAAAGGTGCAAATCCTCCAACATCCTCACGAGGAATCGCTGATACTCAGAGAGATCAGCAGCCGCAGAGGCGTGGACAGAGGGTTCCTCTCCCCTGAAGAGGGGATGAGGGAGCTGGAGGTCACCGTCTGTTCAGTGGGTGGGTGGCTGCACGGGGAGGTTGAAAACCTGGCTGTCCATTGCCCTAACGTAAGCAGGGAACCCAGCAGCCACCGCTCTGAACTGTTCCCAGGTGAGAGGGCCGCTGGGACCCGAGGATGCTTGGGGCGCAGGAGAGTGTGGCAGAGGATGGGGACAGAGCCGAGAAGAGATGTCGGCTGACCTCCGCCTGGGCTAAGGGAGCGGACCGTGGGAACCCGAGAAGAAGGTGCCCTGGAAGACCCCACAGCTCACAGCTGAACAACCACATCGGTACTGCCTTGGCTGCGCCGGAAGAATCCCCGTGAGGCGACGGGGCCATATAGGTCAGAAGGACGGTCCCCTGCCTCAAAAAGACGGGACTCTCTCAAAGAGACCGAGGAGGAAGAGCGGAGATCGGCACCTCGGCTTCTCCCAGGGCCCGAGGACCCCTAGAAAAAGGCCGGCGCCCGACCACAACCCCGACCCCTCGGGTCTGAAAGAGCCCTCCTCCTTGAGAGGGCCAGCCTAGGTAGCTGGCATCTCTGGGCAGCCCCGAAGGGGCTATCCAGGGCAGTACCTTCCCCGCAGGTGCTCGATCGGCCCCAAAGTTGGGCGATCAAGGCACACACGGTGGTAGTACCACAACTGAGGGTCAGTGAAACAGCCAAGACCAGGCTGCAGAGCTATGGTGGCCCACACCACTGCCTGCTGGTCAGCACCCTGACCCTAGTCTTGGTAGCCACCGACCTCACCTCAGAAGGGGCTGACTCCGACTGGTCGAAGAGACCACCGTGCTGCCCACCTCAACAGCCAACCCCGAGGGTCAGACTGCACGTCCAACCCAGTGCCCGACTCTGCCTCCGAGGCAGTAGAGTCCGAGGCCCTGTGCCAAACCGTGGGAGGGCAGGCAGAACCATCCTTACCACCAGGCCCAGAGAACATAGCTGTGCCGAGTCAGTGCCAGCCTGCCCGCAACCCTGCGAGAGCGGAATCCGAGGAGGCGCGGCCCCAGCTAAGCCAGAGATCCAGAGCTAGGACCAGTCACGGCACCATCCGGTCCCCACGGCAGTAAGGTGGCGCAAGGTGGACACAGTGCGAGCACGCCCGCGGCCACCGGGCGCCGCAAGCAGCGCCATGGCTGGGGCGATGCTAACTGAGGGAACCAAAGGCCCCACGGCACCGGAGCCTCGGGGCGTGGCAGAAGGACCGCGTCGCCAGTAGATCTCACAGGCGCCGCTAACAGTGCGGCACCGTGACGGCCGACAGAGGTCACGGCACCGCGTGACAAGTCAGCGCCGACAATGCACGTCAGAGCCCACGGTGCTGCGAATGGCGCAAGGACTCTGACGCACGAGGACAGCGCCGACGGGCCTTCCGAGCCGCAGGAGCGACACTGGGGAGCCTTCACCCAAGGGGCGATTGCCATGGCGGTGCCTCTGTGCCGTGGAAGAAGCCTCCAGCAGCTAGGCTACAAGTAGCGAGCTCCCTCCTCCTCGGTCTGTAAGAACCGGAGAGGGACCCGGAGGAAAGGCCGAGGCGTGGCTTGGCCCGGCGAGTCGTACCTGACCCCGAAGTCGCGAGCTTGCCCCACTTCCCAGACGTTGTTTGAGGACCCGGCGGTCCATGGAGAAGCAGGCGCGTACGAATCCATGTCGTGAAGCGGGCCAAGACACGAGAGACACCGGTCGTGCTGGTTGATGATGGAGAAATTTGGCCGCATGGGCACCGTCGCATGGGGGCCGACGGAAAGATCTTACCAGGTGACGTCGGTAGTGGCAGAAACAGAACTGGCAGGAGGACCGACGGACTTTGGTGCGAAGGATAGGATTTGAAAAACTAGCAGGCCTAAGTTTTCTTCACAGCGTCCAGAAGGGACCTCTACAGTGGGAGACGAAGAACTGGCAGCAGGCGGAGTCATCACAGCCTAACGGCCAACCCGCGAGCACCACCGTCGTGGGCCCCTAAGGTGGCACCAATGGTGTCTCAGCCCGCCCAACTTTAAAAAAAAAAAAAAGCTCCTGCGGGTCCTGACCCCGCCAGATACCCATCTGTGATGAATGGTGAAGACTGACACAAATAAGATCAGCTCTTGCAGCAGGTTACACCATTAGGACTGAAGCGGCAGAAGCCCACCCTACGGAAATTTTCTAGCTAGCAGTCTTCAGCGGGGACCGCCTCCAACGCGGGTTCCGCCCCAGACGTTGGGTGTAGTACCCAAGGAGGCGGTACCCCCATAATCCTCAGTTCTCCGCCCGGACACTCCCGGCTGCTGGATGACATCAGAAGAGGAGACCAAGGATCCGCCACCAGATGGCAAAGATCAGTGAATAGGAATGTCCCATCCCCAAAGATGGGTGTGACTACGACCTACATCCAAAAGGGGATGGCAGGCGGAAGGTACCTGCTGCAAGAGCTGTTCTCGAAGATCTACTGTTACGGTAAGTTCTTACGTAACTGTACTATCTTACTTCGAGATACAGCTCTTGCAGCAAAGTTACACCATTGGACTGATGTCCAAGAAACAGTGGCAATCATGCACCACTGGGAGGAGGAAAGGTAGAGACCTCTATATTACTCGAGCCTAGGACAGAAGTCCCAGAAGAGCAGCTGAGACCGAACCCGCTCTTGCCTCGATGCAATGTCTAGCTATAATGCCTGATAAAGGTATGCACAGAGCTCCATGTAGCTGCAGCGCCAAATAGCTGAGGTGGAGATGTTCTTTAACACCGCAAATGAAGTAGCCACCCTCTTGTGGAATGACCTTGACTGCGCCCGGTAAGGGTTTATTGCGCTTGTCGTGACAGAAAGTGATGAGCCACCTAGAGAGTGACTGTTTGAGACAGGAGCTCCTTTCATCCTGTGAGCAAGGAGGCGAAAAGTTGGTCCGACTTCCGGAGCTGTTGGTTCTGGTCAGGTAGTATCTAGAGGACCGATGCACATCAAGGGTGTGCAGAAGGGCTCTCCTTGATTAATGTACCTTGGGAAATATACTGGTAGATCAAAATCCTGATTTAGTGTGAGGGCTGAAACCACCTTAGGCAAACTTTGGGTTTGTCCTTAGGGATACCCTGTCCTGGTGGAAAAACAAATAAGGCTCTTTGCACATAAGAGCATGCAATTCGAGATCCTTCTAGCAGTAACAGCAACTAAAATAACGTTTCAAGAGAAGCGTAGCTTAATCCGCGCTGGTTCAAAAGGTGGCGGCGTAAGCTGCTCCAGGACAAAGGTTAAGTCCCAAGGAGGATTGGATCCTTGATGGGCGGCCTAAGGTGAAGGACACCCTTAAGAAGGCACTATAGCGTCCAGCTGGGCCATGGTAACCAGAGATTGCACAAAGGTGCACTATAATCGAGGAGTAAGCCAGACCGGAGTGGAAGAGGGAAAGCAGGGTAGTCAGAACCAGCTTTTCCGGATATTCTAATGGCGGAAGCGGCGTGAGCCTACAAACAAAATCTACGCCATTTCATGGCGTGACGCTGTCGGTTTTCTGGCAGTAGAAAGCACGGGCTCCACTTTGCGAGACCCAGACGCATCTCATGGCTATGTCTCTAGGAGCCAAGCGTGCAGGTTCAATGAATGTAAGTCTGGGTGGACCAATGAACCCGCCTCCTGAGACAACAGATGGGAGCTGATTGGCAAAGGAACTGGAGGTTCCCGGATAGCTGGTGCAGAAGAGGGAACCAAATCTGTCTGGGCCAGAAGGGTGCGATCAAATGAGTGTCGCTTGCTCCCCCGCGAAGTTTTAAGAGAACTCTGGATCAACGGGAAAGGAGGGAAGGCACAGAGGAATCTGCCCGCCCAGGAGAGGGACAAGGCGTCTCGCCAGAAAACACCAGGCCCTGGATCTAACGAGCACAAATTGGGCAGTTTTGCATTGGTTGGGGACACGAAAGGTCTAACTCTGGAGTGCCCATCTGTGAAACAGATCCTCTGCCACCTCCTGCAGAAGTTCCCACTTGTGGACTCTGGCTGAGGCGGCTCAGGCTGTCTGCGATGGTGTTGTCACTCCGGGACATGTACTGCAATTAGGTTTGCGCCGTGTTGCAGTACCCTCCCCACCTCATGGCCTCCTGCAAAGCGGGTAGGAGTGAGTGCCTCCTGTTTGTTGAGGTAATACATCACCTGGTATTGTCTGTTTGTAACAGAAATGCACCGTGGAATCTCGACTGGAAGGCTTGCAGAGCGTAAAGGACTGCCCTCATTTCCAAAATGTTGATGTGGAGATGAGACTCCTGGGCTGTCCACAGGCCCTGAGACCGAACACCGTCCAGGTGTGCTCCCCACCGAGCCCTGAGGCCTCTGTGGAGAGGTCACAGTCGGAGACGGCGCTGTGAAGGGAACCCCAGCAGAGAGGTTCCTGGATTTAGCTCACATGCCAATCCCGAATTATGGCATTCGTGATTTGGATTGGATGCTGCAGATGGTCTTGCCTTTGGTCCCATGGCACCTGTAGCATCCACTAGGCTACCCGCATGTGGAGATGTGCCAGCAGGACTGTTGCAATGGCGCAGCCATGTGTCCGAACAGGCAAAGGACCAGTCTGGCGGACGGTCTTCTTCACCGACAAGTCCCTGATGAGGGATCTGATGTGTTCCGCTCTGTCCGAGGGAAGAAAAGCTTTTCCTCTGACGGTGTCCAGAACTGCTCCTATAAACTGCAGTTTCTGGGATGGCACCAGGAGTGACTTCTCGTAGTTGATGAGAATACCCAGTGATTGAAAATGCGACTGGGTGCAGTGAATAACCCGTCATCAGTGCCTCCCTGGAGGTGCCATGAAGCCAATCGTCCAGGTATGGGAACACGTGGTGGCCTTGTCTCCTCAGGGCGCTGCTCGACCACCATGCGCCATTGGTCTGCGAGGTGCGATGACAAGCCTGAAGGAAGAGCTCGTAACTGATAATGGCGGCTCTGAAACTCGAGCGCAGGAACCTGCGCTTGAGCAACCGAATGTGCAGGTAGACGTCCTGCATGTCCAAAGATGCCAGAAAGGCGTCTTGCTTCAGCATAGAATTAGGCCGGAAGGGTCACCATGCAGAAGCGTTTGTAAATGACCGAAAGGTTGAGTCGCTGAGGTCCAGTATTGGACGGAAGTCCCTGTTTTCTTTGGAACCAGGAAAAGTGAGAATAGTACCCTAGTCCTCTCTGGTTCTCTGGAACGTGCTCTAAGGCTTCCTTTTCCAGAAGCAGCACTTCCTGCTGTATGAGTAGGGCATGCTGACCCGAATATCAGGAGAGCAGGGGAGGTCTTGTAGGTGGATTGCCTACAAATTCTATATAGTGGCCTTATTTGACCAGCTGCAGAACCCACCTGTCGGTGTGATCAATGCCACCCTGGCAAGTGGCATATGCTAATTCCACTTTCTTTTTCCGTTGATCCTGAGGAGGGGCGGGGGCGGGAAGGAGTCATGCTGTGGCAGTGTTTGATCCGGCAGGCTGGGCCAACTTTGCAAATCGTTGGCCTCTGCCTGGGATGACAGCCTGGGCCTTGCAGGTGAAAGTGCCCTCTGCTGTTGGCGGACGTGGCTGTTGTCTTTGTAGCCAACCACAGAGCGACTCTGGTTCCTCGAAAGGAACTAGGTAGAGACCGTGACATAGCTTGTACAGATCGGACTGCCTTCCTCGTCCTGAAGTTTGGTGATTGCTTTCGGAGGCTTAGCCAAATAGGACCTCGCCATTATAAGGGGCGTCTAAGATGTTCTTCTGGACGTCCGAGTAAGCCGGAGACAGGCCAAAGTGTCTCCGGATACCTACGCCTGAGGCTGCAGCTCTGGCTGAAGAGTCCTAGAATCATATGCGGCTCTGAGCACCTGGGTCCCCACATCCGAACCCGTGCAGAAGAGGTTCAAGAGCTCCTCCTCCTTGTGGTCGCCATCGGGTATCTTCTCGACCAGGTCCTGTCCCTGTTCCCACAGTGCGTTTTGGAACTGAACCATGTGGGTGAGGTAATTCAGTGACCTGATGGTGCAAGTCTCGTCACGACGCGTGCGCCACCCAGGACATCCAACTGCTTGTATTCCTGGTCCGGTGGCTGTGCTCAAATGCTGAGGTCTCTGAGACCGGTCATGCAAGCAATGATGACCAGGAGTCAGCCAGAGGATGGTTCGCCAGATACTGGTCCTCCCTAGGGGCCTTGTATAGGCGGTCAGCCTTCTTCGCACTGCTGGAGTGGAGTGTGGACGTTTCCAGGCAGCCTTGGTGGCGTCTGCAAATGTATCCACCAAAGGCAGCGCTACCACAGGCTTGGATCTTTCTGCGAAGGTAGCGAGCAAGGTGTTGTCTCTGGGGTCGAGTTCTTCGACATCCACCCCATATTCTCCTGGATGTGTCTCATGATCTCCGCAAAGAGGGATCATCTGGAGGAGACCTGGGTAGGTCGTGTGGGTCCGGAGAGGGAATGCTGATGGGAGAAGGAGATCTGAGGCGCCCTGAGGTGTCAGATCTGGAATCCTCCCAGACAGAGTGTACCAGCGTCATCTGGGTCTCTTGGGACTGGGTGACCCTGAGGGGATCTAGAGGAGGTCTTCTCCTTTCTGAGGATCTGCCCGAGGAGGTGGTGTCTGCTCCTTGGGGGTTGGCTGAAGCGATCGGGGTTGAGGTGACCGACAACCAATGGGGCAGCCCTTGAGCCGACCGAGAATCCTGGGCAGAGCCCCAAAGATCTGCTGTGGTTCCACCACAATGGGTGGGGCAACTGGTCTAGGCGAGGCGGTCAGAGTCGAACGGGTCCTCGACCGAGAAACCAGGGCAGGAGACTGCTCGCCGTTCTGGCGACAGCCAATCGCTGTGAAGGATCCGAGTCGGCTTGTTGCTGGCTAAAAGAAGTTGCTGCCACATAAGATCCTCAAGCGCCGATGCAACTTGTGCCGGAGCATCTCCTCGGCTGAGGATGAGCGGCGCGCCACTTTCCGCAGTGTCGGGATCGACTGCCGACAGGATTTACCAAACGCAAGAGGACCGAGACCTCTGGGGTGCTGATGGCGGGCCGAGGAAGGAGTGGGGAAACCCGCAGCTCCTCCGGTTCACGGTCCTTGACCGGGACGCTGGCTCAAGAAGCAGAGACAAGTCCTCGGAGGGCACCGGGGACCGTGTCTGAGAGCTGTCGGCCTCCTCAGTCGATAACCTGTCAGTAGGCTCGAGAAAAATCTTGGCCTTGTCGACAGGAGTCTCGGCCAGCTGGTCTGATAAGGACTCCGAGAAACCAGCGGCCTGGGCCACAACCTCGACCGGGTTGAGAGACGATGATCCGGGAGCGAGACCTCTCTCGCTCCCACAATGTCAATGCTGGACTTACCTTTGTGGTCCTTTTTCTTAGACCGAGAGGTATGAGACCAGAAGGACCCCTCTCCCTTGGTACAGAGGGAATGACAAAGCTCCCGAAAGGAATCCGAGTAGAAGGAGCCCAGGGAGAGGCGGGATAAAGGTCGGCGCCGAGGAGGATGAAGACACGGCCTGGGCCGCCTCCTCCTCGAGGGCCACAAGCTTCATTCCAACTGCTCATGGAAGCCTGCCGCCAGCAGGACACTGCCCAACGGGCCTCTTCGATTTAACCGAACCGCTTCTCCGGTGCTCTAGTTGGAGTTGGGCAGCCGTCCTGAGCACTGAAGGGGAGAAGGACAGACAGAGGCCGCAAGCCTGCAAGTCATGATGGGTCCAAGGCAGTAGCGCACATGGTGTGGGGATCGGTGCGAGACATCTTCTGCCCGTGAGGCACAGACAGAACCCAGGAGCGGATTTAACATCCGTTGCAGCCATGAGGGAATCGAGCGAAGACCGAACTCGAGTGAACTTGAGTACAAGTTTGGGAAAATCCGAAGATTTAGGATCCAGGCCTACAAAACGCAGGGAGTGCTATGGAGGAACCTGAGCTTCTAGCGGTAAGGAAGATCTGGCATCATGGGGGGTGGGAGTTTTACCACCGGGTGGCTGGGAGGAGTCAGCTTGAAGATCTTCTGGCCCATCTTAAAGCGGCAAGTTACTGCCAACAAGTGCGGATTGAACAACATATCCATGTCCCTAGAAGTGGAGGTTCCTCTGAAAACTGTTGCAGAGAGAGACCCAAACTTGCCTGGGCCAGAAGGGAGCGATGAGAATCATTCGAGCTCCTCTGATCTGAGTTCAGAACCCTCTGAGTTAAGTGGATGGGAGGGAAGGCATAAACAAATCTGTCCCTCCAAGTGAGAGACAGAGTGTCCTGCCCAAAAATGTCCCACCCTGGGTGGCGAGCAAAAGGCGGGAAGTTTTGCGTTTTCGGGGAGAGGCAAAGAGGTCTATCTGAGTGCTACCCCATCGCTGAAAAATGTTATTTGACTTCTTGATTCAACTCCCATTCGTGGGACCTGGCTAAGAACTGACTGAGTTGGTCCTCAGTATGTTTACCACTTCCAGAACGTGAACCACAGTCAAGTGAAGGTGATGCTGGGTTGCCCAATACCAGACTCTCATTGCTTCCGCGCACAGAAGGTAGGAACGTGTTCCTCCCTGCTTGTTGAGATACCAAACTGTGCATGTTGTCTGATTGTATAAGGAGGTGATTGGGAGGACGAGGGAGTGTAGAGCCTGAAGGGTAAAAGGACTGCTCTCAGTTCGAGCACATTTATGTGCAGATTTTGTTCGAACTTGGACCAGCTGCCCTGAGTCCTGTGAGACCCTAGATGGCGCCCCAGCCTTCTCCTGACGCATCTGTCGTCACACGCCTGGAAGGGGATTGATGTTGAAGTGAACTCCCAGGCATAGGTTCTCCTGAACCATCCACCATCCAAGTCCCGATCATGGGATCGGAAACTAGTACCTCTTGGTCTAGATTGTCCATGGTCTGGTCCCATATGTCCGGCGTGCACTGAGAAATCCTCATATGGAGCCGAGTGAGTGGGACTGTTGGAATGGCAGCCGCCATTAGCCCTAGGAGGTGGAGGACTGACCTGGCTCCGACCCTCCTGCCACTGGACAGAAAACGGGCCTGAGTCTGAAGGGTGTCTACCCTGTCCAGAGGCAAAAGGCTTTGCCGATGGTCGTATCTAGAATCACCCTATAAATTGCAGGCGTTGGCAGGGACCAAATGGGACTTGGCCTGGTTGATGGTGATACCAGGCTGGTGAAAACCTGCAGGGTAAGGGAAAGGAAGTGCATGAGTTCCTCTCTGGACGGGGCCACCAGGAGCCAATTGTTCAAAATACGAGAATACATGAACTCCCTGGAGTACGCAGGTGGGACAGGCAGTGGTAAATACTGGGGCACAGGCGGGCGAGGAAAGACCAAATAGGAGGGCCTTTGAATCAATTGAATTGAACAAAACGAAGGAATTTGCGGTGAGAAGGGCATATGGGGATATGCAGGTAGGATCCTGCATGTCCAAAGCGCATAGCCATTGTCCCTGACGAAGAAATGGTAGAAGGCTGCAAAGAGAACATTCTGAAGTGTTTGTACTCCACGAACATGTTCAGGGAGCTGAGGTCTAGGATAGTCCTCAGATCTCCCTCTTCTTTGGAAATAGGAAGAAAATGGGAATAGTATCCTGTCCCCCAAAGATGGCTGGGAACTGGCTCTATCGCTGTCTTTTGAGAGAAGGAGATGATTTCCTCTAGGATCAGAGGAAGATGTTGCGGGAGTAAGACGACTTGGGGTGGTCTTCAGGGTGGTTTCTGCAGAACCTATTGAGTGTCCTGCTGATATCAACTGGAGCACCCAAGTGTCTGACGTTATCCTCTCCCAATCTGGCAGACAGGAGGAGAATCTCCTCACCGGTTCCTCTGGAACCTGGAGAGGCAGGAGTCAGGAGGTGTGGGGCAGGCAGGCCGAGGCTCCCACAGCTTTTGCTGGGGAGTCTTAGCTGCTGGAGGGCCCGACGTTTGTTGCCCATTTGCCCTGTGGTTTTGTCTCTGTCAGTTTTGTCTCTACAGGCGCGCTGCCCTTGAGGGGCCTGTATATAGAGTTGACAGACTTGAGTGCAGTGCCAGTCTCCTGCAGTTTGTAATGATGTCTTTGACATCATAGAAACATAGAATTTGACGGCAGATAAGGACCGTTTGGCCCACCTAGTCTGTCCATTTCCTATCTAATGGATAAGCTGCAGATCCTAGTTAACCAGCAGCCTACTTCTTCCTACCCCACCCCTAGAATTGCCTTATGACTGTCCCATGCATGCTTGAATTCAACCACTGTTTTGACTCCACAACTTCCTCTAGAAGGCCGTTCCATGCATCCACAACCTCTCTGTGAAAAATACTTCCTTACATTACCTCTGAGCCGCCCCCATCTTCAAATTGTGCCCCTTGTTCATGCACACCTCTTTTGAAAGATGCTAACCTCTTGGACTTTGTTGATTCCCTTGAGGTACTTGAAAGTTTCTATCATGTCCCCCTCTCCTCCTTTCCTCGAGGCTATACATATTAAGCTCCTTTAGTCTCTCTTCATATGTCTTTCGGTGCAGACCCTGCCCATTTTAGTGCCCTCCTGGACAGCTTCCATCCTGTCTATGTCTTTGCAGAGATTTGGTCTCCAGAACTGCACGCAGACTCCAGATGGGGTCTCTCCAGCTGTCTGTACAGAGGGATAACAACTTCATGTTTTCTACAGGTGATGCCTCTCCTATGCATCCCAGTATCCCCAGCCCTCCTTACTGCCCTCTCACATTGCTTGCCCACCTTTAGGTCATCTGATATGACTACCCCCAGGTCCTGTTCCATTTTGTTGTTGTCAGTATCTCACCCCATTGTGTACTTTTCCCCTGGGTTTTGTTTCCCAGGTGCCTTACCTTGCATTTCTTAGCATTGAATCTAAGCTGCCATACATCTGACCATTCCTCTAACCTTGCCAAGTCCCTTCTCATCCTTTCCACCCCACCTTGTCCATCAACTCTGTTGCAGATCTTTGTGTCATCTGCAGAGACATACTTTTCCTTCCAGTCCCTCTGCTATCACGCTTATAAAGACATTGAGAGGACCGGTCCTAATACTGAACCCTCGGTCCACTAGTAACCCTCTTTCTTCAGAGTGGACTCCATTTACTATTACCTCTGTGTCCTGTTCTCCAGCCAATTCTTTACCCAGGCTATCATCTTGGGACCCACCCTGGCTGGCTAACTTGTATATTAATATTTTGTGTGGGACTGTGTCAAATGCCTTGCTAAAGTCTAGGTAGGCCATGTCCACAGCCCTCCCTGATCTACTACTTTGATCACCCAGTCAAAGAAATGTATTAGATTCTTTTGGCATGACCTTCCGCTGTGAATCCATGCTGCCTTGGGTCCTGTGCCCTCTGGCCTCTAGGTACTCGACAGTTCTTTCCTTCAGAAGTGATTCCACCATTTTCCCTATCACTGAGGTTAAACTAACAGGTCTGTAGTTTCCCTTCTGCCTTGCTCCCACTTTTGTGAGGGGAATCACATCTGCCCTCCTCCAGTCCTCAGGTACCACCCCATCCTCCCATGATTTGTTAAAGAGGGTAGTCAGTGGTGTCACTAGTTCTACCTTAGTTCTTTAGAATTCTAGGATGAATCCCATCAGGCCCCATTGCTTTGTCCACCTTCAGTTTTAAGAGTTTTTCAGAACCCTTCTTCTGTAAATGGCTGGTATCAACTTGTATCAGAGTGTTTCTATTGTTTGTTTTAGGTACCCTCTTCATTTGTAAATACTGAGCAAAATATTTGTTTAGTATCTCTGCATTTTCAGTCACCTTCTGCCTCCCCCGCTTTATTAAGCCTCACTATCCCTCCCTGATGTACCTATAAAAGGTTTTATCCCCTTCTTAACTGAGGTTGGCTATCTTTTCCTCTGTTCGGGCCTTTGCTGATGACTGCCTTCCCAGCTTCCTTTTGCTTTAACTGATACAATTCTCTGTGCTGCTCCTTCTGTGATTCCTTGTACTTCCTGAATGCTTTCTTTTCTCTTGAACCTTCACTGACACCTCCTTTGAGAACCACAGTGGTTTCTTACATTGTTTTGTTTTGTTTATTTGCTTCACACAAAGGCTTGTTACCTCTGTGATGGCAGTTTTATTATTCCTCATTGTTCTTCCACCTCCTTCCTGCCCATTTGCTAGTGCATTCCTTAGGCACTCACCCATTTTGGCAAAGTCAGCCCTCCTAAAGTCCAGTACTTTTGCCTTTGTAATGGCTTGACTTATTATTGTGTTTATTGTGAACCATACTGTTCGATGGTTGCTAGTTCCCAGATGGCTACCCACTTCTACATCTGTGATCCTCTCTCCATCTCCGCTTGAGAGAACCAGGTCTAAGAATGCTCCCTTTCGAGTGGGTTCCAATACTAGTTGTCTAAGGCATGCCCCTTGTAGGGCATCTAGAATAACCCCACTCTTAGAAGTGGCTGCTGCAACTGCACTCCAGTTAACATCTGGCATATTCAGATCGCCCAAACAGCACCAAACCCCTGAAGGAAGTATCATGGATAGCGGATTGCACTCAGGGACCAAACCTGACACATGTGGAGCCAGGTGTGACGCTGTAGGCCTACGCTGAAGGCCGAGCTCCTTCCAAGCGTCCACTGTGCTGTAAGTGGCACGAAGCATGTGCTGACTGGCCAAACGAGCAGAACCGACAAGATCTCACTTCCTGCTTAGTCTGTGACTCAGGAAGGAGTCCAATTTAGATTCCACCTGACTAAGGATGGTCTTCTGAAAATCCCCATATATGACACATAAGTTCAGGCCCTAATCCCAAGGGTAGAGGATGAATAGATCTTCTTCCTGTATTGGTCCAGAAGCCGTGATTCCATATCAGGCGGAGACGAGCTGAGGTGTTTGGGATTGGCAGAGCGGCTGAGCGCGCTGTTGACAACTGAGTCCGACTTGGGGTGGAGGCTAAGAAAGTCTACACCTCAGCAGCCTGATACAGCCTGTCAGCCTTCCTCAGAAGGGGGCTAACACAGAAGGTTGTTTCCAAATGGTGGAAACAAGATCTGTGTGAGGCTCTGTCCAGGGTGGAATCAGTGTAGGAGCGGTCTCGGGCAGATCCAGATGAGCACTGAGTTTCTTACGCTGTGGGTCTGGCTCCACTGATTGCCACTGATGGACTTCCTGGATTTTCCTCAATAACTCCAGAAAGAGGGTCCTCGGAGGAGACCCTGGAGAGTCCTCGGCCTAGGGCATTCTGTGTAAGTGGCTCGTCTTGAGGTCTAGCGTCCAGTCTCTGAGGTGAGTCAGGCGTATCTGATGAAGAGGAAGACTCCTCCCTCGAGAGGGAGGGACGGCCCTCTGGGGAGTTCCCTGGGCACGTATCCTCCCTCCTCGGGCGCTGAGGGCTCTCCTCTGGTGTCGGGAGGGGAGGAGTCTCCCATTTCTGACATAAGGGATCCTGTATAGGGTCCGACGTCGAGATGACTCGACCTCACGAGTGAGGCTGAGCCTTGGCCTCAGCCCACCAGAAGGCCAAGGTCTCCTTCAGATCCACCGCGGCTGGGGAGTGGGTGGTGGAGGAGGGAATACGGATACTGAGGATATCCATAGAAGGAGTATCTGTAACCAATGGTGGCGCAGGCCGGGTACTTGTATGCGCAGATATTGTGGCACCGGATATTGCGGTGTCAGATACCCGGTGCTAGGGACTCTGATGGAGCAGATGGACCTGGCAGAGGCCCTGCTGGCGATAACGCTGGCCCGCAGGCGTTGGGCCTGATGTGGGTATACCTTCGATAAGGTCTGAAGGACCTCATGGAAGGATAGACCTATCGCCAGGTGAGGCAGCTGTCGGGTGAGCGGCGCCGGGACGGCGTCAGGGGATCAGGTCCAGAAGGGGTTCTCTGACTGCAGCGTCTCAGTGTCCTCCGTGATGACTGGGGAAGGAGGATTATAATCCCGGGGTCAGCTGGAGAGCGCGGGACCTCAGAAGGCAACTTGGAGACGTTACGGAAGCCTGGAGCATCGGACTGTTCCGTGGGGTCGGCGCGAGGCTTCTTGGTCAGGCAGGCCGTTGGAACTGGCGTCCGACTTATTGGCCGAAACTGGGCGGGCGTCGGAGGAGCTGATATCTGACTTATTGGACTCCTGTCTGAGGAAGGCCGGCATAGGAGATCTTGACCTTGTCAGGCATAGCTTTGACTGGGCATTCCCCCAAAGACAGAGACGCAGTCTTGTCTAGGCGGCTGGTGGGGCCAGCGTCCGACTTACGGACCCGCACTGACCCGAAGGCGCGTGGAAGAAGTGGCCTCCTTTCCAGAGGCTCCCGAAGGGCCAGTCATGACCAGATGGGAGGCGCGCCTTCTTGGTAACCACCAAGGCGGCCGTTGGAAGCGATCCCCAGAGGGATGGTATCTTTATTACGCGACCCCTGCGGAGTCGTGGCTGCTGTGAAAGACATTTCCCACTCCCACTCGATGCTTCTCCTTGTCACATTTTTCTTGTGACCTTCCCGGAAGTGGGCGCCTGCCTGACTTTCTTTAGCTCTTTTTCCATGGAGCCATTTTTTCTTCTTCAAGTATGGGCTTCCAGGAACTGCTGCCGCTTCTTTGCTGGTAGCGGTGCTGAACTTCTGGCGTGCTGGTACTTCTCCATGGGGTGGTCTGGGCCCAGACAGAAGCGGTACAAGGAGTGGCCGGTTGTGTGGAAGTTGGGAATCACACAGTCACACTTATTCTTATGCGATTCGGAGGGCGCCGGGGACAACATACACAGTGGATCGTAAAATAAATCTGAAGATTGAGAAAAATATCGAAAAATTTGAAGACTTAAGGACCCACGAATGACTGCCAAAGCGTTGTTCTACCTAAGGAACTTTCACAAGCCGACGGCGGGAAATAACTGGAAGGGCGCGTGGGGACCGCCTTTATACCTGACATCGGGATGATGCCGGTCACTTGACGTGGGGGCGTCCTCCGCCAGAGACTGCTAGCTAGAAGTTTTCGTGGGGTCCTGACGCCTGGGCGGGTCAGTCCTATATGTGAATACATACTGCAAGAGCCCTCTTGAAGTAAGATCTAAAGTTATTATGTTTGCTTGCACGCATGTGCAAGAAACAATAGTGCCATCATCCGAGTTTTTGGGGTGTGGCAGCCCTCTTCCAATTCAGTCAGTGTGTTTGCAGGCGTGGCTGCAGTTCTTCAATGCCTGCTGGAGCTGTCTGTGACAGCTCCAAAATGCAGTGGTGTACAGTTGAAAGGGGAGCTACGCTTCAGTGAGCAGCGATAACCGCCTGCTCATCGCTGCCCCTACACACACACACCACGCATACTGCATGCTCACCCCCACGCACACCTGTGTAGCCGACGGGGTGCCCAATCCCCTTGCCGCTGTGCTGCCCCCAAAGCAGAGTTACATATGCCACGCTGGGCTGCACATCGTAGCCGACGGGGTGCCCAATCCTCCCGCCGCCCGCTGTCCCTGAGTACAGTGTGCCATGCTGGGAGCCCACCCTTAGTGTGGCAACAGATGCTATTGCCGACGGGGTGCCTAACCTCTGTCGGCTCCACCCTCCAGCGTGGCAAACGTCCCAGCGTCGTCATTTAAAAAAAACAAAACCCTGAAACTTAAAAACGGTCCTCGTTGTCTCTGCCCCACCACCCCACCCTGCCTCCCCATCCCCCCTCACCCCATACTACCTCCGGACTCTGGTGTGATTTATCTTCGTGGACCGGAACACGTCTACAATTTCAAAGCCGACCGCGAATTGAGGAAATGCCGTAAGCTGCATAATGGGATAGATAGGGTTTTTTCAACTTGCTGCATATCTCAGCCATTTTTGGAATTTTGCACCAATTTTCAACATGGGGTTTCTGGGACCCTTCTCATGAATGCTCTCACTGTCATGGCGTTAATCAGGCCGGAAGGGTGCTTTCGCAGTCACTCGCCAAATCATCTTTCGACCAAGTAACAAACAACACTGCCACTGTTCATAAGGTGGGCTCTCAAAAAGCCTATGTTGAAAATTCGTGGAAAATTCCTAAAATGACTGTTTCACGAAAGCATGCGCTATGCAGTTCCTACGCACGCCGTAAGTTCGTGAATTTTCAATATTTTCACCCAGATTTTCAGCATTGCCATTTTAGCACACCTTCTTATGAGCAGTACAGCTGTCATTTTCACATCTTGCCCAAAAAGCGATGTTTCCGCCCATGTGGCGTAACAATGGCGCAGTCGGTGCTAAATGAAATGTATGGGACACATTAAGAAAATCACAGTGACACTGTTCATGAGCAGAGGTCTTAAATGGCTATGTTGAAAATTTGGTGAAAAAATTCTAAAATGACTGTTTTTAGCTATGCTATGCAGTTCCTACGCACGCCCGTAAGTTTGGCGAATTTTCTATATTTTGACTCCAGATTTTCCACATTGCCATTTTACTACACCTCCTTATGAACAGTACAGCTGCCATTTTTCACATGTCGCTCCAAATGTGTTTCTGCACATGTAGCACAATGGTGCAGTCGGTGTATGAAAGCAATGTTTGGGACAGATTAAGAAAATCAGTTACACTGTTCATGAGCAGAGGCTTAAAATGGCTATGTTGAAAATTTGGTGACAAAGTCCATAAAATGACTGTGTTACAGTGAGCATTGCTGCGGTTTCCACGCACCCTCGTAAGTTCATGACTTTGTAATATTTTCAGTCCAGATTTTCACCAGTGGCATTTTACACACTTCCTTATGAACAGTACAGCTGTCATTTTTCACAACATGGCCGAAATGTGTTTTCACACTTTCAGCGCAGAGATGCATAGTCGCTGTGGGAAATCATTGTTCGGGACAGATAAAGAAAATCACAGTGACACTGTTCATGATCGAAGTCCCAAAATGCCTGTGTTGACAATCTGCTGTAAAAATCCCCAACCTAATTACATTACGGTGCGTTGCACAGTTTCTATGCACGCCATGACTTCACCAGTTTTTAATATTTTTACTACAGATTTGCAACACCTGCTTTTTACACCTCCCCATGAACAGTACAGCTGTCATTTTTCACATCCTGTTTGAATGTGTTTTTGCACCTGTGGTGCTAAATACCAGAGTCGCTGTGCATAAGCAGCTTTCAGCTAACAAACTGATATTGCCATTATTCATGAGGTGGGGGTCACAAAAAAAACATGTTGAAAATCTGGAGTGAAAATACCAATGAATGCCTGAGGTGTTAGGGTTTCCAACCATAACGCCCACACTATAGAGAATGACAGGCATCAGGGGTGTGACTTGGGATTCTTGCCTGTAATGCTCATACCATTCCACATCCTGCAGCCAGTGAGAGGGCATCGAGGTATGCCTTGGACTCTTTGGCCCCAAAGTTCACCCCATTCTCCTGTACCGCATCCATCTCATCGTATTTCCTGATGGAATGGGTGCGATAAGGGCCAAAGACCCTTACAGCACACCGTGACACTTGTCAGTGTCTGCAGGGTAGGTGTGGTGAAATGGCATGGCCGTTATGCCTGACGACCCAAAGGCACACCCCAATGCCTGTCACTCTCTGTAGGGTGGTGGTGGGGTTGGCTTCAGTTCAATACTTACTGCCATTTCTATTCTGCAGCTCTGTAACTTCTACACTACAATGCCAATGCCAGCAAGCAAACATTCGGCATTGACAAATGCTTGTTTTAGTGGTTTTAGAATTTGAATTGTTATAAATTTTGCTCTTCACAATGATATGTTGCTCGTTTGATGTGCTTCATTTTATTCTGTGTTGGGAGTCTGATTCAAGTACTCTGGCCCACTTTCTGTGCATCTGCTTGCAGTGGGGACCTGAAGGAAGAGAAACAACACAGTACAGAGTTATGTTTTCCTTTGTAACTTGTTATTTGTGCCTATTTTGTGAAGGAGTCCTTGATGGAAAAACATGCTTTCTTAGAGCAGCAGCTGTGTTTCAGGTGAAAGCATTGTACTTCTGTATTTGTTTCTATGGTAACATCACAGGTTTTTCTTGTATGCTGAGGCAAAGCTGCCTAGAGTGATGATATCGGTGACATTTGTGCACACTGTGTGTGTAAATGGCTGATATCATCACTGTAGAGCAGAGGGTAAAAATATCACACTGCGGTGGATGATGCACTGTTTTATCTCACTCATTTACCACTCACCCTATTGTATAAATATGTTTATCTATCTTGATATTTCACATGGCAGTCTCAGGTGTGTTCTTTTCTAGGATATTTGACAGGTGGTTGCCGCATGTTCAGGGTAGTTTTTGGCCTTTACTTCCCCACCTCTCCCTGCCCCGGGGAGGGGGAGGCTCCACTGTGTGTGTCCATGTATTCACCACATCTTGCATGGTGGGCCTCTGGCCCTTCGCCACACTGGCATGTCTGCTGCAGTGTCCATCATCCTCCCACATCACTGCTAACCATTGGTCATAGCCACTTTTGTCCTCCACTATTACGTGGCGGTGTGTGTGTGTACTGTGGGTGATGTGCGTGCACATGCCTGGGCATGTATGTATGGTACACAAGGCTGTCCCTCAGAGTCCTTATGCTTCAGGCCCTTTCGGGCACCTTCGTGTGCCACTGAGCCCGCCCTGTCCTCTGGGTACTGTAGTTATGCGCCAGCCATGTCCCCATCGCACACATGTAGTGCGCCACAGCCACTGTTTAGCATCTGTCCCCAGGCCTTTTGTGCACAATTACCCAATGTTCAAGTGTGGCCTGATGCGCCCGCTTATTCGGTTGTGCATTCTCGGATATTCAGTCATGTTTGCATCGATCACATTTGCCAGCACAATTTCTGAATATCCTATTGTTTTGTGCTGGTGCATTTAGATGTGTGGCACAATCACTTGTGCGGCGCACCCTGCTACTCTTGAATATGCAGCCTCTACGTGTAAATATAACAAGAGTACTCTGAGAGTAATTCTTACATGCCTAAAATGTTATTTGTGGCAGACAAGATGTTGACTAGTATTACAGCAGCAGCAAAGAATGTCATATGTTTAAGTTAGCAATTTAAGTGAAGCAGCGTTTGAGGAAGTATATGGGAATGACATAGACCGCAATTCTTCTGTAGAAGTACAAGAGATGTGGAATGGACTCAAAAGTCTTTTGAAATAGAAAAGTCCAAAAGTCATATGAACTCCCATATTTATTCAAATATGTTATAAAGATAAATGCTTGGGAGATGTACAGAGAATGTTCTTATTGTTATTTGAGTTGACTGTTTGCAGTATTGTCTTATATTTTCAATAAAATCCCTGCTCTTTTCAAGAGGTGCCATGGAATCTTTAACGTCCACCTGAACAATCACGGAACAGGTAGACAGGACCTCGGTTTAACGTCTCATCTGAAGTGCAGTATCCTCCATGTGATGCACTTGAGTGTCCGTATTAGGATTTATCTCAAGTTCAGTGTGGGGCTAGAACCCACAACCTTCTGATCTTCCGGCCTCAGAGGTGAGTGTGCTCCCTGCTGAGCCTGACACTTGAACACATGTAATATTCAAGCCTTCTATTACAGTATGTCCAACAATCCTCACATATATGTGTTTCGCTCCACCTAGAAGTCTCCTTCAGAGCTTCTTCTTTGCTTGTCCAAGTCTCGTTGACGGTTCCCATTCCTGTTGCCAGCATTCCTCTAAGGCAGCATCAAGAGTAGAATGAGCCCTATGTAAAGAAAGACGGAGCTATGAACACCATGATGTTTCTTCTATCAGTTAACTGCATCTGACAGCCAATCAAGTAACTCCACCGCAGCTACTCGAAGGATGCTGAAACTGTTGCTGTTTTATGAATGTAAACACAGATCTTATCCCTAATCATCCCTCATAAAGAGGACATCATGGACAGTCTCTTTACTGCTTGGGTAATGGCATCTAATCCTAATCTCAAAGTGCTGTGCACAGCTAACACAACAACAACGGTGAAGATGCTCTGTGCCCAGGGTGTGCAATCCTACTGCCCCCTGTCAAGGGCAAGTAAATTTCCTTGAAGGAAAGTACAAAGAGAGCTATTTTATTGTAAAGAACAGGGAAAGTGAAAATTCAGCTACAGTCATGGCTGGGCAAGTCCTAAAGTTTTGATTTGAACACCCCTGCCTATGCCACAGGAGGGGTATCCTGAACGTTTTCATTCATTTCCACTATAACAGGACCCCAAACGAGAGCTCATTTACAATGGGGTCCTGGTAGAAAGTAGCATAACATATTCTTTTAAATGAACCCACAAGGCAAAACAATGCACAGTTACATTCACTGGTAAATATCCTACAAGCAATTACATCAATGCCTAATAACTAGGGCCTCATGTAAACTATAGTCATGGAACTCATTTTTCTTCATTGAAAATGCAAGTAATTGTCCTGTGAAATGCTTGGAAACCTGGGAATTTACCATGAAAATGTGCCAAAGTGCACTTTAAACTGTTCTATCTGCTATCTTTATTTCTTGGAGCTGAAAATGTTTTTAAAAACATTGTCTCCGACAGTTAATAGCTAAGAAAGGGACGGTATGTTCCAGCGACTCTACAAAATCTCTTTCATACAGCCACACTCCTGTCTTCCTTGGAGGCACTAGGATCCCATAAGAACCAGAACGTTTGGGACAGGTGTGTGGCGTGCATGGCACCGACATACAGTGCATACGCACTGTTGGTATAAATATCGGCACAGGCCCCAACCACTTCAGAGTAACCTTTTACCAAGGAGGAGAGAAACAAGAAAAGGAAAGCTACTTAGTATAACAGCTGATCTGCAAGAATATATTTTCCATAGAACCAAAATCTTTGGTCTTTGGGCCAGAAGCATTAGGACCCCGGAAGTCACAACTTTTTAAGCCAGCCTGTACCATGTGCATGTATATGACACAGAGAATGGAGTCACACACACACACACCGACAGTATAAATAGATATGCAGGCCCAAACCACCTCAGTTTATATTACTTCCAGGAAGAAAGAAAAACAAAAGTAAAATAACATCTCCCAGGACATAAAACAAGTTGAACGGAATCTGGATTAGTAGAACCTAGAAAGGATTCCGAAGGGCAAAAGAAAAATGACTCACCATAGTAATGTTGTTTCTTCTAATGGAGTCTTGCTGCATTCAGACATAATGCAATTAGTCCCAGCACTTGAACTGCCCGGAGAGGAAGAGTTAACTCCATGCAGAAGCATAGAGCGTTGAGCTCGAGCTCGGTTTTCAAACCTCTGTCTGTGGTACTTCCCAGTGTAACTGCCAGATTCTTACAGAGCACACTAACATACTATAGTATGGAAATTGTTCAACATATAGCCAAAGGGCAAAAGATTCTTTTAGGCCCAAAAGACTCAAGTCGAGAACCAAGAAGGAAAGTAGTGACAATATTTAAGTATAAAACACCAGAAAAATAACAATAACATCCACCCCACCCAAGAGGGAGGGTACAAGGTACACCCTGAGGTGCAACACTGTACCTGCCAGCCCACTTCCAAAAAACCAGGTTCTGAGAGGGGCGGGGGTCTGAATACAGCAAGACTCCATTAGAAGAAACAACATTACTATGGTGAGTAGCTTTTCTTCAAACAACATGAAGTCTTGCTGTATTCAGACATAATGCAGACTACCAAGCAGTTCCCTATGGAGGAGGAATGCAGAACCTACTTTGGGACGAGGTTCTGCAGTACTGTATACCAAACTAACATCACTCCTAGCCTGGATGTCCAGAGAGTAATGCTTGGTAAAAGTATGTACTATTTTCCAGGTAGCGCTTTACAGATCTCTAACAAAGGTACAACTCTGGCTGCAGCTAGAGAAGCAGCTATACCCCTAGCTGAATGAGCCCTCAGGCCTGAAGGGGCGTTCTACCCAATTTGTCATAACAGAACTGTATACAAGAAACAATCCACCTGGCAATAGTTCTTTTAGTGGCAGGCTTACCTTCCCACTTCCCCATAAGTGAGAAACAATTGAAGACAGTCATTTCTATGTTCCTTAGTATGCTCAATGTAGTAGCTAAGGGCCCTCTTAACATCCAGACTGTGTAACCTTATTTCACCTGATGAAGAATGATCAGTGAAAAACACAGGGAGAGATACAGACTGGTTCAGATGAAAATCCACTTTGGGCAAGAACTCCTATTGGTCCTTGGACCGCTTTGTCCCCTATGGAAGGAGATGAAGTCATGTTCAACTGACAGAGCTTGTAACTCACTAATCTGCCTGGCAGAAGTAACAGCGACCAGGAACACAGTTTTCCAGGTCAAGTACTTCAATTCGGCCGAGCCAGAGGTTCAAAGGGTGGCTGCATAAGCTGAGCTATGCAGACACTAAGATCCCAAGGCGGAGTGGGCTCCTAAAGAGAGGTTAATGTGAACTAGGCCCTTGAAAACTTTCTGAAAACAGGATGAGATGCCAGGGCAGAGCCCTTCCTGCTGAAAGGAATGCAGAGACAGCTGCTAGATGAATCTTCAGAGTGGCAGGCCTAAGTCCTAGACCATTCAGATGAACTAGATGGTCTAAGGCTGTGGAAATGCCTGCAGAATCAGGCAGGATGCCTTTCTGAGAAGCACCAAATACTGAACCTTTTCCATTTTGAGTTGTAAGTTTTTCTAGTGGAAGGTTTCCTGGACCTTCAGAATATCCAGAACTCCCTGAGGAGATGTAGTGCTGCATATTCTAACTCTTCAAGTGCCAGGTCTTGAGATTGAGAGACTGGAGATTGGGGTACCAGATCTGCCCCTGAAAGGAGGACAGGGAATTGTGTGTCCTGGGCAGAGACAGGGACGTGACACTGACAAGGACAGCAGTAGAGGATACCAAGGCTGTCTGGCCCAATCTGGAGCACCATCATCAGGCAGGGTTGAGTCCTGATCTTGATCAGAACTCTGAACAGCAGAGGGAAGGAGAGAATGCATAGAGAAACCTGCCCTTCCAGTCCAAAATGAGAGCATCCTGGGAAACTGTCCCCAGGACTGGAGGTCTGCAACAAAACAGAGGAAGTTGATGATTGTTCGGTGCTGCAAAGAGATCTATCTCTGGAGTGCCCCACCTGGAGAAGATGACCTTCAGGATGTGAGGATCCAGGGACCATTCGTGATGTCCCTTGAAATTCTGCTCAGAGTATCTGCTAGTACGTTGTCCTTCCCTGGAAGGTGAACTGCTACAGAGAAGTCTGAAGAGAATAGGCCAGAGACCACAGCTATATGGCCTCTGTGCACAAGGCTGAGGACCGAGTGCCTCCTGTTTGTTGATGTACCACATTGTGGTGGTGTTGTCTGTTCTGACTTGGACCATCTTGCCCTTGACTGAATCCAAGAAGCTCTGCAGGAGCTAGGAAAACTGCCCTGAGTTCCAGGAAATTAATATGAAGGAGAGACTCTTGTGGAGACCAGACCCCTTGAGCTGTCAGGGCTCCCAGGTGGGCTCCCACCCTAGGAGAAGAAGCATCCGTAGTTAGAACTACTGATGGGACTTGAGGGAGAAATGGAACCCCTTGTCTGAGGTTGTCCTGGTCCAGCCACCACTGGAGAGCTTGGACCAGAGTTTGAGTCACTGGAATCAGTTTGGTAAGCGAATCCTTCTTTTGAGACAAAAAGACCTTAGATGAAACTGAATATCCCTCATCTGGAACCTTGCTCCCTGCACCACTGCAGTGGAAGCTGCCATGTGGCCCACGAGATGGAGGAACTGTCTTGCTGGGCGGGAGACCTGAGGTTGAAAGGAGGCGAGATCTACCAGGGACTTCACCCTTGCCAGGGGAAGGAAGGCTTTTGCTTGTACAGTGTCCAACTCTATGCCTATAAAGGTGAGAAGCTGAACTGGTTCGAGGACAGACTTTGAAAGATTGAGAAGAAACCCCAGGGAGCTGAGTAGGTCCTGGGTAGTCTGAAGAGCTGACCTGACCTGTAAAGGTGACTGACCCACTAAGAGCCAGTCGTCCAGATACAGGAAGATGGTGATACCTTGTCTTCTCAGAGGTAAGCCACCACTACTGCAAGGCACTTTGTGAACACCTTGGAGCTGATGTTAGCCGAATTGCATAGCTCTGAATTGGTAATGGCCTGAAGGCAACCTCGAACCTGAGGTATTTTTGTGGGAGCACCTGATAGGAATATGGAAGTAGGCATCCTTTTTATTCTCCTTCTCTCTGCCATGGTGGAACTTCTTCTGGGAATCCCTAGACTGTACTCCCTAGTCCCTCCCGGGTACCTACCGTGGTGTGGCTTCGAACCTACCTCCATGCTGCCGGCCTGCACCCCAGGCGAGGAGGAGAACCCCCTATACCCCCTCCAGTCCATTAGTGTGTGTCAGGAGGTCCATCTACGGCATCCAACGATAGCCGGTTATGGGTTATCTGGGGCAGTCGGGTCCCTTCTCGTCCTCCACGCCAGGTACCTTTTGCTTTTTCTCCTCCCACAGGACGTGAGCACTCTAGGGAGACCTAGGCGTATCGCACGGCGCCGCCTGCCTCCGCCCACGTCCTCCCTCCTTCTATGCAGTCCCGCTGCACCTCCACCCGTGGTCACCCAGGTGTGGTAGAGCTGCGAGACAAGCATCCCTCCCTCCCCAGAGGAGGAGGCAGCCACTGGGCGCTCGATCCTCCGCTCCTAGCTGGCCTTCCAGCTACCCGAGTCCGTTCCCGAACCCGGTTGTTGGTGTCGCAAGCGGAAACTAACCGCCTGTGCCGTGGCCGGCCAAGTAGGCATCCTTGAGGTGCAGAGATGCTAGCCAACCCTGGCCTTAGAGAGGAAGGATTATTACCAGTTACCATTTTGAATTTGGGCTTTGAAATGTGTTTGTTCAAATACCTTAGGTCTAGGATGGTCGCCTCCCCTGTTTCTTTAGGGGTGAAGTACCTGGAGTACAGTCCTTTTCCCTTGTGCTGAGTAGAACCTTCTCACAGCTCTGAGAGCTAGAACAGAGAGCTCCGCCTCTAGGGCAATGGTTTCTGAGTGATGCAGGTGGAAAGACTTGGCCCTCTTTTTGGAAATTTTTTGAAGCTGAGGCCAGTCCCCAGTTACTACTCCAGGACCCACTTGTCTGAGGTCACAGACTTCAGGCCTGGAAGTAGTAAGCCAGCCTGCCTCCTACTGGAAATGGGGAGTCGACCGGGCTGACATCAGGGTGTCTGCTTGGCAGAAGCCTTAGACTGAGAGGAGGAGGAAGCAGCTCTGCTCATCCCCTCCTGCCCCTCCCTCTGAAGAACCCCTCTGTGGGAAGGAGGAGGAGGCCTGGGCTTAGTAAAAGGCCTTTGAAAGGCCTGCCCTTCCCCTAGACTGCTGCTTGTGCAGAGTGGCTTGCTTTTCTTTGGCCTGTGCACTCCTGTACGTGGTCCTGTATTCATCCATTTCTTCATGTAAGCCTCTGTCTGCTCCCCAAACAGAGAGTTACCTACTACAGAAAATCCATAGCCTTAGTCTGGGTATCCTGTGAAAGGCTAGTACATCTGAGCCAAGCATGTCTTCTGAGAGACACAGATGTAGCCATGACTCTAGATGCCACATCACTGGAGTCCACATCAGCATGAAATTGCATTTTGGATGCCTCAATTCCATCAGCAGCCACCTCCTCCAGCTCCTTGGCTAGCTGGGGAGAGCATGTTTAGCCAGTTCCAGAACCGTATCCCATCTGGATTTCTGGTACCTGGCTGTGTAGGCCATATAAGTAGCCTGCCTGAGTCCCAAAGAGGATGCCACAATGTTTTTTGGCCATGGCATCCACCTTCCTGGAGTCCTTATCCGGGGACCCAAAGGAATGTTAGCCCTGTCACAGGCTGCAGCCTGCACTACTCCAATATGGCTGCAACGACTATAAAGGAACTCCATAGCTGAGCCTGATAACAAATCCTCCTGTCCATTCTCTTATCCACGGAGGTACTGAATTAGGGGTTTGTAAAATTTTGTGTGTCTGTTTCCCAAGGATTTATGAAGAGGGATAGACAGCCTTTTGGACTCTGGGATATCCATCATTTCCACAAAATCAGGCTCTTCATCCTCCTCTGCAGCTTCAACCAAGGAAGCTGCAGGGTTTCTGCCACCTTTTGTAGAACAAAAATGAAGGGACTCAGAAAGCCTGGGAGGAGAGACACCTGAGGGCCTGTCTGGGGAGATGTCCGGTTCAATGGGCACATCCAGACCCCCTGGTCATCGCATCATCATCACCGATAGTCTTCGCCTCTCCCACTCTTCATAATAAGCGTCTGGATCATAATCTGGAGGAGACGGATCTGACCGCCTAACTGGCGGTACTGGTCTAAGCGACTGAACAATGCTAATCGCTTTGGCTATTTCTTCCCACGGTTCAAAAGTGTGATACTGGATCCGAACCGGCAGACTTACGCTTCTTTTGATGGAACTGACCCTCTCGTTGGCTTCCTTGCCCGAGGAGGTATCGCCGTCAGTAAGCACCCAGGTTCGGCAGCAACCGAACCGGGCTGGCCATCCAGATTCACGGACCTCTCGGCCCTCCTTTCCTTCAGCCCTACTCAGTCTTTTGTCTAGAGTGGATTTAGGAAAGTTTTTACAGATTTGGCAGTCTGACTTGAGGTGGTCAAACCCCAGAAAATAAACACAGATGAGGTAGGGGTCCAGCATTAGCAAAGGCCTCCCCATTCAGTACAGTGCTGAACCCAGTGGGACAGTTTTCTTCTTGGGTTTCTCAGACATGGCCAACCTAACACCCTATTGCGGCTTTCAAGCCAGGTAATACAATAACCCGATAGGTTACAAACCAGTGTCATGGGCTCTTTAAAAGAACCGGCAAAAGGTCCGGATCTTTTGAAACTGATCGGTTCGAACACCACTCTAATCCCAGAAATAAAATTAAACAGAATGTAACAGGGTCGGTTCCAAACCAGACCGACCGGAAAGAAACCGAGGAAAAGAACAATTTCCAACTTTTTCATAGAAATAAACACAGTCACTACCTATCTACACACTACCTGTACCGTAGACAGAGGCTGGAAATCAAAAATAACAAAAAATATCACAGTTTAAACCGAGCGCTTTTACTTTTACCGAACCGTGCAGAGGAACTCTCTGGAATGACTTCACTGTTAGAGCAGAGTAAAGAATCGGACAGTTACACTTGGGAAGTACCACAGACAGAGGTTTGAAAACCGAGCTCGAGCTCAACGTTCTGTGCTTCTGCATAGAGTTAACTCTTTCCTCTCCGGGCACTTAAAGTGCTGGGCTAACTGCATTATGTCTGAATACAGCAAGACTTCATGTTGTTTGAATGAAAATTACATACTCACTGCAATTCTTGATCTTCCAGAATATCGTCACCATTCATTACTGTATGGATTAGTGTTAGAGGTGCTAGGACCTCAAGGGAGCTTTAACAGCTTCAGAAATCTACAGCTAGGGGACGACCCTGGTGACAGCGCCATGCATGAGGGCTGACACATGACATGGCGCGTGGACTAGCCAGTAACCTACACGGCACTGTACATCTCAGTTCTGCTAGCCAGGAGAGGAAAGAAGTTAAAGAGAGGAAAAAAAAAAAAAGGGGGGGCAAGGGATAGGACAAAGGATATAGGCTATAAAAGGAACAAAATAATAAAACCTGTCTACCAAAGAAAGACAGGAGATTGGGAGGGAGAGCCCAAGTAGTGGGTTAAAGGATGACCAGAACAATCTGGGCAGGAGGAAAGAAATTTCTATAACGAAAGGAGTAGCAGGGATCAACATTTCTTTGGTAGAAGAGTGCCATAAGGCTGGCCTGCTGGCACAGCGGAAAGATTACCACTGTGATGTGGGTGACTTGGGTTCGGGAATGGATTCAGGACGCCGAGGGCTGGCCGGGTGAAATGAGCTGCCATTGCACACTCTTCCCCGTGGTGGGGCAGGGTTCGAGCTCCTGGGTGACCACGGGATGCACTGGAAGCGGAGCACCTGTGAGTCTCTCCGGGTGTGTGTGTGTGTGTGCGTGTTGGGGACACATGGCGCAGGTGCATCGCATGACACCCCCACATAAAACAAGAAAGAGTAGCTTCTGGCCGCACCGCATGATGTCTCCCCACCGTCGTGGTCTGGTGCCCCCAGCCTATCCATGATACAATTTATTGGGACTACGGGGGGCATCCACTGACTCCACCCTGGGAGCAATCCAGGGGCACTGCGCTTGGGGAGGATCCCGGTCTGGCGGCATTGGTAGGATGGCTGAAGGAGCCGCCGGAAGAAAAGCATAAGTAAAAAAAAAAAAAATTATAATTCAGAGAGGTGCCTAAGGTTAAAGGCAACAAATAGGCACCCCTGCAAGGTGAAGAAATAAGGAGAAAATTCAGACGTTAAATTGGGCAGGAGACTCACAGGAACTCAGTTTAGGGTCTCTCTTAAGAGACTGTATGACAGTTTCACCACCTCTGTCATTCTCCTCCAAGAGTAGTATAGGTGAGGTCCATTCCTGGAAATGACAGTTGCCCACCAATAAATCCAAAAACAGCTAAACTAACCTCTGAGGAGAGGAGGTGGAACTCAGATAGTTTTATTTATTTATATTTTAATAAAAACTATTAAATTTATATATATATATCCAGGACTTGCCCTGTCTCCCCCTTTTTAAAGAAATTCCCACCCCATGGGGGAGAACTGGAGAGCAGGCTGGCAAAAGAGTGGACCTGTCGAGAGGACAGCAAGGGTAAGACTACCATAGTTAGGTGTGAAACTGACGACCTTTAGCTGCCCCCTTCAGTTTTTTTTTTTTTGGCTAGGAGGCCGAAGCAAACAGGCCAACCTAAGAAAACAGTAGTTACATAAGCACTTACTGAACAGTAGATGTTTGAGAGGAGCTCTTGCAGCAGACAATACCAGTAGGACTGAAGCTACAGGCGCCGGGACCACACAGAAAACCTCTAGCTAGCAGTCTTAATGCAGCATGGTGTCAGTATGCTGGCGTTCATCCACCCTATATAAAGGATCAGTTCTCCACTGGAGACCCCAGAACAGGTGGCAAAACGAGAACCGAGGCAGTTCCTCAGAGCTGAGGAAAACCAGAAGAGCAGCAAAGGAGAAGAAACCATCAGGGGAAGGAGGGAGGGAAAGCAGCACCTGCTGCAAGAGCTCCTCTCGAAGATCTACTGTTACGCTAAGTTCTTACTTAACTGTACTATCTTACTTCAAGGGGCTCTTGCAGCAGGCAACACCGGTAGGACTAAGTCCCAAGTAGTACAGAACTGACCGAAGGGCAACTGGGAGGCGGCAGAAGGCAAGAGCAAAAGGTTCAGGAAAGAAGGCCCTGAAGGATAGCGTAGTCCAAACTGGCCCTGTGCCTAGAAGCAATGTCCAGACTATAGTGTCGGATTAAAGTATGGATAGAACTCCAGGTGGCAGCCAGACCTCTGGTGGAGTGGCATTTTCCCACCTCAGGCAAGGGCTGTACTTGCAGTAGCAGTAAACAATGCAATTAGCCAACCATTTTCACAAACACTGTTTTGAAACAGGTGCCTCCTCTCCCTTGGGGACAAACGAAACAAACAACTGGTCAGTTTTCCTAATAGTCTGGGTTCAGTTTGTCTAATATTGAAGCACACTGTGAACGTTCAAAGTATGGAGCAAGGCCTCCCCTGATTAGAACACTCAGGAAATAAACAGATAGGTGGATGGATTGGTTTAGCGTAAACTCAAGACACCACCTTAGGCAAAAACCTAGAATTAGTGCCAAAAAACACCTGTCTTTGTAAAAAAAAAAAAAAAAAATAAGGCTCTTTACATCAGATTCTGAAGCTTGCAAAGCTTCCGAGCAGAGGTAACAGCAACTAAAAAAAAAAAAACGCTTTCCATGACAGAAAGTGCAGCTTGCAACTAGCAGCCGGCTCAAAGGGAGGCAGAGTGAGCTTTTCCAGCACATAAAAGGAAGTCCTTGAAGGACAGGATCCCGAATGGGAGGCTTCAAATGTAGGATACCCTGCAAGAATCAGAACATATGGGGAAAACTGGAAAGGGCCATAGAGGAGGGTTTATTCCCTGGTAAATCTTTAGTCATGCAGGATGGTAACAGATTGGGAACTATTATGCATGAGGTAGCTCCTAATTCAGTCCGGCAGACCTGGCCACCAGATCATTATAAAGACACCCCATTAATTGATGTCCATGTATCGTACAGTATGAAACTGTTGTGCTCCTGTGTCTATTCTTTTATATTTTGCAACTACAGCCAGTCAATTGTATGCTATCTTACTCATGTGCTATATAAAATGTTTTGTAATTGTTGTGTATGTCAATAAAAATAATGGAAGAAAAAAAAAAAGAAGTGACAGTGAAGCACACCTAATGGTCAGAACTGTGACTGTAGTCCCACAGAGAGTTTGAGGGGATCTACGATGCCGTTCGACAACAACTTTGTAAAATTAAGTTATAGTGATGGCTTTATGTCAATTGCAACTGCAGCTGACATAAAGCCGCTCAGTGAAAATTTTGTTTTTCTTCAGGGCTTTGCCCCTGCACTTAAGATTATCAACTCAGAATTGGAGTTGATTTGGGAGGGCGCAACACCCGTAGAAAGTAGTGCCGAGTCCCATGGGTACATTACAGTGGAAACACTGAATTGCTGCTGTAATGTCATTCGCTATTGAAATGTGTCGTTCGACCAGTTTGAGGTATCTGTGGTGGCTGGGCTGGAGTGATATTTACTGGTATGCATCTTTCAAGCTTGTAGAGATTAGAAATGTCAGATCACTGGTGTGTATTCCTTGACAGACACAGCAATCTTGCGAAACAAGCCTGCATTTCAAAAACATGGCACCGTGCAGCCCAGTATAGGAAAAAGAATAGTTCACGCGAGAAAGTACAGTTACGTAAGAACTTACCGTAACAGTAGATCTTCGAGAACAGCTCTTGCAGCAGGTTACACCATTAGAACTGAAGCCGGCAGGCGCCAGGACCCCTCGGAAATTCTTCTAGCTAGCTATCTTCAGCGGGGACCGCCCAACGTCGGTCCTGCCTCCGACGTCAAGCGTGGTACAAAGGGCAGTCCGGCTAGAATCCCCAGTTCTCCCGCCAAGACTCCCGGCCAGAGGTTGACAATAGAGGGGAGACCGAGGATCCCCGTCAGAAGGCAAAAGGAACAAAAGAAAAACTATTCACCTTACAAGTGAATATCCGACTCCTCAAGCACCCCTAGCCCTGGAAGGAAATAACTTCGCTCTCTGGACATTCAGACTGGCTGGCTGAATATTCACCTTTACCCCTCTCTCATCCATTTTTTTTTTTTTTTTTAAAAGAGAGCAACAGCGGCGAAAGACTTCCTCAAGGGGACACGGTGGGCAGAAGGTACACCTGCTGCAAGAACTGTTCTCGAAGATCTACTGTTACGGTAAGTTCTTACGTAACTGTACTATCTTACCGAGATACAGCTCTTGCAGCAGGTTACACCATTAGACTGATTCCAAGCACAAAGCTTGTCCCATTCACATCGAGGAGGAAGAGGATGAAACTGAGAAGGACCAATCTGACCCGGTTCAGGACACAGTGAGGTTCTGCAGCATCGCCTGGCTGAACCAGCCCTTCGCCTAGAGGCGATATCCAGACTGTAATGCCTGATAAAGGTATGCACAGAGCTCCAAGTAGTGCGCAAATAGCTGAGGTTGAGACATTCTTGAGAGCTGCAAAGGAAGTGGCTACGCCCTAGTGGAATGGCTCGGATGGAACCCGGAGGGGCTTTTGTTTGGATTGGTAGCAATGAGAGATACATTGCACGAGCCAGCGGATAAGGATTGCTTAGACACTGGTCGCCTCTCTTCTCTGTCAAAGAAAACACAAAAAGTTGATCAGGAGCCCGAAAGGACTTAGTCCTATTGAGGTAATACCTCAGGCTGCGGTGAACATCTAGAGTATGGAGCAGAGCCTCTCCTCTATTGGAGTAGTTCGGAAGTAGACCGGAAGGTCGATATCCTGATTCAAGGTGAGAGCTGAGACCACCTTAGGCAAAAACTTAGGATTAGTTCTCAGAGACACTCTGTCTCGGTGAAAACCAAATAAGGCTCCTTACACATCAGGGCATGAAGCTCAGAAATCCTTCTGGCGAAGTAACTGCAACTAAAAACAACGTCTTCCAAGACAGAAACGTAGCTCGCAATCATGGCTGGTTCAAAGGGAGAGCGTGAGCTGCTCCAAAACAAAAGGAGATCCCATGGAGGAACCGGATCTTTAATAGGAGGCCTAGGTGTAGCACCCTCTCAGGAACTCCCTAGAAGCGTCCAGCTGAGCAGTGGTGCGCTGGCCACCGGCTGGTGATAGCGAAATAGCACAAAGGTGTACTTAATAGAGGTAGGCTAACCCCGAATGAGAAAAGGGAAGGAGGTAGTCAAGACGCTACCGCAGAGGCAACCCTAAAGGAGAAAGGTCACGCAGCTGTGACCATAGAGAGCTCGGCGCCATTTCATGGCGTGAGTAGCGTGAGTAGTCGCTTGGCTGCGGAGAGAACTCTCCGCAACCTCCCCGCGCACCCTCGTGTCGATGATGGCTAGCGCTTCTAGGAGCCAGGCGTGCAGGTTCATGGAACGCAGATCCGGATGCAATAATGAACCTTGCCCTGAGACAGAAGTGAGAACCGGCGCGTAGAAGGACGGAGGTTCCTGGACAGCTGCGCCAGCAATGGGAACCAGATTTGTCTGGGCCAGAATGGGGCCACCAGGATCAATCGCGCACGCCCCCGCGCAGTTTGAGCAGAACTCTCTGGATCAACGGAAAGGAGGGAAAGCGTAGAGGAATCTGTTCTCCCAGGAGAGGACAACGCGCTCGCCAGAAAACTCCAGGCCCTGGATCTAGCGAGCAAAAATTGGGCAGTTTTATGTTGAATGGGGATGCGAATAAATCTAACTCTGGAGTTCCCCATCGAAGGAACAGATCCTCTGCTACCCCTGAAGAAGTTCCCACTGTGGACTCTGGCCTGGGAGCTCAGACCGTCCTAATCGTGTTGTCCCTTGGGAACATGTACCGCGACTAAGCTTGGCGCGTGTCCGATTGCCAATCCCACACTCTCATGGCCTCCTGCAAAGGGGTAAGAGTGTGCGCCCTTGCTTGTTGAGGTAGTACATCACCGCCGTGTTGTCCGTCTGAAGCAGGATGGTACATGGTGGGATCATGGACTGAAAGCCTGGAGAGCATAGAGTACCGCCTCATCTCCAGAACATTGATGTGAAGATGAGCTCTGCGGACTCCATACACCCTGAGACCTCACCCCATCCAGGTGAGCTCCCCACCCGAGACCTGAAGCGTCTGTGGTGAGGGTTATCTCCGGGACGGCGCTGGCGGAAGGGACGCCTTGAGAGGCACCCGGGGCTAACTACCATTGCCAGTCCTGAACCACTCGCTTCATGATTCTGACTGGATGCTGCAGATGGTCTTGCTCTGGTCCCACTGCGCGCCTTGAGCGTCACTGCGTTATGCGCATGTGGAGCAGCAGCGAGGGACCGTGGGAAGCAACCGCAGCCATGTGACTGAAACATGGCGAAGGACCCAGAAGCCTGGCGGAGGCGGTCTGATTCGCTGATAGGTCCTCTATGAGGGACCTGATGCTCCGCCCCTGTCGACTGGGAGGAAAGTCTCCCTGGACCGTGTCCAGCACTGCACCTATGAACTGCAGGATCTGGCGACGGTACCAAGACCGACTTCCTCGTGGTTTATTAAGAATCCCACTGATCTGAATAGGACCTGAGTGTCCTGGACTGCTAGAAGCGCCCTGGAGGTGGTCATGAGAGCCAATCGTCGAGTGCACGGGAACACGTAGTGGCTCTTCCTCCTTAGAGTAGCTGCCACGACTGCCATACACTTGGTGAAAACCCTTGAGCGATGACAGCCGAAGGGAAGAGCTCGAATTGGAAATGGTGGCCTAAGAACTCGAAGCCAGGGAACCTCTGATGCGCTTTGAGCTTATGGGGATGTGCAGGTAGGTATCCTGCATGTCTAAGGACGCTAAATAGGCGCCTTTGTTTTAGCATGGGAATTAGACCCGAAGGGTCACCATGCGGAACCTTTGTATGCGACTGACAAGTTGAGGTCGCTAGTCCAGAATAGGACGGAGGTCCCCTGTCTTTTGGGAACCAGGAAGAAGTGAGAATAGTACCCTAGTCCTCTGGTTTCTGGGACAGGCTGAATCGCTTTCCTTGTCCAGGAGCGATCACCTCTTGCCAAATTAAGTTGCGGTGTTGACCCGAGTACCGGAGAGCAGAGGAGGCTCGAGGTGGCTGTTCTGCGAACTCTAAAAGTGGCCCTGCTGACCAGTTGAAGTACCCACCTGTCGGTTGTTGGGCTCGCCATCCCGACAGGAAGCTCAGCAATACCACCCCGCACCGAAACATCCCGCTGATCCTGAGGGGCGGGGCCGGAAAGGAGTCATGTTGTGGCGGCTGAAGGACCGCCTGACTGGGTGGCCTTGGAAGAGCGCTTTCGACCCCGCCGCGGCTTCCCCTGGTCCTTCGAAAGCCAGAGCCCCTGTGCGTTGTGGCGGAACGCTGTTGCCCTGGAGTCCGCTTCACGTGAACGGCCTTTGGCTCCTACGAAGAGCGTCAAGCCTCGGCCGGTACATCGCCTGGACTGTCCGGACTGCCTTTCCAGCTTCTTGAGTTTGGTAATTATACGCCCGGATGGATTACCAAACAGTACCTCACCTCTTTCAAAGGAGCGCCCATAATGTTTTTCTGGACGTCTGGGGGTGAAACCGAGACACGGAGCCAAGAGTGTCTTCGAGGAACACCTGAAGCAGCCGCCCTGGCTGACGAGTCTGCTGAACATATGCGCGCTCTTAAGACTGGGTCCCCACGCCTGAACTCCGTCCGGAGAAGCTGAAGCATCTCCTCTTCTGCTCACCTTCGGCAGCTCGGCCGCCTGTAGGTTCTGCTCCCACAGGGTGCTCTGGAACTGCACCATGTGGGTAAAGTAATTCAGGGACCTGAGGGCTAAGTCGCGGAAGCACAAGTGCGCTCTCCAAAGAGTCCAGCTGTTTGACCGGGTTCCGGTGGCAGGGTGCTCAAATGTTGCGGTCTCTGGGACCGATCATGTGAGGCTGTGATCACCAGGGAGTCAGCCAGAGGGTGCTGTGACAGGTACTGGTCCCCTTAGGGGCCCTGACAACCGTCAGCCTTCTTGCACCGCTGGAGCGAATGTGGACGCTTCCACGTTAGCCTTGGTGACGCCCACTAAAGTGTCCACCATAAGGTGCCCACTACAGGCTTAGGTCTTTCTGTCAAGGTATTTTGCCAGGCGAATTTTCGGGTCAAGTTCCTCTGCATCCCAACCTATGTTCTCCTGGATATGTCTCATTATATCCATGAAGGATGGATCGCCTGGAGGAGACCTTGGAGTCTCACGTGGGTCCGGCGAGGGAAGCGAGATCGGAGATGGGGATCTGGATGATGAACAGGATGATCCCGTGTCCTCCGTCGACGGCGACCGGCCGGCTCCTGGACCTCTTAGGCTGGGTGATCCAGAAGACGAAGATCTGGACGGAGGTCTCCTTTAGAATGTCGGCCCCTGGGAGGAGTCTCAGGCCCCTGGGACAGAACGGCCAGCTGAACCCACAGGTGAAGGTGGGGCCGGAGCTGGGCAGAAGGAGGAGGAGGAGGAGGTGGAGGGGAAGGACTGGGGTACCACGCCCTTCCTGATGGTGTCCCACCAGTAGGTAAAAAGGTCCTTCACCTCGGCCAAGGACAGCCCCGGCGTCGGCTCCGAGGTCGAGGGGCAGACGTCGAGTCCGCGAGCGGCTCCACGGGGCCTCGGGCGGTGGCGAGGACCCGGGAGACTCCTCGCGGCGGGACGCCCGCCTGGTCATCGGGCTGGGCCGAATCCTCCTCTGTGAGGGACTCCTGTCCGACCGGGCCGGAGGCGCAGGGGCCTCGGCTCAGGTTGGCGCGGACGCCGGCCCCCACCGACGTCCGATGCGCCATAGCGGCTGGCGGTTACGGCTGGCTGGCCGACGCAGCTTGGAGTAAACGGTGGCGAACGGCCGACGACACGGTCTGGCCGACGCCGGATCCACCGCTTCCTCAACGGAGTCAGCTCCAAGGTCTTCCGGTGGGGAGAGAGGAAGACCCGGGCGTCGGGGCCGAGGAGCCGGAGCCCGACTTGTGATGGTGGTGGTGGCATTCACCCGACTTCGCCACGGCCTTCTGGGCAGAAGATGACGACGGCCTGGCGGAAGAGGCCTGAGCAGGCTTGGACGGCACCGCAGCGGAGGAAGAGGCGAGGCCCTGGAGGGAGAGGTCCGACCGAGACCGGAGCTCGGGACTTGGGAGGCCGAAACGTCGACGAGGAGGATCCCTCGGTTTCTTCTTTTTCTCACTGTGCGGTGCGACGAATCCCTTGGACGACATCGCCCGTGAGTTGCTCTTCTAAGAGGTACTTTGAGGGGCCTTCTGCCAGCCGGATCCTCGTGCGACTATTGAACCTCTGGCACAGGAGCAGGCCTTGGTATCGTGGTCTCGCCCAGGCACCGGACACACGTGGAATGCGGTCTTTGAACGGGATCTGCTTGCCGCAAGCGCACTTGTAAAGAGTGGCCGCGATTGGTGAGGACATCAGATAGGCCAGCTTCGTTGATTGCAGAAAATCTTCCACGAAAACTTCTATACCACGCGTTGCGCGCTAGACTTGATCTGTAGGGTCGAGGGCATGCAGTTTCGACGGCGGGAAAGAACTGGGATTCTAGCGGGACCGCCCGTTTTGTACCCGCCCGCCTGACGCCGGAGGCGGACCGACGTCAGGGGTCCCCGCTGAAGATAGCTAGCTAGAAGAATTTCCAAGGGGTCCTGGCACCTGCCGGCTTCAGTCCTAATGGTGTAACCTGCTGCAAGAGCTGTATCTCGGGTAAGATCTTACCATAACAGTAGATCTTCAAGGGGATCTCAATCATCAGGCCACACTGTAGGAACTTCAACATTGGTGAAGCAGGATCCATACGGAAGATTTTCCGGCAGTACCACTGGGGCTGCCACACCGACGGCACCAACCCTTTAAAGGCGTGGAGTCCCGCTCCTCCTCAGTTCTTTCCCCACAGACTAAGGGAGCAAACTGTTACTGCAATAGCTAGTGATTCATTTAGTCTCTGTATAAATTTAAAAGGGAAATCTCTTTTGGCTGTTGGCTAGAAAAGTATACTGCAAGGCTGGCCCATCAGCGCAGCAGCTGGTTTCTGCTTGTGATGCTGGCGACCGGGTTCGGCAACGGACCTGGAGTCGTCAGAGGGCCGACCAGGGAGTTGGATTGGCGTCCCACGGACTGCTGTCCTTCTCCGGGGGAGGGTGTGGGATGTCGCGGTGCATGGGGACCCTGGCGGAGGCCAAGGGTTCCATACCAGACAGTGCCAACAAGGAACACAGGGGGCGGGACAGACACCAGCATCACTGCACGTTCCACCCCTCACAAACGTGGGGACTTGCCTGCCTGCGGCCTCTGGAAGCTGCCCCTGGCTGCACTTGGCTCCCCATGCCGACTCCGCCCCTATTCCACTGTTTGTGGCACCTTAGGGCCGGGTGCCATGACCCCACCCTGGCAGGAAATCCAGGGGTCCTGGGAGCAGATAATGGGGGAGCCGCACCTGTGAGGGTCCGTGACCAGGCAGATGCTTGGCGGTAGGCAGGGCCAGAAAATATAAATAAAAAAAAAAGAAAGAAAGGTATACTGCATATTGCACTCGTCCAACTTTATGGTGGCAATCACTGAGACGTCAGACTTCTCTTGGATATGAGTTGTAATCAAAGCAGTTTATTTTCTAGTATCACAAACAACATAAACACACTGACATTTAAAACAATCCTACGATATTTCAGTAGACTCTGTCCGTTATGTGTTTTACCTCACATTTGTAATCTTTACTCTAGGTATCTGGCCTTTTGTCCCTTGTCTCAGGGCTCTTAATGCGTGTTCTCTCAAGAACAATCTTAATTAACACAAGTGCACAATTCTTTAGTACTAATAATCTTTGCTAGCTTTAAACAATACCCTATTGCATTTTATCTTTATGCATTTACTATGGAACCATGATTTTTAAAGACACATTAAGTGAACACCTTGAAAGTCTCTTAAATATACTCAGTCCAATATCTCAAGTTTGCTTCTTATCCTCTTCTGTCTGGAGACTGAACTGGCCTCAGGCTAGATGAGTGGTGTCTTTTCCTGGTTCCTGGGTGTGAAGTCCTCTTCTTTTCTTGAGGCTAAAGGTAAAATTGAACAAAGTTAATATAATGTTTAGAGCTTCTAGTATGTCTTCTCTCTTTGGCAGCAGCCAAAGTCTTTGCAAAGTTAGAGAAATTACAGCCTTAAAGTCAGTAGAGTGAAATACAGCTGATGTCTTCTTCAGAGCAGAAGTGTAGCAGGATAAAAAGCAAGTCACTATACAAGAGTTCTAGTTCTCAAGATCTTTCTTTTATTGTCAAACTGTCCCATTACAGATGACGTGGTGTCTCAAGTGGTGTAGCAACAGGTGCTTGCCAATCTCTCACTTGCTTAGCCATGTCTCCAGGCAGATGTCCTGGCCTGACTGGAAGGTCTGAAGTCTACGTGTTGGGTTTTCCAACCACCAGACCTTAGTCAGCATCTTCACGGCTACTGTACTTTTGACCTACCCACAAGATGGCAATTAACAGATTTATGACCATAAGACCTTATACTGCGCATGTTCAAGAATAAGGTGTTCAAAAGTTATGTCACTTGTGGTTAGGTGCTGCAGTTTGCAGTGGCAGATGGTCTTTGGTAACAGGTAGTTGTGGTCATCTTTAAGAACCTGTTCATGAAATACAAATCACACATACTCCCATAATGCAAAGCATCATGGGCTATATATGCAAATCGGCACAGAATATTATGCTTGTTCAACATGTTCATGAGATGACTGTATGAAAAGTCCGGTTGTTGCAAGCTTTGTAGTGTCGGTCCTGAGACATGATTAATGCTGAGTTGTGATTTTTAAAATACAACTTGCCTTGTCAGCGCCCACAAAGTTCATGAGTTTATTCAAGTCCAGTTGACATTTACCAAGGTTTTTGAAGCTGGAAGGCTTGAAGAATATCTAAGTCCTTTTAATATCTGTGTTGTTCAGTGGTCTCTTTACTGAGGTGTGTCCATATACCTGGGTTAACTACTGACAGGACTGCTTGGCTGTAGAAGCTTAGAAATAAATGTTTTATGGTAGGCTCTTCAGGGCATGTATATTACTGATTAGACTAAAGAGTGCACTTTCCTTAAATTTTTCCAGAATCCTTTGACTTATGGCGAGTGTACCTACAAAACCCATGCCACAGGGGACCAAAGGAGAGAGAGGTGCCCAGGCCAAAATAAAAGGCTGGATACACCAGTTAGCCAGTTCTGAAAAGAGAGCCCCACAAGAGGAGGATGGTAGAGAGAGCAGATCTGATGACTGAGATCCCCTCAAGATCCACTGTTACAGTAAGTTCTTACGTAATTGTTCTATCTTCTTCGGGGTATCTCAGCCATCAGGTCACACCGAGAAACCAGGCCCAAGCAGTTACAGGTGCAGCAGAACAGTCTGGAGGAAGGCCAACCAAAGCCTAAAACAGAAGGCCCTATAGAACTGCCCGGCCGAAGCCTGCTCAAGGTCTAGAAGCAATGTCCAGACTGTAGTGCTTAGTGGAAGTATGGACGGTACTCCAGGCGGCAGCAGCGCAAATGTCAGCGGCTGAGACCCCTTTCAAACAAAGCCGCAGAAGCAGCCATGCTTCTTGTGGAATGGGCTTCTACTCCGCCTCTGACAATTTTGCCATGCTTGTTGTAGCAGAACACACTACAATGGGTCAACCAGTTGGAAAACATTGTTTGAAACCTGAAAGCCCTCTCTTCCTGGGGCAAAAGAAAGAAGAAATTAACTTTACTTACCGTAATTTCCTTTCCTGTTGCCTCCAACATTTATTTATCTATTTATTGAAGTCTAGGAATTTCAATACCTTTGAACCAAGGTTCTTTTACAAAGATTCTCGTGCCATTTACAAGTCAAGTACAGTTACGTAAGAACTTACCATAACAGTAGATCTTCGAGAGGAGCTCTTGCAGCAGGTAATACCATTAGGACTGAAGCGGCAGGCATCAGTACCCACGGAAAACTTGTAGCTAGCAGTCCGAGGCAGGGACCGCCACGATGTCGGCTCTGCCCAAGTCCCACGGTATAACGGAGGTCCCTGGCGCCACCCCAGTTCTCCCGCCGGAGACCCGCCAGATAGACTTTGGAGAACCAGGTAGCAAAATTTCCACATCCTGGTTGGATGGAAACCAAGAATAATAATAAATATAATCCCTAAGCATCCTGGGGGAAGGTTGGGAAAGCCACCTGCTGCAAGAGCTCCTCCGAAGATCTATTGTTACGGTAAGTTCTACGTAACTGTACTATCTGTCTTCAAGGGTGGAGCTCCTGCAGCAGGTAATACCATTAGACTGAATCCCAAGCAGTACCCAAGGATAGGCCCAGGTCAGATAGGGCGGATGGAGATATATAGGAAGATAGAGCGGAATCTACTGAGAGAAGGCCTTGCAGGACTGCTAGTCCAAAACCTGCCTCCTTCTGAAGCGATGTCCAGGCTGTAATGCCTGATGAAGGTGTGGACAGAGGACCACGTGGCAGCAGCACTAAATATCAGCTGAAGAAATGTTCTTCAGTGCTGCATATGAAGATTTTTATTTATTTATTTAAAGTTTTACCAGGAAGGCATACTGAGCAGACTACCGATTCCAGATGCATCCTGGGGGTTGTTGGGACGGATGATACATACATATGAAATACAGAGATACAAAATACAGAATATTGAAATTTCATAGATTATATACAAAGATGTATACAGGAATATAAACAGTATGATGAGAAGCAACAGGCAATAATTTGTAGAAAGTGCAGTGACAACTAACTGGGACAGAGTTAAACATTTGAGTGAACCATAGCTGTAGCAGCTGGCTGGCTGGCCCATTCTAATGTGAGTCTAGGCAGCATAAGCAATTGGTGGAGACTTGCCCTTTAAGGAGGGAAATTTGTTGCCGAGAGGAGGGGCGTGCCAGATGTCCGCAGGCAGGAGTTCCATAGTTTTGGTAGTCGGTTTTAAAAGCCCACTGGCTGGCAGAGGTCATATGTAACGGGACTTGAAGGAGCCGGGAGTCGAAATTCTGAGTGAGTATGTAGATGGTGTTGAGCAGTTAGGGTAGAGGCGAGGTAGGAGGGCAATAACTGGGCCCAGAATTTGGCTGTGAGTCTATTACAGTGGTACTGGCGCCTGTCAAAAGTGAGGGAGGTTAAGGGACCAGTAGAGGTCGAGTGGTGGGTGGAGGGTGGACAGTCCAGCGCAAATGATAGAAGGAGTTGAAAGAGAATCCAGTCTCCAGCTAGGTGGATTTAGGGGCGCACTGTATACTACGCTCCCATATAGTGAAAAATAGGAGGATCATTTTCTGCAGTATTTCTTGCGGGCTGGCAGAGGAATGCAGCTACGGTTCCAGTATAATGCGCCCAGCCTGGGGTGCAGTTTTTGTGGGTTGTTGATGTGAGTAGAAAAGTCGAGGTGTTGGTCCAGCCAGACCCCTAAGTATCTGGAGGAGGCACAAACTTCTAAAGGGTCTCACAAGGGTTTTGAAGGTAGGAGAGGCAGGGAGTCGGGAGAGTCTCTGTCTCGTGTCAAGGTTAAGGTGACCATTTTCTTGGCATTGAGAATAAGTTGATTAGTGCGAAACCAGAGCTGAACTTGGGTGAAATCTTGCTGAAGTCTGGACGTTACTTCAGTGGGGAGTGGCCTGAGGTATAAGTACTGTATCATCCGTACATGTGAATGGATGTATGCAGGCAGGTTGATGGCAGGTCGTTGAGGAAAATGGAGAACAAGATTGGGCCAAGGACAGAGCCTTGGGGGACACCAGTGGTGACAGGGAGGGGGTTGGAGGTGGAGGCACCAATTCTTACTGATTGGGACCTGTCTGCCAGGTATGATTTGAACCAGCTGATGGCGCACTGGAGAGACCTGTGTTGGAGAGTTTCAACAGGAGAAGGGCATATGAGACTGTGTCGAAAGCCTTAGCTAGGTCAATAAAATGGCAGATGTGATGTGACCTTTGTCCATGCCTGTCTGTGATGGAGTCAGTGAGTCTAAGGAGGAAGTGACAGGAGTGGGATTTCTAAACCCGACTGGTTTGGGAGTAAAGGAGGAGGAGGAGTCAAGGAAGGTGTAGTTGCGAGAGGACTGATGTTCCTGGATTTTGGCTGAATGGGTAGGGAGGGAGATGGGGTGGTAGTTACTGGGGAGGATGGTCGCCGCCTTTAGGGAGGGGATGACTGTGGCATGCTTCCAATCTGAGGGTATAGAGGCTGCAGTGAAGGAAAGGTTAAAAAGGGATGCTAGAGGCATGGCGATTGCTGGGGCAGAAAGGTAGAGCATTTTGCATCCAAACCTGAGGGACATTTACCTTTAGAGGATTGAGGCAAACAGGGCTTTGAGTACTTCGGATGGAGTAACCAGGAGAAGGAGAAAGCCGGGTAAGGGTTTGAGGGGTAGGGGATGGATGTCGGGTGGTGTGTAGCCGTGTGGGTTAGAGTAGTGAGGGACCCACTGCTAGTGAACACCATGTTGAAAACCGTGGCAGCTGCACGTGGTTCTGATATGGTGGATCAGCCTACATCAAGGGAGGGTGGGGGCTGGGTGGAGGAGATAAGTGATTTGATCGACCTCCAAAACTTGGCTGGATGATTTAAATTTTTGGAAGGATGATGGAAGTAGTGGACTTTTTGCCTGACGGATTAGCCTGTGCAGGCATTTCTAAGTGTTCGATAGTGTAGGTGGTCGCATGTCCCCGATGATTTGTAGACTTTCCACGCCTGGTCCTGGAAAATGGAGGTGGTCCATAGAGGTCTGCAGTAATCCATGGCAGATGGTCTCCCTTACTCAAACCTTCTGAGTGGGGCAGTGGTCCCAGATGCAGAAATTTCACCTTAGAGAAGTCTAGGGTGGAGTCCATGGAGGTGGCCCTGGGATGTAAGACCAGTCCAAGTTTACTAAGTCATTTAGAGACCTTCAAGATTAAGGGATTTATATGGCCTGATGAGGAGAGTTTTTGTGGTGACTTGATGCCACCGCCTGGTGGAATGACCCCTATCAGTGCCGGGAGAGGTCTGTCGGGTGCTGATAAAATGTAATGCAATGCACTAATCAACGGGCTAGTGTCTGCTTGGAGACAGGAGCTCTAACATTTGCTTCATGGAAGAAATGAACAACTGGTCTGATTTCCTAGAGGAGCGAGTCCTGTGGAGATAATATCGCAAAATGCGATGAACATCAAGGTGCAATAGTGCTTCACCCTGGTTGGAGGAGTTAAGGTAGTATACTGAAGGTTGATATCCTGGGTCAGTACTGATACCACTTGCATGAACTTGGGGTTTGTCAAGCAGATTCACCCTGTCCCTGTGAAAGACTATTTATGGTTCTTTACACATCAGGACCTGAAGTTCTGAAACCCTTGAGCGGAGGTGATGGCCACTAGAGTAGAGTCTTCAAGAGAGGAAACAAAGCCTCAAGAGGCTGCCAGTTCGAAGGGAGGAAGGTGAGTTTCTCCAGAACGAAGAGGAGGGTCCCAAGGAGGAAAGATGTCCCTCTTGGAGGTCTAATGTAATACCCTCGAAGAAAAGTCTTGCAGGCATTCACTTGAGCCAGAGTTTGTCTCTGATTGGGTTATGATATGCGGAGACTGCACACATATGCACCTTACTGAGGAGTAACAACCCTAAATCCAAAAAGTGTCGGAGATACTTCTAGCACGTGCCTGATTGGGCAAACCCAAGGATCTAGGAACGGCAGACGCCCACAAGCAGTGCAGAAGTGTCGGCATTTCCGAGCCGCACGTGGCTCTGGTAGAAGGCTTCCTGGCTGCCACCAGAATTTCAGCCACTCTGCTTGACACTCCTAATCCTCTTCCACTAAGACTGCAGGAGTCAACATGCAAGTGAAGAGAGTGAAGAGCAGAATGGACGAGTCCCCTGTTCCTGAGACAGCAAGTGAGTGGAGAGTGGCAACTGAACTGGAGGTTCCAGAGACAGTTGCTGGAGCAGCGGATACCAAATTTGACGAGGCCATAGAGGAGCCACCAGAATCATTCTGGCTGTCTCTGACTGCAATTTGAGCAGTACTCTCTGAATGAGGAGAAAAGGAGGGAAGGCATACAGGAATTTCCTGTCCAGGAGAGGGACAATGCGCCTCACTCAGAAAAAACACCAGGCCCTGGAGCGAGAAAGGTGAAATTAGGCAGTTTACGCTGTACAGGGACGAAAGAGGTCCAACTTGGCTGGCCCCATCTGTTGAAGAGATCATCTGTGACATCCGGAGCAATTCCCACTTGTGATTCTCTAGAGGAAGAGCGATTGAGACTGTCGGCGAGAACGTTCTGGGCCACTGGCAAGTGAACTGCGTGTGAGGTCGAGACTGTGTTCTACTGCCCAATCCCACACTCTCATGGCTTCTCTGCAAAGGTACGAGTGACTTCCCTTGTTTGCTGATGAGAAGACGATGGGTGTTGTCTGTCTGCACCAGAAGAGGACCTGGCAGAAGCTGGTTCTTTGAATGCCAGGAGTGCATTCAGCACCTCTCTATTTCCAGGATATTGATATGAAGAGAGCGCTCTAGATAGACCAGGACCCCAGGTCCTGTGATCCCTAGATGACCCCCCATCCTGACAAGAGAGGCATCTGTGGTCAGGGTCTGAAGTGGTCGAGGTCTGGGGAAAGGAATGCCACTGCTCAGATTGTCCATGCAAAGCCACCATTCCAGAGAATGATGAATTGCTCGAGAGATCCGGCTTGGAGATCCAGATCATCCACTGACTGGTCCCACTGTACCGTGAGGTGCCACTGCAGTGCCCTCATGTGGAGCCTGGCTAAGGGGAACTGTGGCGATGGCCACGCCATATGACCCAGTGGCTGTAGAATCACCCGCGCTGGGCAGAAGGGCTTCTGTTGAAGGCTTCTGGCCAACCCCTGAAGGCGCTCTGCTCTGTCCAGGGCAGAAAAGCCCTCCCTGTTCGGTATCCAGGATGGCTCATGAACTGTAGCCGCTGTGTCGGCCAGGGTGCGACTTCAGCCAGTTGACTGTGATGCCCAAGGGGCGAAAACAGGGCTTGCGTTTCTGTTAGGCATTTGAAGCTCCTCCCTCTGACTGAGTGGAGAGGAGTCAAACGCCTAAGTAGGGGTAGACAAAAGGCCTCTCCTGCAGAGGGTCTGCTACCACCGTGAGGGCACTTGGTGAACACCCTGGTGCTGACGAGAGGCCAAGGGCAGAACCTTGAATTGGTAATGCTTGCTCTGAAACAGAACCGCAGAAATCGCCTGTGGTTCTTCAGGACCTTGATGTGCAGGTAGGCGTCCTGCATATCCAGAGAGATAGCCAGTCTCCTTGCTGGAGCAGGGGAAGAGGGACCCCAGGGTGACTATACGGAACCTCTGGTATTTCACCAGAGGTTGAGCTGGCTGAGGTCCAGAATGGATGAAGGTCCCCTATCTTTTCGCACGAAGAAGAAGCGGGTAGAAACCTTCTCTCTGGGCCAGAGGGACCCTTTGAATCGCTCTTTGTTCTAGGAGCTGTTGGATCTCCTTCCAAGAGGATATCGTGCTGCGGTGGACAACGGATGTTGTGGGGGGTTTGACCGTGGGATAGAGGTGATTCTATCGAGTACCCTATCCAAATGGTAACCAGTACCTATTGGTCGGTTGTGATACTGGACCACCCGAGCGGGTGAAGCGCGAACCGCCTCCCACCTGCTCATTCTGCCTATCCCTGAGAGGAGGAGGGCAGCCCGAGAGTCAGGTAGAGGGGTGGGAGGGCCTGGGCCCTGGGAGCTTTAGGCTGTTTAGGGCCCTGGGAACCTTGAGGGCAGGGTGACCCTGTCTCTTAAATCCCTTTACCTGGGACTGTCTGCCAGTTTGTCCTTGGGGCTGACGCTGACGAAAAGGACGTCGGCGAGTTGTCTGGGGTTGGGACTTGTACATCCTGTGTACATCTGCACCACTCTCCCCGATTCCTGCAGTTGTTGCACCATCTGCTCCACCTCGTGGCCAAACAATACCGGGTCCTGAAAGGGGAATCCAGGGTAGAGTCCTGAAGTTCTTGCTGGAAACCAGTAAGTCTGAGTCAGGACTGCCGCCTCATGCATATGCCTGATGCTGCGGCCCTGAGATTATATCAACGTATGCCATAAGAACACCGGAGGGCATGCTTGTCCACGTCCAGGCCGGACTGAGCGAGGGCCAAAATCTCCTGTTTGGATTCGGGGTCAGGAGAGTCTCTACCAAATGCATGGTCTTTCTCCACAGGGATTGTTGGTAGGAGATCATGTGGACCATGAAATTCAAGGACCTGATGGACCCTGTAACCAAGGAGAAAACTTTCCCTAGCTGTCCAGTTTCTTCGAGATGGGATCTGGGAGCTTAAATTCTTCGTTGGGCCCCGACTATAAGCAGCTGTAAGGACTAATGAATTAACCTTAGGTTGTTCCGCCAGGAATGGTTCCGATTTGGGAGGCTTGTAAAGTCTGTCAGTCTTCCTCGAACTGCTGGGATAGATGACGTGTATGCCAGGTAAAGTGAGTATCGCTCCTGGAAAGGTTCTACAAATGGTGGGATGACCAGGGCTTTGGTTCCTTTTCTCCCACAAACTTAGCTAGACGTTTCCATTCTGGGTCTAGAGCCTCGTATCCCATTCGTAAATAATCTGGATGTGCCTCTATGATTTCAAGGAATAAGGGATCATCTGGAGGGACTGTGGAGAGTCCCTGGGTCCTGGCGAAGGGGTAGAAACCTGTCCTCTGAAGAGTCCATGTCGACGCCTACCTCGTCCGAGGAGGACGTGATGTGTGTGTGTGTGTGGGGGGCCGAAGAGAGATGGGGATGGAGACCGTGTCTTTTGCTTCCCTTCGATGTGGAGTTGGGTGCTAATCTGGTTGGCCTTGTCTGGGGTGGAGGAGGAGGACCCATAGGAAGTGGAGTAGGGACCTTGTCCGTGGCCTGTATAGAAGGTCCCTTGACGGTATTCCACCAGGTGGTAAATAAATTACCTATGTCCGTCACTGGGACGACTCGCTGGAGCCGGTGTCAAGTCAGACAGACCGGGCCGGATCCTTGGGAATGGGCGTCTGGGAATCCAGCACCTCTACTGGTGTGGCGGCGTCCAGGTCCGGTGGGCCGGCGTCCGGTGTCAGCTGGCATCGGGCCTGTGTGGAGGGCCGACGACTGATGCTTGTCCAGCGACGGCCCCGTGTCTGGGCGCGGGGAGCGGGTTGTCGGGGTAGGTGAGCGGCTAGGTGGGAGGACGCCTGGGAGATGGTACCTTAGTCTGGGCGGAGGCATCTGAGCCCGACGTCCCCTTGCCTATTAGAATGTTCCTCAGAACGCTTCTCTTCTCCGAGGAGCTAGGCCTGTCCAGAGCCCTGGGCAGGCTTTCCTGGGTCGACCTCTGTGGGTTTATGAGTCGATGAGCCAGGGAGGAAGAGCGATGTCCCGCTGATACGAATCCCGGTGGCAACCCGGGGACGGACTTAGAAGAGCGGAAGAGTCGGTTGCTGCGTTGAGAACCTGAACCTTGGAGGAAGACGACGACGCACACCGGGTTTGCTGGTGGCGGATGGCGGATTCAGACCTGGCCCGATCCTTCTCCTTGTGATGCTTCCCGAGGCCTTTTCTTTGGAAGGGAATCTCTAGTGGAGAGGATGAGTTGGCCCCGAACCTCACTGCATGGCCGCAAGCTTCTCTAAGAGGAAGGTTTTCAAGGCGTGGGCTCTTTTGACGCGTGTCTTCTGACTGAACTTCTGGCAGTGGCCGCAGGAGTCAGGCTGGTGGTCAGGCCTAGGCAAATGAGGCAGGCCCGTGGCCGCCTTTCGCTGGGATCTGCTTCCCGCAGGCACACACAGATTTTCGCCAGGGTGGTGAGGGACGATTTACACAAACGAGACGTTATGTTAAGATTTATACTATTTAAGAAAGAAACGACTTATCTGGCATTCGGTTGTCGACTGCAGAGAGAGGCGTCCATGGATCCGAAATCCACGAGGTCGACGGTGGAAAAGAACTGGGGTGACGCCTAGGGATCGCCCTTTATACCACGAGGATGTCGGGCGGAGCAATGTCGTCGGGGCGTCCCTGCCTTAGACTGCTAGCTACAAGTTTTCCGTGGGTCCCTCGCCGCCAGTCCTAATGGTATTACCTACTGCAAGCTCCACCGGAAGACAGATACAGTGATACAAACCTGATAAGTAACATACATATAAGTAAAGTATAACAGCAAAATTAAAACATATTTCCAAAGCAGGAAGGTAAGGAGGACACATTATGGTATAATGGTTCACTGGAGAATCCACCAGCTGGCGAGGGGAGAGAACGGAGGGACACGTCACAGTAAAGGAGGAGCTACACAGTTCAAAAGGCTTCGGCTACTACAGCCGTGAGCACCACTTGGTATAGAAAATAAAATCCAATAGCTGAAGTCTTAGTTCCTACCTAAATGGTAACTATATTGGGGTTTAATAAAATTGCTGCTAGTGAGAAGGTAGCATTAAATAAAAGGTATATAGGTAAATTTGATGTGGTGGTTTTTAAAGTTTGTGCCACTAGTGCTTAATGCAATTTTGAAACCTCACTGTCTGCCAAATTGGTAGTCCTTCTGACAGACACTGACTGCTCTCTATTGTTACTAGTGGTTTAGTGGATATTTATTTTGTGGTTTTATAATACTACAGACATAATTAATCATGGTACATAAACAGTTTTATAAAAGCGTAAAAGTGACGTTTGGTTATGTCTTTGGGATATTGATAATACTCATTTGCTTGCTGCAAATATGTTTTAGACATTCTGATGCTCTCTTTCCTTGAAGTGTCAGTTTCACCAAGGTATCCATCCTTTTGATTGTTCTGCCAAAATGGGCTCGGCCTGGTAAAGAGGAGAAACCTTTCCTTCTGGTGAAACTACATTTGAAAAACCAGCAAGTGAGGTATGGCTCCACATCCAGGCCAATTGGTAGAACAAATGGATGGATACTTTTGGTGATTTGGGCCTTACTGGTGATATTGAAACCAACCCCGCCCTGAATCAAGACCATAAAAATTGTGCATGATAATGCAGTAAGTTTAGTAAATAAAATGGATTTGCTTCTTGCCTGGGTTGAGTTAGAAAAACAGAAATAACTGCTCTCCAGAAACTTGGCTGGAAAGAAAGAAGATAAAGATTTAAATTGAATCGATAATTATTTTCACAGAAGGACAGAGGGCAAGGGAGGAGGTATAATACTGTATGTAAACAATTCCTGGGGCACTCTGAGACATTATTGTCTTGTAAAATAGAAGGAATGGAGTGCATCCTGATTTATATCTTTCTATTGACTTGGTTGTTGGAGTGGTTTATTCTCCACCTAAGGTCAAACCAAGTCATTTTGTGAAGTTGGCTGATACCATAGAGTTGCATGTTAGAGACAAAATATTTTATTAATGGGTGATTTCAATGCTGCATGGGGAAAGGAAGAGGTCAGAAGTTAGAGAAGCATATCAGACCTTAAATTTGATCCAATTAGTAAATACACCAACAAGGAAAGGTAAGATAGATAGTCCTGGAAACATATTAGATCTTGTTTTTTGTCTCGGACATTACAGTACTAGAAACAATGGTCTGTCCCCAAACATGGGTGATCATAATGTAGTCTCTTGTTCTATTTCTATTAAACAATTAAAAGTTCACCCTTTAAGAGATAACTTTTCAATAAAGAGATGTTATAGAAAATATAGTAAACACATCTTTCAACTTAAAATGTCACAACAAAAGTGGTATAGGATTTCCCTCATTCCAGACTTGGACCTGGCAGTACAGGAATTTACAAAATGTTCCTAGAGGTATTAATATCTGTGCTCCATACGAAAAAGAATAAAGAAACAAAAATCACTTACCATGGATAAACAACGCTCTAAAAATGATACATATAAAAAGAAATTATGGAAAAAAGCTAATAAAACTCTGGATCAGGCTGTTTGGGATCTTTTCCAAAGAGTACGTAATAAAGTTATTCAGGAGGTAAAGAAAACAAAAGCACTTTATTATAAACATAAATTAATGGTACTAATGATCCTAAGAAATATTGGGCCCTAATGAAATCCCTTGTTAAATCACAAAATAATTTAAGTAGTATAAAAGTTATTGAAAATGGGGTTCTGCAAAATCCAGACAATGCTGCAAACATCTTAAATAAAACTTTCACTGAACTTCCTGATCTAAACATTCCCACTGGATTACAACATAAGGGATTTAGGATAGTGGTAAAGATAATCAAATAGCTCAAAACCCAGTCCCAATATTTAAGTTTAAACAAATAACAAGAAAGGAAGTAATAAAAGAAATAAATAAATGACAAAAATAAGGCTAAAGGTCTGGATGATGTAGAAATTAGATTTCTGAAAGATTCTGCATATGAGGTAGCCAACCTCTAACAATCTCTTTAACAGGAGCTTGACTGAAGGAAATTTTCCTAGATCCTGGAAACAAGCTAAAATAGTGCCAATTCACAAGGGGGAATTGGACTTTAGATCAACTAATTATAGACCAGTTGCCTATTATCTGTCTTATCCAAGTTGTTGGAAAGGTTGATTCATAGACAACTTATGGAATATTTGGGAAAACATAATAAGATAAATGAATTTCAGTCTGGGTTTAGAAGGGTGAGTCGGCGACCACCGCACTCACTGACTTTATTGACTTGGTAGCTACTCCACTTGGTGAGTCAAGGTCCATGGGTGTGGTGTTAGTCAGACCTATCAAATATTTGATTTAGTCAACCACTTATTATTACAGAAGTTGAAACAGATAGGTATAGCATCCGAACCCTAAACTGGTTTGATCTTATTTGGAAGACCGATCCCAAATGGTGATGGTGGAAGAAATCAGTTCAAGGTTTCTTCATGTGACTTCGTGGTGTCCCACGAAGTCCATATTAGGACCCTGTTATTTGTGTTACAGAATGATCTCCTCATTATATAAAATCTACTTACATTAGGCTTTAAGCAGATGATACCGTCTAGGTCTCTGATGGAGTAGATCCGAGGAAGTGGAAGCAAGCTTGCAGACAGACTTTAATGTTCTGCAGGCTTGGTTCACCTCCTCGAGCCTTGTTTTAAATATAAAGAAGACCCAAACTATGTTAATTGGCTCAAATACAACTAAAAATGGTCTACAGAATGATAAACTACACATAAAAACTGTAAGCGGAAATTGTTTGACACAGGTATGGGTCTACAAGTACCTAGGGTGCTTATATACCATAAATTATCTTTTGAACAACACCTAAATATGGTAATTTAAATAGTTCATTCTAGGATAGAGTGCGCTCAGAAGAATAATAAACTGTCTGGGTATTAAAGACAGACAGGTTATAGCAAACCAGTTAATCATTCCATTGATTGACTATGGAAGTCATGTATACTCAAGTGCTAATAAAACAATGTTACATAAGCTGACATATGTTACAATAGGTTAGCAAGGTTTGTATTAAGGTGTAAAATTGATACTCATCATTGTTATATGTATACCAAGCTAAATTGGGCCTCTTTAGAGATTAGGAGAAAACAAATCTGGTCTATAAAATTTACAAGTCCAGTCACCCCACTGGCCTCTCGAGACAGACTTATTAGTCCCACCCATCAGTTTAACCTACGTAAAAGTGGAGCCAGAGACTTGATGGTTCCCAAACATAAAATTGATTTGTATCTTTGACTTTCCAGTATAGAGCTGCTACTACTTGGAATGAACTTCCATTGCCGCTGAGAACTCAAGACTTGACTATAGCTAAATTTAATTCTGCTATGAAGCAAGAATATGTTTTCGATGTGTATGTAACAGATGATCAGTATTGCCTGAATATGTTTTAAAGCGCTATGACACAAATTGTTGTTCTGTATTATGTAATTTATTGTACTGTTTTTCTGCAGCTTTTATTGCTTGTTTATTTTTATTGTAACTTTGTACTGACATCTAAACAGGTGCACCTTGTAAAGAGGGTTATTGTAACCCTAATGGTGTTTGAAGCTGTCTTCATATCCTGTATGAATAAAAATTTACTATTACTACTACTAATAACAAGGAAAAAGTAGTGGTAGGCACAATAAAAAGAAAAGACAAACAAGGAGGCCATCATAGTGGTGACACTGTCAAAAACAGAGTACTGGTGTCTTAATAAATGCTGAGAACAGACAGGGCGAGGGTGGGTAAAGGGAAGAAGGAGGTGAAGTGGGACAGCAGTGGCCAGGGTCCCACGACTGTAGCAGGAGGTGAGAGTAGATTGGGGGAGTCAGAGGGTGGGAAACCTAGGAAACAGAGTGATGGGTAGGGGGTAAGTAGAAAGGAGGTAATGGCAAAGTGAAAGGAGATAGGATATTAGGGGGTGGTGTGAGTGAAAGTTTGTAAACCATACTGAGGTGAAGGTGTATGCAGTATATAGGAAGAGTGCATAAAAGGGAGGACCAGAATGGACACCGAGGGCTGAGAATAGAGGTTTTAGTAGTGAAATAGATGTGTGCGTGTAAAGGGTAGGAAGTGCAGACAATGTAAAGAGGTGAACACTGTGACATGTTGAAAGAACTGCCATGCTTGGAAGAGTGGTGGAGGTGCTACCGAAGTCAACACTGTCAATGGGTAATTATTACAACTGGGTATAATGCACCCTACCAGAGGAATGGCACAGTCCAAGCTTTAGAATGCTGGGCACCTGAGGATTCCTTGCACTACCAAAAGATCCCCAGGTATTACTTTACTACGAAAGGCCATTAGAGCTACACAGAAAACATAATCAAAATATAATCACATATTTACCATAACAGAGAACTGTCTCACCTTTCTATTCAGTCTCACAGGAAGGGATACATTTTATAGACCCACAAGCGATGCCTGAAGTGAGCTAGCCAGTGAGAGCATGCCACCTTAAAGGTGCTTCTCAGGCATCACATGTGTCACCAATATCACCATCTGTGAAATAAAGCTAATATACAATGAGATGTGCTCTCTTCATTTTTTTTTGAAGGCAGAGAACTAAACTGCAACAGGAGACACACCTCAATTAAGCAACGAAACCTGTTAACCTGCGGTCACAAAAATGAATAAACCATATTACATAGGAGGCAGTGCAGCAAGCTAGAGAGAGAGAGATCCAAGGGTATTTTACTAAAAACAGACCTCTCTCCTAGCATGCAGGATAAGATTCTCCCTCAGGAGCCAGGTTCCTGGGTGGGTCCCACTGACAATGCTAGAGCTAACAGAAAGGAAATTACGGTAAGTATGAAGTTAATTTCTTCTTTCTGTAGGCTCCACTTGTCAATGGGTAATCATTACAACTGGATTCTAAGAAGGAGTACCCAGACAAAAAACAGGGGGGAATGTTATCCTGTACGCCAGATGCTTCATAATTACTTGTGAACTGTTTCCTGCAACACAAAGCTGCATCAGCAGAACTCTGAACATCCAATTTATAATGTTTTCTGCATGTGGACTGAGAACCACGTAGTTTCCTTCCACAGTTCTGAAACTGTAGCCGCCACTCACCACCCAGGAAGTTGCCATCGCCCTGGTGGAGAGAGCCTTGATAAGAGCTAGAGGCCTCTTCTTTGTGCCACATAGACCTTAGCAAAACAGACCCCCACCCACCTAGCCAGGGTGGGTTTAGGGCCTTTGTCCTTGTTTGGCTGGCCCAAAATGCACAAACAGACCATCTGACTTACGAAATTCAGACGTACGTTTAAAGTATATCGTCATGGTGCAAGATAATTCAAAACTTGTACAATTCTTCCCTTGAACAGAGCAGGCTGTGGACAGTTAAGACAAATCTATGTCCTGGTCTCCTGGAAAGCAATACACACCTAAGGGATGAACACCTTTCTGAATATCACCTGTCCTTATGCCTAACATGGTATGGTTCCTTAACAATAAGCCTGAAAAACAAACACCACAGCTAGTGAAGTGGATGGGAGTGGTTGGAAAACTCCTGTAAGGAGCATTCAGAACCCTGAGATCCCACACAAGTCAGATCTGACAGCAGGCGTGTCCTACAAATATAAACATGAGATCCTAAGCCACCTCCACCTCCCCAGACTGCGAGCAGAACCCGGCCTCTCCATGAACTCAAGGCAACCTCTCTGCCTTACTAGAGAAAAACAAAACATTTTTAGAATAGGGCCACTGAAGAAGAAACCTTCGTAACTGGTCCAAGAGAGAGAGGTGGCCCTATTGGAACCAAGGCTGCAGACACAGAGAATTTCTGGCAGCCATCAAGGAGTCAAGTGGTCAATTTTTATTTTGATGGCCTCTCCACTCAGGAGCTAAGGTGTGAGCTCTATCATTCCTGGAATTTTTGGGTTGAGAGACAGTGACCCTGAGCATGTCTCTGCACACCAGAAAGCACAAGAGTACATGCTGAACAAGATTCTCCAAGTCTGAGAACTACAGTCTACTCGGCTGCTCAGCAGAAAACAAGGAGCAGCTCCTCCAGAGCATCCTCATTTCAATTATCATCTCAGTATCCTTTGAGAAAAGGTATCAATAGAGGAATACGCTCTGCTGAAGGCCCATTCTTGAGGCACAGCGACCACTGCCCTGGTCTGTGGTCACCTACGAGACTGAAGAGCCTTCTCAGATCTGAGCCCTCGGCTGGAGAACAGACTGATCTGTGGTCAACCAAACTGGTTGAACAGGTGTCCGAAAACACCTCAGATCCAACTTCCACTGCATGGGATGAACAAACTGCGACTTAAGCAGTCCGCCTGAACGTTAAACACCCCTACCAGGGGATTGACGACAGTCTGGCGACCTCTCGAAACATTTCACGTGCCTTAATAGTTATGTATGAGTGCCTGCCATGTGCAGCATCATGAATGCACACTAAAAAGGAGCCAGGCGGATCTACTCTGTCTCCAGAACAGTGATGTGGAAATGCTTTTGTAGGCTGGCCAGGATCCCCGGAGGGAAAAAAGCTCTGACCTGTCTCCCATCCAGCCAAGCTAACATTTGTTGTGAGAAGATCTAGTGGAACTTGCTCAGATCTTGTACATACACTCACTATTTCAGGGAGTGAGGAAGCTAAGAGGTAAAAGAAAAAACTGGCTGATAATCCACAGAGGGATCCCAAACCTACAATGAACCCATTAAATATGTCGCTTCTAGAAGTGGGCCCATGGGATTAAAACTGTCAGTGCCTATCCTGAGGCCCGACATCAGTGAGCCAGCGGGCCACTGACAAAAGTCACCGCCCTGGAAAAAGGCTGCAAAACCTTTCCTGACCTTGTGCTGAAAAATTACCACCAGGCATCCAAGGTCTAAGATGGCTTGGAAGAGGTCTGTTCCGTTCACCCATAGCCATGTGACTCTGGCATATCCAGAGTGCTGATCTCCTGCAGGAGTAAGCAGGTCATTCAATCAGGATGTAAGCCACCAGGACTACCAACACCCTCAAGGGACTCAGAAGCTGATGCCTGGGCGAAGACATGCCGTATGCTGGAGGGTTGATCCAGTATCAAAACCTGAAATACTCTGATGAGGACTGATGCAGAGAGTGACTGCAGGCATCAGTCATATGTACTGGGGCTTAGGAAGAACCCTTTCCTGAGCAGCCCAGTGATTGAGATCCAGGGCTTCATCCAGAGGACCGTGGAACACAGAAAGGTACAGGCTCTTGAATTGAGAAATCGGACAACTCCCAAACTTCTGGGCCCATAAACTAACAGGACCCCCGAGGTCAATGAATAGTGAGACCTGTACACTGGCCCAAAGAAAGCCCAGGAGCTCTGAGGATATCTGGCCTTTCCACAGCCCTTAAAAACTGGGGTGGAGAAGTGACCCTAATAAGGCATTTGACATTATTCCGGCCCATCTGAAAACAAACTCTCTAATCCATCAATGAGGCACCATGCTTGAGGTACTGGGCTTTCCTGCACTGTGTCTGGCCAGTGCTCCTGGTACTGTAACCTGTTACCGAGGCTCTCCATTTCAGGAGCCAATTTCCAAGAGAACGAAACTTTGGAACTGCCTGCACCGCCGCTACCATGATCCCACTGGGTTATGGTAATCTGCACTCTTTAAATAGCCTCCAGGACAGAATCAGACCATAGGCCTCCCTCAAGGTGATGATCAGCAGGTTAGCTATGAAGCCTAATCAGAGCCGTGACAAGCCACATGGTCCTCATGGTCAAAAACAATGAAATTATGTACTTCTATGTACTCCTTCAACACTGCCATAAAGGATCACCTGCTCCCATCATCCAACTGCTGCTGTCCTGATAGGCCTCCCCGTGACCCACCAGCTAACAGCCAATTCCACCAGCATTTACTCTCATATTACCCGCACTTCTCTCCCAACTTTGCTCACTAAAATGATCACCGAACCTGGTACTTCAGTCTTCCCCAATCCCGTAATTGGTTACTTTCACCCAGGCCACTCTATAACTTTCCAATGGTCTGCCCAGTTAATCTCTTTTAGCTATGTGTGTCATGCAAAATCACTGTACTCTAATTTACATCTGTTTGACTCTTTACTTTGCCCACTCCTCTAAATATGATATTTATAGTTTGTACTTGCTGGTTCATTGCACCCTTAACTCTGTAAATTTATTGTATTTAATGTGTTTGTTTTAAGTATTCAAATTGTCTCTGTAACTGTCTTATTGTTATTTGAAACACTGGACGTTTGTAAAGCGGGCATTTTTGCTAAATACTTTCCAGTATACAAATAAACTGAAATAGGCCAGTGTAGTCTGGCTCGAGACTCTCCAGTGAATAACCACCTGGAAGGTGGAACCATGGCCATGAATTGCAAAAACGCTTGCCTTTGGGGAAAAAGGCGGAATGAAACCGCCAGGGCAGAGACTCATATGTTGAAGGCTCTGGCCAAGAAAATATGCACAAGACGCACCACTGTTGTGTGACATAGAGGTGTAACCTTCCTATATGGGTTAACCTGCTTAATCATAGAAAACTGATAGGGCCAGAGCCATCCATAGGGCGGTGTCTCCTCAGAAATACAAAATGGCCTTGTCTTTCAGTGGAGGAACGTCCCACCATGTAGACATTTTCCCTAAAAGGAAAACCATGGCATGGATGGGAAGACGGACTTTTTTTTCTCTCTACACCTGTCCTGTGTTGCTCAAGAATTTTATTCACATAGTAGCCAGAGAAAATGCAGACAGAGACGGACTAACATCCACCGTCTCGCAGACTGACCTCCTGAGCTGAAAAGGATTACGTGCCTCAGCTTATTCAAAAGACAAGGGCTTATTAAGAATAAGGAGAGGAGGAACACCCTGATTCAGTCTTTTTTTTTTATTTAATTTAATGTCAGGAACTTCCCAAGAGCCCGTAATTATCATCTTGACCTTGAAAGGCAAGGGGATCTTCCCACATCAGTTATTGCAGCCTTAAGCTCACGTGCCTGCGCCTGGATGTGCCTGTCAGTGCCCCCCTGACCTGAGGGGCCTAATTGGGGACGGTGCATCTGCAGAGACATCCTGTGGAATATCGGGGCTCAGGCTCACTCTGGAGCCATAAGGTGATATATATATATATATATATATATATATAGCAATCCTGCTGTCACTGCCTTGAAGAACCAGGTGCTCCCCTTCCCAGACTGGAGATGCCAGAAGGGGTTGATGAGCAACACAATAAGGGCAAAAAGAACCCATGGGGAGGACCACATCACTGTTGTTGCAGGACTTGCATTATTTCTTAATTAATTAATGGCCTCTGATAAGCCAAGGTACCAAAGCAAATTGATGATTGTGCCAAATAACAACTGTGAGATAAACAATACTTGACCCATTATTGTTTCCAGGCTAAAAAATTATTTTCCACAGCGTTGACTTAAAAACACCTTCTCAGTGTCACACATCATGCAAGTGGAGGTCATAGTAATCAAACCCAGATCCTCTAAATGTAAAAACATAATTATGTAATAATTATAATCCCTATACTAAGACGGGTGTGTGGGAAGCAAACCCAGGACTGCTGGATTTATGTAGCTACAACAATATAATAATTATTAGACCCCTGCTAGTTGAGTTAAAATCAGCAAGGCAAATGCAATCATGTAAGAATCATCACCAAGAACAAGAGAAATGTGACAGAAAAAAACAAAAACAAAGAACCCCCCATTCAGCAAATCAAGGGCAAACAAGTGGACACTACTGTTACTCAGTTTAGAGAAGTTCTCTTTAAATAAGCTTGACTGTTCAAGCCAACCTGATGTTCTCAGAAAACTGCCTGCAGCTGTAGACAACTGAACATTCTAAAGTGGCTTATGCTGCTGTGAGAGTTCTAAATGACATCCTAGGCTTAAGGCAGTCCTCTGCTTCTGACTACTTGAAACAAGAAATAACTAATAAAGTTACTGTCTTAGTGATCTAAACCTCACAAAAGCACTAAAAGTACCAAAACACATATCAACTGTAAAACAGTAAGAAAGCATAAAACCTGAAGCTTAGGGAGGTGGGAAACAGGTACTGACACTAGAGCCGACCCCCCACCGAGACCCTACACTCCCCAAAAATAAAGTTGTACTTACCTGTGGCACCTTGACTTTATTAATTTATTTTTTAAACAGACCATAACAAAAACACCCAGCAAGGCATAAGTGGCTCCCAGTCCACACAGGAGTGAGGAGAGTGAGAAAACAGGCAGGTTATTCAGTTTTAAAGCTGTAGCTTACCAGCACACGATTTAAATGTAGGGTGCTCATACTCTCAACCTCTTACCTCATGAATCAGGGACAAGGTTAAAAAAATCAGGGACAAAGACCAAAATCAGGATACATCTTAAAAATTGGTACTACTCACTCAGAAAGCTGATAGAATAAGGGATTTGTGTTAATATGCATTTTCTGAAGAAGAGCAAGTCTGAAACTTTAATGTTTGGCATTATTTTATGATTTTAATCCCCAGTGTTCTGTCACAAAACACAAATTTTACGAGGGACAGAGGAAAATTCTGAGGCAAAATCAGGGACAGTTGAGCGGTATGGGGTGCTCCTGTAAACAGGCAGCCCCAACCTGCAAGCACAACTGCAGCCCCAAAGAAAAATTACTCACCTTAGTAACGTTGTTTCTTCTAATGGAGTCTTGCTATAGTATGACAATTGCAGTGAGTCCCCATCTTCCAACTGCCCCGGAGGTGAAATAGTTAACTTTCCATGCAAGCATGGAACTCTGAGCGAGCTCGTTAGAAGGCTCTGTCTGCTGATCTTCAAACATAAACTATCAGATATTTACGAGCAAAACTCACTAAGGCTCTGTGTGGAAGCTGTAAACCTACACTAACCGACTGGCTACTAACATAAACACACACTTCTTGGTCTCCAAGAAAGACTCAAGTCATGAGACCCAAAGAAATGAAAAATACAACACCAATTCACCCTAAAGGAAGGTGAAACAACAAAGTGGCATAAAGAAAGCGCCAACACTGTAATGCCCACCCACATCCCAAAACAGAGGTTCTGAGAGGGGCAGGCAGGGAGGAGGTCATATATAGCAAGACTCCATTAGAAGAAACAACATTACTGGTGAGTAATTTTTCTTCAAAACAACATGAAGTCTTGCTATATTATGACAATTACGAGACTACACAGCAGTACCCCATGGAGGAGGGACAGAACCTACTTAGGAATAGGCTCTGAAGGACAGTTGTACTAAAACAGAGCATCACTCCGAGCCTGGATGTCCAGGAGTAATGTTGGTAAAAGTGTGAACTGTTTTCCAAGTAGCTGCTTGACATATCTTTAGAATAGGGATGTCTCTGGCAGCAGCCAGAGAAGCAGCTGTACCTCTGGTAGAGTGAGCCCTCAGGCCTGAGGGAGGAACCTACCCAGTTTTTCGTAACAGAATTGGATACAAGAGACAATCCACCTGGCAATGGATCTTTTAGTGGCAGGCTTCCTTACCAACCTCACCATAAGTGAGGAACAGTTAGAGGGAGTCAAACCTGTGACCCTGGCACGCTTTATGTAGTAACTAAGGGCTCTCTTACATCTAGGCTGTGCAGCCTCCTCACCAGAGGAAGAATGGTCAGTGAAGTACACTGGAAGAGATATAGATTAATTAAGGTGGAAATCTGAAACCACCTTAGGCAGAAACTTTCTATTAGTCCGGAGGACTACTCATCTCTGTGAAAGGAGATAAAACTGCCCCACTGACAAAGCTTGTAATTCACTTATATGTCTGGCAGAGGTGATGGCTACTAGAAACACAGTTTTCCAAGTCAAGTATTTAAGCTCAGCTGAAGACAAAGGCTCAAGAGGTTGCATAAGCTGAGCAATACAAACATTAAGATCCCAGGCAGGGACAGGATCCCTGAATGGAGGATTGGTGTGAAGCAATCCCTTAAAAAACTTGGAAAATACAGGGTGAGTTGAAAAGAAGAGGATTTACCAGCGAAATAAAAGCAGACACAGCTGCCAAATGCACTTTCAGGGTAGCTGGTCTCAGCCCCAAAGTGTTCAGATGGACCAAATAATCCAGGACTGTGGGTAAATCAGCAGAGTCTGGGAAATGCTTTTCTGAACACCTTGGAAAACCTTTTCCATTTGGAGTTGTAAGTAGCCCTGGTGGGGCTTTCCTGAAGCCTTCAATATATCCATTACGCCTTGTGAGAGGTGTAAGTCAGCAAACTCTAACTCTTCAAGAACCAGGCCTTGAGATTGAGAGATTTGAGATTTGATACCAAACCCTTCCTGGGCACAGGTTAACAGATTGTGATTCCTGGGAAGGCACAGGGAGGATGGACTGCTAAGGACAGCAGGAGTGGATACCAGGGTTGTCTGGCCCAATCCGGGGCAATCAGAATGACCGTGCAGGATTGGGATCTGATTTTGACTAGCACTTTGAATAGAGAGGAAAGGAGGGGAAAGCACAGAGAAACTCCTTCCAACTGAGGGCTAAGGCATCCAGAGGGACTGAGCCCAAGACCGGGGCCTGCAGCAAAAGAGGGAAGCAGGATTGTCTGGGGCTGCAAAAGATCTATCTGCGGGTGCCCCATCTGGCAAATACCACTCCAGAACCAGGGATCCAGGGACCACCATGATGGCCCTGAGAAGTTCTGCTGAGAGCATCTGCCAGGACATTGTCCTTGCCTGGGAGGTGAACTGCGTAAGGGAGGTGTTCAGGGAGTAAGCCAGAGACCACAACTTTTGTGGCTTTGGTGCACAAGGCATTATACCGAGTGCCCTTAGCTTGTTGATGCTTTTATTGTAGTGGTGTTGTCTGTTCTGACCTGTACAATTTTGTTCTGAACAGATTTGGAGAAAGTTTGAAGTGCTAGAAAAACTGCTCTGCGCTCCAACAGGTTGATGTGGAGCAGAGTTTCTTGGGGACCACAGTCCCTGGGCAGTGAGGTCGCTCATGTGAGCACCCCAAAAGGGATGCATCCGTAGTAAGGATTAAGGAGTGAGACTGAATGACAAAGGAACCTTGTCTCAGATTGCTTGATCCTGCCACCACTGCAGGGCTTGGATCAGGGTTCGAGTTACTGGGATCAACTTGGTAAGAGGATCCTTTCTTGAGACCAAAGCTCTCAAATGGACCTGAATGTCCCTCATCTGAAATCTTGCTTCTTGCACTACTGCTGTGGAAGCAGCCATGTGACCTAGGAGCTGCAGAAAATGCCTTGCTGGTCGAGAGACCTGCAGGGTGAATGAGAGAGGCCAGGAGACTGGGGTCTTTGCCCTGTCCAGGGGAGAAGACCCTGGCTTCCTGTGTGTTCAGTTCTGCGCCTATGAAGGTTAGGAGCTGGACAGGCTCTAGAACTGACTTTGAGAGATTCAGAAGGAAACCTAGGGAGGTAAGCAGTTGCTGAGTTACCCGAAGGTGTAAGCTGACCTATTCTGGGGACTGGCCTATTATGAACCAATCATCCAGGTAAGGAAAGATGGCAATTTTTGCCTTCTTGGCATGCAACTGCTACTGCCAGGCATTTGGTGAATACCCTTGGAGCAGAGGTGAGGCCAAAGGGCATTGCTCTGAACTGGTAATGGCCTGAGGGCAGCTCGAACCTGAGGTACTTTCGTGGGAGCTTCTGATGAGAATATGGAAGTAGGCATCCTTAAGGTCCAGGGACGCTAGCCAGTCTCCTGGCCTTAGAGAGGGTAAAATAATTCCCAGGGTCACCATTTTGAACTTTGGTTTTAAAGGTGCTTGTTTAAGTATCTGAGATCCAGGATGGGCCGCCATTCTCCTGTCTTTTTGGGGTAAGGAAGTACCTGGAGTACAAACCTTTGCCCTGGTAGGGGTGGAGCCTTTCCACGGCTCTGAGAGCTAGGAGGAAGAGACCTCTGCCTCTAGGGCAAGTGCCTCTGATGGAGATGCAGGTGGAAAGATCTGGTTCTCATCTTTGAAATTTTTGAAGCTGAGAACCAGTCCCTGGCTTACTACCTCCAGGACCCACTTGTCTGACGTTAGAGACTTCCAGTCCTGGACAAAGTAAGCCAGCCTGCTTCTGCACGGTAGAGAAGAATCGGCCCTGGCTACCCCATCAGGTGCCTGCTTGGCAGGAGCTTTAGGTTGAGGGGTGGGAGCAGGCCTGCTTGAACCCGTCTGCCCTCCTCTAAAGAACCCTCTGGGCATAAGCAGAAGAGGAGGCTTGGGATTGGTAAAAGACCTATGAAAAGGCCTGCCCTGCCCTTGGGAAGCTGCTTCTGAGGAGTGACCTGCCTTTCCTTGGCCTGTGCACTCCTATAGGTGGTCCTGTATTCATCCATTTTCTTCATGTAATTCTCTGTTTGCTCCCCAAACAGAGAATTCCATAACAGGAAAATCCATGGCCTTAGACTGGGTATCCTGCACAGGGTAGTACATCTGAGCCAAGCCATTCTTGCGAGTGCCACAGATGTAGCCATGACTCTTGATGACACATCATTAGAGTCTACTGCAGCATGAAATTGCACCTTAGATGCCTCAATACCATATCTCTAGCCACCTGTTCCAGCTCTCTGGCAAGCTGGTCAGGGACTTGTTTTGCTAAAGCCAGCACAGTATCCCAACTGGATTTCTGGTATCTAGCAGCATAAGCCATATAATTTGCCTGTCTGAGTCCCAAGGATGCTGCCATGTACTGTTTCTTTGCCATAGCATCAATCTTCCTGAGTCCTTCTCAGGAGGATGTGAAGCTAGAGGAATATTTGCCTTGTCAGGCTGCAGCCTGCACTACTCCCACATGGCTGCATTGCTGTGTGAGAACTCCGTATCAGAGCCTGATAAAGTATACCTCTTGTCCATCCTTTTATCTACAGGAGGTACAGTGTGAGGAGTTTTAAAACTTTTACTGTCTGCTTCCCAAAAGATTTATGCAGAGGAACAGACAGTCTCTTAGATTCTGGAATATCCATCATTTCCATATAATCAGGCTTCTCTTGGTCATCAACAGCTTCCTCAACAGGGAGCTGGAGAGTTTGCAACCTTCTTATAAAACATAAAATGAGAAGGGGACTCAGACAGCCTTGGAGGAGAAACCCTAAGGGTCTGTCTGGAGAGGTGTCCGGTTCAATGGGCACATCCAGGTCTTCAAAACCATATTCACTCTCCTCATACTCCTCTTCTCCCTCCCACGGTTCATAAAATTCCTCAAAATCATAATCTTGAACCAGTGGAACCAGCCGAACGAGCGCCTCCCTGATGGTGCGGTTCAGTCGGATCCGGGAAAAGACTGGACAATTGGATTGCTTTAGCTATTTCTTCAGCGGTTGGAGAAGAACTTTTGGCTCCACCAGCTGACTTTCTAGTCTTTTGGGAACTGGCTCCTCAGAGCCAGCTTTTCGCTTGCCCGAGGAAGTATCGCCTGGTCAGAGGGCACCTCTGGTTTGGTTGGAACCGAACTGGGCCGGCCATCCGGGTCAGCGGACTTTTGACCTCCCTTTCCTGGGCCTACCAACTCTCTTTCTATGGTGGCAGCAGGGAAATTCTTACAAATCTGGCAGTCTGCATTGAGGTGGTCAAACCCCAGACAATAAACACAGGTGGTGTGGTCAGCCTTAAAAGGCTTCCCCACAGACACTACAATGCTGAAACCCAGTGGGCCGGTTTTCTTTTGGGTTTCTCAGACATATGCCAGCCTATGCAAACTTGCCCGTTTATGGCAATCCGCCAAGCAAGACCCTCTTATCGGTTCCCAACCGTGTCACGGGTCGTGGAAAAACGATTGAAACTGTTTTTAGAACCGATAAGAACCGGGAACCACACTCAAAAAGGACTAGCAAATTTTAAAAACATAATCTGATCGGTTCAACCGAACCGATAAATGTTTACAAGTTCCACACAGAGAAACGAATGTAAAACCCATCTATTACTTACATTACCACAGACAGAGCTTGAACCGGACCGGTTGCGGTATAATTTCGGTTGAAAACCGATAAAATAACACTTTCAAACTGACAAAATGAACGAGAAGCGGGAGAAATCTCCGGAGCAACTGTTCAGTAGGCGGAGTAAAGAATCTGACAGTTTGTTTGAAGATCAGCAGACAGAGCCTTCTAACCAGCTCGTTGCTCAGAGTTCCATGCTTGCATGGAAAGTTAACTATTTCACCTACGGGCAGTCTGAAGATGGGGACTCACTGCAATTGTCATAATATAGCAAGACTTCATGTTGCTTGAAACTTAAGTTTTAATCTTGAAAGTTGAAAATTCTTCAGAGAAAGGAGAGTAGCTCTTTCCCTTTGGAATGGCACAGTGAAACTGGGGATCTGTTCATAGTGCAAGGAATCCTCAGGTTCATAGTGCAAGGAATCCTCAGGTGGACAGCATTCTAAAGCTTGACTGTGCCATTCTTAGGGGTGCACCATACCCAGCTGTAATGATTACCCACTGAAAATGTGGAGTGCTACAGAAATAAAAAGTTGCTTTGTGTTTTTGCAGTCCTTGGTTTGGAGCAGATAATATTTCAGAATTCTGTACACATCTGAAGTATGGAGCAGTGCTTCTCCCGGATTGGCATACTCTGGAAAATAAACTGGTAGGTGGATAGATTGGTTCAGGGTAAAGACAGACATCACTTTGGGGAGAAACTTAAGGATTTGTGTGCAAAGATCCCTGACACCCCTGTCTTTGTGAAAAATCAAATAAGGTGCTTGACACCAGAGAACCTGAACCTCAGAAATCCTTTGAGAAGAAGTAACAGCAACCAAAAACAGGTTACTCACCTGTAACAGTAGTTCAAGGAGTGGTATAAGTTGTTCATCCACACTGTTTGGCATGTCACTTTCCCTTTAAGATCAGCGGAGTCTTCAAGCAAGCTCCTCCCACCAACCCGGGTGGTATATACCTCGGCTCCTCCCATGGCGCCAGATCTTAGCCCGCTGGAACATGTTGTGTGCATTGGCAGTCGGGAGGTCGGAATTGCAGTGGATGAACAAATGCCACCACCTCCTAGACCTACTGTTACAGGTGAGTAAAACCTGTTTTCCTAGGATCTGGATATGTTGTTCATCCACACTGTTTGGCAGACTCCTAGCAGTTCTCCGAAGGAGGGAAGCAAGTGCTACACCCCTACTTAGGGAACAGAGATTGGAGAACCGAGGCCCCAAAACCAGCATCCGCGTGACTCAATGTCGATGTGGTAGTGGGTGATGAAGGCATTTGCTGACTTCCAGATAGCAGCCTGACATATTTCCTGGATAGGGATGTCCGTGGGAAGCAACCACGATGCCGCAGTATGGCGGGTAGAATGAGCTCTTATCCCTCTGGGAGGCTTGTTTCCAGCCAACTTGTAGCACAGACCTATGCATGATGTAATCCATCTTGCTATGGTCTGTTTGGCTGCAGGTCTGCCAGAAGCGGCTTCAGTGTGGTGACAAAAGCTGGTGAACCTCTCCCGATTTCCGCCATCCTCTCCTTATAACAGGAGAGAGCACTTCTCAGGTCCAAGATATGGAGCCTGTACTTGGCCTCCGAGGTGTAATTAGGGTAGTATCTGGGCAGAGTCAACACCTGGTTAAGGTGAAACTCTTACACCACCTTCGGAAGGAATTTTGGGTGGGGCACAGGACAACTTTGTCTCTGTGGAAGACCAGATAAGGGAGTCCACCAAGCACCTGGAACTCCCTGTCCTTCTGGAAAACATGATAGCCACCAGGAAGGTCGTCTTCCATGACAAGTGTGACAGCTCACTCTTGTGCATTGGTTTGAATAAGCTTGCCCATGAGCTTTGCCAGTACCAGCAGTGGATCATACGGAGGTGGAGGTACATGCACCGGAGGGATATGTGATCAGGCCTTTGAAAAAGCACCGACCACTGTCTCCTACGCCAATGTCTGCTGACCGCCCGTACCTCTTGTATTATATATTTTTGTTCTTTGTTGTTCTACATTTTATATCTCCTGTCTATGTAATTGCGAACTGTATGTGTATGTGCCTCAAGACCTCCTTGTGAATGAGGGTTGCTCAGCAGTCTTTCCTGCAATAAGCGTGAAGCAGAAATGGCTGCCAGGTGCACCCCTAAGGTCGATGACCACAGACCCCCTTTGGAGAGAGACCAAAGGTAGTCAAGAATGCTAGCCACAGAACAGGACAAGGGGTCCAGACCCTTACCCTGACACCAAATGGAAAACCTTTTCCATTTGAAGGCATAACATTTCCTGGTGGATTCCTTTTGAGATGCCTCCACCACGGTGTAGACATCTTGGAAAGACCCAAAGCCTGGAACTCTAGCTGCTCAGGTACCAGGCTGTGAGGTGCAGCGATTGAAGGTCCGGATGAAGACCTCCCCTGGTTCAGAGATATCAGGTCCAGGCATGTACAAAGCTGCTCCAGGGGCCTGCAGCTGAGGCTGAGGAGATCTGGATACCAGAACTGGCGGCCAGTCTGGGGCTACAGAATCACCTCCGCCTTGTCCCGCCTCACCTTGAGTAACACCTTGTGGATCAAGGGAAATGGAGGGAAGGCGTGAGGAGGCCTGGGGTTCACGGCCTCAGAAGGCATCCCCTGCAGGTGAGTCCTGCTGAGGGGAGGCATGATACATAGAAACATAGACTTTGATGGCAGATAAGGACCGCTTTGACCCATCTAGTCTGCCCATTTCCCTACCTACAGGATAGGCCGTAGATCCTAGTTAACCGGACAGCCTATTTCTTCCTATCCCCAAGAACTGCCTCATGTCTGTCCCATGCATTCTTGAATTCTCCACAGTTTTAGACCCCACAACCTCATCAGGAAGGCTGTTCCATGCATCCACTACCCTCTCTGTGAAATAATACTTCCTCATTGCCCTGAACCCCCCCCCCATCTTTAAATTGTGTCCCCTTATTCTTGCACATCTCTTTTCTGAAAGATGCTACCCTCTTGGACTTTGTTGATTCCACTGGGGTACTTAAAGTTTCTATCATGTCCCCCTCTCCCTTCTTTCCTCAAGGGTATACTTATTAAGCTCCTTTGGTCTCTCCTCACAACTTCTCTTGAAGACCCTGCACCATTTGAGTTGCCTCCTCTGGACTGCCTCTATCCTGTCTATGTCCTTGCGGAGATGGGGTCTCCAGAATTGGACGTAGTACTCCAGATGGGGTCTCACCAACTGTCTGTACAGAGATGAGATAACTTCCTGTTTTCTGCTGCTGATGCCTCTCCTATGCATCCCAGTATAGCCCCAGCCCTCCCTACTGCCTTCTCACATTGCTTGCTAACCTTAAGGTCATCTGATATGATTACCCCAGGTCCCTTTCCTTTTTGTTGTTACTACCTCCCCCATTGTGTATTCTTCCCTGGGTTCTTGTTTCCCAGGTGCATTATTTTGCACTTCTTTGCACTGAATCCTAGCTGTCATACTTCTGACGATTTCTCCAACCTTGCCAAGTCCCTCTCTTCCTTTCCACGCCTCCTTGTATATCAACCCTGTTGCAGATCTTTGTGTCATCTGCAAAGAGGCATACTTTTCCTTCAGTCCCTCTGCAATGTCACTTATGAAGACATTAAAAGGACTGGACCCAATACTGAACCCTGCGGTACCCCACTGTAACCCCTCTTTCTTCAGAGTGGACTCCATTTACAATTACCTTCTGTGTCCTGTTGTCTAGCCAATGTTTACTTCCAGGCTACCACCCTGGAACCCACTCCCAGGCTGGTAAATTTGACTATTAATCTTTTGTGTGCGACTGTTCAAATGCCTTGCTAAAGTCTAGGTAGGCCATGTCCACAGCCCCTCCTGGTCTACTACTTTGGTCACCCAGTCAAAGAAATCTATTAGATTCTGTCTGACATGACCTTCCCGCTGTGAACCCATGCTGCCTTGGGTCCTGTGCCCCACTGGCCTCTAGGTACTCAACTATTCTTTCCTTCAGAAGTGACTCCATCACTTTCCCTACCAGAGGTCAAACTGACAGGTCTGTAGTTTCCTGCCTCTGTCTTGGTCCCACTTTTGTGAAGGGAATCACATCCACCTCCTCCAGTCCTCGGGTACCACACCATCCTCCCATGATTTATTAAAAAGAGTAGCCAGTGGTTTCACTAGTTCCCCCTTAATTCTTTTAGAATTCTGGGGTGAATTCCATCAGGCCCCATTGCTTTGTCCACCTTCAGTTTTAGGAGTTCTTGCAGAACCCTTTCTTCTGTGAAAGGACTGGGATCGACCCCCTATCGAGAGTGCTTCTGTTAATTGGATTAGGCACTTCCTCCTCTTTTGTGAATACTGAGCAGAAATATTCGTTCAGTATCCCTGCTTTTCACTGTCCCCTCTGCCCACCCACTGTTCATTCTATTCAGCCTCACTATCCCTCCCTTTGTCTTTCTCACGCCGCTGATGTACCTATAAAGGTTTTATCCCTTCTTAACCGAGTTGGCTATCTTTTCCTCAGTTTGGGCGTTGCTATTCTGACTTCCCTCCCTGCTTTCTTCTGCATTAACTGGTACAGCTCTCGTCCTGCTCCTTCTGTGTTTCCATACTTCCGGAATGCTATCTTTTCTTCCTGACTTTCACAGCCACCTCTTTTGAGAACCATAGTGGCTTTTTCTTTTGTTTTGATTTGTTTATTTGCTTCATACAAAGGCTTGTTGCCTCTGTGATGGCAGTTTTGATGATTCCCCATTGTTGCTCCCACCTCCTTCTAGCCTGTTTGATACAGCCTCAGCTTGGTGTTTTCGCTGGAGGCAAACAGGTCCACCATTGGTCTGCCCCAACGGGAGAACAGGCTGTAAGCTACCTCTGAATGGAGAGACCACTGTGGGATGTCTGGACTATAAGGCTGAGAGCATCCGTCAGTTGGTTCGAGACTCCTGCCACATGGATGGCTAGGAGGTCCGCCTCCAACCGCTTACGAGGGACCAGATGTGGGCGCCTCCTTGCACAGCAGATGGGAATGCATGCTGCCTTGTTTGTTGAGGCAGTACATGGTCGTGGTATTTTCCATCTGGACTTGAACCACCTGACCCCAGAGCTGTAGCGCAAGCTGGCAGTGCTAGTCTGACTGCTCTGAGCTCCAAAAAGGCTGATGTGGCATCGGGACCTCGGGGTCCAGAACCCAGGGCCCTGTTATCCCATGTGGGCTCCCCTGCCCATGAGAGGCATCGGTCGTGAAGGGACGACTGTCAGCTCGCTAACAAACAGGATCCCTTCCTGCAACCAGTCTGGGGCAGTCCACCACTGGAGAGCATCCCACATCTTCTGGGTTACAGTGATCAGCTGGTCGAAATAACTGTGGCGCTGAGTCCACTGGGCGGCCAGATCCCACTGGAGGGGCGACATGTGCAACCGGGCCCAACAGACCACTGAGGTGCACGAGCCATGTAACCCAGAAGGCGAGAAAGTCCTGGGCAGGGTGCAAGTGTCCAACCAGAAATGATTGGGCAAAGGAGGAAAGAACCTCCGCCCTGTCCGCTGGGAGCTGAGCTCTGCCCGATGAAGCCCATCACCTGAGAAGGCATGAGTTTTGACTTGACCTCATTGATCAGGAGGCTGAGTTGGGAGCAGGTTTGGAGGGCCAGAGCCCTGGACCTCTCCATTTCCTGTCGAGTAGAACCTGCTAAGAGCCAATCGTCGAGGCAGGGGTAAATTCTGATCCCCGATGCGAAGATGGGCCGCCACCACTGCAATGCATTTGGTGAAGACCCATAGGACCGATGACAGGCCGAACAGCATGGCTCGGAACTTGTACAGGGTCGCCGACCAGCGGAGGAACCGCTGATGGGACAGAGGCAGTTGGGACGTGAAAGAACGCATCCTGCAATGCCAATGAACAGAACTACATGTTTCGCTCCAAGGATAGCATAATCTGGGACTGAGTGACCATCTGAAAGGTGCGTGACCTGAGAAAATGATTCAGGTCGTGGAGATCTAGAATGGGGCGCCAGACCCCGTCCGCTTGGGCACCAGAAGTACCTGGAGACAAAGCCTGGGTCTGCTGTAGGATCCGCCACTGCAGCTACTGCTTCCTTGAGGAGGAGCTGAGCAATGTCGCCCTCAAGAGCCGACTGAGTATGGATGGATACTCTTTCCTACCGAGGGGCAGGCTCGGCTGGGAGGGTAGTGCTCGATTCCCAGGGGCAGTCCTGACAGACTACTTCAAGAACCCACCTGTCCGTGGTAATAGCGGACCAGGTGGAAAGGAAGTGACGAGTCAGCCCCCACGGAGGTCCCAGAGCTGGCGTGACAGAGATAGGGGTGGCGCCCCATCCCGTCACTAAAGGCTTAGAGGAGGAGGAGGAGGAGGCTCCAGGACCTGAGCCTTGGCCCCTTTGGGCCTGTTGGGATCAGGCTTGGGCTGAGGTGCCAAGCTTGAGCCTGCTGCTGACCTCCTTGGTAGGAGGACTGCTGGACCGCAGGGAAGCGTGCGAAAGGGCTTCTTCTTTTCTTATGCTGGTTCTTGCCCAAAGAAGTCCTGGCAGAAGTGGGCTCCATGGTGGCATTGGACTGTTCAATGTGTTGAAGGTGACCTGCCACTCCTGGGCCGAACAAGTCGGTCCCGAGAAAGGCACATCAGCTAACTTATGCTGACTATCCAGTAGGAAGGAGGATGACCTCAGCCAAGCCCTGCAGCGAGAGGCCACTGCGGCTGCCATCGAATGGGCACAAGAATCCCCAATTTCCAGGGCTGTCTGGAGCTGCTGTTTGACAACAGCACGGCCCTGGTCCCGGACTTGCTTAACCATGGTTTGCATGTCCGCTGGGAGATGTGGGAGGACTTCATCTAATGACCGAGAAGGGCATGAGGAAGTGTGTGCCATGATGACGGCGAACTGGCCTGCACGGCTCAAGGAGGAAGCCATAGACTTTCTACCGAATGGTCCAAGAGCTTGGACTCCTTATTGGGGGATGGTCAGTGTCGGCAGAACTGCCAAGCGCCTGAACACAGAGGCGGTCCCACAGGCTCTTGGCGAAGGGTGCTCCTGTGAACCCGAAGGGACCCCATGGAGTACCGCATACTTGTAGAACCATGTGGGCAGGCAGTGCTGGACATGAGGCAGGGCGCTGCCATAGTTTGAGTGCTGGGCCAACAATGGCCTCGGCCACAGGAAAGGCCTCCATCGGGATGTCCCTCTCTTCAGGATGTCTGTGAGAGGGTACTCCGCCTTTTCTGGATGGGCTCCAGGGGCATCTCTGTGGAATCAGAGATGAGGCGGAGGATCCCTGAAAGGAGGAAGGGCCTTCCTCCATCCCTGTGCCAATGGACGACTCATCATCCCCCGGATGTGAGTGGAGTCTGGTGACGTCCGAGTCCGAGGTCGAGATACAGCGGTTTGCTGCCCAAATCACCCTCGACCCGTCGAGGAAGGTCCAGGTGACTGTGACCGACAGACGCCGGGAAGTCCGTATCTGTTTGGTCCTCTTTGAAGGAGCCCGTCCCACAGGCTGCTTAGGTGGCGGCTCCACCACTATCGGTGGGAAGACCAGCAAAGGCCAAACTGGAGGATGGGCGGCCCACAGGCGGGGAACCAAGAGCTTTGGTTCGAGGGGGTGCGCTTGCCCAGGAGGCAAAAGCCAAGTAATGGCCGGGGTAGGTGGCCGGAGCGGCTTCTGCCAGTCAAGAGTGCTTCTGCCATATAAGGTCCTCGATGGCGCCCAGCGGAGTTTCCGTGGAGCCTCTCCTCATCCGAGGATGACAAGGATGACCTGTAGGTCACCTCTTCTTGGGCGCTTATGCTCCTCCTTGGCCTTTGGCCGAGGGGTTCTGGACCTCAACCGAGATGGGGTGGGCTGACTCGGTCGCTCGGGGAGACACCGGAGGGATCGATGAAACCCGGAGGTCCAGAACGGGACTTGATGGGGACACCAGCTGGCTGGGTCTCCTCATCGGGGAACACCAGGACCGAGTCCTTTCCAATGAGTCGTCAACCATGGCCGGCAACAGAGAGTCGATCGGTCGAAAATTATCTCGACTTCATTGGCCACCTCCTCAGTCGTCTGGCCAGGCGGAAGGTCCCTGAGAGCCTGCGTGACAGAGGAAGCGGCTCTCGACTGAGGTCGAGACCGCATGCTCCTGAGACTGAGACCTTTCTCGGTCCCAAGCGCCTTCGTAGAAACGAAGACAGGCCAGATTATTTTCTCTCTTCTGAGAGCGGGAGGAGTGCGAGCCTGCAGGCGCCTCACCCTCATGGGAGAGACTGGCACAACTTCTTAAAGAACATGTGAAGTGGAGCCCAAGTTGAGAGGAACAAAAAGCTTCATTGGCAAAACACTGGCAGCTTCTTCTTGAGCCTTAATGTCTGTTCCAGCTGCTTTCGGCCAGACCTGTGGCTGAAACCGCCCACCTAGCCTTCTTAAGACTTCACTGGAGGGTTCCTTTTCTCCAGTCTCCCCAACTTCAAAGCGCGCAAGCGGTCTTCCAGGGCGTTGGGATGGAAGGCCGAGGCAAAAGCTGCAAAAGGCGAGGTGTCATGGCCGACACCTAGGCAGTAGACCTACGTGTGATGGGGGATCGATGCGCAACATCTTCTGGCTGCAGGACATCGGCGAAATCCGGAGAAAGATTTCGATCAAGAGCGCCAGGGTGTGATAGCTTCCTTTCGAACAAGTTTTAGTTTCGGGAAAACCGAGGGTTTGAAAGCCAGGGCCTATGAAATGCGTTAGCACGAGGGAGGCAACCTGCATCTTCCAGTGGAAAGGAAGATCTGGCGTCATGGGGCGGAGCTGAGGTATATAACACCCGGTGGATGGGAGGAACTAGCGTGAAGACTTCCGCTGATCTTAAACGGGAAAGGGACATGCCAAAGTGTGGATGAACAACATATCCACGATCCTAGAAATAATGTTTTCCAAGAAAGAAAATGTGGGTCACAAGTCGGGCTGGCTCAAATGGAGACAGGGTCAATTTCTCAAAACAAAATTTCAATCCCAAGCCAGGACAAGGGAACAGACTGGTGGTTTCAGATGCAGGATACTTTGAGAAAGGTATGGGACACATCTAACTGAGCCACGGTACAACCACCCACGGACTGGTGAAAGGCAAAAGTAGCCAAAGGTGCACCTTGAGGGGAGGAATACTGGAGGCCCGAGTAAAACAGTGATATCAGGTAGTCCAGAATCTGGGTCACTGGACAAGTAAGAGTCCAGGCGATGTTTGGCAGCCCAGATGGCAAACCTCTTCCACTTCATAGCATATGTGGCGCTAGTGGAGGGCTTTAGAGCTGTCACGTGGACACCGCCACCTGCTGAGATACTCTGAACCAGGAGATGGCTATGTCCTCAGGAGCCAGGCATGCAGACAAAGGGAATTAGGGTTTGGATGGACCAGGGTCTCTTGAACCTGCATCAGCAGATCCCTGCAAAGGCAGGGGAACGGATGCTCCTCTGGTAACTGTTGCAGTAATGAAACCATATCTGCTGTGGCCAGAATGGTGCAACCAGGACAATGCTGGCTCCCTCCATCTGCAGCTTGATTAGCACCCTCTGAATAAGAGGAAAGGCATAAAGGAACCTCCCGCTCCAGGAGAGGGACAACCCATCTCGCCAGAAAAGTAGTTACGTAAGAACTTACCGTAACAGTAGATCTTTGAGAAAGGCTCCTCCAGTAGGTCATAACATACAGGACTGCGCCCCTGGCATCAGGACCGCACTGCAAATTTTGCTAGCAATGTCTGGTGGTGGACCGCCCACCACATCACGTGACAGACTTCAGTGTGACCATATATAGTGGGCGGTCCCTGCGCCCTCCAGTTCTCCGCCAGAGATCCAAGGAGGATGAGACAGGAGAAAGGATGAAATCCTGAAGCCCAGTTCAGAATGATCTGTAAGAAATGCAGAAACTGGGGCAGGAGGGAGAGAGGGAAAGTGTGACCTACTGCAGGAACCTCTCTCGAAGATCTACTATTACCGTAAGTTCTTACGTAACTGTACTATTACAATTCAAGTTAGACTCTTGCATGAGCTATACCTAAGGACTGAGTACCAAGCAGTACTAACCGGAGGGTTCCTGCAGTAGGTCATAATGTATAGGACTGAATCCCAAACAGTTACTCTGAGAGAGACCAAGAGAATCAGGGGAGGAGGAACAACTGAATGCAGACCAGGACCGGCCTAAGACAATAGGTCCCATGGGATGACGAGGCCAAACCCGGTCTCATACCTAGAGGCAATGTCCAGACTGTAATGCTTTGTGAAGGTATGGACGAACTTCAGGTTGCTGCCGCTGAAATCTATGCTGCAGAAACATTCTAAGGAGCGCTGTTGAGGAAGCCATGCCTCTGGTAGAGTGACATCTGACCTCGGAGGAAGAGGTTTGTTGTACTTCTGGTAGCAGAAGCGAATGCAGTTGGCTGGCCATTTTGAAAGACACTGCTCAGAAACTGCCAACCCCAAAGATTTGTGGGCAAAGGAAATAAAAGCTGATCTGACTTGTGTGTGTCTTTGGTCCTGTGGACATAACAGCATGAATTCTATGTACATCTAATGAGTGAAGAAGGTCTCACCCCTTAGAATGAACTGAAAAATATACGGAGTTCAACTGCCTGATTCAAGATGAATTTGGAAACCACCTTGGGAAGAAACTTAGATTATTACTCAGGACCGTCTGGTCCTTGGGAAAAAATCAAATAAGGCTCCTTATGCATCAGAGCCTGAAGCTCGGAAATTCTGCGAGCAGAGTAATAACAACCAAAAGAGCTTTCCAAGACAGGTGGCGCAAATTACAGCTTACCGCCAGTTCAAAGGGAGGAGTGTAAGCTTTTCTAAAATAAAGTTTAGATCCCAAGGTGGGGTGGGGTTAGGATAGCGGGTTGAAATAGAGGATCCCTTTCAGGAAAGTTTTGACACCTCAACTGAGCAATAGGTTTCCCATCCACAAATGAATGCTAGGCTGAGCTGGCGACAAGTGGACCTTAAGGAGGATATAGCTTAGACCAGAGTCCGACAGGTTCAACAGGTACTCCACGACCAGTGGAGCTGGAGCAAGGAAGGGTCCAAGCTCTTAGATGCGCCCAGATGGAGAAACGCTTCCATTTCATCGCAGAAGGTGGACCTGGTGGGGGGTTTCTGGCTCCACCAAGACCTAAGGACCCTCTGGGAAACTCCAAAGCATGACACAATTATGTCTGAAGGAGCCACGCATGAAGATGCAGGGTCCCGAGTCCCGGATGCACTAACAGATTGTGTTGAAGAGGAGGGGACTGGGGTTCCACTGCTAACTGCTGCATGAGTGGAAACCAGGTCTGCCTCAGCCACAGGGGTGCTATGAGGATCATCCGAGCTCCCTCTGCCTGAAGTTTTAGAAGGACATGCTGTAGAATGGGAAAGGGTGGGAAGGCGTACAAGTGCTTCCCTGTCAGCAGAGTGACAGCGTTGTGCCAAAAAGCACCGGCTCTGAGCGAGCAAGCAAAACTGGGAAGTTTTGTGTTGTATAGGGAGGTGAAGCAATCTATTTCTGGTCATCCCCATCAGTGGAACAATAGATCGGCCACTTCTGATTCAATTCCATTCGTGAGCTTGGGATGACATCTGACTGAGGCTGTTAGCCAGGATGTTTAGGATGCCTGGGACGTGCAGACCGTGGAAATATGTTGTGTTGGGCTGCCCAGAACACTACGCATCGCCTCCCTGAACAGGTGAGTGCGATTGCATGCCCACCTGCGTTGATGTACCAGACCCACGGACATGTTGTCCGTCTGGACTAATAGTGTTCCCATCGAAAGGATGGGCTGGAATGCTTGCAAGGCGTACAGCACAGCCCTCATCTCTAATATATTTATATGGAGAGATATCTCCAGCTGAGACCACAATCCTTGTGTTCTGTGATTCCCTGATGGAGGAGTTGCCCTGAAGGTAACCCCGAGATAAGTTCTGAGGATCCTGCCACCGAACAAGGTCTTTCTTGAGTGCGCTGGAGACTAGGACAGGATGGTCTAGGTCATTGGGGTGCTGATCCCATTGGGCGTGAGTGTCCATTGGGTGAGCCTCATATGTAATCCTGGTTAAAGGAACAGTCGAGATGGGTCGCCGCCATGAGCTAAAGAGAGGCATAAGAACGCTCTGCGGGAATATGCCTGGAGACGAGAACAAGACTGATCTGCTCCCGTAGAGTGTCTGCTCTGTCCGAGGCAGGAAGGCTCTGCACTGGACTGTGTCCAAGACGGTCCGATGAACTGAAGCCTCCGGGAGGGATTAGGGACGACTTGGGGAAGTTGGACCGTAATCCCCAGTTGGGAAAAAGGTCCAGTGTGAAGGAAAGCGATCCTCAGTTTGGCCCTAGATGGGGCCACTAAGAACAGTCATCCAGGTGAGGGAACACTGCAATCCCAACGTGAGGCTGCCACCACCGCTAGGCACTTGGTAAAGATCCTGGGTGCCGAGGAAAGGCCAAGGGGAGGGCTGTAAATTGAAAGTGCTCCCCTGGAAAAGGAACGCAGGAAATGGCGTAGCCAGGAACACTGAAATATGAAGGTAAGCATCCTGCATGTCCAATGCACAAAGCCAGTGGTCCTTCTGCAAAAGGGCAGAAGACCCTGTACAGTCAGCATGCAGAACCTTTGTACTCCACAAAAAGGTTCAGTTGGCTGAGATCCAGGATGGGTCTGAGGTTGCCCGTCTTTTTCGGGACCAGGAAGAAATGGGAGTAAAACTTTTCCTCACTGGGATGGAGGGACTGGTTCTATAGCTGACGTCTGTCTTAAAGCCAGGATTTCCTCCTTGACCAGCAGGGCTTGGTTCAGAGAGTACCGGGAATGACTTGGAGGAGTTTAGAACAAACTCCAGAAACTCTATGGTGTGCCCTCTTGAAATTAGTTGCAGGATGCATGTACCTGAGGTGATGCCCTTCCATTCCTGCTTGTGGAGGCAAACCTTCCTCCCACTGGCTCCACAATGGAGGGTGGAGGAGGGGACGGCTGGAAGAGTGAGGAAGCTGAGGGATGAGGGGTCCCCCTTGTCTCTGGGTTTTGAGGCAGGGAGAGGAGAAAGAGGACCCGTCGCTCTTTTCTTTTATTCTGGCGCCTGTTAAAGGGCTGTTTACCCTGCCTCTTCTTTTGGCCGAAAAGGCTGTTTCTTCTGAAAGCCTGTTCAGTGCATTGACTTGACGGATCTCAGGGCTTGGCCGCTGTCCTGGAGACCCGTAATTAACTCCTTGGTGTCTCCCAAAGAGGACTGAACCTCTGAAGGAGCATCCTGGATAGCTGACTGGACATCTGTGGAGAGTCCAGAAATGCGTAACTAAGCGTGTCTTCGGAGGAGACAGCCTGGCGGAGGAATGAGCCACCATGTCCACCGAGTTGTAGGTGGCTCTGAGCGCATGTCTGCAAGACATTTTGGACAGGCGCAAGTCTTTGGTCAGTTCCTCCTTGAGGTCCGAAGCCCTCATGGATTGGATACGGGCCTCATGCCTGGCCATAGTTGCTTTTGAAAAGAAACCATGTCGTCATGTAGCTGGCGGAACAAGGGCATGAAGGAAGAAAAACATTTTCTTTCCAAATTGGGCGAGCTACCAAGACTCCTTATCTGGAGCAGAGGTGCTCATACATTTAGTGTGGCCGAGCGATCATGAGCAGCTGCTATAACTATACAGTCCGCCTTGGGGTGAGAGTCCAGAAGGAAATATCCTCTGGCACATGGTAGATCCGGTCTGCCTTCTTTGGGACGGCCGTGATAGAGTGTGGCAGCTGCCAAACAGTGGTGGTGAGATCCATGGGGCTCTGTCAAGGGGACAGAGATAGGAGAAATGGTCTCCAAGTCTAGGTGCTCAACAGACGTTTCCTTTTGGTCCTGCTCCTCCGCATTCCAGCCATTGGTTTTTGGATAATGCGGATGAGCTCAGTAAAGAGGATCCTCTGGAGGGACATGGGTGACTCTTTGCCCTTGGTCACGAAGGTTGCCCATCTCATGAGTCATCCAAGGCAGCCTCCTCAGATGAACAATCCTCCTCCTCCTGGGATTTCCATCCCGCAGGATGATCTCCTGGGGAGGCGCCTCGATGTGCACCGTGGCACAGTGGATAGAACTGACAGGTGACATAGAACGGGAGGAGAGAGACCACTGGGCACGGCAGTCATAGTTCTAAGTCAGAGAAGAGTTGAGCTCTGGCATCCTTCCACCAGGACTGTATAAGGGTTTGAAAGTCCCGCTGAGGTGAAGGTGGAGAGGTGGGCTGAGAATGGTAAAAGGTGTGCCCAACCCTGAATACTGAGGAGGAGGATACCCTGATAGTAGGGGTAGTTAGGGGTCTGATATCAGGGTAAAGGTCGGGGAAAAGAGCCCATCATCTGACCAGACGGAGGGTAAGCTGACGTCTGGAACGCTGGAGACATGTTACCCTGGCGTATGATCTTGTACCGTCGTCAGGTTGACCGGCGTCATGGGAACTGACGTCACAATAGGCGACGCCTGGGGATCTGGGCGCTGGGCCTGGCGTAGTAACAGCCTGTGTCGGAGGCAACGCTGGGACCCTGACGGAGGGAGGCTGTAGAGAGTGTGCAGCGGTGCCCCATGCGTCAGAGATGGGGAGCCTGGCAGAGAAGGCCCTGATGGTGGGCCGGAGGTAGATCTGATGGAAGGGAGCAGGCCAGGAGCCCCCATGAGAATGGGGTTTGGCGTCGGTATCCCTGGTAGGGTATCCACAGGAGGAACCTGGGGCACAGCCACTGGAGTGGGAGAGAAGAACATGTCCAGGGGCCACTTCCTCCTCCATCCCAAATGTGACGTCTGGGGTAGGAGGTTCCACGGGGAAGGTGGAGAGGAAGGCTTCCGCCAGGGGACCTGGGAGGAGGACTGACCAAGAGAGGTCGGCGGGCTTGACGGGCGTCCGGTGAGGTGGTGTCAGCCCCGGCGGGTGAGTGACATCCAGGCGGTGCGTCTGAAACTTGGTGACGGCTTATTAGGCGATAAGAGGACTGGGCGGCGGACCCTCGACGGCTTATCGGTTCGCGTCTGCATAGATCCCTGCCTGTTTTTGGGATCCGACTTACTGACTACAGGGGTGGCCCCAGAGGAGCCGGTCCAACTTAGTGGTAGAGACCGGGCGTTTGCTAGAGGAGCCGGCAGACGACGTACTGGTGGAAATAGGCTGGAAAGAAGCAGAGGTACCTGGAGAAGCCCGACGCGACCTGGATAACCACAAGGGTAGGTGGCGGGAAGCGGCATTGCTGGGAAGGCTTACTGGAGGAAACTCGGTCCTGATCCTCCATACGTTCTCGTTCTCTGTGCTTCTCTTTGTCCTTCTTTTCTTCTGCTTGGATTCGACGAAGGGAAGAAGCAGTATCCCTCAATTTCTGCATCTCCTTTTCAAGAGTGGCCATTCTGGACTTGAGTAAATGGGCCTCCAAAGCCTGCTGCCTACGTTTGCGTGTGGCCTGATTGAAGGCTTGCAGTCAGGGCAGGCCACAGTATCGTGGTTCCAGCCTAGGCAGAAAAGGCAGCGACAATGGCCGTCTTTGTGAGGATCTGTGCACCGCCAGTTCTTCTTTGTCTTCAAAAGAGTCGGAGGTGGAGAAGACATAAAAGAAATGTAAAGTGGGACTTGAAAACTCGGAAAACTAGTGAAAAATGGCGATCGACTGAGCAACGTTTACACGATTCTTTGGCGAGGTCGAGGCGGAAAGAACTGGAAGGTGGGCATGAGGCTCACCCACTATATAGGGTCACGCTGATGTCCATCACGTGGCGTCAGGTGGCGGTCCCCTGCCAGACACTGCTAACAAAGTTTGCTGTGCAGTCCTGGCGCCAGGCGCAGTCCTATATGTTATGATCTACTACAGGAACCCTCTTGAAGTAAGATCTCAGGCCCTGAATCTAGCGAGCAGAAACTGGGCAGTCTTGTGTTAAGTGGGGATGCAAAAGATCCAACTCTGGACAACCCCATCTGTCGACAGATGATCTGAGACGGATGAGAAGTTTCCATTTGTGCATTCTGGACCGAGTCCGGCTGAGGCTGTCTGCCACGGCGTTCAGCATATCTCAGACATGGCCTGCTGAGAGAACCAGGCCATGGTCAGTGACCAGTACCAGACTCTCATGGCCTCCCTACACAGGGGTACAAATGCGTTCCCCTGCTTGTTGATGTATGTAGACAACACTGAGATTGTCTGACTGAATCAACAACTGACCCAGAAGGAGATGATTATGAAAGGCTTGCATGGCATATAGAACTGCTTGAATCTTGAGGACATCGATATGCAGAGATGTCTCAATTTGGGACCATGTCCCTGAGTCTGAAAAGGACCCAGGTATGCACCCCAGCCTGAACCAGAGGCATCCATAGTGAGAATCTGCTGGGAGAGAAGCTCAGAACTGGACTCCTTGAAACAGGTTCTGGAGATCCATCCACAACTGGAGCACCTTGTGGACTGGAGAGAGACCAGAACTGGCTGCTCCAAGTCGTCCATGCATTGGTCCCACTGCACCCGGAGGTCCACTGGAGCACTGCACGTGCAGTCTGGCTAGGGGAACCGTGGAAATGGCTGCAGCCATGAGGCCTAATAGCCCCACGTACACCCTCAAGAGGAACATAATAGCTCTGGGCAACTTCCTGAGCTTGGGAAATGAGGCAGTCCACTTGTTTTTGGGCAGGACGGCCCTGCCCTGCACTGAGTCCAGGACCGCCCCTATATACTGCAGTCTCTGGGATGGAATCAAGACAGACTTGGCCAGACTGACAGTGATGCCCAGAGTGAAACAGCTGGAGGGTCCTCTCCAAGGTCCGGAGGAGCTGATCTCTGGACAGAACTTGACGAGCCAGTCGTCCAGGTAGGGGAAGACATACAGGCCTTCTCTCCTGAGGGCCGCTACTACTGCTAAGCATTTTGTAAAGATCTGAGGCACAGATGATAAGCCAAAGGCAAGACCTTGAATTGGTAGTGTTCCCCGAAAAGAAACCAGAGAAACCACCTGTGGAGGACAAACAGAGATATGCAAGTAAGCATCCTGCATATCCAAAGAGCGCAGCCAACTGCCCTGCTCAAATAGGGGCAGCAGGCCAGGCAGAGTGACCATGCAGAATTTTTTGCACTGGATGTAAAGACCGAGGTCCTTGAGATCTAAAATAGGCCTCAAATCTTCTGTTCTTTTGGGGACCAGGAAGACCTTAGAATAGAATCCCCTGTTCTTCTGCCACCTGGGCACTGGCTCAATGGCTTTTTTCCAGAAGAGACTTTAACACTTCCCTCAGAACCATGACATGGGCCGGAGGGCAGGTGGAGGGTACCGTAGGAGTCTCTGGGGTTGTTCTATAAGCTCCAGGGTGTGACCCTATTCTATAATCTGATGAATCCAGGCATCTGAAGTTATGGTTCTACATTGGTTGAGATGGAGAGAGACTGACCTCCGACCACCACCTCTTGGACGGGGCCTGGAGGAAGTGGGGGGAGCAGTCTGGCAAAGAGTCAAGCAAAGCTGAGGCGGATCCGGCCGCTGGGGCTGATCTGTCAATTCTGGGGACCTTGGCAGCTAAGCCCTAGGAGGAGGAGGAGGAGGGGTAGGTAAGGCCCAGGAGGCTTTCGCTTTCCTGGGGACAGGAGCCTGCTCTGGACTTCTGGGACACCTTTTGAAAGAACAGGTGTTGTCTGCTCCTAGGCTGTGTATGGTAGAGAGAATGGACAGACTTAATAGCTCTGCCAGATGCCTGCAAATCATTAATTGTAGGGCCAGCCCGTAATTCAAGGCGGGGATTCCGATAAAACACTGACCGCCAGTCCTCTCTGCTTAGCGTTCTCAGTTTGAGCAGCGGGCAGTGTGTGGTTCTGTCTCGCTGGGCTTACCTGTTGCCTTGTATTTTCCAGCTTTTCGCAGCTTGCAGTATTCTCAGCGCCTCCTGCTGCTCTTCTCCTTGCCCCCCCTTCTCTTTTACCTCCAGCGGTTTCAGGTGCTGGATGCCCGATTCTCGCTCTCTCCTCCTGCTATGCGCCCGGCCCCTTCCTCGATTCCTCTGGAGTGCTTCCTGCTACAGGTTCGGCCCGCCTGCCCCAGCTTTTCTTTTCGTTCCGCTTTCCTGGTGGTTCGTTTACTATTTTGTTTTTTGATTTTCGTGGCCTCCTGCTTGTCCTGGATTTCTTGGTCACTACCTCCTGGATATCTGGACTGCTTCATTGGACATATTTGCGTTTTGTTTCTGCTATTCCTTCCTGGTGTTCAGCTCGTGATTGCATTCATGGATCCCCGCTCCACCTGAAGGCCCCCGCCCCCTCAAAAAAAAAAATCTCTAAGTCTCATTATTCCTTAAGAACTGGACTGTTCCTCGTCTCGCTCTGAACTACAGGGTCTTGGGGTCCCTGTTCCTGCTGGTGCTAAAAACAGGAGCTTTATGATTTATGGCTTGAAAATCAAGATCGCAATCCTTGCCCAGGCCAGCCTGCCCTGCTGTCCCTACTCCTGATGCCTTTGCTGAACTCAAGGTTTGATTTCTCAACTGGCTTCCTCTGTGACTGATATTTCCAATCGCCTGGATGTGATAGAACGGCGTCAGTCCTCCTCTCCACTTCTGCAGACTCCGCCTGCTCCAGCCCCGATGCCTCAGCCCTCTCCTTCAGTGCCTGCCATTGCTTCCAACTCAGGTAATTTGGCTTCCAACTCCTCTATGCCTGCTGTCTCCCTGTTCATTTAGTTCCGCTCATCTCCTAAGGATATCATCGAAGGAAGGATGTCAACCTTATCTCATTGCTTATTTCTTCTCATGATACTATTGAGAACAGAGTCGTCTCTTGTGGTGACTTCTCCATTGTTCTGTGTTCTAAGGACCCTAGGCTTTCCAAGAAATTGACTATTCCTGAATTTGTCCTGGCATTTAGTCTGTTCAGAGACATTCTGTGTTCTGCCTTTCCGTCTGAAGGAGGAGCTGGATACCTATTTATATCTTGTAGTCGAGCCTCGCGTCCGCTATGGTGGTACTCACTTTTCGACTACCATAAATCTTTTTCAGCTAAGGCAGCTGCTGCTTTATCTCACCTGAATGTCTGCCTTCACTGGGAGTTCTCGACAATGAATTGTTTTGCTGCCATTTTAGCTGGCCAGCAGGTGCTCACTTGCCAGATTTGGCTCCTTTTCCCATGCCACTTCTTTCTGCCCTTTATCCGTTCCTGATTCATATTCTCGTACTTCCTCTTCAGGCTCCACTGTTACCAGGACTATACGTAATCATATTGCTATGCCCGCTTGTCCTATGACAAACATGGTCGTCCAATTACTTTCATGGCTGGTAGATCTGTCTGTAGTAATTTCAACGATATAGGTTGCTCCCTTCATCCCTGCCGTATGCTGCGTTTGCGGTCATTGTGATGAAGCCCATGCAAAATCAATCTGCCTAACCTCAGAAGCAGGACCTGACTATTCAGTCATCCCTCTACTCCTATTAATGTCACCACGCTGGCTCATTTCCTGCGATCATCCATCTCGCTCCTTGGTGCAATTTCTCATCTCGGATTTACTTTTGGATTCCATACTGGCATCTGTTCTCTTCCTCAGGACTCCTACTAATCTCCTAATTTACAAACAGTCTCTCTCAACGGACTTGGTCTCCTCCCTCTTACAGAATGAACTGGATAAAGGCTATATCATCGACCATTCCTCCATCCTCCGTTTCCTCTCATTCGTGTCAGCCCTATTGGCATTGCTACTTGCAAATTCTCTGAAGCGGCGCCTATATTTGATTTATCCGCTCCACATGCCACTTGCATTCCTAGTGTCAACTCTCTTATCCCTTCTCAGGATTTTCTCTGGCTTATGCCAAGACTGATGACGCCATATTGACTATCAAACAGATGGGCAGAGGTGCATGGCTTTCAGCTGACATTGCTGATGCGTTTAAACTCCTTCCTATTCATCCATCCCTTTGGCATCTCTATGGCATCAAATGGGCAGATTCCTACTACTTTGCTATCACGAGTAGTCTTCGGTTGCAAAAGCAGTCTGAAACATTTTCTTGACACTTTGTTGGTTGTTGTTGAATCGTTGTCGGGTGACCTCAGTGATTCATTTGCTGACGATTTTCTTCTTATCAAGCCTACTTCTGCGCCTCCGGGCGCAGCTCTTTCTGTCTTACGTCGTTTACTTCATCAATTGGCTGTGCCTGTTTCAGAGGAAAAGACTTCTGGTCCTGCTACTTCCTTGAAGTTTTGGGCATCATTCTCGACTCCGTTTGCATGGAAGCCAGACTCCCTATGGACAAGTTGCGAGAATCAAGACTCTGGTCCTTTCATTCTCCAATCACTCATCTTGTACAAACACGAACTCCTGTCTTTGCTAGGTTATCTCTCCTTCGCTACCGTATAATCCCTCAGGGACGTACATTCATAGCATATTTACTCAGTTGCTCCTTCAGCTTCAGCCCTCCACCATCATATCTCTATTACAGCCACTGCAAAATCCGACCTTGCCATGTGGTTCCTCTCCTAAACCAATGGAATGGTCACTCCATGTTCTACAAAGACATTTCTCAAGAGCTTTCTCCTAAAGTCTTCACGGATGCTTCACTTACTCACGGATTTGCTGCTATTTTCCATCAATCCTGGATTTCTTCTCCGTTATTTGAGATATATCGGTAGTTGCAGCAGCTGCCACTTGGGGTCATTGCTGGTCTTTGTCTACGATTAATTTATTCAGACAATCAAACAACAGTAGATATTATTAACAAAGGCAGATCACCTTCTCCTACAATCATGCTATTCTTATGCGGAGATTAACATGGCTTTCTCTGATTCATAATTTTTGCATTCAGTGTCTTCATATTCCTGGTCATCTCAACACGTAGCTGACTACCTTTCCCGTTTTCAATTTCAGAAATTCCGTATTCTCCTTCCTCGGCAGATCCTCTACCAACTCCAGCTCCTTGTTTCAAGGATCTAGTCATGCCATGAGCAGTTACCTGACTTTAGCACAAAACCTCATGTGGTCAGCATTATCTGTCAGCACACAATCAGCTTACCGCACAGCCTGGAGAAAATACAATTCAGTTCTGCGCCATGTCAGCCTCCTCTGCATTCCCGATTTCCTACCTACCATATTAGCTTTCACGACCTATTGCCACTCAACCAGTAAATTATCCTGTTCTACCATTCGTCAATACTTAGCTGGCATTCAGTTTCATTTCTGCTACAAGATCCATCATCTGGCTCCTTGACATCGTATCCGCAGTTAAGCTCCTCCTTTCAGCAATCCAAAACTTTCATTCAAAAGATGCCTACTCAGCTTGCCCATCGATCTATATCATTCAAACAGCTAATTACTTTACTGAGTCCGAACCTCCTACTTCACACTCCACCATTCTACTTGCAGCTATATCTTTGGCATTTCTGGTTTCTAAGCGGAGAATTTACAGTCTCATCAAGTTCTGCATCATCCTTTCTCAAAGTTAAACATCTTACCAAGCAAGCTGACTACTATGTTCCTCATCTACCGCATCAAAGATGGACAGACTTGAGAAAGGCGTAGACATTCGATATTTTCCTATCAATACGACGGTGCCCGTCTACTTCTTGAACTAGCTATGCAACCTTCATAGTCAATCCAGTCCTGATTCTCCCTACTTACTTCTCATAATAATGCTCCTCTAACCACCAAAGAATTTGTGGATTCCATTCGATCACTATTGCAACACCTGGGACTTGATCCTTTCACTTACTCTGGACATTCATTTAGAATCGGTGCTGCTACTTCAAACAACATGAAGTCTTGCTATATTATAGACATTAGCAGTTTGATCCAGCTCTAGAACTTGCCCCAGAGTGAAATAGTTAAAACATTCCAAAATAGAATTTGGCACGAGAGCAGCTCTATCTGTGTCAATTCAAACTTGAACTGTCAGATTCTTTACTCTGCCTCAGTGAACAGTCGCTCGAGATTTCTCCTTCTCTGCGGTTCATTTCTCGGTTTTAAAGTGTTTTCTCGGTTGGATTTAACCGAGAATAGTTTTATTTAACTGCAAAACCGTCGGTTCAAGCTCTATCTGTGGTAACCGTAAGTAAATGAAGGTTTTGTCTGTGTGGAACTTGTGTTATCAGTTCAGTTTTGAACCGATCAGTGGGGTTTAAAACTCATTTAAAACTAAAAGTTACTATTTTAGAGTCGGTTCCGGTTCTTATCGGTTCTAAAAAAGCGGATTTATTACGTTTTTCTATACCGTGAACGGTTAGGAACCGATAAGGGTGTCTTACCTGGCACCGTTAAAGGGCAAGTTTTTTGGTTAGGCTGGCATTATGCCTGAGAAACCCAAAAGAAAAACCGGCCCACTGGGTTTCAACACTGTGATGTTTGTGGGGAAGTCTTTGCCAAGGCTGACCCACACACCACATGTGTTTATTGTCTGAGGTTTGACCACCTCAGTCAGACTGCCAGGTATGTAAGAATTTCCTGCAGCCACCCTGGAAAAAGATTGGGCAGGCTCAGGGAACGAGAGGCAAAAAGTCCGCTGACCGGATGGCCAGCCCGGTTCGGTGCCAACCGAACCAGAGAGGAGTGCTCTCTGACTAGGGCCAGACTTCCTGCAAAGAAAAGTTGGTTCTGAGGAACCAATTCCAGTAAAGAAAACAAGAAAATCAGCAGGTCTGGAGTCTAAAATTCCTTCTCCAACTGCTGCAGAGATAAGCAAAAGCCATACAAATTGTCCAGTCACTGTCTCAGGGTCCGTCCAACCACCACTATCTGGTAAAAGGTTGGTTCGTCCGGTCCCAGTGGTTCAGGATTATGATATTGAGGAATTTTATGAACCAGAGGGGGAGGAGGATTATGATCAGTATGAATGTGGCTGGGAAGGTCTGGGTGTGCCCATTGAACGGACATCTCCCAGACAGACGTTTAGAATCTCCCTTATGCTGTCTGAGTCCCCACCTCATTTTATGTTTTATAAAAAGTTGCTGAAACCCTCCAGCTTCCTTTAGAAGAGGCTGTGGATGAGCAATAGGAGCCTGATTTTGTAGAAATGATGGATATTCCAGAGACTAGGAGATTGTCTATTCCTTTACATAAGTCTTTTAGGAAACAAACAATTAAAATTTTAAAAGCTCCTAATTCTGTGCCTCCTGTAGATAAAAAGATGGACAGAAGATATACATTGTCAGGCCCTGATACAGAATTCCTTTCTCAGCAATGCAGTCATGTTGGGGTAGTTCAGCTGCCTGTGATAAAGCTAATATTCCTTGGCTTCACATCCTCCTGACAAGGATTCCAGGAAGATTGATGCCATGGCAAAAACAGTATATGGCAGCTCTCTGGGACTCAGGCAAGCAAATTATATGGCTTATGTGAAGCCAGGGTATCAGAAATCTAAATGGGATACTGTTATGCAATTGGCCAAGCAGGCCCATGGCCAGCTGGCTAGTGAACTAGAACAGGTGGCTGCTGATGGAATTGAAGCCTCTAAGGTTCAGTTTCATGCTGCTGTGGATGTTAATGATGTTTCCTCTAGGGTCATGGCCACATCTGTAGCTTTTCGTAGGTTGGCCTGGCTCAGGTGTACTAGTTTGTCACAGGATACCCAGACTAAGGCTATGGATTTTCCTGTGGTGGGAAATTCTCTGTTTGGAGAGCAGACAGAGAACTACATGAAGAAGATGGATGAATATAGGACTACTTACAAGAGTGCCCAGGCTAGGAGCGCAAGCCACTCCTCAAAGGCATGCCCCCAGGGTAGGGGTAGGCCTTTTCACAGGCCTTTCTATCAGACTCAGGCCTCCTCTGCCTATGCTCAGAGGGGCTTCTTCAGAGGCAGAGGCAGACGAGGGGTGGGCAGACCTGCTCCCACCCCCAGCCTAAAGCTCCTATGGAAACAGGCACCCTGATGGGGTGCCCAGGGCCGTATTCTCCTGTACCAGTGGGGGCAGGCTGGCTTACTTCAGTCAGAATTGGGCTTCTTTAACCTCAGACAAGTGGGTTCTGGAAGTAGTAAGCCAGGGTCTGGTTCTCAGCTTCAAAAGTTCCCAGGTTGAGAAGCAGACTTTTCTACCTGCAAGTGCTTGGAGACCCTCGCTCTGGAAACAGAGGTCTCATCCCTGTTAGCTCTCAGAGCAGTAGAAAGGGTTCCTCCCTGCATCAGGGCAGGGGTCTGTATTCAGATACTTCCTTACCCCAAAAAGACAGGAGAGTGGCGGCCCATTTTAGATCTCAGATATCTGAACAAGCATCTTCTGAAACCAAAGTTCAAAATGGTAACTCTGGCAATGATTTTACCTTCCCTAAGGCCAGGGGACTGGCTAGCCTCCCTGGACCTCAAGGATGCCTATTTCCATGTCCTAATCAGAAGATCCCATCGAAAGTACCTCAGATTCGAACTACCCTCAGGTCATTACCAGTTCAGAGCAATGCCCTTCAGCCTTACCTCTGCTCCAAGGGTATTCACAAAGTGTCTAGCAGTGGCAGTGGCCCACTTAAGGAGGCAGAGGATTGCTGTCTTTCCCTATCTAGATGACTGGCTCATTTAGGCCAGTCCCCAGAACAGGTAAAATCTCACCTGCAGGTCACCCAGCAGCTTCTCACCTCCCTGGGTTTTCTGCTAAACCTACTAAAGTCGGTTCTGGAACCAGTCCAGGTACTCACCTTTATAGGGCAGAATTGGACACAAAGCTAGCCAGGGCCTTTCTTCCCCAGAAAGGGTAAGGAATTTAGTGGCTCTGGCCTCTTCCTTCACTCTGCAGGTCTCTCGACCAGCAAGACACTTTCTGCAGCTCCTGGGGCACATGGCTGCATCCACAGCTGTTGTGCAGGGTGCCAGATTTCAGATGAGAGACATTCAGTTTCACTTGAGAACCTTTTGGTCTCAGAGAGAGACCCCTCTTCCAGTTGGTCCCAGTGACTCGAACCTTGATCCTAGCTCTCCAGTGGTGGCAGGATCAGAGCAATTTAGAGCGGGGGTCCCTTCATTTCCCCTTCTCACGACTTGACTCTCACTACAGATGCTTCCCTTCTGGGTTGGGAGCCCACATGGGCGACCTTTCCACTCAGGGAGTTTGGTCCCCAGGAATCTCTGCTCCACATCAATTTGCTGGAACTCAGAGCTGTCTTTTAGCTCTTCAAGCTTTTTCTGCATCTGTCCACGACAAGGTGATACAAGTCAGAACAGACAACACCACAACAATGTGGTATCAACAAACAGGGGGGCACTCGGTCTTGACCTTGTGCACCGAGGCAATGAAGTTGTGGTCTCTGGCCTATTCTCTGAACACTTCCCTCATAGCAGTTCATCTTCCAGGAAGGACAATGTCCTAGCGGATGCCCTCAGCAGGATTTCCCAGGGCCATCAGGAATGGTCCCTGGATCCTCAAGTGCTGGGGATAGTTTTTGCCAGGTGGGGCATCCCTCAGATAGATCTTTTGCAGCCCCAGACAATCACAAACTTCCTCTGTTCTGTTGCAGGCCTCCAGTGCTGGGCTCAGTTCCCTGGATGCCCTTCTTCTGGATTGAGAGGGAAGTTCCTCTATGCTTCCCTTTCTCTCCTATTCAAAGTACTAGTCAAAATCAGATCTCAGCCTTGCAGGGTGATTCTGATTGCCCGGATTGGCCAGGCAGCCCTGGTACCCACTCCTTCTGTCTCTGAAGGGTTTGGTATCCGGACCTCAAATCCCTCAACCTCAAGGCCTGGCTCTTGAGGAGTTAGAGTTGCTGATTTACACCTCTCTCAGGCGTTCTTGAGATCCTAAAGGCTTCCAGAAAGCCTTCCACTAGGGCTACTTATAGTTCTAAATGGAAAAGGTTTTCCATTGTGTGCTGGGAAAAATATTTCCCCAGAATCTGCTGAATTGCCCATTTTGTTAGATTACATGGTACATCTTAATTCCTTGGGTCTCAGACCAGCTACCCTGAGAGTTCATTTGGCAGCTGTGTCTGCTTTTGTGTCAGCAGGAAAGTCATCCCTCTTTCCTCTCATCCTGTGTTTTCCAAGTTTTTTAAGGGATTACTCCATACTAATCCTCCTTTCCGGGAACCGGCCCTGCTTGGGACCTTAATGTTTGCATTGCCCAGTTAATGCAACCCTTTGAACCTCTGTCTTCTGCAGAGCTTAAGTACCTAACTTGAAAACTGTTTTTCTAGTGGCTATCACTTCTGCCAGACACATAAGTGAATTGCAAGTCTTGTCAGTGGAGATTGACTTTATTTCTTTCCACAGGGATAAGGTAGTCCTTAGGACTAATAGGAAGTTTTGCTAAGGTGGTTTCAGATTTCCATCTTAATCAATCTATCTCCTTCAGTATTTTTCACTGATCACCCTCTTCGGGTGAGAGGAGGTTGCACAGCCTGGATGTTAAGAGAGCTCTTAGTTATTATATAGATGTACCAAAGGTCACAGGTTCGAATCCCTCCAACTTTTCCTTACCTATGGTGAAGTTGGGAAAGGCAAACCTGCCACTAAGAGATCAATAGCCAGGTGGATTGTCTCTTGTATCCAATTTTGTTATCAGAAAGTGGGCAGAGCCCCCGTTTGAGGGCTCATTCTACCAAGGGTACAGCTGCGTCTCTAGCTGCTGCCAGAGATATCCCTTTATTAGAGATTTGCCAGGCTGCTACTTGGAAAACGGTACACACTTTTACCAAGCATTACTCCTGGATGTCCAGGCCAGGAGAGATGCTCGGTTTGCACAGCTGTTCTTCAGAGCCTATTCCTAAGTAGGTTCTGCCCTCCTCCATGGAGGTACTGCTGTGTATTCTGCTAATGTCTATAATATAGCAAGACTTCATGTTGTTTGAAGAAAAATTACTCACCTTAGTAATGTTGTTTCTTCTAATGGAGTCTTGCTATATTATAGACCTCCCCAACCTGCCTCTCAGAACCTCTACTTGGTGGGGTGCGGGCAGCCTAGTGTGGGCACTACTTATGTCCTGTTAGCATTTTGTCCCTTTGGGACTTTGGGGTGTGTATGTACGCGTGTGTGTGTTTTATTATACTTATGTTCCATTTTCATTATTAGAATGGTGTTAGTATTTCTGGTCCCCTGACTTGAGTCTTGGGTGTTGGGACCATCAATGGTTGTTATTATTTAGGTAGCCATTTGGCTAGTGTAGGTTACAGCTTCCACACAGACCTTAGTGAGTTTGGCTCAGAAGATCTGACAGTTCAAGTTTGAAATGACACAGATAGAGCTGCTCTCGTGCTAAAATTTATTTTGAATGGTTTTAACCATTTCACTCGGGCAGTTCTAGAGCGGATCAAACTGCTAATGTCTATAATATAGCAAGACTCCATTAGAAGAAACAACATTACTAAGGTGAGTAATTTTTCTTCCGCATCTCGAAAGAAAGTTTCAGCCTACATCATTAAACATCTAGGAAGATGGACATCGTCTTGCTTTGAGACCTACATTCCTAATCCCGAAGCAGAAATATGTTAAGCCTTTATTTCCATCTCCTCATAGTATGCCTAGAAGGAAGGCAACTTGGTAGCCATGGTTCCTCAGAGGTTTCCTCCGTTAAAGGGTTTTTCCTCTCCTGAGTGCTGCCAGGTATATCTCCGTGAGTTGGAGGACATGGATTCTATTCTATTCTTTGGGCCTTCAACTATCCGCTCATACCAAGATGGGAACGAGTAAGGCCAAAACAAATAAATGTACAAACAAGTGGCACCAAGCACAATTCATAAACATTATTCCGCACAGTGAATTATAGGGCCAGCCCGTAATTCAAGGGGTGGGATTCTGATAAACACCGACATGCCCAGCCCTCTCTGTAGCGTTCTCAGTTTCCTCCACCCTCCCTCCTCCTTCTCTGGCGCTCTTCCCATCTATAGGGCCTTCAACTATCAGCTCATACTCAAGATGGGAACGAGTAAGGCCAAAACAAATAAATGTACAAACAAGTGGCACCAAGCACAATTCATAAACATTATTCCTGCACAGTGAATGATGTCCTGGGCATCTGGCTCAAACAACTTTGAGCCATTGAAGGGGCATTCAGCACCTTCTGCTGGACATCCACTGCAAAGCCCGAAACCCTCAACCAGGCGTGTTAGAAGGCAAATGCCTGTAGCAGTAGCCTAGCAGCATTATCAGAAATATCATACAAGGCTCTGAGGAGGTGCTTACTGATGTCCTCAGCTGTCTGCAAAGATCTGAGAACCTCCTGCTTCTGGCAACATTCTGGGAGGGCTTAGAGCCACTTTGCTCTTCTTCCAGATAGTGTTTTAGTACCTGACCATGTGTGATAAATAATTTATTTTATTTATTTTATTAAATTTTGATAACAGTGAGCCCACTGGGCCCTGAAGGTCCCTTTTCAGGGGCGACCCGGGGTTTACATGGTATAATATACAGCATAAGTACATTACATAAGATGCACCAAGACATAATACAGGGCAATACATAGTTGCACTTCAGCTGGTTACATATGCTGAATTAGCCATATAGGTTAGTGTAGTCATTGTAGGTACTTCTCTGGAAGGGGGCGGGTAAGGCCCCTGTGCGTGTTGTGCTGTGATATGTTAGGCTTCACGCTTGGGGCCTTTCTTTTAGCAATTGCACTTGAGGTGGCTGTCATATGTGCCTTTATGCCTTGTGCGGAAGCTGTTGATGGAGGTAGCTTCCTGGACTCCTGGGGCAGGGAGTTCCATAGTGTGGGGGTGGTGAGGCGAACGACTTGCCACCCGCCTTGGTTCTAACCTAGGCACTGCAAGGAGTGTCCGTCCATCGTCGGGAGGAGCCTAGGGTTACTCTTTAGGCGATGAGCCTAGAGAGGCTGGGAGGAGGGAGGGGCTGAGTAATTTAAAGGTTTGGCAGAGTAGGTGGTACTGGAGCCAGGCATCCCAGGAGGACCAGTTTAGTTGGGACAATGTGTCACAGTGGTGGGTCCTGGGGCGGATTGTGTGGCGAACTGAGCCACCTTATGATAGAGAACTTGTAGTCTGTTCATCTCTTGTCTGGCTACTCCCTGGACCACCAGGGCCACATAGGTAATGGTTGGAAGTAGGATGCTGGTGGCGATGGAGGCCCTGGCAACTGGTATCAACTGGTCTTTCAACCTGTATAGAGTCCCAAGTTTAGCATGAATATTTTTGGTTACCTGGTCTACGTGTTCCTTGAGGGTGAAGCCCTGGTCCAGGGTAAGGCCAAGGTATTTTATTGCTTCGACCACCTCTAGTCTGTTGCCTGACACTGTAGTCAGTTGGAGGTGTTAGCTTCTATCATCACCGAGGGCTCCTGGGCCAAACAGCATGGCCTGGTCTTGTTAGAATTAATGACCATTCTATTGGTGACAAGCCATTGCTCTAGGGATCTCAGGTCATCTTGTAGACCGGAACTGAGATCTCCCAGATTAGAGGAGGGGCAGTAAATAACAGCATCATCCGATACTGTACACGCAGAGCTCCCACCACAGTGTTTGCTGAGATCATTGGTGAAGAGAGAGAGAGAAGGGGCCAAGGATAGACCCTTGGGGCACCTCCTCTGTTAATGGAGAGGCTCCGACAGAAGTCTTTCCATTTACCCTCTGTGACCTCGGTAAGGTAGCTGTTGAGCCACGACAGGAGTGGCTGTCTAGCCCAACATGGCTCAGCCTGGTAAGCAGCAGGTTATGGTTGACAAGGTCAAATGCCTTGGATAGATCAATGAAGACCACTCCGGTGGGGGTCCCTTGTCCAGTTCTCTGAGAACATCTGTGGAGAACTTGATAAGCGCTATGTCGGTCCCATGTTTGGTTCTGAATCCATGCTGGGAGGGAGCTAGTAGTTGATGGAGCTCTAAGTAGTTCGGAGTTGGCCGTATATCCATCTCTCTTGTATCTTTACCAAGCTGCATAGAAGGGAGATTGGCCTGTAGTTGCTGGTTGACTCCCTCAAGCCTCCCTTGTGGAAGGGGACTACATGAGCCAGTTTCCATTGTTCCGGGATGACACCTTCAATTAGGGATCGATTGAGAAGCCAGGTCAGGGCCTGGCTAGTCACGGGCCCCTTCCTTTAGTATCTGGGGTGAAATCCATCTGGTCCCACAGAGCCAGATGTTTTGAGGACTTTAATAATGGGAGAACTTCGTTGGGTTTTACTAGTCTGATGTGGAAGGCTGGGCAGTCCAATCTGTGGAGAGGCGAACATTGGGACCGGGGAGGAGAGGCAGTCCCGCTTTGAACTGGTCCAGGTTAGTGAATTGGCAGTTGAGAGCCATAGCAATGCTAGGGTCGTTGTTTGTTAGCTGACCATTTACCTTGATGGGGCCGTGTACGGTCTTGCCACTCCCTTATCAACCCATTTATATGTGTCCAGAAGAGTCTAGGGTTGCCTAGTTCTTTTTCTGTAGATGGGTGACATACTCTCTTTGGCCACTTTAATGGCCAGTTTACACCTATTTCTACGAGGTTTTATAAGCACATTAGGTCAGCAAGTAGGAGGAGAGCTTACATTTCTTCCAGGCTGTGTCACGGTTTTTCATAAAGGATTTCAATTGGGGGTGATCCACTTGTAGCAGCTCCCTTGGTGCGAGTTTCTTCATAGGGGCAAGGGGTCGGCCACCATAGTGACAGTTCGAAAGAAGGCAGCAGCCTCATCCAATGAGGGAGGATTTGATTGACCTAATCAATGCTGTTTAGGCAGTCTGTTAGGTGTCTGTAGTAAGTGTGTGAAATCCTTTGCTGCCAGGATTCATGGGCGGAATCTGGGGCCCTGTTTTGCAGGTGCAGAAAATTGGGAGTGGTCACCAGGGCATCCACCAAGGTGCCTGCCGCCTGTATGTAGGAGGGTTTGCTCAGAAGCAACCAATCAATCATGGAGGATTTCGTTTTGTAGTTCATTCGGTGGGCCCTGCGATGACCTGCTCAAGGTTTGCTTCCTGAACCAGCCCTATTAGGGGTGGTTATCATCTGAAGCCCGAGGAGGAGAAGGCATAAACCTCTTACCTCAAAGGTCGATACATCTGGATTCCCAGTCAGGGGAGCTGGAGGTGCTTGGGCACCTTGGATCTGTCATGTGCTGCTTTGATGACCACGGAATTGGTCTCTGGTTGGGCAGCATAAGAAGGCAAGCTCTGAGGGCTGTGATAGAGCTTATCTGCCCCTGGGGCATGGCAGGAACCATGTCTGGATGGTGCCGAGCGCAGAAGTGGCATTCTTCAAAGCTGGAGGACAGGAGGAATGACCTTTGGGGAGATTCTGGAATCTCCAAGAAGTCCACTAGCTCTCTCCTGGTGGCATCCTCTTCCTCAATATGGAAGCCCATGGCTGAGGACAGCTGCTTCATGACATTAAAGAAGGTAGAATCTTCAGAAGGGACCTGGGAGTATGTTTAACAGAGTCCTCGCTCACTGAAGAAGCAATGGACCTAACAGAGAAATTTTGGTACTCCTCCTTGATGTCAACCTGTTCTAACTTGAGGTCTGACGATCAAGGGGCTGATTACGGCCTATAGGGTGCTTCCCGAGAAGGCCTAAGCAGCGTCAATGATGATGGGGACCCAGGTCTGTAAGAGCCCAACTGATGCATGAGGGCTGTAGTTATCCTGGCCAAAATATAATTGAGATCAACAGCAGCAGAAGGATGCATCAATGTGAAGGGTTACTAGCACAAGGCACAACAAGCCATCTGTCAGGTCTTGAGAGCCGAGAGCCCCAGTCCTAGGGCCTGGAGAAGCATCAGGACATGACAGAGGAGCTGATGGTGACGACCTGGGGTGAGCGAATGGGGATCCGCGAATCGAGGGTCAGCGCCAGCCTCCTGAGAAGCAGGAGGAGGAGCTGCGGTAGGGGCCTGAGAGAAGTACAGGACTGGACAGCAGAGTGCGCTGCAGCCAGCCGCGGGGTACCCCTGAGAAGGAGGAAAAGAGGCCATCAGGGATTGGGAGTATCACTGAGGCAGCAGTCCTGCTCACAGTCTTTTTGTGACTTTTTCCCAAGGACCTGCCTCCGGGTCTTCAAGGCCTGGGAGCTCAGCGAACCAATGGCGACTAGGAAGGAGGGACCCTGGAGGACCCCTGCCCAGAACTGCCACCTGCTGCTCCATAAGGAATTTCTTCAAAGCCTTTTACATTGCCTGAGGGTTGTGAGGTTGAAATTTTGGCTCACAGTCAGACATGTCGTGGTTAAGCCAAGACAGCAGACACAGAGGCTGTGGTCATCTGAAGAGGCAATCTTCTTTCTGCAGTGGCAGCAACGAGAGAAGTGGAAGGAGTAACTCTCAACATAAACAAGGTAAGGAATCTCTTGTTTAAAGAGAATCTAAAAGCTAGGGTAAAGGAAAATTCATAGGCAAAACTGGCGCGAATCATGACGGAGCTCTTGGAGACCCATGCGAAGAGAGTCGATACAGCGGAAAGAATTGAGGAGGAAGCAGGCCGCCACGCCTTTATAGGGTTGGTGACGTCAGTGTGGTGGCCCCAGAGGTACTGCTGGAAAATATTCCATGTGGATCCTGCTTCACCGACGTTGAAGTTCCAAAGTGTAACATGATGACTGAGATACCCCTGAAGAATTGAGACTTTATCTGTAAAGGCCCAAGATGCATCTCAGAACCCAATCTCTGGTGCAGTTTATTGGCCCAAGTCACTAAGTTTAAAACCTAGCCATGCAGTATTAAACATAATGAGGTGTGTTGGTGAGACTAGCTAGATAATTACGTTGCATTTGTCAGAGTGCATCGGCTGAAAAGGCACTGTAAGAAGCATATGTACAAGCTTGACATGTACTGCATGGAGTGTGCTGGAACTGATCCTCACCTGGATGTAACTGCACTTCCAGCAAATAGACTTTTATCTATTGGAAAGAAATGAAATTTCTTCATACTTACTGTAATTTCCTTTCTGTTAGCCTACATTGTCAATGGGTAGTGCTTACGAATGGGTACTGTGCACCCTACTACCAGATATGACACAGCCATAGGCTGAATCAGCCTTACAATGTTGGGCACATAAGGATTCTGGACGGCAGCAACTCCCAGTGACTAGTGTCCTCGCAGTGCCTCTAAATGTGGAAATAAATGCCATACTGGTCGAACTGACATGCAAGACACAAATTAACGGTCCACATAGATGTGACTCAAGCCAGAATAAAATACAGTAAACAATGACCTACCTCATCAGAGAATGGAAGTTGAGAGATCGAGGCCCATCTTCCAAAAGGCTATGAATCAACTTGAAAGAAAAGCAGAGTTATTAAAGCAGAAAACTGCATGCATTATAGGCACTCACCTGCAATGAAGGAGGCACCCATGGTTAACATCAAATTTGAACCTGTTAAATCTAAGTGACAGTAACCAACACTTTGAAGTGAAAACTGCTTTTTTTGTTGATGTATCTATATAAACATAGATGCAGAATGAAACTATAGAGGAATGTCCAGACAGACTTATAATTAGAGTTTATAACAGAAAACGAACATCCTAAGCTGGCATACGGACAATATTCTCCGTAGGAGGAAGCTCCGGTGGACCCCATTGATAATGCAGGAGCTAACAGAAAAGGAAATTATGATAAATATGAAGAAATTTCTTCTTTCTTAGCAGCAACACTGTCAATGGGTAGTACTACAAACAGGTTCTAAAAAGCAGTACCTATGAAAAACAGGTGGAGGAGAATACTGTCCTATGCATCAACCACTGACAGTAAAGAATTTACCTGCCAACTGCCCTCATGTACTCTCGACACTAAAGGCCGCATCAGCAGAGCTTTGAACATCCAATCTGTAGTGCTTGGTCAATGTGTGGTGGAGGACCATGTAGTTGCTTTGCACAATTCTAAAACAGACGCCTCCACTATCTCTGCCCAGGAGGTGGCTATAGCTCTGGTGGAGTGAGGCTTGATGAGAACCAGAGGCCTCTTCTTTACTGTGACATAAGCCTTAGCAATACAGACCCTCACCCACCTAACTAGAGTGGCCTTGGAGGCTTTTTGACCCTGCTTGGCCGCTCCAGAAAGGACAAACAGCCTGTCCAGAACTCAGAGAGTCCGTATAAGGTATGTTCTAATGGCCCATTGCACATCTAACTTGGCAACTCCTTCTCCTTCGGATGAGTAGGGTGCAGACAGAAGGACAGGAGACAGATTTCCGGTTCACATGGAAGGCAGTGGGAATCTTGAATGAAAGACTGAACTGTTCTGAGCACCACCTTGCTCTTGTGCGGACAAGGTAAGGTTCTTGTGGACAAAGCCTGAGCTTGCAATCCTCTTGGCTGAACACATGGCAAATAAAAAGCATACCTTTAAAGACACAGCACATCCAATAGTACAGATGAAAGTGGTTTGAAAGGCCCCACAGAGACATACAGAACCAGATTCAGATCCCGTGGAGAAAACAGGAGATCGGGAACAGAGGTCACGTCCTGCTGACAGCCTGCAGAAAATGAATAACCTCTTGGTTAGTCCCTAGGTACAAACCCAAATAGGCTCCCAAGGCTGACACCTAACCTCTCAGGGTTCTCAAGGCTAAACCTTTTCCATCCCTTCCTGTACTAAATCCAAAACCTGTGAAACTGAGATTTTGAAGGCTGGATATTCTTTTCTCTGGCCCAAGCTGAAAAGGTAGTCCATAAGCGCACATAAGCTGCCAACGTGAGATCTTTCTGGCAGCCATCAGAGTGTCCACCACCTTCTTAGAGAAGCCCTGTTTCAGGAGTCTCCTCCGCTCAGAAGCCAGGCCGCGAGCTGCAATGCTCCGGATTTGGATGCAGAATGGAGGCCCTGAGAGAGAAGGTCCCCCAGACTGGAATGTGAAGCGGTGCCCACTGAACTAGGGTCACTAAGTCTGAGAACCATGGCTTTCTTGGCTACTCGAAGCTATTAGAAGGAAGCTTCCTCTCGAGTGCCTTATTTTGTGTATGACCTTGGGGAGGAGAGGCAGAGGAAGAAAGGCGACACTCTGCTGAATTTCACTTAGACAGGGTGTCCACTGCTTCCGCCTGTGGACACTGTTAACGGCTGAAGAATCAATGAACTTCAGCACTGTGGCTGGAGGCGAACAGATTAGCTCTGAGGATGATAGCATCTTTGACACAGATGGTCCAATACCTCTGGGTCCAATGTCCACTCCCTGGATGAACACTTTTGTGGTTTTGTCAAGTGGCCTGAATGTTCAACTCCTCCAACTGGACTGCTGACAGAGAGAGAGAGAGAGAGAGAGAGATTCTCCTCTGTACATAGTAGGAGATCGGGTGGCTTCTTTCAGCATCTCCTGCTCTTTGTGCCCCTTGTTTATGTACGCCACAGTGACCACGTTTCTGACCTTACTTTCACAGCTTTTGACTGCAACTGACTTTGAAAGTGAAGAAGAGCGAGTGCACCGCCTCATCTCCAGAACGTTTATGTCCATGTGCTGTTCCTGCACTGATCAAGTCCCCTGAATGGGAATGTGGTCCAGGACTGCCCCCAACCCGACAGGTTGATATCAGTTGTCAAAATCAACTCTGAGGAGACTTGCAAGGATCCCTTTGTTCAATTTCTCCAAACTCACCCACCAACTCAGGGACTACTGCAGTTGGTGAGAGGGAGATCTGGCCTGATAATCCTCCAAGAACAGATCCCAGGCTGATACTAACTTCATCTGTAGGGCTGCATGTGAAGGGAGCCCACAGAATTAGTTTTATCGCCACCATCATGAAGCTCAGAAATCACAGCAAACGGTGAGCTGAAGTCGATGACTGACTCCTCAGCCACTGAACCTCTCTCAACAGGGTCTTCTTTCTGGATGGCAAAGAAGACCTTCCCCTGGTCCATCCTGAATACTGCTCCAAGATGTTCCAGGGTTTGAGATGGTTCTCAAGAGCTTTTCTGCCAATTGGCCCCAGCTGTGGGACTCCAATATCTCCAGAGTCCTTGTCACAGACCTCCTGTTAATGGCACAGATGGTGCTTGAATGAGTAGATCGTCCAGGCAGGGACAGACATGATGTCTCTCCTGTCGAGTTGAGCCACCAGGACTACGAGCACTTTCGAGAAGACCCTTGGGGCTGTTGCAGCCAAAGAGTCTCTGTACTGGAAGTGCTGTCCCAGGACCATGAACCTGAGGAACCTCTGATGAGGCTTGGCGAATGAGGATGTGAGATCATAGCCCTTAGATCTATGAAAGTTAGGAAATCCCTCACTGGACAGCTTCTGGTCACCAAAGTTCTGAAAGGGACGAAAGCCTCTCAAACTGCCTCTGTTGGCCGCTACCTGACCTTTTGGTGTCGTATGGCCTTTTGCTGTTGCTTTGACACTGGAAAGTGGCTCTTTATCCTGGATATCCTTCAAAATATCATCCAAATATCATCCAGGCAGGAACTGAGCAACAAACCCCTTCAAAGAGGAGACTGAACAGCTTGGTCTTGAAGCCTGATCAGCGACCCAATGCCTAAGCCACACACCCTCGCACAACCGAACAATGTGACAGGTAGAGCGAGCTGCCATGCGCAGATTCTCCACTGTGGCAGTGTTCATTTCAGGCCGCTGGATCACCAATGGCGTGTCTAACGGCCAGCCTGACCCATCTTGAAAATGCTGCATGGGTCTTTAAGATGCGCCTATTGCTTTAAGAAGCATGAGCGCTGAGCACACGTATGCTTCAGTAGCACACAGAGCAGCAGTAGTACAACAGACACGCTCATCCCCTGGGTGTTTCTGTGAGGCAGGATTGACCACTGACTGAGGAACGCCTTGGGGGCGTGTCACACAGGCTACAGCACAAAATGTAATGGAAAAGGCGAGTTTGTCCCCAGGGGCGTTTTTGGAGGAAGGACTCAGCGATGACTGACTAAAGAGCGTCCCTTGGGGCGTGTCACGCAGCAGTACATGTAAAATCAGTGCTGGCTGCAGAACAGAAGAGTTCGTCCCTGAGCGTGTTTGAGAGGCAGGACTGATTTCCATTGTAGAACGCCTTGGGGGTGTGCACGCACAGACACTGCACACTATGTCTGATGCCATGTGTATAGAACTTCCATGGGAGAGTGACATTAAACTGAGACACATTGCGGGTGAGAGTTTCTGACAATATCAACCACAGATAGGCTGAAATGGATTATGGCGGACAGGCTGCTTCGTTTTGCACCATCTGTAACAGCTACCAAGACCATGCTCTTCACTGTAGATTGTACAGTTCATTCAGGAGACCCATCATGTTAGCAGGCAACACAAAACCAGTAGCAGTGCATTAGATCAGGTCACGATTCTACTGTTCAAAACCAAACCATTTTGGGCAATCTTGTATCAGCTTTAATACTGAAAGCTGTAAGAGCCACACATTGGAGACATTAATAATTCTGCTCTTCTATGTGAAATAATTAGATCTCTGACTACATTAAGGGCATCAGCACATACTGATTGCAACGGTGGAGTTATGGGGCCTCTGCCCTCAACGATCTCCAGGCTCAATTAAAAACTGAGGTTGAGAAGTGGTTGTAATAAAAAAAAAAACACAACATATTTGGGGAAAGCTGATCAGTTTGAAAATATTAAAATAACTAAGTAGAGTAGTGGTGTCTGCAGCTCAATAATCTAACCAAGAAGCATAGGCAGTGGAAAGACAGAAAATATTGACTTGCTAGAAGTGAATATTAGCAGAAAAAAATAAAAGGAACAGATCTGTGTGTGTTTGGGGCGCTTGCATTTAGTGGTTGACAGCCTCAGCAGACATGGAAAGCAACAGTAGATTGAATAAGACAAGTCAAGTGACTTAAAAGACAATTATAATTAAAATTATCAGCAGGAAATTAAAGAATAAAGTAGAGTAGGAGACAGTGAGGTGGTTGTGTGTGTGTAAGGAGGTGTCTCAGTCTCTTGTTCACAATGTTAGGTTGGCAGCCAGGCAGACAAAGCCACAACAGCAGACTGATAAACCAAGTCAACTAGATTAGAAGGAAAAGAAGAAAAAATATTGAAAAAAAATAAGGAAAGGAAAGAAAACAAAGAATAAAGCTTAAGCAGAGGAGGAGGGCTGTGTGAGGAGGGGCTGTGTCTTGTTTTCATTAATTGGCAGTCAGGCATGAAAAGCCACAGCAGATTGAATAAGACAAAATGAACTGAAAAGAAAATTAATAAAAAAATATCAGCACAGGGAAAATAATAAAGCAGAGGAGTGTGAAGTTGGCTGTGTGTAAGGAGTCTGTCTCTTGATCACCAGTTGGGTTGGAAGCCAGGCAGAGAAAGCCACAGCAGACTGAGCAGTAAGTCAAGTGAATTGGAAAAACACAAATAAAATATCCACAAGAAAAGAAGCAAAGCAGAGGAGTGTATTGGCAGAATCTGTGTGTGTGTGTGTGGGCCATCTCTTGTTATAACCTTTAGCTGGCAGCAGGCAGGGAAAGGCCCAGCAGATTGATAAATAAAATGAATTAAAGGAAAAGAAGGAAAATCAACAGGGCAAATAAAGAATAAAGCTTTATGCAGAGGACTCAGAAGTGAGGGCAGGGGTGGTGTGAGTGAGCTGTCTCTCTCTTGTACACATAGGCGGGGATATTCAGAGCAGATCGCCATGCGCAACAGGGATCGCGCCAGCGCAATGTGGAAATCGTCATTGTGCGATATTCAGCAGGAGGTGGCTGCATGGCTCAACAAGCAATGCGCCAGAGCGCAACAGTAATGAGAATGTGCAAACCGTAGGGGGGCGGAACCATGAATAATATGTGCAGTGCGATGTCCAACAGCATCCGACGCATAAGAGGAGCAAGTGGAAGTTATAAATACGAAATTAGCCAAAATAAAAGGAGCAAGAGAGGGGAGGAAGAACGCCACAGGGAAGCCACAGGTGGGAGCGTGGAGACAGAGTTCCAGGGAGGAAATACAGGAAGCAGGGCTACAAGTGGGCAGGAGAGGACAGGGCCCACCAGAAGTGTGCCAGAGTGAGGTAGGAGTGGTGTGCCCGCAAAGTGAAAAGGGCGTGAGAGTGCCACAGTGGACAAGGGCAGTGGCAAGAGGCAGGACAGCCACAGGCAAACAGCTGGAGGTGAACCCGGTGCAGGGGAAGCACCAGGAGCAGACAGCAGTGGGAACAGGAGAACAGCCGCCCGGTGCGGGGGACCAGCCAGGACATGGCCAGTGCCACCTTCAGATGGAGGCGGTAGCGTGGAAGGGCCTGTCGGTGATGCGCCCAGAACAGGCAGTACCGAGCCCGCACCAGCCGAGACAGTACTCTGACACAGAGATTGTGGGCTGGTACCGCCTGAACCGGGTGATACTGAGGCAGCTCTGTGAGCTGTGCAGTGAAGATGCAGGCACCCACACAACGGAGCCATGGCTGTCAGTGAAGACAAGGTCACAGCCGTCATGTGCCTGCTTGCACGGGCACCTTCCAGAGACCAACAGGGACATGACAGGCATAATCCAGTCGGCCACGTCACGCCTACTCACACAATTCCTCAGCGCACTGCTGCCACATGCTGCGGAGTATATCCATTTCCCCAGCACACAGCACATATACAAGAAGTTCCACAGGGTAGCACGTTGCCTGGTGTGCTCAGGGTCATTGACTGCACCCATGTAGGCATCCGTATGCCACCTGGCCCAGAGGGTGCAGCATACATAAACCGGCAAGGGATACCTGAGCATAAACTGCCAGGTGGTGTGCGGGCGCCAGGGCGATAATCAATGTCTGTGCCACGCACCCTGGGGAGCACACGATGCCTTCATCTGGCACCAGTCTGCACTGTGCCACAGGTTTCAGAGTGGGACATCCCCACCGCCCATCTAGTAGGTGAGTATGCATATCACACAGGGCGACATGAGCAGGCGTGGGGAGTGCATTGTCTGAGTACCATGGGTACCAGCCATGATGGCCCATGGCATAGCGGCGCAGACCACCATTCTAATGTCCCCTCTACCCACAGGTGACAGTGGTTACCGCTACAGCCCTGGCTGCTCACACATCACTGGCGCCCCACGCCATCGCAGCTACGGTACAATGAGGTACACGCCACAACACGGAATGTCATCGAGCGGGTGTTCGGGCTGTTGAAGGCACGGTTCCGTGTGCCTGGACACATCAGGCGGAGCCTTGGCAGTACAGCCTCCCTCAAGGCCTGCGGGCCATTCCCGGCCTGGCTGTATCCTGCACAACATGGCCACCAACTGTGGGATAGCCGAGGGGGACAGCGGTGGGACAAGGATGCCGGTCCAGCTGGTGAAGGGCAGCCACCCCTGGGCGGATTGAGACCCCGGCTGTTCCAGATGGCACAGCACCACCGGGACACCGCGTACAGAGGAGCACTTCAGACAAAACAGGTAGGTCACGGGCCATGTGCAACCACCGAGGGCAAGGGCTACAGCCCACGACAAGTAGGGCTGGACACCAGGGGTGGACGGGCGTTAGAATGGGTCTGAGCGGGGACCACAAACGGCGGCAGGGATGGGCAGGGCTGAACATGACACGTGCACACACACCACAACACATGCACAAAGGGAAAACGGCAAGCCCACTCCAACAGCCACCCCGACCATGCCCAGTGGCTGCCACTGTGCGTGCCTCAGACGCTGGGCACCACTGCACACTGGCGGACAGCGTGACGCAGGGTCATCATCGCACCGCCACAGTGGCCAGCAGCCGGAGGGTGCACAGGGACCGTGGTGTGTAGGGCCGGTACCCTACCCCTCGTCGCACAATGCACATCACAGTGCACACAGGGCAGCAGTAGACAGTGGCCACGGTGGAGACAGGTCAGTCACGCGGCACAGTACCACGGCCGCCATGGATGCTGGCCGGCCCCGGAGACCTGCCAGCCATGTCAGGCTGACCAGTGGTCTCTTGGGGTGGCACTGACGGGCCCCGGGTGACGCTGTGTGAACACGACCGTGTTCGTGCAGGGTCTGCAGCCCACCGAACATGCCCACGCCGCGTGGCTCGATATGCCCACAGCCGAACCTGGTGTTGACACAGCAGGTGTCGCACGGCGCCAGGAACGGGGTGGACATGACACTGTGCGATGTCTGTATGCTGGGCACCTAACTGGGTGCCCAGTGTAGCCATGACAGTTGTCACTACAGTGGTCTGCCTGTCAATGGCAGCGGTCACATCCGCCCGCTGCCAGCCCATCTCTGCCAGGAGCAATCTGTGGTCCCTGCTGCGCCGCCGCCTGCCTGCCGCAGAACCGCACTGGAGTGCATCCACCACCGCCACGAGCCTCATCTGCTGATCAACTGAAGCCTGGAGAAGATGGCTGTGGTCGTCCAGGGTCGCCTGCTGGTCCAGCATGCTGTCCCTCGGCTGGCCAGCACCCTTGACGCTGGCGCTGCACACCGGAGCCATGCCGAGGCATGTCCACATGCGGTGCACTGCCACCACCCCCGACACTGTCCCCTGTTGCCACTGGCTGACTGCTGGCGCTGCCCCTCCAGCTGCAACAGCCCCACCGCCTGCCCCACTGGGGATACAGGCACAGGCTGGGTCTGGGTTGTTACGCAGGCAGCCATGGTGGCATCACCGTGTAACCCCTGTGCGGTTGCCTGCTGTGGGACCATCCTGTGTCCCACATGTATCACTGTCCGGACGCAAGGACCATCATCACGGTGTGAACTGCCACAATCTGTGGCCCAGCACACTGGAGACCGGGGCGATGTCAAGCTGGGACACAGGCAGGGCCTTGTCCGCACCCGCACCACCCAAATCAGTCCAGACAGACGTGCAGGTATGCACTTGGCCGGTCCCTCGGACACCTGTGGAGGTGGATGGAGGATCCTCTGTGTCCAGGGCTCCCCTCGGTGGACACACCCACCACTGCTACCCCATGTAGACGCCAGGAGCTGTAAGTGAACACATCAGCGTTAGTGGCTCTGCCTTGCCCTCCACCACCCACACACTGACAGCACAGGCCCTACCATGCAGTGATGGGCTGCCACCCATCTGGAAGCCACCACCAGGGACGCCTCAATGGCACTACACTGCATGCTGCTGGCCATCCGCCCTCCTGTGGCGCCAGGCGGTACATCCGGCTGGCCTCACCGTGGCAGCACGTGCCGCCCTGATGGCAGCCACCTTGCCCTTGATCCGCCTCCTGTCCATGCCTACCTTCTTTTGCACTCCTGCACAGACCACTGGTGGCTGCCCTGCTGGTTCACGCACGCGCCACCTCACGCCATACCGTAGCATGGGCCTGTGGCATTCCCCGCTGTTCGCTAAGCAGCGGTTCCTTGTCCAGATATGACCAAACAGGGCAACAGATTCAGCCCTGGTGAAGTTGAGCCCCTCCTTCCCTGTTCCTCCTCTTCTCACGCCAGTCATGCTCGCGCCTGTGGGAATGACAGGTGTTACCCTGGACTGTGCTGTCCCATACAGCCCTCCCAAACCACAGTCCCCACATCCCAACAGCATGCAACCTACCACAAGGACTGCAATACCCGAACCATGGCCTCTGCAGCCCCAGGTCGGATATATATATATAGTGCAACGATGCAAATGAGGGCAGGCGCAACCGTAGTGGATGCTAATGCAGTGGATGCGCCGAATGGCTAATGAGCTGATTTGCATAACCTGGCTGAATATCGGCTGTTGCGCCTTGCGCAATGTGGGTGCGTGCTCAGGCTATGGCGCAGCACTGTGATGTGCGCATCGACACCGCATGGCGCATGCCCCGGGTGCTGACGCCGATGCGCGCGACGCTGCTGACGCTGTGCATGGGAGGCAGTGCAGAGCATGGCCACCACTGTGCCTGTGGCGCTAGTGCGGCCGGCGTCTGGCGCGTGCTGTGCCATGGTGCACCATGGCGCCACAAGTGATGAGGCCACTGCAGGACGTCACACATGCACCCTACCGCGCTACATGCAGGGTGTCCCAATAAGCGCTGTGGCACCCGTGGTGGACAGACCCTTCCCCTAGGCGCCATGCGTCTGCATGGCTGCACCCCTGCGCAGTCCAGTGACAGCGCGATAGGGACTGGCAGTGCAGTACTGCGCCGCCTCTGCATGTGGGGCACCTGCACTACAGGCGCCATTTGATGCCGTTTGAGACAGCAACATGCCTGGGACCAGAGCGCGAGGTCTGGAGTGCCACTGAACTGGCAAACCTGGTGGAGCCACATGCTGGTGCCCTCTTTGGGCAGGAACCCCTCCCACAGGCCACGGACTGCGGTGTGGCAGGAGGTCTCAGAAGGCCTGGAGGAGGCGACAGGAGCAGCAGGTCAGCAGAGCAGTGTCGCCACTGCTATGGCGACCTCTGGTGGCGGGAACCTGACCGCTTGGGGTGTCTGCAGGCACGCGCCTCGCAAGGTGCTGTGCCACGGCCAGGTAGGTGCTCCATCCCTGGTAGTGTCTTGTCTGTCCAGGTATCACAGTGTGCATCAGGTCATGCCACAGGGGTGGGGAAACGCCTAGTGGGGTGCCATGGCTGGGCCAAAGGGCACGCATACACCGGGGAGGGCCTAGTTACTGACCTGTACCGATGTTTCCTCTCCATGTTTGCACCCCAGGCCCGGAGGATCGCTGTAGGGCACGTTTGGCCCAAGGACAGGGACAGCAGGCCGGAGTGGGTACTGTGGCCTTGCAGCCGGGCATGCTGGTGGAGTCAATGGGTCAGCAGCGCCCTGCTGGCCAGGATGCAGGTGGAGTGCCGTGTTTCCCTTACATCTGTGCATTGGGGTTGCAGGGTGGTGGCGGGCGTGGCCACCCGACTTGGCCCCACTGCCGCACGCCACACGGAACACTCAGCACTGTCCTGTGGCACTGCATGTGTGGGCAGTGTGGAGGTGTGCGTGCACTGGGTCCATGGCTGTGCCACTGCCTTCGCACTGCATAGTCATGTCACTGTCACGGCCACGTTGGTGCTGTGCAGAACATGGGCGGTGGGAGTGCAGGCTCTCGAGGATGGCTGGGTACCTGGGTAGGTGGTGCTTGTGGCGCGGACACTGTGGGTGGGTGCATGCCATCATAGGGCGTGGCTCATGGCTGTATGCTGCACATTGGGTGGGCTGCAGGGTCTCCAGTCACGCAGAGACTCTGCTCCTTGTCCTAGGTGGACAACACTGGACTACCCTGGAGCGGAACATACAGGATCTACTGCAGCTGTCCTGGGCTACTCTGGAGCTGCTCCAGAGAATGGGCGTGGCACCGCAGGGGACACAGGCGGCGACACAGGGACCGGAGTGAGGAGGAGGGGCCGCCATTAGGCCTACAGCGACATGATGTGCATTTCCCGGACTGTCTCTCACACCCTTTGTCCCACTCCCTGATGTACATCTCTGCCCCATGCCCACCCCCCACCTGGGCTGTGCCTCCACTTTGTACATATATTTGTTTGTTGAGTTGTTTGTACAGTTTACCTCTTCAATATATACTTGTTTGATATGACAACTGTGGTGGTCTCTGATTTGTAGTGGGCATATGGTGCTTGGCTGCAGTGGTGTGCATGGCGCTGGGGTGATGCAGGCCTGGGCGTGTGTATGTCCGGCAGGGCCTGCTTATGGTGTGGGTGGGGGCTCGGTCCCTGTCTGTGGTATGAGTGTTGTTCCCTGTGCACTGGATGCCTGTGTAGTGGACCCTGGTGCATGCGCTGTATCCCTGACGCCCGGCCAGTCTGTCCATGGCCTGTGCAGCTGGGCCCCTTGCATGTCTGTAATGCACAGTCTGTTGGCATGTCACTGGTGGCTGTCCATGCCAGCCACCCTCTGGGCACGGCGCCTTGCATCCTGTCACCGGTTTGTTGCACGCCTGCCTCGGGTGACACTGTGGGCTATGCTGTTGTTGTCCCCCATGCTGTCGCTGGTGTCTGTTGTGGTGTCTGTGTTCTACTGTCTGTCACTTGTGCTCCGCCACCTGCTGGAGGCGGATGGCTTCATGGTGCATGCGCAGATGGCTGGTTCACCTGTGCCATGGTGGGGTGCAGGCCGTGGGTACACAGCATCAATGGACACTCACCAGCGGCAACTGTTGCCCCACTTTGTGGCCTTGTGTCAGGGTGCCCTTGGGTCAGGGTGGGGTTTTGTCCGTGCCCTGTGTCGTATTCTGTGTGCGATGCCTCCATGCACACACAGTGGGCGCTGTGCTGTCTGCTGGGCCAGTGCTGGGACAGGGTGTGCACATGGTGGTGTGCGGGTGCTGTCCTGCTGGTGGTGTCTAGGGCAGGCCTTGTCGCATGCAAGGTCCTTGGGTACTGACGAGGGTCGACTCTCTGCTGTGCCACGGGGGCACTGTGTCTGCAGTTGCTGCGCTAGTGGCTGGTGCCGCCCGGCTGCAGGGTGCTCACAGTGGGGCTGCCAGCATGGCTCCATGTGCACAGGGTTGCATTGTCACGTGGTGGTGGTGGCATGCATTCGTGCCATGTACTGTTGGGCGCTGCTTCTGGGCCGGTGTCTGGGATCACTGTACAGGGTGTGCTCTGCATTGGTGGGATGGGGTGGCACTGGGTGGCGGCCCTCCTTGTGTTGCAGTCACTGCTTGCCAGGGGGTGTGCTGGGCACCGTGCCCGCTGTGGATTCGTGCTGGTGTTCTGGGCTGGTGGTCCATCCAACTCACCTCTGGTTGTGCAGTTCATGGGGTGCCTGGGGGTGTCTGTCTGGCCTGCTGTGTGCTCCTCCGCCCATGGCTTCCATGGGTGGTGCACCCTGTATCCTGTCCCCGCGCATCCCTGGTTGTGCTACGATGCATCGGCCTTGCTCCACTGCGCATCCCTGGTTGTGCCACTACGCATCGGCCCTGCTCCACTGCACATCCCTGGTTGCGCCATGGCGCAGTTGGCGCGATATTCAGCTGTCTCGTGCAATCACACCTTGGCCTGCGCTGTGTTTGAATATCGCGATGTTGCGCACTGCACTTGCACCTGCCCCGCGCGCTTTCTTGTGGCAACAGTCTGAATAGCCCGCCCAAAGTATAAAGCAAGGCGGGCAAGCCAGCAGAGTGAACAAGTGAATTGAACATAAAGAAAGAAATATCTGCATGGAAAGGAAATAAAGCAGTGGAGTGTGAAGGCAGAATTTGTGTGGGGCTCTGCATAATTGGCAGTATAGGCAGGTGAAGCCACAGCAAATTGATGAAGAAAGTAATTTTATGAAAAGAAAAAGAAATATCAGAATGGGTCTGGAAAAATTAAAAGCAAGCAAGCAAATGACAGTGTGACTGTGTACACAACTCCCTGAACTAATGGCCTACACCTGTGACACACCCAGAACGTAATCCTGTTATGGCACTGACTTGTTTTGTGTCTCACACAGATTGTGTAGTGTAAAAAGAAAGTCTCAGACACAGGAGTTTACAGACTTGTTTTTCATTTTATTAAACCATTTAAGTCAGTGAAACAATAAATCTCATACATCACACAATTCTACAAGGATAAATACCCAACTTTCAACAGGACTTTCACTTATTGTACTTACGTTACGGTTGATACTTGCTTTTCTTCCTATTTTATGGCATGCTAACAATAAGAAACAAGCATTTGTCAATGCCGAATGTTGACTGAGTTGGTCTGTTGAGCTCGCTTAGGAGCCCTCTGTCACTGGCTCAGTCTGTTTGTCCCGGTGCTGCAGGCTGCTCTTTTGTACTGGGCTGCTGCCTGCGTTGGCACCTTGTTCTGCCGAGGAAGAAATCCGCAGCTGTCCCCACAGAGCTCCATTGATGTAGCTCACTCCCCTCTCTCACTCTGTTTCTCCTGGCGCTGCAGGCTGCCCTTCTGTACTGGGCTCCAGCCTATGTTGGTGGCCTTTTCTGCCCATAAAGAAATCCACAGCTGTCCCGACAGAGCTCCGTTGAGGTGGCTCACCCCCATCTCACTCACTCATTCTGGTTCTCCTGGTGCTGCAGGCTGCCCTTTTGTACTGGGCTCCTGCCTCTGTTGGCGCCTTTTCTGCCCACAAAGAAATCTGCAGCAGTCCCGACAAAGCTCCGTTGAGCCGCCACCCCCCTTCTCTCTACCCACTCATTCCGCTTCTGGCCGCGCTGCAGGCTGCTCTTTCACTGGGCTCCTGCCTGCATTGCTGCCTTCTTATGCCCACAAAGAAATTTGCAGCAGTTACAATAAGTCTGCTGAGCCTGCCTCACTCACTCCATTCTGGTTTTCTGCCACTGCAGGCTGCCCCTTGTACTGGGCCTCATGTGCACTGCAGCCTTTTTCTGCCCACAAACAAATCTGCAGTAGTCCCAACAGAGTCTGCTGGAGCTCACTGACTCCTCCCTCACTCGCTGTTCTGTGACTCCTGGCGCTGCAGGCTACCCTTCTGTACTGGGCTCCTGCCTGCATTGGCGGCTTTTTCTGGCCAGAAAGAAATCTGAAGCAGTCCCAAACAGCTCCATTGAGCTCACCACCCTCTGTCACTCAGGCATTCCGTTTCTGCCGGCGCTGCAAGCTGGCCTTTTGTACTGGGCTCCTGCCTGTGTTGCGCATTTTCTGCCCACAAAGAAATCCGCAGCAGTCACAAGCAGAGCCCGCTGAGCTCGCTCATTACCGCCCTGTCACCACTGCTCTTCTTGGCTGTAGACTTCTTGGTATGGGGGCTCCTATTGCTGCTTGGCACCTTGTCTGTCCGACAAAGAAATCCGCAGCTGTCCCGACAAAGCCCGTTGAGGTTGTTTAGTCTCCTCTCTCATGCGCTCATTCTGTTTGTCCTGGCGCTGTAAGCTGCCCTTTGTACGGGGCTGCTGCCTGCACTGGCACCCTTTTCGCCCACAAAGAACCGTAGCAGTCCTGATAGAGCCGCTGAGCTCACTAAGTCCCCTGTCTCACTTGCTCATACTGTTTCTCCCACCGCTGCAGGCTGACCTTTTATTGGGCCCCTGCCTGCACTGACACCTTTTCTGCCCACAAAGAACCAGCAGTCCTGACAGCGCTCGTGAGTTCGCCACCCCTCTCCTCAGTCGCCTCTGCTCTGTTTCTCCCAGTGCTGCAGGCTGCCCTTGACTGGGCTTTGTGTTGGGGCCTTTGTTTGCCCACAAACAAATCCGCAGCAGTCCCGACAGAGCTCAGTTGAGCTTGGTCATCCCCTCACTCATTCGATCTTAATCTGTCCCAAACACCGATTTCCAGAGTGACCGTGCTATTGTCTGGCAGGAGTGCAAAACATATTTTAGCCAGGATGAAAAATGACAGCTGTAGTGTTCATAAGGAGGTGTGAAAAATGCCACTGTTGAAAATGTGGCGGACAATATTCATAATTTATGGTTACAAGGTGCGTGGAAACAGTTCAACACACGCTTGTAACACAGTCATATTATGGAGTTTCGTCACCAAATTTTCAACATAGGGATTTTAGGACCTCTGCTCATGAACAGTGTCACTGTCATTTTCTTAATCTGTCCTTAACACCGATTTCCCCAGTGACCACGTTATTCTGTGCCGGAACTGTGAACACACATTTCGGTCAGGATGTGAAAATGACAGCTGTACTGCTTATAAGGAGATGTGAAAAATGCCACTGTTGAAAATCTGGTGCGACAATATTACAATTCTGGGTTACAAGAGGCGGAAAGTGCCAACACACACTTGTAACACAGTCAATTGATCGGTTATCATCACAAATTTTCAACATAGGCATTTTAGGACCTTCTGCTCGTGAACAGTATCATTGTCATTTTCTTAATCTGTCCCGACAGTGATTTCTCACAGCGACCACTCTATTCTGAGCTGGAAGTGCGAAAACAAATTTTGGCCAGGATGGGAAAAATGACAGCTGTACTGTTCATAAGTAGATCTGGGAAAATGGCAATGTTGAAAATCTGGAGTGAAAATATTATAAATTCAAAGTTACAAGCGTGCGTACCAGCACTAGCATAACATGCGCTTGTAACACAGTCATTTGTTTGTTGTTTGTTTGTTTGTTTATTAAACACTTGGGGTAAGCACACTGAAACAAGTTCCTTTACAGGTGCGACCCACATATATTGCATACAGACAATACATAATCAAACATACATATACATGCAGCAAATTGCAGACAAAATGTCTTTGTTACGTATAAAATTCATAAAAAAATTCATAAAAACAGTTACAATTAAATTGAGATTCGAAATACATCCTTAATGCATCGGCAAACTTTTGACAGAACACAACCACCTAATATCTTGAGGAATTTCATTCCAAATGAATGGAGCAATATAAGCAAAGGATCTTTGTCCACTTTTAGATTTCATAAAGGAATCTCGAGAAACCTACTGTCTGACCTATGTCTAGAATAATGACCATCAATATATGGTCTCAAAACTTTGAAATACTATGTGGAATTCCAGAGTCCATAACTTTATATATGAACTGCACACAGTATTGGAAATTTAATGAAACCGTAACCAGCCCATTTCTTTCAAAATCACACAATGATGAGATGACTTAGAACAATTTAAAGCAAACTTAGCTATCAAGTGAAGTAAAGTGGATTTCTTTGAAATCACTGTCGCAGAAGCAGTGTCAGTAATCATAGCTGCATAGTTCACAATAGGAAGTAAGCAGCAATTAGAAATAACCAGCCTAGACTCAGGAATAAGAAATGAACGGATTCTGTACAAAGAACCTAATCTACAATGTATTCTTGAGGTAACCCTCAAAAATGAGATTCATAACTTAGATGAGAATCTAGTAATACCCCAAGATATTGAAATGTATCAACATAGTCAAACAGTAATCCATCAAGAGATTTAACTTCCAAAGTACCAACCTCAGATCTCAGTCTAGGTGGGGTACCAAAACCATCACCTTTGTCTTAGATTTGTTTAAGAGTAATTTACAGGCCATAAGTGAAGACTGAAAATTGCACATTTCCTCTGTTAAAGAAACACCTAGATCTCCAAATGACAAACCCTCATGATAAATTACTGCATCGACAGCGTAAGTGTTAGAGAAGCATTATTAATCACACTTACTAGTTGATCAAAAACAAAGAAAACAAAAGTGGCCCCAAAATAGAACCTTGTGGAACCCACACTTAACCATTACAGAGTCTGATACAGCACCCCTATATTTAACCCTTTGAAACCTATTTGTTAAATAATCCCTCGTCCAGTCCAAGAAAGACTCACCAACTCCCAATGACCCAAGTCTAGAAATCAACAATTGGTGATCAACTGAGTCGAATGCCTTGGTCAAGTCCACGAACACGGCACCGCCAGACACCCTTTATCCATGCCATTAAGTACCGCTCCGTGAACTTCGACCAGGGCAGTCTCAGTTCCCTTTCTAAAACCATGTTGGTTCTGAGACAATAATCCAAAGCGATCCACATACCCAATCAACTGATTGTAAACTATTCTTTCCTGAACTTTAGCTAAAGCAGACAAGATAGAAATAGGTCTGTAGTTACAAAACTCATGTTGTGAACCAGATTTAAATATAGGAGTGACCAAAGTATGTTTCCATATATTAGGTATAGTACCTGTAACAAAAGACAAGTTGAAAATAATACTAACTGGAAGTGCTATAACTGAGGCAGCATCCGCCAATAAACTAGGACATAAGCCATCAGAACCAGCTGAGCTGTCCCTCTTAATACAATGCAACAACTTCTCTACCTCCTTCGGAGTAGTAGTCCTTATACAGTTTAGGATTAACTGTAAAATCTTCAGTCAATCCCAAGTAGTTCACCTTGGACTGGTCACTAAAGGAATCAGACAATGTAGTAAATTTCAAATTAAACTCGTTAGCTATCTTCAGTGGACAAGACAACAAGTCACCATTCAACCTCATTGAACCTGGTTGACAAACATTAGGCCTTATGAAATTATTAATTGTTTTCCAAAAAGTAGTAGCTTAGATAACCCTTCACATTGTTTATGACTGAATATAATCTGTTTTAGCCTTCCTTATCTTAGCCTTACATTGGTTCCTTAAAGTCCTATACGCATGATAACCAGAAGCAGAATGGTTCATTTTATACGCTTTCCAGGCCTTGTCTCGTTGTCTCATAAGTTTAATCAAAGGAGGTGTTAACCACCCATAAGTTTTCCCTCGGACCCTTCTTTAACAAGGGAGCTAACTGTCCAAAACATGTGTAAACTCAGTAATGAAAAATGCAATGCAGAATCCACATCAGGGATAGAATATAAAAGACCAATCTATTTTACCCAACTCTGTACAAAAGAATGTACATCAAATTTAGAAAAGATCTCGAAATCCTTATAATTGGCTTAGACTTCTTCAGTCCCCATGCTTCCAAATACAGAAGACTGGATGATGATCACTTAACGAATCAGAGGTCAAACCACATTTTATCATATTAATAGGTCTATTTGTTAATATCCAGTCCAGCAATGTGTGATTTCCTGATCTATTATTGTGTCGAGTGGGCAAAGTAATAATCTGTTGTAAACCAGACTGAGACAAGACCGTGATTTAACTTTGTTATATCTGAACCCATCCAATTTAAATTAAAATCCCCAGTAGTATTAACTCTGTAGAAACCCCAGTATTCAAAGCATTTACAAGTTCTTGTAAGCCTGATTTGCTACCATTAGGTGGAAGATACACACAACAAATAGTTAATTTTGACAGATCCCAACAATAACTGAATAGTAATATGTTCACAATATTCCAAATTACTGTTAAATATAGTGGTCTCATTTACCATTAAATATTCCTTAACATAAAACAAAACCCCACCTCTACCAGTGGCACGATCCTTTCTAAAAAGTTTATAAGCAGGTATACAAAGTTCAGTATCAAGAACAGGTAAGGTATTTTATTGAGTATCATTACCAAATTTTCAACATAGGCATTTTAGGACCTCTACTCATGAACAGTGTCACTGTCATTTTCTTAATCTGTCCTGAACACTGATTTCCACAGCGACCACGCTATTCCGCACGGATGTGCGAAAACACATTTCGGCCAGGATGTGAACAATGACAGCTGTACTACTCACAAGGAGGTGTGACAAAATGCCAATGTTGAAAATCTGGTGAAAAATATTACAAATTGCCGATTCACAGTGTGCGTAGCAGCTGCATGATACAATCTCGTAAAACAGTCATTTTTGGATTTTTCCATCAAATTTGCAACATAGGTTTTTGAGAGCCCACTCATGAACACTGGCACTGTTGTTTTCGTTAATCAGCCCGAAGGGTGATTCCGCCAGTGACTGTGAAACCACCTTCAGGGCCAATTAACGCCATGACAGTTCAAGAATTTATGAGGAGGGGTCCGAAACCCCATGTTGAAAAATTTGCGAAAAATTCCCCAAAATGCCCGAGATATGCACTAAAGTTGAAAAAACCCTATTCATTACATTATACAGCTTACGGCATTTCCTCAGTTCGTGGTCAGCTTTGAAGAGTGCAGACGTGTTCGGTCTACCGAAAGATCGTGCGCGAGCTCAGACGTAAGTATGGGGTGAGGGGTGTGTGTGTGTGTGGGGAGGCAGGGTGCGCGGTGGGTGGGTGCGGGTTGTGAGAGGCAGGGGAGATTACTAGGACCGTTTCTTTTCAGGTAAAAAAAAAAAAGTCACAGGACCATTTTAACTTTACAGGAGCATGTGGCACGCTGGGGTGAGCTCCCAGCATGCCACCGAGTCTTGCTTTGGGGGCAGCTGAAGCCCGACGGGGATTGGCCACCCCTGGCCGGGCAAACAAACAAAGGGTTAGCGTGGTACGCTGCGGGCCCCAGCGCGGCTACCGAGTCTGATTTTGGGGAGGGGGCAGCTGTAGCCGACGGGGACTGGGCACCCCGCCGGCAAACAGCAAGCCGGGGTGTTATATTGGTGCCGACAGGAGTGGTTCCGTCGGCAAATAAACATGATGGTAGCATATTGTTTAGAATACGGCAAGCCGCCGCCATGTTCACAAACAATATCAGGGATCCTATATCGCGCCCTCCAATGACGGGTCGCCCCTCATTGCAGCGGAGGCTGACGCCAATGATGAGGCGGCCCTGATTGCAGCGGCTGATTTTTTAGAAGGTTGTGGCATGCTGGCTGAACTACTGTCAGCAGCAGCGAGCCACGGCATTGGGGACGGGACAAGCCTCTGCAAGCTGTGGGGGCATTGGGCACAACAGTGCCGCACCTCTACAACCTGCTGTGGAGAAAGCTGCTACAATATGTTTCATGCATGCGCGCTAATCAACATAAAAATTACTTATCATAGTAATCTTATTTCTTCCCAGTGATGCTCAGAATTCATAACTTTGTGCAGTAAGCCTGGAGGGTTGGACTGCCCGGACAGATGGGACACATGCAAATGAGTAGAATTCTTTGCACGTGAGCATCTTTCAAATACTGCCTCTACCAACTGTAGTGTTCTAACCTACTCAGATTTGTGAGAAGCCTGAAGTCAGGCATTAGGAAACTAATGTAATTAAAATCTACAGAGAGAGTTTCCCTAATCAAAGCATAAATTTAGAATAAACCCCCAAAGGGAGATTGACTCTAATAAAAACCACATCAATACAACTGTAAAGAGAACACTGAAAACTCCAGTTTAAAATGATTAAAACAGGAAAATGCAACATATAATATGGCTGAATGGCACCAGCATGCGGAGTGCAGAGGCTGAAGTTCTGGAAGGGGAGGAGTTATGAATTCCTGAGCATCACTGGGAAGAAATAAGATTACTATGGTAAGTAATTTTTCTTCTAACCCCAGTAATGCTCATGATATTCATAACTTTTGCAGACTACAAGCAGTACCACTGGAGGTGGGCACAGAACTTTATTTTGGAAACAGGCTCTGCAGGACTGCTGTGCCAAACTAGCATCACCCCTGGAAAAATATCCAGGTTATAGTGTTTTGTAAAGGTGTGTACTGTTTTCCAGGTAGCTGCTTTGCAAATGTCCACCAAGGGACCTCTCTGGCAGCTGCAAGGGTAGCAGCTGTTCCTCTTGATGCACCCTCAATCCTGCTGGGGCTCTTTACCTGCCTTAGTGTAACAGAACTGAATACACTGGACTAACCACCAAGAAATGGATCTTTTGAGGTGGGTTTACCCTTTCCTACATCCCCATATGTAAGGAAAGTTGTTTTCCATTTTCCCTAAGATCTTTAGTGGCTGTCATGTAGTAGCTGAAAGCCCTTTTCACATCCAGACTGTGCAATCTTCTTTCACCAGAACTGGTGTGGTCTGTGAAAAGACAGGTAGAGTGATTGGTTCAGATGAAAATCTGAAACCACTTTAGGGAGAAACTGTCCATTAGTTCTGAGAACTACCTTATCTCTGTGAAATGAGAGATAATCCTGGTCAATGCAGAGAGCCTGGAGCTCGCTAATTCTCCTTGCCAGAAGTAATAGCCACTAGTAAGACTGTTTTCCAAGTAAGGTATTTCAAGTGGGCAGTAGCCATGGGTTCAAAGGGAGGCCCATGAGCTTGGCTATACACATTCAAATCCCAAGCAGGCACTGGTGCCCTGTGAGGTGGGTGTAAATGCATTAGTCCTTTAAAAATCTTTTGAAAAGTTTATCAGATGCCACTGATACCTTGGTGCCCACAGAAAGGTAGGCAGATACCGCTGCTAAATGAACCTTAAGTTAACTGGGTTGCAAGCCTAGTGAATGCAAATGAGTGAGAAAGTCCAGGACTACTGAAACTCCAGTGTTTCGTGGTATAAGCTTCATACTAGAACACCAGAAAGAGAATCTCTTCCATTTGGAAGAATAAGATTTCTGTGTGGAGGGTTTTCTATAACCCTTAGAAATATTTAGGACAGCTTCTGAAAGATTTAAATCTGTATACTCTAATTCTTCAAGAGCCGTGCCTTGAGATGAAGAGACCTGAGATTGGGGTACAACAATGTTCCCTGATTGGAAGTCAGGAGATTGTGTCTGAGGGCAACTGTATCGGTTTGCTGACAGACATGGAGAGCAGAAGAGAGTACCATGGCTGTCTGGGCCAATCCGGAGCTATCAAGATCAACGATGCTGAGGGACTTTAGCTTCAGTAACACCCTCAAAGACCAGGGGAAAAGCATACAGGTGCCTGCCTGTCCAGTCCAGAACCAGGGCGTCCAGAGGAACTGTGCCCTGTGCTGGTGGTCTGCAGTAATATTGTGGGAGTTGGTGGTTCTGGTGGGATGCGAACAAGTCTATCTCTGGAGTGCCCCACCTTCTGAAAATGACTTGTACCACCTGCTTGTTCAGAGTCCATTCGTGATGGGCCTGGTGGATGCGACTTAGTGCATCTGCCAAAGTATTGTCCTTTCCTGGCAAGTGAATTGCCTGTAAAGAGACCATCAGAGAGTAAGCCAATGTCCAAATCTTCATGGACTCTGTGCAGAGGAGTCCTGACCTGGTGCCTCCCTGTTTGTTTTATAATACATTGTGGTGGTGTTGTCTGTTCTGATCTGAACCACTCTGCCCAAGATCAGTGAAGAAAAAGCCTTTAGGGCTAGTAACATTGCTCTCAGCTCCAGTAAGTTTATGTGCTGAAGGGACTCTGCTGCTGACCAGATTCCTTGGTCATGTGCTTTCCTAAGTGGGCACCCCAGCCCAATAGGGATGCATCTGTTGTGAGTACCAAAGAGGGGTTTCTTTCTGGAAAGGCACTCCTTGCCTTAAATTGGATTCCTGTTTCCACCACAAGAGGGCTCTTAGTAGTGGGCCTGTCACAGGTATAAGCTTTGAAAAGTGTCTTTTTTCTGACTCCAGTGAGCCCTGAGGTGAAACTGGATGGCTCGTATGTGGAATCTGGATCCCTGGACTGTGCCTGTGGATGCAGCCATATGACCCAGCAGTTGCAGAAACTGTCGTGCAGTTTTTGAGCTGTTCAGGACAAAGGAATTTGCTATTGACTGCAGACTTTGCATCTTGTCTATGGGCAAAAGGCTCTGCCCTGAAGTGTGTTGATTTCTGCTCCTATACAGTGCAGAATTTGAGCAGGGGTTAGGACTGATTTATTTTGGTTTATGATGAAACCCAGGGACTCTAAGAGGACTTGGGTGATTTTTAGGAGTTCTTACCTGTTCTGGTGAGTTTCCACCACCAGCCAGTTGACTAGATAAGGAAAACAGTCACTCCTTGTCTTCTTAGATATGCCACTACAGCAACTAGGCACTTTATGAACACCCTTGGTGCTGAGAGAGACCGAAGGAAGAGCTGAAAACTGATAGTGGCCTGAAGGGAGCCTGAATCTGAGGCATTTTCGAAAGATTTCTTTATGGGGATGTGGAAATAGGTGTCTTTCAAGTCCAGTGATGCCAGCCAGTCCCCTTTTGGATTGTTGGCAATATTCGAGCCAAAGCGACCATTTTGAACTTTGTTTTTTTCAGATGCTTGTTCAAAGCTCTGAGATCCAGTATTGGCCGCCACTCCCACTTTTCTTTGTTGTTAGAAGTATCTGGAGTAAAACCTCTTTCTCTCAGGGTGGTAGGGACCAATTCCACTGCTCTGAGATGTAGCAACCTTTGGACCTCTGCTTCTAGCAATGCCCTCTCTGCTAGAGGAGGTGAGCAGTAAACCCTGGTTTTCTGAGGAGGAAAGATTTGAAGTCCAAAGACAGACCCTGACCCACTACCTCCAGCACCCACTTGTCTGTGGTAATGCTTAGCCAAGCCTGGAGAAAGTGGGATAGTCTGCCTCCGACAGGGAGGGAGGAGGCGGCCTGATCCTCAGGGTTTTGCTTTCGTTGGGGTTGGGTTTGAGAACCCTCCTGCAGCCCCTTCTACCCCTTCCCTAGAGTATCCCTGTTGTGGATACTGCTGGTACTGGGGCACGGCTACTGGCTGGAAGAAAGGTCTGGTCGTAAAAGACCATCCCCTACCCCCTTCCATAGGGTCTAGTGAATGGTGAAGCACGCCTTTAGCAGAGTTGCTTCTATAGGTTGCCTTGTATTCATCCACTTTTTCATGTATGCAACCGTGGATTCCCCAAGAGAGAATTTCCTAGGGGAAAATCCAGAGCCTTGGATTGAATGTCCTGAGTAAGGTTAGTGGCCCTGAGCCAAGCAAACCTTCTCTGTGCCACAGTGTTAGCCATCCATCTGGCTGCAGTGTCATTAGAATCAGCAGCCATCTGGAATTGGTACTTAGCTGCCTCAACCCAAACCTGGCAGTTTCAGCCAGGTCTTCGGACAGGGTGAGGGGCTTTGATGGACATGTCCAGTACCGACTGCCAAAGGAATTTTGATACTGGGCAGCATAAGCTTGGAAAGTAGCCTGTCTCATGGCCAAGGAAGCTGATAAATAGCCTTTTTGGCCATACTGTCTATTTTCTGGCATCTTTGTCCGAGGTGCGAGGACAGGATGACTCTGGCCTTATCACAGGCTGCCTGCTGCACACCCTGATGGTCAGGATGGGAAAAAGAAAATCAGCTCCGTCCTGTCCAACGGTACTTCTTATTTATTCTCCTATCAATAGGAGGAACAGAGTTAGGGTCTATAAAGTTTCAGGTGTCTTTCTTAAAAAATGTGTACATTGGCAAAAGGAGAGCTTGAGGTGTTAACCCCATCATATTTAAATATTCAATCTCCTCCTCATCCTCTATCTGCTCTGTAGTAGCAATGTCCAGAGCATCTGCCATTTTCCATACAAATGAGAAATGGGAAGAATAATCCTCCGACACCCTGGAGAGGACCAAAATCTTGTTCAGCAGATACCTCTGGAGGAATTGGGTCATCGTCCTGAGAGTTCATCCCCATCTCAAAATATTGCTCTTCCTGAAAAGGAGGAAAATTACCACTGCTGGCCTGGGAACCTGAATAGGGGCAGGCTGCTGTGGAAAATGTTCTGCAGTGCCTGTATAATTTTAAAACCTGGGCTATCTCTTGAGCCAAAGGCAAAGCCCGCATCTGCGCAGAAGTCCCTGGTTTAGCAGGGGAAGATTCTGCACGCTTAGTCTTTTCAGCTTTTTGAGGGAACTGGGAAGTTCTTTTCCTCTTTTGCCCCTTTATCGCCTGTATCAGGGGCAGGGGTAGGCAAGTTGTGGGTTCAGCCACAGTAGACTGGGGTGTCAGCTGGTCAGAGCCGGAGAGACCCTAGGAAATTTCTTATTTAGCCTTTCAAGGTGTTTTTCCAAAGTTTTCTCAGGAAAAGTTTTGCAAACTTCACACTCCTAGTTCAAATATTTAATCCCAGACAAGCTACACATAAGGTGTGCTTGACTGCCTTGGGAAAACACCTCCACATTTTAAACAATTTTGAAACCGGGTTCTCGGTTCTCTTTTAGTTTCTCTGACATGGTAAACAAAATAAACACCAACGCTAACAAGGAAAAATGCGTTTTTTTTTAAATAAGCGCTTTTCTTTTTCGGTCGGTTCCGTACTCGATAGGAACTGGAGGAACCGAACGGGAGAAGCCAAATGAACTGGTTCAGCGGTTCTGTAAATCAAGAAAACGTTACGAAAACTTTTAAAAAGGACCAAATTTAAAGCAAAAATAACAGGTTCTTTAATCAGAGAACCGAAAATAAACCTAAACTAACTCAGATCCTCACGGTTATCCTGCACCGTGAGGAACCGAGAAAATAACTAACTTAAGCAATAAACAAGATTTTAACTATCAATAAGTAGAGGCAGTAAAAGAAATTGAAAATACTTATGGTTTTTGACGATTTTAACTTTCTTCACAAAAGAGAACAACAGAAAACTCCGAGTGACCAGACTTTCAGGCAGAGAGAAAAATCTGAGTAGGTTAGAACACTACTGTTGGTAGAGGCAGTATCTGAAAGATGCTCACGTGCAAAGAATTCTACTCATTTGCATGTGTTCCATCTCTGGGCAGTCCAACCTCCACGCTTACTGCATAAAGTTATGAATATCCTGAGCATTACTGGGGTTAGAACATCAAAATTTCACTATGGATCTCATTCCAGAGTTGTTAATTCTTGTTTTAAAAACATGTATTAAATTGGCACATGACCCACATTTTCACAAAAGGACCCACCTTTTCAGTTGTCAATGGGTCAAATGACCCACCAAATTTGATTTCTAGAATGAATGCTGCTGTGGTATCCCCTAAGAATGTGGAGGCTATAGCAACGAATTTCAGAATGCTTGCTCCCTCCGAATCTGGAGGAACAAAGCTGTCCAGGGTTGTAACCCACAAGTTTAAGGCTCCAGCAACAATAAAGGAAGCATAGGAGGTGTGTAGGTTTGCACCGCTGGAGGCGAAACCCTTCTGCACATGGTATCCACTCACTTGTCATGGGAATCTATTAAGACCAAGGACCCTTTAATAGAAATATTGGTGTGCTTGATGGAATTATGAACATCCTATCTGCCAGAAGAGGGTTTCCCACATGTGAGATTTTTCTCCAAAAGGGCAATACTGTGCCTTAGGTTTTGGCAGTATTTTCTTTGTCCACTCCTGCCTACTCTTCTTCAATAATTTTTGCTAATAAATAAAGCTTGGAAAACACTTTAGAGCAGAGAAGGACACGGACAGTATAGACGATAGTATAGACGTGAGGAAGAATTTCTTCACAGAACGGGTGGTGGATAAGTGGAACACCCTGCCAGAGGAAGTGGTGGGGCTGAAACAATCACAGGATTTAAGAATGCATGGGATAGACATAAAGGAATTCTGGAGGTCAGGGGTAGGGGCAACAGACTTCTAGGAAAACAAACTGAACTTACAAGCTCAAATGGGCAGACTGGGTGGGCCACAGGCCCTATCTGCCACACTGTCTATGTATCTATGTATGTATCTATGATTGACACTGACTGCTTCCATGGATTGCACCTCCTGAGCTTTAAGGACCTACATGCCTCAGTTGTCAGATAGGACAAATACTTGGTATCCAAACAAGGGAGGGATAGGAATCTGCCTCTTTGGCTCCATCCACTCCCTTCCTCCTCCTCAGAAGGCATTTCCTCCTTGTCATCAAGTAGCTTCCTAGGGTCAGGATTTTCCTCAAGATCCCAGATATCCTCATCCTGACACCCTAGATGGTCAGGGTCGGTGTCTGCCTGTATAGCTATATCCACAGCTCTGTCCTGCTGAGGCGCACCTGGACGTGCCAGTGTGGGTTTCACCTGACTTGAGGGGCCTAGTTTGGGGTCGGGTATATCTGATGGGACGTCCTGCAGAACATCGGGATCAAAAGCTCATCTATGAGCAATAATTTACACAATTCTACTGTACCACTGCCTGCCTCACTGGTACATCAGCTCACCCCCGAATGAACAACTTTGGGGCAATGATTAGAGACATACTAGCTTGAGAAACACAATGGAGGCAATAGGAAACCCACTGGAAGAAGGTCTCATCACCCTTTGCAGGTCTTACGTCTTTTAAAAGTTAGAGTCTCCAATAAGCCATGGTGCTAGCCTGGGACAAGCAGTAGAGGATTTCCATTTTATTTATATTGCTGAATAAAGCTGAAGACTAGTAACTGGATCTCTGCCTCTGAATGCGGGAAAATATTAAAAATGTAAAGTGTACACCCCATGGGCGAGTCAGCTGTAAAAAGCAAGAAAAAGGAGCAGGTATTAAAAGAAAATGGCTAGAGAGGAGAGCCATCTCACACTGAAAGAAGCCAGGATGCATGTTTTTGCTCTTAGGCACGTGTGCAGCGTCACGACACTGTACTTGAAATTATCACGCTAGGAGGAGTGGTAGCAAATGGTGCGCTGAAGTTGAGAGGCGTGTACAAACGAATAAACAGAAACGCCCAAAAAAGGTGGGAAGTAGCGACTAACAGTAGAGGAAAAACACCACTGGCTGAGAAGTGGCAAACTGTATAGTATAAAAACATCAAGACTCTGCTCACACAGGTAAAAATCATCTCCCAGCAGCTGCCTTTCACTTTAGATATATTTCTGTTGCTAAGGCTGCTGAGAGAAAATTGAAAGGGAAGAACAGGTTACTCACCTGTAACAGTAGTTCTAGGAGTGGTATATGTTGTTCATCCACACTGTCTGGCATTGTCCCTTTCCCTTTAAATCTTGCCGGAAGTCTTCAAGTTGGCTCCTCCCACCCACCCGGGTGGTAAATACCTTCGGCCCCCCATGACGCCAGATCTAGCCTGCTGGCCAGGTTATCACAGGATGAACACATATACACTCCTAGAACTACTGTTACAGGTGAGAACCTGTTCTTCAGGGAGCGTGATATGTTGTTCATCCACACTGTCTGGCAGACTCCAAGAAGTTCTCCGGGAGGAGGGAGGCAAGGCGCACAACCTCTACTTAGGGAATAGAGATTGAGAACCGAGGCCCCAAAACCAGCAGCCCGACGTGACTCTAGATCAATGTGGTAATGGGTAATAAAGGTGCTTTGACTTCCAGGTAGCGGCCAGACAGATTTCCTGGATAGGGATGTCCCTGGAAGCAGCCACCAAGCAGCAGTATGACGGTAGAATGAGCCCTTAGCCCTTTGGGAGGCTCCTTAACCGCCAATTCATAGCACAGACCTATGCATGATGTGATCCATCTCGCAACAGTCCGCTTTGGCTGCAGGTCTGCCAGAAGCGGCTTCAGCGTGAGGTGACAAACAGCTGGCTAACCTCTTCCCGACTCTCCCATCCTCTCCTTATAATAGGAGAGAGCATGTCTGAGGTCCAGAGTATGGAGCCTATACTCGCGTCCGAGGTGTAATTAGGGTAATATACTGGCAGGGTCAACACCTGGTTAAGGTGAAACTCTGACACCACCTTCGAAGGAATTTCGGTGGGGCGCAGGACAACTTTGTCCCTGTGAAAGACCAGATAAGGGAGTCCACCGAAGGCCTGGAGCTCCCTGTCCTTCTGGCTGGCGTGATAGCCACCAGGAAGGCAGTCTTCCACGACAAGTGCGAGAACTCACACTGTGCATGGGTTCGAATGGTTTGTCCATGAGCTTAAGCAAAACCAGCAAAAGATCCCACAGAGGTGGAGGTTCACGCACCGAGGGGATATGTGATCCAGGCCTTGAAAAGCGCCCGATCACCGCCTCCTGAGCTAACGTTATCGACCGCCCGCACCGTAGGGCAGAGATGGCTGCAAGGTGCACCCTAAGGGTCGATGATCAAGATCTCCTTTGAGAGAGACCAAAGGTAGTCCAGAATGTTAGCCACCGAGCAGGATAAGGGTCCAGACCTTTACCCTGACACCAAATGGAAAATCTCTTCCATTTGAAGGCATAACATTTCCTGGTCGATTCTTTTCGAGATGCCTCCACCACGGTGTAGACATCCTCAGAAAGACCCAAAGCCTGGAACTCTCAGCTCAGGAACCAGGCTGTGAGGTGCAGGGATTGAAGGTCCGGATGAAGGACCTTCCCTGGTTCAGAAAAATCAGGTCCGGGCGTGTACTGAGCCGCTCTGGGTTCCTGCAGCTGAGGAGATCTGACACCATAACTGGCGTGGCCAATCTGGGGCTACCAGGATCACCTTCGCCTTGTCTTTCCTCACCTTGAGTAACACCTTGTGGATCAAGGAAATGGAGGAAAGGTGTAAAAGAGGCCTGGGGTCCACGGCCTCGAGAAGGCATCCTGCAGCGAGCCCTGCTGAGGGGGCGGCATGGAACAGCTCAGCTTGGTGTTCTCCTGGAGGCAAACAGGTCCACCAATGGTTTGCCCCTAACGAGAGAACAGGTAGTAAGCTACCTCTGGATGGAGAGCCCACTGGGATGTCTGGCCTAAGCGGCTGAGAGCATCTGCCAGTTGGTTCGCGACTCCTGCCACATGGATGGCTAGGAGATCCGCCTCCAGTCGGCTGACGAGGGTCCAGATCTGGAGCGCCTCCTTGCATAGCAGATGGGAGTGCGTGCCGCCTGTTTGTTGAGGTAGTACATGGTCGTGGTATTGTCCATCTGGACTTGAACCACTTGACCCCGAGCTGAGAAGCGAAGCTGACAGAGCCAGTCTGACTGCCCTGAGCTCCAACAGGTTGATGTGGCATCGGACCTCTGGGGTCCACAGCCCATGAGAGAGGCATCAGTCGTGGGACGACAGTCGGGCGGACGAACGGGATCCTTCCTGCAGAAGACTCTGGACGGTCCACCATTGGAGAGCATCCCACATCCTCTGGGTGACCGTGACCAGCTGGTCGAAAAGACCCTGACGCTGAGACCACTGGGCGGCGAGCCCCACTGGAGGGGCGATTGCAGTCTGGCCCAGCGGACCACCGACGCGCACGCCGCCATGTAGCCCAGGAGGCGCAGGAAGACCCGGCAGGCGTGAGTGCCCAACCAAAATGATTGGGCAAAGGAGGAGAGAACCTCGCCTGTCAGCCGGAACCGAGCTCTGGCTTGACGAGAGTCGAGCTCTGCCCGATGAAGCCCATCACCTGGGAAGGTGCACGAGTTCCGATTTGGCCTCGTTGATCAGAAGGCCCAAGTGTGAGCAGGTTCGAGGGTCAGGTCCTGGACCTCTCTACCTCCTGAAGGGAGGATCCCGCCAGGAGCCAATCGTCCAGGTAGGGGTAAATACGAATCCCCTGACGCCGAAGATGGGCTGCCACCACTGCAATGCATTTGGTGAAAACCCTTGGGGCCGAGGACAGGTCGAACGGCAATGGTCTGAACTGCATAGGGTCCTTCGACCCTGAAGCGGAGGAACCGCTGATGAGACGGACGGATAGGGACGTGGAAAAAGCGTCCTGAAGATCCAGTGTGCAGAACCACATGTTTCGCTCCAGGATGGTATGATCTGATTTAGAGTTACCATCCGAAAGGTGCGAGACCTGAGATACCGATTCAGGTCGCAGATCTAGAATGGGCGCCAACCCCGTCTTTTGGCACCAGGAAATACCTGAGACAAAGCCTGGGTCTGAAGGAGGATCTGTCACTGGCCACCACCTCTTTGAGGAGGAGAAGCGCAATGTCGCCTCGGAGGACAGACTGGGCGACTGAGATCCGCCTCGTGGGACGGGCTCGGCTGGGCGGGTACTGCTCGAATTCTAAGGGCAGACCCTGCCCGACCACTCTAGGACCCATCTGTCCGTGGTGATACCGGACCAGGCGGAAAGCGGGGGGGCGGGCCCCCCCACGGAGGACCTAGACTGAAGTGATGGCACGGGAGGACACCCCGGCCCGTCACTGGGAGGCTTAGAGGAGGAGGAGGCACCTGACCAGCGCCTCGGGCCCCTATGCGGGCTGCTGGAGACCTGCTTGGGCCTAGGGCGCCAAGCCTGAGCCTGTTGCTGTTGTTGACCCCCTGGAAGGGTGGTTGCCTGATCGCAGGGGAAGACTGACTAAAAAGGTTCTTCCTGCGCTTCTGCTGGTTCTTACTTGAAGAACCCTTAGCAGATGTAGCATCTAAGGTGGCATTAGATTGCTCGACACGCTGCAGGTGACCTGCCACTCCTGGTCCAAGAGGTCGGTGCCAAGGAAGGGCACATCAGCCAGCTTGTGCTGAGTATCCACGGAAAAGGAGGATAACCTCAGCCAAGCCCTGCGACGAGTGGATACCGCTGCAGCTAGTGAACGGGCACAGGAATCACCCACGCCCAGAGCAGTCTGGAGTTGTTGTTTAGCAACAGTCTTGCCCTGGTCCCTGACCTGCTTGACCGTGGTCTGCATGTCAGCTGGGAGGTGGGGAAGAACTTGCCCAGCGACCCCAAGAGGGCGTGAGAGAAGTGTGCCATAATCACTGCTGAGCTTGCCTGACGAAGGCCAAAGATGATGCAGCATAGACCTTTCGGGCCGAGTGGTCCATGAGTTTGGACTCTTTGTCTGGAGGGTGGTCAGTATCGGCTGAGCTGCCCGTCCGCCTGAATACTGAGGCAGTCACAAGGCTTTCCGCCGAGGGTGCTCAGTAAACCCTGCCAAAGACCCTGTGGGCACCGGCAGACTTGTGTGCCATGCGGGCAGATGGAGTTGGGCAGGAGGCTGGACGCTGCCAGAGTTCCAAGGCCGGACCCATAATGGCTTCGCGACTGGAAAAGCCTCCGTAGGGGTATCCTCTTAAGGATATCCGTAAGGGATATTCCGCCTTTTCTGGATAGGCTGTAGGGCCATCCTGTCGATTCAGAAATGAGCCGGAGGATGCCCTGGAAGGAGGAGGGCCCTTCTTCCAAGCCTGACGCCAAAGCTCATCGAGAGTGAAGGCCAGTGTTATCGGAATCGGAGGAGTCCCGATATAAAGGCTGCCCACCTAAGTCCCCTCGATACGCCTAGGGCGATCAGGGGTGACCGTGAATTGACAGTCTGTGGGAAGACCTGAAGACTGTTGTGCCTCTTGAGGGAATCCTCCGAGGGGCAACTTAGGTGGAGGTTCCACCAAAATAGGTGGGGAACCTGAAACCGGTTGGCGCGGAAGACGACCGAGCCCCAAGAGACCGCACCGGAGCAACCAGTGTCTGAGGCGGCCGAAGAGGCTGAGGCCAGGAAATAGCCGACCCCCGAGGGGCCGCCTTCTGACCTGCTAGCAGGAATTGCTGCCACATGAGATCTCGCAGCGCCGACGAATTTTTCGTCGCTTCTCCTCGCCTGAGGAGGAAGAGGAACGGTAGGCGGCGCCTCTGCGGGAGTGCTTGTGTCCTTTTAGGTCGATCGACCGAAGAGGACTTACTCCTGATCGAGACCGACGGTGTCAGCTTTGTCGATCTGAGAGACTGGCCGTGAAAACCAGGCTCGGTTCTTTTTCTCGATCGAGAATCTTAGGCAGGTCTCCTCGTCTGGAAGGAGAATCGCTGCCTTCCAAAGAATCATCGACAGGGAATCGGTGATAACGGCTCGATCGGGTCGAGAATAATCTCGGCCGATCAGCCGACTCGGCTTCACGCCCGTACAGACGGGAGGTCTGAAAACCCAGCGGCCGAGAAGGTAATTTCGACCAGTCGAACTTCGGACCGCCTCTGATCCCAGGAGCATCTTCTTCGACTGAAGAAGATTTAGGATCCTTTTCTTCGAACGGAAAAGTGCGAGTCGAGGGCCTCACCCTTGGTAGGAGAGACTGGCACAAATCCCAAAGGATCCTGAGAAGGAGGAGCCCAGGTTGAGCGGCACGAAGAAACCTCAGCTAGCCGAGGCTTGAGCGGCTTTTCCTCGAAGTCACGCGCCGAGCTGCTCGGGCGGATCCTGCAGCCGCTGAAACCGCCCACCTGGCCTCCTTGGATTTTACCGTGGTCGCGGAGTCCGTCTACCCAGCTTCAGGCGTGCCTGACCATCTTCCAGGACGTTGGGTTGGAAGGAAGCGCAAATGGAGCACCGCAGGTATCGTGAATCGAACCGAGGCAGTAAACGCACGAGAGGTGGGGATCGGTGCGTGATATTTTCTGTCCGCATGACACCGGCGAACCCGGGGATGACTTGTCATCCATGTCCGATCTAGAGTCGAACTCTAACGAGTTTCAGAGCGAGAAGATGCGTGAAAACCGCTGAAACGAATCCAGGGCCTCAACACTGCAGAAAGCACGAGGGAACCTGAATCTTCCAGCGGAAAGGAAGATCTGGCGCCATGGGGCGGAGCCGAGGTATTTACCACCCGGTGGGAGGGAGGAGCCAGCTTGAAGACTTCTCCAAGATTTAAAGGGAAAGGGACAATGCCAGACAGTGTGGATGAACAACATATCCACGCTCCTAGAAATGCCTTTACAAGGTAAATCCAATTATAAGAGAATTGTCCTTTCAAAACAACTATCTTCAAAGGAAAAAGGGACAAGACTCTAAATATTGGGGCTGGAGAAGACAGATGCTTAAAAGACAGAAGGACAGACCCTGGGAAAGCCCTAAACTACACACTCAAATAAGTAAAAACATGTACTTACCTGTGGCACCTATTTTTTGTTGTTGTTGTTTTCAATGGCAAATTGGAGACCTGATTACAGAAAACACCCTGAACTAAGAGGCAACGTGGCCCCAATCCACCCACAGGCAATGGAAATGTGGACAGCTGGTTAGCCAATTCAAAAGCTGCAGCTTAACAGACATGTTTTTAATTTAGGGGTGCTCACTGTCACCAGGTAGCCACAACCTGCTATGCAGAATTGCAGCCCAAAGGCCTATCTTTGTTTATAGAGAAGCTTGACAGATGTTTTCCCTTTGAAGGTACAGCTAAGACTGGAGAGTTGCTGCTGTCCAGAATCCTCATGTGCCCAACAGTCTTATGGCTGATTCAGTGTTTGGGCTGTGCCATTTCCCCTACTAGGGCTGCGCATAGCCATATGTAAGTACTACCCGCTGACAGTGTGAAGCGTACAGAAAGCCAAGTATCTGAGTTACTGGGTGCAACATCTCTTCAGACATGTTCTCAGACAAATTGTCTGAGTATGGAAGCACAGCAACACTGCTGCCTAATGAATATGTTTTCACCGGAAAATATTCCATACCAAGATGTGAAAAGAGGTCCCCAAGTGGACACTGTCCCATAGCATAGGGAGGGAACGCCACCTGAACGCCCATAAGGAAAAAGGGTTGCAACACCCACCATACAAATGTACAGCACTGGCATCTACCTGCACTGGGGATACTTCAGTACAGACATATTGCAGTACTTGGCACTGGTGACAGTCCTCCATGTTGATGAAAGGTGCCAACTGTCCTGTTTCTGGAGTAGATATCTCTGCTTTAGGGAATGGATGTACTGTCAACCCCATGACTAGGCAAGGTAGCCAAATAGGGCTTAGACCTGCTCCCTTTGCTCTGCTGGCAACGAGGGCAGTAATGCCAAGCAGGAAAAACACAAAATTGGGGATGTGGAGAATAGCTTGCCATCTGCCCTACTGTAATCCCCCAGGACTATGTCAGAAAGAGGACAGTGCATATCAAACATCCGTGTAGGGACTGCTACCCATTTCGCTCAGTATGTAACTCCTATCCTGCCAATGCATGCAGGCTTAAAAGGCATGTAACATCCCTGTCCTATACAGCATAGACTATCAGTGTTTGCTGTGTCAAACAAACAAGGAAACAAACAAACCTGATGCCCAAGGAAATGGCCCAGATCAAGAACGGAGCGCCTACTTTACCCCAAAGTAAAAATACTCCTGATCTGTACCCTTACCTCTCTGTTTCCTCTAGCTGGATGTGTGCTTCACTATTTGACAGACTGGCACTTGCTATAGTGTCTGTCTGTTCTTGTTCTTCAACTTCAAGGTCCATCTGTTCCTGGTCTAATTGAAACAAAGTGAGTAACCAGTAAAGAAAGTGCATAAAAATAATATGAACAAACAATAAATTTGCAAATAAACCAAACAAGAGGAACAGCCACTATTTGGGAGCAATACCAGGCGAGCAGCCCAAAATGCAAACAAGAACAAAGCAGGTATGCACACCTAGTACCAGAATAAAGTTGCTGAGGCTGATGTAATAAATGCAAAAGTAGTCTCTTATTAAGTGACCTGACTGGTAGGTCAGCTATACTGCTTGTACCTTTTGTTTCACAAATTTGGAATTTTGGGAAACCATATGACTTCAAGCACTACCCTTTTACTTTCAAGCAATGACCCTTTGCACACTAGCATTGTGTACTTGATAAATTACTATTTTTGCATTCACTACATCAGCCTCCACAACTTTATTCTGGTACTTGTGTGCACATACTTTGTTCTTAAATTAGCCAATACCATGGTACACTAGTGGAATGCTAGCCAAAAGTGCTGGCACCCTCCTATTGGTAAGACCCTGCCAAATTTGCCACTACATGATTGCTAAGAAGGCCAGGTAGCTAGCTTCTGAACCTACTGAAGTGACAATTAGGGTTATACTGCCAGTATGGATGGTCAAGAGGTGTAAGTGTGGGAGCAGCAGGATTTCTCTCTTTATAAAGTTAAGTTTTGCCCCTTCTAATGTGTAATCATCAAAAGAATGCCCTCCAGAATACACATGGGGATCCACAGACTGGCTGAGGGGGTAGATTAACTTGTATTCATGTACTTATGTACTGTATTTTACTGTGAAATCTCTTGTAACTTTTCTTGACGTATCTACAACTTTTGTATCTGTGTATATGTGCCATCTCTATGGCCGGGTCATGCCTGAAAATGGTCCCTGGGACAAGTGTACCCACCCAGTAACAAATAAATAAACAAAAATTTTCAGCACCACTTCTGACCCCCTCCAATGGCCACAGCTCAAGATTATTTTGTGGTACCAGGGTAGTCTCACTTGGTAAGAGGTGCAGCACAGAGGTAGGGGTGAGGTGTACAGAGTACAAAGTACAGTTACACAAAACTTACCATAACAGTAAATCTTAGGAGGAGCTCTTGCAGTAGGCAACACCGTTAGGACTAAGCCGCCAGGACCACATGCAATATTTCTAGCTAGCAGTACACAATGGGGACCGCCCTGACGCTGGCATGTCGATTCTGTTCTGGTACAAAGGGGGGCAGTCCCCACACCCACTTCAGTCCCTCCCCCACCAGAGAGACTCCTGGAACAAGGTTCGACATGAGGAAAAGGACTCCTCCTGAGGCCGAACTGGCAGAGATGGAAATAGAGCAGGGGGCTGGGAGGGAGGGAAAGAAGTGTCTACTACAAGAGCTCCTCTGAAGGTCAACTGTTACCAGTAAGTTTTACGTAACTGTACTATCTTACTTCAAGGGTCTTGCAGTAGGCAACAACATTAGGACACAGTCCCAAGCAGTACCAGAAGGAAAGTATCTGGGAGGAGGACGGAAGGAATACATCCTCAGCCAGGTAGCTGACCTCGAACTGGAGGCTAGCGCCAGGAAAGGGACCCCCAGGCCAACATATAATGTGTACTCTAAAGACAACGGCCCCAGCAGGGAAAAGAAGACTGTAAAGTCTGAATACTGTATATGCCAGTACACCATCATTAAAGGAACACATGCCTGTGAGATCCCAAATAAAAAGCAGGTATCAGCATCCAACTGAACTAGAGTCAAAAGGGACTCCCAGCCAGGCCTGACCTAGGGCTGGAGAAGGAAGGAAGGAAGGCAGACGACAGTGGCTGTCATTAGTCTCCTTCAAAAAGGAAAAAGGAAGAAACAAGTCACCAAGGCAAATTGAGGAAAACCCCAGGAGTGTGGCAACCTCAAGAGAGGAAAAGGAAGGGCAAGTATTCTGAAGTAGGGCAGCACCTACCCCCAAGTAGTTGCACAACAGCCCCTGCTCTGGTCTGCCTTAAGACAAGTGCAGGAATAGGAAGGTCCAGGAGGCAGTGAAGACTGAAAGCGCCTGACCTAAAAGTCCTCAAAATACTAAAGGAAGGCCCACGCCTGAGTGGTGGAAATGTAACCACTAGACCGGGAAAATGGGAATCGCCTAGAGGAAAAGCATCCTGAGAGGAGGGGCCATACCCTTGTATCGAACCGCCCACTCCCTACCTCTCTCCCCACCCTTGTGAAGTGGACGAGGGATTCAAACCTGCCGCTGGACAGAAAGTCGTCCAGCAGGATGGTAAAATCCCAGAAGACAGAGGGGCAAGAAACCAACTGTTTGCCCAGGAGGGTGCGAAGGAACACTGGCCCCAAAAAGGAGGCGGAACCACGCATCTTGATGAACCGCGACCTACCTGTATCGGATAAGTCGCCCGCCAAGGTCCACGGATCTCATGGGGTGAAATGGAAAGACCCCTATGAAAATAGCTAAGGGTGAGCTTTTATCTTCATGAAACCAGCACCTGCATGGAAACGCAGAGAGGACAAGGAGAGAAAGGACCCTCTCCCAACAGGAAGGCAAGAGGGTAAGGAGTGGGGAACTCCGAAAGAGGGCATCCTCGTCATGACTGGACATGCAGACTGTTACGGAGACCATCATAATACCGATTTCGGCCCTAATGCTTGATAACAGGGACGCCTGCCACGATGTCAGTAGTACTCAATGCACCACCAAGGCCCACCCAGCGAAAGTCTGACATAGACTGAAACCGAAAATGGCGGCATGTGCACTGCCAATGGCCTAAAATTGGCAATTCCCATGAGGGTATCCTGAGTCCAGCAGTGGGGGCCTCTTCAGTGAAGGGGCTGTCTGAACCATTGGGAGAACGTAGCAGCCAGACAACCCAAAACCCAGGGTTCCCTGGTCATTGTCGGCAAAAGGGAGACAATCCAAGTTCGTATTGGAAGTTGTAGATACTTACAAGCCTGAAACAGTGAGGGACCTGTCAAGGGCCCGAAGCTGCAGGGTCATGCACCAGCAAGCGGCCGATGTCGCCAACTGCCAGGGAGCAACTGATGCCTGTAACTCCTGGCAGGACACAGGAAAGAACTCCCGATAAGTCAGAGCCCTTAGCAGGGGAGTCTCTGCTACCTGAAAGGAGAGAATGCCCGATAAGTCTCTGGAATCCACTGAAACTAGGGACCGCGCTTGGGCCCCCGGCCGAACCCAATGGGTAACTAACATTGGCCTCACCTTATTACAAGAAGGTGAGAACTCCCCACCCCATAGGTATGGGGAGAGGGGTTACCGCCTCTACCTACTGATCCAGCGATGGCGGTTGGAGGTAAGAGGCACTGAGAGTCTGCCCCTTAAATGAAAACGGGACCCAGGCTCAAAAGAGAAGGGCCAAAGGAAACCGGCAAATCAGGGAGCCCTAGAAATGACCTAGAACTCTGCAGAGAAGGTGGTAGAGAAGTAATTCTGTCTGATTCTTGCACCCACTCAGGAAGCCTCCTGAAAGGGAGGAACCCTGGAAAAATTATGAAGAACAAGTGGAAGCATCTTTGGGGAACCCTTGCCCAGCAAAAGACACCGCCTCTCCCTGAATCTCTAAGAAGACCAAAGGTGAGACGGCCTAGTGGTGCAGAGGGCTGAGGCGCTGGATGCCTTACCTCTCACCATGCCAGCGACCCATGTTCAGGAACGAGCACGGGACGCTGGGGTCTGGGGCTGGGAGTGGATGGAGCGGCCACCAAGCCCTCCTCTTCTGGGTAGGACTGGCAGGTGTCGAGCATTGGGTGGAGCGGATCGGGGCCATCTCCGTGCCAGTGTGCATGCGCCCACGCATATGTGCCTCCATGAATGGCTGGGGCTCCGGGGTTAAAAGGTGGAAATGTGGAAAATCATCCCGACAGCAGGATGAGGACCAACCCCTCGCAGGTGCCGCACCAGTGGCTGGGAGCACGCCACAAGGCTTGTGGCGGAAGGTAAGTCCCAGGGAAGCCAGGTGATGGAGCAAGTGTAGGGTTGGAAGGGGCCGCTGGAGGAGAAGCACACAATAATAAAAAAAAAAAAAAAAAGAAGACCGGCGGGGAAGAGGAAGGAAAGGACACAGACTAGAAATGGGTCCGCGCCGACACCTACTGCTCTGTGGGTCTTTGCAGCTGATAAAGGGCCTTACGCTGCCCCTCAGATCCGGACGCTGGGTGTGATGTCCAGGAAGGTTTGCAGTCTGTACTGCTCGAACCGCACTGGTGCCCTGAGGCACGGGGTTGAAGGGTGGCGCCAGAGTCCTTGAGGGAAGCCATGAGAGCCTGGACACGCCCTGAGCAATACGGGCCTCGGAAAGGGGCATCCAGAATAGAGGCCTGGGCTGCAGCAAAAGATCCGCTGGACGAAGCCATGCATGGCATCTGGAGACACATGGCAGATGCAGCGCCCGGACGGTCATGTTCATCAGATTCATGAGCCCTTAAGGCATAGAACCCTCATTAGACACCGAGGTAAGGAGGTGCTCCAATTGAGACTGGGTAGGGGAATCTGCAGTGGAATGAGCAGACCTCCAATTTGGACCAAAATGGTCTGCTGGTGCAAAAAGCATGTGGGCCAAATAATTTGAGCTCAAGGCTAAGGTCAGACAAATATACAGGTTACTCACCTGTAACAGGAGTTCTAGGAGTGGTATATGTTGTTCATCCACACTGTCTGGCAGGTCCTTGCCACTTTAAGTTGGGCCGAAAGTCTTCAAGCTGGCTCCTCCCACCCACCCAGGTGGCAAAACCTCGGCCCGCACCATGACGCCAGATCTAGCCCGCTGGAAGCCAGGCTGCACGCCAGCTCGGGAGGTCGGAGGGATGAACAACATATACCATTCCTAGAACTCCTGTTACAGGTGAGTAACCTGTATTTCTAGGGATGCGGATATGTTGTTCAATCCACACTGTCTGGCAGATTCCCTAGCAGTTCTCCGGGAGGAGGGAGGCAAGGCGCAGCATCCCCGATACTTACCTGGGAGTAAGGACTGGAGAACCGAGGTCCCAAAACCAGCATCCAGGCGTGACTCTAGGTCAATGTGGTAATGGGAAATAAAGGTGTGTGCTGACTTCCAGGTAGCAGCCCTGCAGAGGCCCACCAACCTATAGCAGAGATCTATGCAGGAGGTGACCCACCTGCTTATCATCCGCTTTCTGCAGGTCTGCCAGGTGTGGCTTCAGTATAGGCGACAAACAGCTGGCCGAACCTCTCCCTGAACTTCAGCCATCAGCTCCTCGTAATAAGTGAGCGCTCTTCTAGGGTCCAAAGTATGGAGCCTATATTCGGCCTCCGAGGTGTGACGGTAGAACACCGGCAGAGTCAACACCTGGTTAAGGTGAAACTCCGACACCACCTTCGGAAGGAATTTCGGTGGGGGCGAGAACAACCTTGTCCCTGTGGAAGACCAGATAAGGAGACCGATGGAAAGCGCCTGAGCTCTCCCATCCTTCTGGCTGATGTTATAGCCACCAAGAAGGCAGTCTTCCACGACAGGTGGGAAATATCGCACCTGTGCACTGGTTTGAATGGCTTGCCCATAAGCTTGGCCAGTACCAGCAATAGATCCCACAGAGGTGGAGGTTCTCGACGGAGGATATGTGATCGAGGCCTTGAAAAGCCAGACCACCTTCTCCTGCGCCACCGACTGCTTGCCGCCCACGCCTGTAAACAGAGATGGCTGCCAGGTGCACCTTAAGGTCATTCCATCAAGCCCTAGCTGAGAAAGGGACCACAGGTAGTCCAGAATGCTAGCCAATGGACAGGAAGAGGGGTCCAACCCCTTGTCCTGACACCAAATGGAGAATCTCTTCCATTTAAAGGCATAGCATTTTCTGGTCGACTCTACGGACTCCTCAATGACGTGAGGACCTCGTCGGAAAGACCCAAGCCTGGAACTCTGGCCGCTCAGGAACCAGGCCGTCAGGTGCAGGGATTGAAGATCCGGATGGAGAACCTTCCCTTGTTGACTGAGATCAGGTCCGGGCGGGCTGGAAGCCGCCACGGGAGCCTGGAGCTAAGGCTGAGGAGATCTGGGTACCAGAACTGGCGGGCTAATCTGGGGCTATCAGAGTCACCTGCACCTTGTCCCTCTTCACCTTGAGAAGCACCTTGTGGATCAAGGGAAATGGAGGGAAGGTGCAGAAGAGGCCGGGTCCACAGCCTGAGAAGGCATCCCCTGCAGTGAGCCCTGCTGGGGGCGGGCATGAAACAGCCTCAGCTTCGGTTTCCTTGAGGCGAACAGGTCCACCTGAGGGTGCCCCAATCGGAGAACAGGTCTTGAACTACCTCGGAGGAGAGACCACTCGTGAAATGCAGCGCCTATCCGACTGAGGGCATCGGCCAGACTGTTCGAGGCTCCTGCCACATGGATGGCTAGGAGATCCGCCTCCAGGCTGATCACGAGACCAAATGCGAGAGCTTCTGCACAAAGGCAAGGAGTGCGCTCTGCCCTGCTGGTTGAGATTGTACATGGTCGTGGTGTTGTCCGTCTGACCTGAACCACCTGACCCCGCATAAACGGGAGCAAAGGCGGTGAGGGCTAGTCGAACTGCTCAAGCTCCAGTAGGTTGATGTGGCATCGAGACTACTGAGGGGACCAGAGGCCGTGGGCGCGGAGCTCCCCAGATGGGCACCCAAACCCATCAAAGAGGCGCTGGTCGTAAGAATGACTGTCAACTCGGGCGCGGACAAACGGGATATTCTCCTGCAGATGAGCTGGAAAAGTCACCACTGTAGGCTGTCCCACATCTTCTGGGTCACGGTTACTGGCTGGTCCAAAGGACCGGAGCGCCAGGATCACTGGCGGTGAGCCTTCATTGCAGGGAAGCATATGCCAGCGGGCCCAACGGACCATGCTGGTGTAAGCCGCCATGAGACCCAGAAGGCACAGGAAGTCCCGGCAGGGCGAATTGCCCAACCAGAAATGATAGGCAAGGAGGAAATGACCTCAGCCCTGTCCGCTGAGCCGGGCTCTGGCTCGAAGAGTCGAGCTCTGCCCGATGAACTGAATCACCTGTGATGGCATGGGTTCGATTTGGCCTCGTGATCAGGAGACCAATTTGACAGCAGACCTGGAGGGCCAGATCTCGGACCGCTCCACCTCCAACCTGGAGGGGCTGCTATCAGCCAGTCGCCCAGGTAAGAGTACACCTGACCCTCGGGCGCGCGAGGAATGCTGTCACCATTGCCATACATTTGGCGAAGACCCTGGGAGCTGGAGAAAAGCCAAGGGCAAGGCCTGAATCGAACAGGATCCTCTGCTCTGAAGCGGAGGAATCGCCGATGTGACTGACGGATTGGGACGTGAAAGAACGCGCCCTGTAGATCCAGAGAGACAAAACCACAAGCCTAGTTCCAAGGATGGTAAGATCTGAGCCACAGTGACCATCCTGAAGGTGCGCGGCCTTGGAACTTATTTAGGTCGTGCAGATCGAGAATGAAGCGCCAGCCCCTCCCTCCCCGTTTTGGGACCAGGAAGTACCTGGATACAAACCCTGGGTTTGGAGGAGGATCTGCCACCTTGCTGATCACCTCCTTTTGGAGAAGCACAGCTATGTCTGCTCGACGATCCGACAGATAGGCTGTGGAACCGGTAGCCCGCGAGGAGACGGGCTCAATAGGGAGGGTCCACTGAATTCCAGAGGCAGACCCCTGCTGACCACTTCCAGCACCCAACAGTTCGTGGTGATAGCAGACCAGGTGGAAAGGAAGTGGTTGAGCCATCCCATGGGGGGGGACCTGGGGAGGAGTGACGAGGTTGGGGCGGCACCTCAGCCCGTCACTGGGCAGGCTAGGAGGAAGGGCCGGCTGAGGGGCTGCCTGGACCTTTCCTCCAGGCTTCCTGCTGGAGGAAGCAGCAGGCTTGGCCTTGGGGTGCCACGGTGAGCCTGCTGGCCATGTTGCTGGTGCTGCTGAGCTGGATGTGCGAAGGGGTGAAGCGGCGAAAGGGCTTACGCTGATACTGGCGGCCTTGTCCTTCTGGGCAGACGTGACCGAGTCCAAGGTGGCGCTGGACTCTCGATCCCTGGAGATGGCCCTCCACCCCAGGCCCAAACAAGTCAGTGCCCAAGAAGGGGACGCCTGCCAGCTTGTGCTAGGTATCCGCCGTGAAGGTGGAGATCCACAGCCAAGCTCATGCGGCAAGATGGCTACTGCGGCCGCTATTGACCGCCACAAGAGTCTCCAATGTCCAAGGCAGTTTGAGCTGTTGCTTGGCCACCGCCTCTTCCTGATCCCGCACCTGCTTGACCGTTGTTTGAGGCTCAGCCGGGAGATGAGGAAGCACCTCATCCAGGGAACCCATAAGGGTGTGTGAAAGTGTGCCATCAGTAAAGCCGAGCTAGCCTGTCAAGGCCTAGGAGGAGGCAGCGTAACTTTGCACCTGGAGTAGTCCAGCTTTTAGGACTCTTTGTCCGGGGCTTTCCTACATCCCTAGCGTTTCCGGAGTGCTAGAAGACGCTATCGGTTACCAGCCCTTCAGCCAGGGTGCTCTGAAAAACTGGAGAGGAACTGTGGGGACTCGAGACTTGTGGGCCTTCATGGCTGAAGGCGCAGAACAGGATCCCGGCCGCTGACAACTCCAGGGCCGGACTAACGATGGCCTCGCCACTGGGAAGGCCTCGGGGAATCCCTCGGTCCAAAATCTCTGTGAGGGATATCTGGCCTGCTTCTGCACAGGTTCAAGCAGCATCCCAGTAGACCCGAGATGAGCCGAAAATTCCAGGAATGAGGATGGGCTCTGCTCACAGACAGACCCTGGAGGATCCCAGATCGAGGGGCCTGGAATACAAGGAGGAGTTGTCAGACCCGAGAGTCCGTGAACAGCTGCCGAGCGCCTGAGTCACCTTCCACTTGCCGAGACCTATCGGGGTAAGGGTGACCAAAACCTGTGGGCAAGCCCTGACCCGACCGCAATCTCTGGCTGCGCCCCAGTCTTTGGTTGCTGGGCGAGGTTCCACCACAATGGGTGGAGCAGTCGGTTTTGGCCGAGCAATCGGTGCCGGGTCGGCCCCTTGACTAAGGAGCCAATGGTGAGAGGCTGCTGCTGTTCGGGTGACAGCCACTTAATGGCGGGAAGGAGACGGAGTTGACTTGTTGCCGGCCAATAAGAGCTGCTGCCACATCATGTCCTCATAGCACCGACGCAACTTGCGCTGGAGTCTATCCTCTGAAGAGGGCAGTGGCGGCCACTTTCCGTGATGCGGGACGAGACTCCCCGATGTGGGACCTACCAACACGGAGGAGGACATGAGCCGTCAGGGTCGCTAATGATGGGTCAAGAGGGGCAGGGGAACCCGCTCATCCCGGTTTAGGGTCCTTGACCAGAGACTTCGCACGGGAGGCAGAGGCAAGTCTCGGTAACCACCTGGGGTACCGTGAAGAAGTGTTATTAGCTTCTCCAGTCGACAAACTGTCCAATGGGTCGAGAAAATCTCGACCATATTGATGGGAGTCTCGGCCGGCTGACCTGGGGGACACGGTGAAGCCAGCAGCCTTAGCCGCAACTTCAACTCAAGTCGAATGGAGACGCTCTGGGGAACAGATCTCTCCCGCTCCCATGAATCTGGACGTGGGCCTTCCTTTCGGTTCTTTTTCTTTTGACCTACTCATGTGAGTCCCTGAGGCCCATCTCCCTTGCTGGAGAGGGACGGACAAAGCTCTTAAAGGAAGCAGTGTAGGAGGAGCACAAGGAGCGAATACGCTGACACCGAGGAAGCAGAAGAAGCGGCTTGGGCAGCCTCCTCCTTGAGGCGATTAACTGCTCCAGCTGCTCCGCTGAGCCCACAGCTGCGGACACCGCCCAATGGGCTCCTTCGACTTCACCGGCGGAAACCGTTTCGGGCGGCCCAGCTGGAGTCGGGCAGCGGGCTTCCAGAACTGAAGCCGAAAAAGACTTGCAGAGATCACAGGCTCACGGATCATGGGCAAGCCCCATGCAGTAAACGCACGCGGGCGTGGTGGGTTGGTCTGAGACATGTTCTGCCTGCAAGGACATCGACGGAAGCCGAATAGATTTCAATCCATCGCAGCCATGAGGGAAGAAGAAGACTTAAGTCTTGTAAATTTTAAAACAATTTTCGGAAAAAATGAAGGATTAGGATCCAGGCCTAAAGACACAAGAGCTTAAGGAGGAAACCTGAGCTTCAAGCGAAGGAAGATCTGGCGCATGGGCGGAGCCGAGGGTTTTACCACCGGTGGGTGGAAGGAGCCAGCTTGAAGACTTTCCAGCCCAACTTAAAGTGGCAAGGAATCTGCCAGACAGTGTGGATTGAACAACATATCCACGTCCCTAGAACTAACAGATTTCTTTGACTGGGTGACCAAAATAGTAGACCAAGGAGGAGCTGTGGACATGGCCTACCTAGACTTTAGCAAGGCATCTGACACAGTCCCACACAAAAGATTAATAAACAAGTTAGCCAACCTGGGAGTGGGTCCCAGGGTGGTAGCCTGGGCAAAAACTGGCTGGACAACAGGACGCAGAGGGTAATAGTAAACAGAGTCCACTCCAAAAAAAAAGGGGAGGTTACTAGCGGAGTACTGCAGGATTCAGTATTAGCTGGTCCTCTTTAATGTCTTTATAAGTGACATTGCAGAGGGACTGGAAGGAAAAGTATGCCTCTTTGCAGATGACACAAAGATCTGCAACAGGGTTGATACATGGGGGTGAAAATGATGAGAAGGGACTTGGCAAGGTCGGAGGAACAGTCAAACGATGGCAGCTTAGATTCAATGCAAAGAAGTGCAAAGTAATGCACCTGGGAAACAAAACCCAGTGGAAGAGTACACAGTGTTGGGGGTGGGTGGGGGTACTAAAACAACAAAATGGAAAGAGACCTGGGGTAGTCATACGAGATGACCTAAAGGTAGGCATACAATGTCAGAAGGCAGTAAGGAGGGCTGGGGGGATACCACAGGGAGGGCATCACCAGTAGAAAACAGGAAGTTGTCATCCCTCTGTACAGATAGCTGGTGAGACCCCATTTGGAGTACTGCATGCAGTTCTGGAGACCCCATCTCCACAAGGACGTAGACAGGATGGAGGCAGTCCAGAGGAGGACACTAAAAATGGTGCAGGGTCTGCACCAGAAACCATACAAGAGACTAAAGAAGCTTAATATGTATACACTCGAGGAAAGGGGGAGCAAGTACCTCAAGGGAATCAACAAAGTCCAAGAGGGTAGCATCTTTCAGAAAAAGAGATTGCAATTACAAGGCCACAGTTTGAAGATAGAGTGGGGACGGCTCAGGGGCAATGGGATGGTGGACGATGGAACAGCCTTCCTGATGGAGGTCGTGGGTCAAAACAGTGGAGGAATTCAAGAATGCATGGGACAGACATAAGGCAATTATAGCTGGGGTAGGAGGAAGTAGGCCGTTAGTTAGCTAGGCTCTGTAGCTTATCCAATAGATAGGAAATGGGCAGACTGGGTGGGCCAGCGGTCCTTATCTGCCCAAAGTCTATGTTTCTAAGGTCGAGGAGATGTGGTCTTATGACCCAAAGGTCAGAACTTTAGACTCTAGGTCTGTTGGACAGTCCGAAAACCTGGGCCTTCTCCCATGGCCGGTGATCCCTCAGCACAGAGGGTCAGCTTTAGGTTGGGGGGCAGAGTTCCTTACCATTCAGGGTGTAAGAGAAGCAATCGCCTTTGTGGAGTGGCCAGAACTGATGCCGTTGCAGCCACACTGTGGAGGATACATTGTCGAGGGGACCACCAGTGGCGTGGGATCACAATCATCTCCACCTCAGGATATCGTAGATGCTGTGCAAGGCGCCCACTGGGGGTCCTGTTCCTCCATGCGCCACCCATGGATGGCTTGAGATCACCATCATCATTTCAAGAAATGAAGGATCCCTTGGGGGTGATTTGGACGGATCACTAATCCAAACTTCCCAGGGGCGAACAGGAGAAGGAGAAGAGCCTGAGGAATCGAGACCATGTGGATGGACTGTTCAACCAACAGCTGAACCCGGCAAAGGAGAAATACAGGGGTCACCTCCTGACCTCATGCCCCAGCATGAACCCCTATCCCGAGAGGAGACCTCTAGTCCAGAAGGCTGGGCATCCCTTCTGGTGGGAGAAGTTGTCATCAAGGATTGAGAGGCCAAATTAGGCCTAGGAGCCGACACCCACCAGGCTTTAATAGGGCTCCACAATCTACTGACTGCGCATAGTAGCACTGGCTTGTAAGCAACTTAACGCCGGGTCAGTGCACCAAAAATCACACGTCAGGCCAGATGATGCTCTGGCTGAACCCACTGCCCATCCGGAGGGAAATATTCAAGGGCAGAGTCAGCGATGATACCGGAACCTGTACCAGGGGTTGATACTGGCTATTCGGAATCTACAGGCACGCCCGATGATTCAAACCCAGAGGCCGGATCCTCAGAAATCTCGGCAGGCTCGAAGAAGTTGGGGCTGGGCCTGTCAGATCCAAGGACAGCGGATGTTGTGGTTCAGAACCATCGAGGCCAGGTCCTGGCATGAGGCTCGGTAGACGAAGGCCCCTTCAGGGACTGATGGGGAGGAGCTTAAGAGTCTACTCCCAGCAAGGCTGGGAATCCTGGCGCCTCAGTGGTGGCTACTCCGCCAAGGAAGGCTATGGCCCAGAGGGTGACAGTGGGCACCGGTCTGTCAGACTGTTGTTGGACCCTGCCCCAGGGTCGGCGAAGCGATGAGGCCAGAAGGCTGAAATCAGCTGCAGCCTCACCCATAGCATCGACCTGACCACCTATGTCAGGCCCTTGTAAGAGGACTGGCCTAAGTAGCAGGGGCGGGGGGCAGAGGAAGGAACCCGAGCCTGTTTCAGTGCCATCTGTCACAGTGAGAACCGCGGGAGGGGTCTGCCGGCCGCCCTGATGGAAAGAGAGCTGGTGCGGACGAGGAGACCGACCTCCCGTGGGAGGAAGACTCCAGTTCTGTTGCAACCCCAGGAAGGGACTGCGACTCTCAAGGTGGACTGATCCTGGTCCTGATGTTTCTTATGCTTCTTTTTCGACGACGGAGGATCCCCAGAAGTCCTGGCCGTAGCCAGGACTGCAGCTCTCTCTAGGGCAGCCAGCTTCTGCTGCAGGAGGTGCATTTCTAAGACTTTCTGCGCCTTTCCGCGTGACCTGGTTGAACTTTGGCAGGCCTGGCAGGCTTCAGTGTCATGGCCAGGCCTGGGCAGATGACACATCGGTGGCCATCCTTTCCTGGGAGCTGCTTCCCGCAGGCCCACTTGGACTTATGGGTGTTGGTGGAAGAGTTCAGCGATGACATAGGGTCGAAAACTAACTGGATTTGACAAAGATAACCCACAAGGGGAAAAATGGCAGTCGACTGTAGCGGCATTAATCTGAGATGTCCGCAAGCGAGGTTGACGGTTGGAAAAGATCTGAGGTGGGTGTGGGGATCGCCCTTTATACCAGAATGGATGTTGATGTGCCGATGTCGGGGGTGGTCCCCATTGTGTACTGCTAGCTAGAAATTTTCTGTGTGGTCCTGGTGCCTGGTGGCTTAGTCCTAAGTGTGTTGCCTATTGCAAGAGTCCCTTGAAGTAAGATCTCTCTTTTCCTGGAGCTGAAACTGATTTCAGGTTTGGGAGAGGGAAGGTGCATGATTGTCCCAGTGTCCGAGAACTGTTTTTGAACTTCCAAGATGCTATGCACAGTTGGCAGTGGAGTGTATGGTACTGGCTCCTTAAATCAGATCTGGGAGGCTGCCCGTGCCATCAAAGGAGGCCTTTACTTCCCTACCAGGTAGATGGTGTCAACTTCATGTTTTGATCTGATAATCTCTGCTTCCTTGATTCCTTGCTCATCATCAAGCTTAACTGGGCTTACCATCAAAGAAATTAACAGCTTTGATGCCAACCTAGATGCCTTGTTACTGTGGCCTAAGTATTTACCGCCCACACACACTGAAATAATAGGGTTAGCGGACACTGCTCTTGACTTGATGAGACCAAGCTGAGATACGCTAGGCTTGCACATCTCTGGGTCATGGTTTAGACTCAAACAAGTCAGGCAGTGGTCAGGATGTTCATGACAGACATCTTAAAATCAAAGGCAACTACCATAAAATCTGATAAACCTAGTCTCTGCTTTTAGACCCACAGTATCGTTTCCTAGATTAAGTCTTTAGTCTGCATTGATTGTAATGGCTGCATTCCTGCTGTGATGACTTTGTACCTTTGTTATCTATGGTGAGTGTGCATGTTCTGCCATCCCTGGGATACTCCAGGAAACAAAATACTGCATCTCATGATGCCATCCTGTAAAGTAACACTTATAAATAAATAACCAGGAATACTTGGACTGCTAAATGAGATGAAAAAAAGAAACAGCCTCATAAAGAACTGACTTTCAGTCTAAAATATATAATAAAACCAAATCTGCAGAGAGGAATCATGACACTAACGAATGCTAATTCCATTTACTCCTGTTTTGTTAGGTTATTTTAAATACTAATGATGAAGTTGAAGGTGAGAGACAAATCAAGGTTCTATTACACCAACAACCTCTGGGGTGGGCCAGGGAATTGTCTGGTACTGTGAGAGGTGGTGGGCAGGGTCCTGGGAACCAAACCAAGAAACATTGCGCTTAGACCACCCACATGACAGTATCGGCACCTAAGGTCCCACCCCATGTGAATCCTTGCTGGTTTGGAGAAGGGAGGCTTGGTGGATGGGACTGTGAGAGCAGGGAATACCTGACAGTAGGAGTAGGCAGCGGACTTAGGGCCAAACAGCTTGATGTTGAATCCCCCAAGTCAGCCCTGATTTCAGCAGTTCATAACTGGAAAGGCAGACTGTACTAGCTGTGAGCACCAGAGACCATCTACAAATAAAACTTTTAATCCTACATTGACAGCCACTGCCATCTGCTGCAAGGGAGCATGGCTTACAAATGAAAAAATTACTCACCATAGTAATGTTGTTTCTTCTAATGGAGTCTTGCTGTATTCTGACTATATGCAGTTAGCCCCAGCACTTGAACTGCTCCGAAGAGGAAAGGGTTAACTCTATGCAAAGGCATAGAACGTTGAGCTCAAGCTCAGTTTTCAAACCTCTGTCCCAGGTACTCCTGAGTGTAACTGTCCGGATTCTTACGAGCACTAAACTGACTAACAACCCAGAAATTGTTTTAAAAATTTTCTGCCAAAGGCAATAAATACAGGTTACTCACCTGTAACAGGAGTTCTAGGAATGGTATATGCTGTTCATCCACACTTATTGGCAGGTTCCTTGCCACTTTAAATCTTGCCGGAAGGTCTTCAAGCTGGCTCCTCCCACCCACCCGAGTGGTAAAACTCTTGGCTCCGCCCCATGATGCCAGATCGGCCGGCTGGAAGTTCGGGTTGTCGCGTCGAGCCGGGGAGGTCGGGTGGGTCGTGTGGATGAACAACATATACCATTCCTGAACTTCTTATTCAGAGTGAGTAACTGTATTTCTAGGGACATGGATATGTTGTTCATCCACACTTACTGGCAGACTCCAGCAGTTCTCCGGGAGGAGGGAGGCAAGGCGACCCCTATTTAGGGAAAGAGACTGAGAACCGAGGCCCCAAAACCAGCATCCCGGCGTGACTCAAGGTCAATGTGGTAATGGGTGATGAAGGTGTGTGCTGACTTCCAGGTAGCAGCCCTGCAGATTTCCTGGATAGGGACGTCCCTGGAAGCAGCCACTGATGCAGCAGATGGCGGGTAGAATGAGCTCTATCCTCTGGGAGGCCCCATGCCCGCCAACTTATAACAGAGATCTATGCAGGAGGTGACCCACCTGCCTATTGTCTGCTTGGCTGCAGGTCTGCCAGGTGCGGCTTCAGTGTGGTGACAAACAGCTGGCGAACCTCTCCCGAATTTCAACACGTCACGCTCCTTAAGTAAGCGGCGCCCTTCTAGGGTCAAGTATGGAGCCTATATTCAGCTTCGAGGTGTGATTGGGGTAGAACACCTGCAGAGTCAACACCTGGTTAAGATGAAACTCGACAACTACCTTCGAAGGAATTTCGGTGGGGCGCAGGACAACCTTGTCCCTGTGGAAGACCAGGTAAGGAGACTCGATGGAAAGCGCCTGAGCTCTCCCATCCTCTGGCTGACGAATAGCCACCAAGAAGGCGGTCTTCACGACAGGTGAGAGATCACACCTGTGCATTGGTTTGAATGGCTTGCCCATGAGCTTTGCCAGTACCAGCAGTAGATCCCACAGAGGTGGAGGTTCTCTGACGGAGGGGAAATGTGATCAAGGCCTTGAAAAAGCGCCAGACCACCTTCTCCTGAGCCACTGACTGCTTCCCGCCCATACCCGTAAGCAGAGATGGCTGCCAGGTGCACCCTTAGGGTCATCGACCAAGCCTTGCTGAGAAAGGGACCATAAATAGTCCAAGCTGCTTGCCAAGGAACAGGAGGAAGGGTCCAGGCCCTTGCCCTGACACCAAATGGAAAACCTTTTCCACTTGAAGGCATAGCATTTCCTGGTCGACTCCTTACGGGACGCCTCAACTACCCTGAGGACCTCGTCGGGAAAGACCCAAGGCCTAGAACTCTAGCCGCCCAGGAACCAGGCCCAGGTGCAGGGATTGAAGGTCCGGATGGAACACCTTCCCAGACTGACTGAAAGCAGGTCCGGGCGAGCTGGAAGCTGCCTCGGGAGCCTGGAGCTGAGGCTGAGGAGATCTGGATACCAGCATTGGTGGGGCCAGTCTGGGGCTACCAGAATCACCTGCGCCTTGTCCCTCCTTGCCTTGAGAAGCACCTTGTGGATCAAGGGAAATGGGAGAAAGGCAGAAGAGGCCCGGGGTCCACGGCCTCGAGAAGGCATCCCCTGCAGCGAGCCCTGCTGAGGGGGCAGGCATAGAACAGCCTCAGCTTCGCATTCTCCTGAGGCAAACAGATCCACCTGAGGTGTGCCCCAATGGGAGAACAGATCTTGTACTACCTCCGCAGGAGAGATCACTGCTGGATATAGCCCCTATCAGGCTTAGGGCATCGGCCAGGGTGTTGGAGGCTCCTGCCACATGAATGGCTAAGAGATCCGCCTCCAGGCTGCACACGAGTGACCAAATGCGGAGAGCTTCCTTGCACAGAGGCATGGGCGTCCGCCCTGGCGGTTTAGGTAGTAAATGGTCGTGGTATTGTCCGTCTGGACCCGAACCACTTGACTCCCCAGAGAAATGGAGCGAAGGCGGTGAGAGCTAGGCGGACCGGCCGGAGCTCCAGTGTTGATATGGCATCTGGACTCCTGCTGGGACCAGAGGTCGGCGCCTCTGCTCCCCCAGATGGGCACCCCAACCCATCAGAGAGGCGGCGGTCGACAGAGAACCGCTGGCTCGGGTGACAAATGGGATGCTCCTCCTGCAGATGAGCTGGAACGATCTACCACTGGGGATGCCCACATCCCCTGGGTCACTGTCACTAGCTGGTCCAATGGATCAGCTGCTGAGACCACTGGCTGGCCAGTCCCCATTGAAGGGGGCGATGTTCCAGCGGGCCCAACGGACCACACTGGTGCAGGCCGCCATGAGACCCAGGAGGCGAGAAGTCCCGGTAGGGCGCATTTGCCCAACCAGAAATGATCGGGCAAAGGAGGAAAGAACCTCGCCCTGTCCGCGGAGCCGTGTTTGCTCGAAGAGAGTCGAGCTCTGCCCGATGAAGAGAATCACCTGCTTCGTTCGAGTTCGACTTCGGCCTCCTTGATGAGGAGGCCGATTTGAGAGCAAACCTGAGGGCTGGATTCTGGAACGGCTTCCACCTCCTGTCTGGAGGCTGCTATCAGCCAATCGTCCAGGTAAGGTACACCCCCCCTCGGCGCCGAGAGGGAATGCTGTCACCATTGCCATGCATTTGGCGAAGACCCTGGGTGCAGGAGACAGGTCAAGGGCATGGCTCGAACTCGAAAGGGATCCTTCCGCCGAAGGCTAAGGAATCTTTGGTGAGACGGACGGATAGGGCGTGGAAAAACGGTCCTGCAGGTCCAGAGAGCAGAACCACACGCCACGCTCCAAGGATGGTATTATCTGAGCCAGAGTGACCATCCTGAAGGTCCGAGACCTTAGGAACTTGTTTAGGTTGTGTAGGTCGAGAATGGGCGCCAGCCCCTCTCCGCTTTGGGACCAGGAAGTACCTGGACATAACCCCGGTCTGAGGGAGGGTCCGCCACCTCTGATCACCTCTTTCTCGAGGAGCAGAGCTGGTGTCGGCTGGGTGAGCCGACAGCGAGGCTGGGATTCTGAGGCCCCCCTGGGGCGACGGTTTGAAGGGCGGGCCTGCTCGAACTCCAGAGGCAGGCCCTTTCCTACCACTTCCAACACCCACCGGTCTGTGGTACAGCAGACCAGGCAGAAAGGAAGTATCGGAGCCGCCCCATGGGGGAACCTGAGGTGACGAGGTTGGGGCTACACCTCAAAACCATCACTGTGCAGGCTTGGAGGAGGGACCGCCGAGGGACCTCCTGGGCCTTTACCTCCCTGCTTCCTGGAGGAGGAAGCGCTGGCTTGGGCTTGGGATGCCAGCGCGAGCCTGCTGGCCCTGATGTTGCTGGGCCGGATGTGCCGAGGGCCAGAGACGGACGAAAGGGCTTGGGTTGCAGATCGGTGCCCTTGTCCCTCTGAGCGGATGAGACCGAGTCCAAAGTGGCATTGGCTTTTGATCCTCTGGAGGTGCCTTCCACCCAGAGCCGAAGAGGTCTGTCCTCAGGAAGGGACATCTCCACTTGTGCTGGGTATCCGCTGTGAAGGTGGATATCCTCAGCCATGCCCGACGGCGATAGCCACTGCGGCCGCGACTGACCTGGCGATGAGTTTCCAATGTCCAAAGCAGTCTGAAGTTGCTGCTTTGCCACCGCCTTGCCCTGGTCCCGCACCTGCCTAACCGTAGTCTGCAGGTCAGCCAGAAGATGAGGGACTACCTCGTCCAAGGAGCCCAACAGGGCATGGGAGAAATGTGCCATAAGCACGCCGAGCTGGCCTGACAAAGGCCAAGGGAGGACGTAGCGAGACTTTTTCGCCCGCATAGTCCACTTTTGGACTCTTGTCGGGAGATTTGTCCATCGCCCCTAGCATTTTCCGCACGCGGAAAACGCTGTCGGTAACTAACCCTCGGCTGAGGGATGTTCTGAGAAACCAGACAGGGAACCGGTAGGGACCGTGATACTCCTGGCCATCCTGGCCAAGGCGTAGGGCAGAAGCAGGACGCTGCCAGAGCTCCAAGGCCGGGCCTACAATGGCTTTGGCCAGAGGAAAGGCTCTAGGGGAATCTCCTCCGTCCAATATCTCCTGAGGGGATAATTGGCTCGCTTGATACGGCTTTGAGCTGCATCCCGTGACCCGAGATGAGCCTAAGCAAACCCAGAAAGGACGAAGGGCTATCGTCCAGTGACTGACCCCAGAGGACTCCAAGTCCACTCGCCTGGAGAAAAGGGAGGAATCGCCGTCGGACTCGGAAGAGTCCACAAAGAGCTGCCTCGGCCTGAGCCACCTCCACCTGCCGAGGGCAATCGGGAGTGAGGGTGACCGACAGCCTATGGGGTAAACCCTGAGCCGACAGAGAGTTCTTGGTCGGAGCCCCAAACAACGGCTGTGGAGGCAGAGGTTCCACCATAATCGGTGGAGCAGCTGGTTTCGCTGGAGCAACAGGCCTGAAACAGGCGCCCGCTAAAGCGAGGGTTGCTTGCCGCCCGTGACAGCCACTTAATGGCTGAGGAAGGCGACGCCGTGGCTTATTCCTCGCCAACAAAAGCTGTTGCACATGAGGTCCTCAGATTGTCGATGCAACTTCGCCAAGCTCCCTTGTCCGAGGAAAGGACGACGGTGATGCCGCTGTCACGTGCCGAGACCGCCTATGGTGGTGGGATCAGCTGACTGCCAAGAAGACCGAGACCGCGAACCTCGGATTTTTGAGGAGGGTGCAGGGAAGGTGGGAAACCCGCCTCCCTTGGCTCGAAGGAACACCAGGGCTCTGGAACCGAGGCACTGGCAAGCCCACGGGATCCTCAACCGCCACCTGGGGAATTGGGGAGAGGATTTTCAAGCTCGGCCGACAACTCGCTCCAACGGGTCGAGAAAAATTCACTGCATCGACAGGAGTCTCAGTCAACTGACCTGACGGGACACCCTTGAAGCCAGTGGCGTCGAAGGATCGACCAAGTCGATGGTCGACCACTTGGGGAGGGGGACCTCCCGCCCCAAGAGCGCTGACGACGGATCTACCTTGTCCTTCTTTTTTGGACCGAGAGGAAGGTCCCAAGACCGAGAGGAGGGTCCTGAAGATGAAGGTCCCTCCCTTGGTGGAGAGAGACAGACAAAGCTTCTAAAGGAAGCAGTATATGAGGATCCCAGGGAGAGCGGATAAATGCCGCGCTAAGAAGATGCGGTCTGTGCCGCCTCCTCTTCGAGGGCGATCATCTGCTCTAGCTGATCCGCCGATGAGTCATTGCGAAAACCGCCAACCGGCCTCTTTCGACTTTACCGGAGGGTAACGCTTTCGGTCGCCTAAGTTGCAGATGGGCAGCACGGTCTTCCAGGACATAGGCCGAGAAAGAAGAGCACAGATCGCAAGCTCGTGGCCATGCTCAAGGCCCAAGCAGTAGACGACATGGAGTGCAGATCCGTCTCGAGACATCTTCTGCCCACATGGGCATCTCCGGAAACCGAGTCGATTTGTCCATCGTAGCTGCGCGAGGAAAAGTTGACCAAGTCTAGAAAACCTAGGAGTTTAATTTGAAAACCAAGATTTAGGAACCAGTCTTATACGCAGAGCTGCTAAGGAGGAACCTGAGCTCCAAGCAGTAAGGAAGATCTGACGCCATGGGCTAAGCCGAGAGTTTTACCACCGGTGGGTGGAGGAGCCAGCTGAAGACCTTCCGCAAGATTTAAAGCGCAAGGAACCCGCAATAAGCGTAGATGAACAACATATCCATGTCCCAGAAACATAAATTTTGGGTCCAAAGTCTCAAGTCGAGACCCCAAAACAGAATCCCAGTAGGCAATAAAGTATATAACGATAAAATATATAATAACAACGAACCTCATTCAAAGAAGAGGCAACCAAGACACCACTGAGGTGCAGCACTGCACCTGCCCACCCACATCCCAAAACAACTAGGTTCCAGGAGGGAGGAGGTAGAATACAGCAAGACTCCATTATAAGAAACAACATCACTATGGTAATTTTTCCTTCAAACAACATGAAGTCTTGCTGTACACTGACTATATGCAGACTACAGCAGTACCCCCAAGAGGAGGGATCTACAGAACCTATTTTGGTAACAGACTCTGCAGTACTACTGTGCCAAACCTAGCATCACTCTTGACTGGATGTCGAGGAGTAATGCTTGGTAAATGTGTGAACAGTCTTCCACGTGGCTTCTTTACAGATTTCCACTAAGGGTATATCCCTGGCAGATGCAACCTAAGCAGCTGTACCTCTGGTGGAGTCAGCCCTCAGGCCTGATGGAGGCTCCTTCCCAATTTGAATAGCAGAACTGCATGCAAGAGACAATCCATCTAGCAACAGTTCTCTTAGTGGTAGGTTTACCTTACCCACCTCCCATAAGTAAGAAACCGCTGGGAGCAATTGTTTCTATGGGGTTTAATGGAGTCTATGTAGTAACTCAGAACCCTCTTTACATCAAGACTGTGTAATCTCCTCTCTCCAGAGGAGGAGTGATCAGTAAAAATACAGGCAGTGTCATAGATTGGTTCAGATGAAAATCTGATACCACTTTGGGAAGGAATTTCCTATTTGTGCGAAGGACCACCTTATCCCTGGAAATTAAATGAAATCAGGTTCCACTGATAAGGCCTGTAGCTCACTGATTCTCCTGGCAGAGGTGATAGCAACCAGGAAAGTACAGTTACATAAGAACTTACCGTAACACTAGATCTTCAGAGAGGCTCTTGCAGAGGTAATTACATATAGACTGACGCCGCAGGACCCCATCGAAAAATTTCTAGCAAGCAAGTCCCTAAGTAGGGACCGCCTGACGTCAGGTGACCGGCGTTAGGAGACGCCGGTATAAAGGGGCGGTCCCGACGCCCGCCTTTCCAGTTCTTTTCCCACAGGCCGAAAGAGGCCGGACGAGAGACAAGCGGATATTTCTATATATGGAAAAGGAGCTGAAAAGCCTAGGGGATGGAGGACAGGAGTAGATACATTACTGCAAGAGCCCTCTCGAAGATCTACTGTTACGGTAAGTTCTTACGTAACTGTACTATCTTACTCAAGAGGGCTCTTGCAGTAGGTAATTACATATAGGACTGAATCCCAAGCAGTCTGGAATAAAGAAAAGGCTCCGGAGGAGGAAACTACTCCAAGAAGTAGCTCTAGCCATGCAAGCCTCAAGACAGGAGGCCTTGCAAAACAGCTAGTCCGAAGCCTGCTCTACAGCGAGAGGCAATATCCAAACTGTAGTGTTTCCAGAAAGGTATGGACAGAAGTCCAGGTGGCGCCAGCGCATATGTCTGCCGCAGATACATTCTTGAAACAAGCTGCAGAGGCAGCTACTCCTCTTGTGGAGTGGCCTCTGACTTGACCCGGAAGGTTTGTGGTATTTGTCATAACAGAAAGTGATGCAATGAGCCAACCACTTAGACAGGCATTGCTTGAAACTGCATTGCCTTCCTTTGTGAGCAAAAGAGACGAACAACTGATCAGTCTTTCTGAGATCCTTCGTCCTGTTGGTGTAGTATCTCAGAATCCGTGAACATCCATAGTAACGGAGGAAATATTCCCTTGATTAGAGTACTGCGAAAAAGGCAGGTAGCTCTATGGACTGATTTAAGGTAGACTGCTACTACTTTAGGTAGAAATTTAGGATCTGCAAGAAGAGCAACTTGCTCCTTGTGAAAAACAAGTAGGGATTTTACACATCAGGGCCTGAGCTCGGAGATTCTTTGAGCCAAGTAATGGCCACCAAGAAGAGCGCTCTTCCATGAAAGAAACTTCAAATCTGCAGAAGCTGCAGGTTCAAAGGAGGAAGGGTAAGTTTCTGAGAACAAATTTCAAGTCTCAAGGGGGGCAGGAGTACGGATAGGGGACTCAAATGGAGGACGCTCTGAGAAAGGTCTTAGAGACCTCCAGTTGAGTCAAGCTTTGTCTGCAAAGGAACATGATAGGCCGAGATGGCCGCCTATGTACCTTCAAAGAGGAATGACTGAGACCCAGGTCAAACAGATGACGAATACTCCAGCAGAAGCCCGCTGAACAGGAGAAGGGCTCATGTTCTTGGAGGCGGCACAAATAGTGAATCTTTTCCACTTCATGGCATAAGTGGATCTGGTGGAGGGTTTTCTGGCCTCCACTAAAATCTCTGCCACTTTGGGAGACACCCAAAACGGATTGGGCTAGTCTGCAGGGAGCCATGCATGCAGTTGAAGGGATTTGAGGCCTGGATGGACCAGGTCCCTGATCCTGGGTAAACAAACCTCGACATAGAGGAAGAGGAAGAGGAGGATCCTCTGAATATTGTTGTAGAAGAGAGAACCAGATTTGCCTGGGCCAGAAAGGAGCGATCAGAATCATTCTTGTTCCTTCTGAAGCTAGTTTCTGCAAGACTCGTGGGATAAGAGGAATTGGGGAAAGGCATAGACGAATATGTCCTTCCAGTCTAGAGACACAGCGTCGTCTCCAGAAAGCGCCCACTCTGGAACGAAAGAGCAGAAGGTGGGAAGCTTTGTGCTTTGGGGATGCGAACAGGTCGACCTGTGGTGTTCCCAAAGTTGGAAGATATTGTCTAGTACCCTTTGGTCCAGTTCCCACTGTGAGTCAGAGCAGAAGAGCGACTTAGCTTGTCTGCCAGGGTGTTGTCGACTCCTGGACGTGAATCGCTGTGAGGTGAAGGTGAGTGTGTTGCCCAATCCCAAACCCTCATTGCCTCCCTGCATAGAGGGTAGGACCGAGTTCCTCCTGCTTGTTGATGTACCACACTCACGCACATGTTGTCCGTCTGGACAGCTAGGTGGCCGGAAGGATGTATTGGTGAAAGGCTTGAGAGCGCATAACACTGCCCAAAGCTCAAGCACACTGATGTGAAGAGCTTGTTCTAGCCTGGACCAAGAGCCCTGGGTCCGATGAGGGCCTAGATGGCCCCCAACCTCGCCTGAGGCGCCTGTGGTTACAGACTGGGAGGGGAGGATGAAAGAAAGGACCTCGAAATAGGTTCTCTCGAACCGTCCACCATTGCAAGTCTCGCATCATCGGCGATGAGATCAGAACTGAGTGATCTAGGTCATCCACTAGTTGATCCCACTGGAAGCGTGAGAGTCCACTAAGAGATCCTCATGTGGAGTCGAGCGCAGGGACCGTCGGATAGCAGCCGCCATGAGCCCGAGAAGGCGAAGGACCGACCTCTTGAGACCATCCTGCGGTCCGATAACAGACATATCTGGGTCTGAAGGGAGGCCGCCTGTCCGGAGGCAGGAAGGCCTTGACCATGGTCGTACGAGGATCGCCCCAATGAACTGTAGCCTCTGGGAAGGGTCCAGATGAGACTTGGAATGGTTGATGGTAATACCCAGGCAGGCAAAAACCTGCTGGGTGAGGGAGAGGAAACTAGGAGTTCCTCCTGGACGAGGGCTACCAGGAGCCAGTCGTCCAGGTTAGGGAACACCTGTACCCTTGGTACGCAGGTGGACCGCCACCACTGCCAGGCATTTGGTAAATACTTGGGGGCCGAGGATAGACCAAACGGGAGCGCTTGAACTGGTAGTGGTCCCCTGAACGCAAACCGAAGGTATCTGCGATGGGATGGGCGAATGGGAATGTCAGATAGGCATCCTGCATATCAAGGGCACAAAGCCATTGACCCGGCCGGAGGAGAGGCAGAAGGCTCTGCAGAGAGAGCATCCTGAACCTTTGTACTCTACATAAAGATTCAGGAACTGAGATCTAAAATCGGTCTGAGATCTCCCGTCTTCTTTGGGACCAGGAAGAAATGGAATAGTAACCTGTCCCCTGAAGATGAAGGGGACAGGCTCTATCGCTGCTTCAGCAGAAGAGCCGAGATTTCCTCCTGGACCAAAGGAAGATGTTCCTGAATACGACGACTTCAGAGGGGGTGGCGTGGTTTCTGAAGAAACTCTATGCAGTGTCCTTCTGGATGAGCTGGAGCACCAAGAATCTGTGGTTATCCTCTCCCATCCCAGAAGGTGGAGGGAAAACCTCCTCCCACCGATTCCTCTGGGAGTCCGGAGGCAGTGGAGAGGAAAGGAGTCAGGTGGTGTGGGCAGCGCCGCAGCTGAAGCACCCGCTGCTTTTGGGGCTTAGCAGCCGGGGCCCAACGCTTTGTGGCCCGCCTTCCTGGGGTTTCGCTTTGGCCGATTCTGTCTTGCGAAGGGACGGGCTGCGTGATGGGGATGGTACATGGAATCAACTGATTTCAGAGCCATCCCTTCTTCCTGCAATCGGTAATGATGTCCTTGACATCACCCCAAAAGCACCGACCCGGAAAGGTGCTTCCTGGATAGCAGATTGCACCTCCGGGACCAGACCTGACACGTGGAGCCAAGCATGACCTCGTAGGGCTCACGGCAAAAGCTGAGCTCCACCAGCAGTGTCCACTGCGTCGATGTTGCAAGTAGCATGTGCGACTGGCCGAACGAGCAGAGCGGACGAGATCAGCCAACTCCTGTTTGACTTGGGAGTCAGGCAAGGAGTCCAGCTTGGCTTCCACCTGAGTAAGGATGGCCTTCTGCAGTCCCCCATGTGGCCGACGTACTAGGGCCCCAATTCCCAGTGTGAGGAAGCGAAATCTTTCTCCCATACTGGTCCAGAAGGCGAGATTCCTTATCAGGAGGTGATGAGCTAAGATGTTTGGTTCAGCCGAGCCTGTGAGCGGCGCTAATCACGACCGAGTCGGCATGAGGGTGAGAATCCAGGAAATAAACACCCTCTGGAGCCTGATATAGCCTGTTTGACTTCCTAGGAAGTGGGGCCACAGGCCGACAGCTGTTTCCATATCGTGGTGACAAGGTCGGGTGAGGCCTCATCCAGGGTGGCACTAGTGTGGGAGCTGTCACGGGCAGATCCAGATGTTCAGCGAGTTTCAGACGCTGAGGGTCTGGTTCCAAAGAGCGCCACTGATGGACCTCCTGGATTTTTCTAAGCAACTCCGAAAGAAGGATCCTCCGGAGGGGACTTCGGAGGAGTCCTGGCCAGGGCTTCGACGGAGAGCGAGGCTCATCGCCCTCTCGAGCAGCCGTCGAAGAGTCCGAGGAGTCTGAGAATGAAGAGGAGGAAGAAGAAGAGCAAGACTCCCTTCCCGACCCAGGAGGAACGGTCCTTTGGGTAGTCCCCGGATGCATGTCTCTGCCCTCTCTGGATCCAGACGGAAGAACCCTGGAGTCCAGAGGTTGTGAGGGAGTGTGCTGCCTGGGGCATATGGGAACCTGGGACAGCACTGTCACCGAAGGCGGCTCTCACCTCTTTGGTGAGTTGAGCCTTGGCCTCAGCCCACCAGGAGGCCAGTCTCCTGCAGGTCCACCGGCGCTGAGGGCAGTGAAGGAGGAGGAGGCGGGATACATTATGGGCTATACCCATATGGAGCGATCCAAACCCAGCATCGGGTATTGAGACGCCGAGTACTGCGGGCCGGATACTGGGCGCCCGGCACACCAGTGTCAAATAAGACGGCGGGGCACTTGGGAGCCGGGGCTGCTCTGCAGACGGCCCAGCTGGGAACCTCGTCGGCGGGTCCAGAGGAGAGCCCGAGGAGGGCCTGATGGGGAGCAGGAACTCCCTGAGTCGGTAAGGCCGATGGCGGAGGTCCTGACGCTGAGGGGCCGGCATCGGAGCAGGAGTCCGGGAGCCGACGCCAGGTCCGCCGCCCAGATGGAGGAGGGACTAACGGAGGCAAAATCTCAGCTGCACCGGGGACAGAGGGAGAAGTCCTCGGGTCAGGATGGGGGACTTGGTTCCCAGACGGCAGCAAAGGCTGCGTGAGCCAGGAACGACGGACATTGGGGTCCATCGCCGGTTCCTCGCCGCCGAACATTGGGCGAGCCCACGTGAGGCGAGGCGAGTTCTCGGCGGGCGCCAAGGAGCCGACGTCCAACTACAAGAGCCCTCACCGGAGACAAGTCAAGAGGAAGGGTCGGCCTGGTCCGTGGGAAGAAGCTGTGCGCCGCCGGATGGTCGGACGCCTTACCAGCCCTCTCCGGCGGACATCAGAGGAGCCACGGCTGGCTTCACCGAGTCGCCTGATGGTAGGGCTGCAGCCTGCGGCCGAACCACAGGGGCGGAGGCCTCCAACTGCCCGGGAGTGCCCACAAGGCCCGAAAGCGCGAGCCAGACGGGCGGGTCAAGCCGCCAGAAACCTTCGAGGCGGCTGCCGAGGAGCGATCCTCGAGGGATGTTACCTGTGTGCCCGTGACTTTAGGAGACGCAGTGGAGGAGCCTTTGTCCTGGTGCCTCTCCTTGTCCTTCTTCTTCGATGGCCTTCGGGAAGTGGACGCTGCCTTAGCTTTTTAAGCTCCTTCTCCATAGAGCTCATTTTCTTTAAGAATATGGCCTCCAGGATTGCTGCTGTCTTTTCGGTGGCTGCGTTTCTACTTGATGATCTGGGCCTAGGCAAAACAGGTTCAGGGAGGGCCGTCTAGCGGTAGTTGGCCTGCACCTAATCGCACTTGTTCTTGTGCTTGGGGTGTAGGGATGACATACACTGACATTAGTACTGACGTTGTTGAAAAATAAGATTTTTCAGTGAAAAACCGAATAAGGTAGGGCTGACTGAAACACAAACTTTTCAGAGGCGCTGCACAAGGTAACGGAAAGAACTGGAAGGTGGGTTCGGGACCGCCTTTATACTGACGCCTCCCGACGTCGGTCACCTGACGTGGGGGCGGCCTCCTTGCCAGGACTGCTAGCTAGAAATTTTCCAAGGGGGTCCTGCCGCTTGCAGTCCTATATGTAATTACTGTACCTACTGCAAGAGCCCTCTCAAATAAGATCACAGTTTTCCAAGTCGGGTATCTGAGCTCAGCTGAGCAAAGTGGTTGAAGAGGGCTGCATTAGCTATGCAATACAGATATTCAGGTCCCATAGGGAGTAGGATCCTGAAGGAGGGTTGATATGGATCAAACCTTAGAAAAATGTCTTGAAAACTGGGTGGGATGCTAAAGAAGAGACTTTCCCAGACGAAATAAAAGCAGAAATAGCTGTCAAATGCACCTTGAGGGTGGCAGGCAAGGCCCAAACTATTAAGGTGCACCAAATAATCCAAAGCAGTGGCAATGTCAGCCGAGTCCGCTGAATGTGCCTCTGGGAGCACCAGAACCCAAACTCTTCCATTTAGAACTATATGTTTTCTAGTGGAAGGCTTCTACTAGCCTTAAGGATATCCAGAGCTGATTGAGAGAGATGCAGACCTGCATATTCTAGCTCTTCAAGAGCCAGGCCTTGAGTCTGAGTGAGAGAAGGTTGGGTGCAGAATCCCACCCTGAGAAGAGGTGAGAAGGTTGAACTGCCTGGAAGGCACAGAGGTATTGTCACTGATAGTAACAATAGTAGAGGATACCAAGGTTGTCTGGCCCAGTCCGGGGCTACTAGAACCACTGTGCAAGGTTGGGATCTAATCTTGACCAGAACTCTGAATATCAGAGGAAAGGGAGGAAAAGCATAGAGAAACCTGTTGGTCCAATCCAACAGAAGGGCATCTAGAGGAACAGACCCCAGGAGAGGGTCTGCAGCAAAACAAAGGGAGCTGATGGTTGTCCGGGGCTGCAAAGAGATCTATCTCTGAGTGCCCCATCTCTTGAAAATGATCTGAAGAATGAGAGGATCAGAACCCATTCGTGGTGACCTTGGGAAATCCTGCAGAGAGCATCTGCAAGTACATTGTCCTTCCCTGGGAGATGCACAGCAGTCAGGGAAACTCGTAGGGAATAAACTAGTGACCATATTTTCATGGTCTCAGCACAAGGTCATGGACCAAGTGCCCCCTGCTTGTTGATGTACCACATGGTTGTGGTGTTGTCTGTCCTGATCTGCACCACTTTCCCATGAATTAAGTTTGAGAATGTCTGAAGTGCCAGAAAGACAGCCCTGAGTTCGAGGAGGTTTATGTGTAGAAGAGACTCCTGATGAGACCAAGTTCCTTGAGCAGTATGTTGATCCAGGTGGGCTCCCCATCCCAACAGGGAAGTGTCTGTGGTGAGAATCACTGTGGAACTTGACTGAGGAAGGGAACCCCTTGCCTCAAGTTGTCCTCTTCAGCCACCACTGGAGGGCTTGAACCCAAGTTAGAGACACTGGAACCAACTTGGAGAGGATCTTTCTCGAGACCAAAAGGCTCTTAGATGAAACTGAATATCCTCATCTGAAACCTTGCCCTTGCACTACTGCAGTGCAGGCTGCCATGTGGCCTAGCACTGCAAGAAGTGTCTGGCTGGCCGAGACACAAGTGGACTAAAAGAGAAAGCCAGAGTGATGAGGATTGGACCCTTAAGAGAGGAAGAAAGGCCTTGGCCTGAACAGTGTCCAGCTCCACACCTATAAAAGTGAGATGCTGGGTTGGTTCCAGAACAGACTTTTCCAGATTTAGAAAGAATCCTAGGAGTCTAGAAGGTTTTGAGTTACCCTGGAGCTGACCTGACTTGGTCTAGGGACTGGCCTACTATGAGCCAATTGTCCAGACAGGGAAACAGTAAGATGCCTTGTTTCCTGAGGAAGGCCACCACTACTGCTAGACACTTGGTGAATACCCTTGGAGCAGATGTTAGACCGAAAGCCATTGCTCTGAACTGATAATGGCCTGAGAGCAGTTCAACCTGAGGTACTTTCTGTTGACTGCCTGATAGGTATGTGTGAAATAGGCATCTTTGAGATCCAGGAGGTTAGCCAGTCCCTGGTCTCAGAGAGGGAAGAATTAATCCCAGAGTCACCATCTTGAACTTTGGCTTTAAGATATGTTTGTTCAGGTATCAGAGATCTAGGATGGGTCGCCACTCCCTGTCTTTTTTAGGTAAGTACCTGGAGTACAATCCTTTCCGTGAATGAAAGGTACCTTTTCCACTGCTTGCAGACGCAGTAGAGATGAGACCTCTGTCTCCAAAGCCTGTGCTTCCTCTGGAGAGGAAGGACAAAAGCCTTTTCTCTCAGCCTTGGGAACCTGCTGAAGCTGAGAGCAGTGCCCTGGCTCACTACTTCCAGGACCCACTTGTCTTAAATGATAAAGACTTCCAGGCCTGGAAAAGTGAGCCAGTCTGCCCCCACAGGGATTGGGGACGCAACCCTGACTGACCCATCAGGGTGTCTGTTTGGCAGGGGGTTTAGACTGAGAGGAGGATGCACCCTTGTCATCCCCTTCTGCCTCTTCCCTAAAGAACCCCTCTGCTCAAAAGAAGTGGCGGCCTGGTAGAAAGGCTTTGAAAAGGCTGCCCTGCCAGCCCTAGATTGTTGCCTTGTAATTTTCTGTTTATTCCCCAAACAGAGAGTTACCAGTGACAGGAAAATCCATGGCCTTGGTCTGGGTATCCTGAGACAAACTGGTACACCTGAGCCAGGCAAATCTCCTCATGGAAACAGATGTAGCCATAACTCTAGAATGAACATCATTCGAGTCCACAGCAGCATGAAACTGGACCTTAGAAGCTTCAATGCCATCCACAGCCACCTGCTCCAGCTCCTTGGCCAGCTGGGGAGGAGCATTTTAGCCAGCTCCAGAATCGTATCCCACCTAGACTTCTGGTATCTGGCTGTATATGCCATGTAGTTGGATTGCCTAAGTCCCAAAGAGGATGCCAGTACTGTTTCTTAGCCATGGCATCCACTTTCCTGAATCCTTATCTGGGGGTGATGCCAGGGAATATTAGCCTTGTCACAGGCTGCAGCTTGCACTACCCAACATGGCTGTAATGATTGGTAAGGAATTCTGACCCAGGGCCTGACAGGGCATACCTCCTGTCCATCTTCTTATCCATAGGAGGTATGGATGTTGGAAATGTAACATTTTTGGGTCTGTTTCCCAGGAACTTGTGCAGAGGGATAGACACCCTTTGGACTCTGGGACATCCATTACGTCAACATAGTCAGGCTCCTCCTGATCCTGTTCAACTTCTTCCACAGGTAGCTGAAGAGTTTCAGCCACCTTCCTGTAAAACAAGAAGTGGAGGCACTCAGAAAGCCTGGGAGGAGACACATGGAAGGCCTGTCTGGGGTGATGTCAGGCTCAGCAGGTTCATCTAGGTCTCGTAATCTTCATCTTCATCATCTTGCCTCCTTCCCATTCGCCCTCATAAAATGCCTCAGGGTCATATTCAGAAGCAGGTAAGTCCGACCGAACCCACGCTTCCTGAGTCGGGTGCCAGTTCGCCAGAACCGGGCGTAAAGGGACTGCACAATCGTGATTGCTTTGGCTATCTTGTCGGCGGTCAGAACATGGGGACCGGATCCGAACCGCTGACTTGTGTTTTCTCTTGCAGGAATCAATTCCACAGAATCGTCCTCTCCTCTTGCCCGAGGGGTATCGCCCAGGTCAGTGGGCATCCCCTCAGGTTTGGTCGGGACTGAACCGGGCTGGCCATCCGGTCAGCGGATTCTTTGGCCTCCTTTCCTTCAGCCTACTTAAAACATTTTTCAGCAGTGGCTTTAGGAAAGTTTTTGCAGATTTGCCAGTCTTCCTTGAGGTGGTCAAATCCCAGACAATAAACACAGATGAGGTGGGGTCAGCCTTGCAAAGGCCTCCCACAGTCAGTGCAGTGCTGAAACCCAATGGGCTCGGTTTTTCTTTTGGGTTTCTCAGACATGCCTCAAAAGAACCAAGTTACCCTTACCAGCATTCAAGCCAGGCAACCAACAAAACCTATTGGTTCAATCAGTGTCACGGGTCGGTTGAAAAAAAAAAAACAACTCCAAAATTTGCTTGTTTTTTCTAGAACCGACAGGTACTGGAAACCACACACAAGATTTTTTTTTTTTTACAACCTAAAACTTAACTAGACAAATTACTTTGGTTCCCAACTGGACCGACCGGAAGAAACCGAACAGAAAAACAATTTCTTCACAAGAAAACACTCTACTACCTACTAATACACTTACTGTACCGGGACAGAGATGTAAACACCGAAAATAAAGAAACGGTTTGTAAAACTGACCGATTTTACTGTGACCAACCAAAGTGAAGGAGAGGACCTCCGGAGCAACTTTTCAGTTAGGCGGAGTAAAGAACCTGACTGTTACACCAGGAGTTCCTGGACAGAGGTTTGAAAACTGAGCTCGAGCTCAACATTCTATGCCTTTGCTTAGTTAAAACTTTCTTAAGTGCATATAGTCAGAATACAGCAAGACTTCATGTTGTTTGAAATAATCATTCTTACTTTCTTCTTCCAGGTGTTGTTCTCAGCACCTATTTCTTTCTCGCCTTTGCTGATAAATGCAGAGTTCATTTCATCCTCTGACTGTTGGCTCTCATGGCTGACTGCACTGTATGCTTCAAATGCTATGACCTCCCATCAGTGAGGGTTCTAGCCAGGATTCGGGTCAGATTCAACTTGAATTTTCCTTTTCCTGCATTCATCACCTTAATAGGAAAAACAAAACAAAAAAAAACAATGCAAAGAAGGCAAAGCTCTATTAAGGACTACACATACTGCATGCCAGGAATCACTTCAATTTTCAAACATTAAACAGCTCAGAGTGTCCTTTGAATGAGATTCACTTTGCCAGGATCAGTAAACTCAATAGTAATAGGACATGCCTATATTTTGACAATGGACACCTCAGTCCAGCCTAGGCCTGCAATAACCACCAGGGCATGGCTAGCGCCACCACCCTGCAGTGTATGTTTTGTTACCTGCTACCATCTGCACTATGTACCTATGTTTGGCAGCACTCTGTAACTCTGTATCACCAGCTGCTTTACTGTGTTATCTGTAACCATTTTGTACCCATTTATGTAACTACTGTGTCTAGTTGTTGCTATTGTTCCTGATGTCTGTTTTCAATGACGTGGAACCTTTGTAAAGGAGTCTTTGACTCAAAGGTGTGTTATCTGATATCTTCAATAAATAAATAAATAAAAGACATAGGCCCAGATATTCAAAGGGTTGTGCATGTGCAACCCACTGATGCGTGACCCGATATTCAAAAGGGAAAAAGTGCCTAGATAAATCCCGATGCGCTGGAGCGCATCAGTAATGTATGCAGGCACAGGGGGGGCGTTCTGAGCATAACCTGCACAGCCCGATATTCAGCCCGAGATGCAGAGAGCCATGCATGCGCAACCCCTACTTGCACCTGCACAAAGTTAAGCCCCCAAAAAAGGAACAACTGATGGCCACCACAGGTGAGCTGCCGCACTGCAGGGCGCAACACGGCAGCTGCCACCTGTGGGTGGCCACCTGAGTTCCGCTCGCACCTGGTGGTTTCGCATGCCCGATCACGGCATATGTTGAAAATAACTTCCTGCGTCAGTCATCCCTGGTGATCTAGTTGATTGTTATGTGCCCATCGCGGTATCGTTATACTAGTCTTTCGATATTCAGGTCCAGTGATCAATGCCGTTTCACGCGGGCATCTGTTTTCACGCAACAGCCGATCGCTGGCATCCGCTTAACAGAAATCTTCCTATTTCCTGTTGGTCTAGGGAACCTTCTTCCCACTCAGTCCCATCGGCTCGCTTTCTCGCCCACCGACCGACACTGTAGCTGTACGCCCATTGGTTCACAGCGTGAGCCAATGGGCGCAGCTCAGACAGACATACATTCCAGATATGTCACATATCTGAATGTGTGGGACAGCCCATTGGCTCACGCCAGAACCAATGGGCGGCAGCCCATCCGAGGTGTCAGGTCAGCGGGCGGGTGTGCTGCTGCCCGCCGCTGCCATGGGGGTGGGGAGAGAGCAGGTGGTGGACCAGTGAGCGGGTGGGGAGGGGGCACCAGACCACCAGGAACCAGGAAGATTTCTGTTAAATGGATGCCCGCGATCGGGCAGCATTCGTCCATTGACCGCCAGGATACTGGACCGGTTTTTTCATTGGAACAGATGCCCGCGGTCGGCAGCATTCGTCCACTGGACCACCAGGGATATTGGACCGGTTTTTTTCACTGGAACAGACGCCACGATCGGCAGCATTCGTCCACTGGACCACCAGGGATATTGGACGGGGGATGTTTATTATAACGATGCCCGGATTCGGGCACATAGCGGTCCACTGGACCACCAAGGATACTGGATGTGAAGTCCTTTTAATATAACACATGCCCGCGATCGGCACATAGCGGTCCACTGACCACCAAGGATATTGGAGGAGAAGTCTATTTTAGACAAATGCCCGCAATCGGGTTGCAGGAGGCGCCGATCCTCGATGGTTGCCTGGCAGGGCGCTAGGCGCAAGTCGTCAGGGATCGCGCACCTGCATGCTAATGGATGCAATGAAGAGTAATGACATGCAAATGGCCCCATGCATAAATTATGGCCCCATTTGCATGTCCCTTTGAATATCGCAGGTGCTGTGAATGGCGCACGGCACTTTGCGCTTACGCATCTCCATGCTCCACTCTGGCCACTTGGCGCTGGCGCAGTGCCACCGCGCTTACGTACAGTGGGGTGGCCAGGGTCTCGATATTCAAAGCTGCTGAGCCATAGTGCAGCTCCGCTGAATATCGCCCAGGCCACACCCCGCGCAGTTGTTGAGCTGCGCCTAGTTGCAGCACAGCCTGGCGCAGTTTGGAATATCTGGGCCACTATATTCTTTCATATGTACAAATTACAAACTCATTCATAAACAAGTTTACCTACAGCTCGGCGCCATATTATATCATGGACACCCAGGAGCATCGACCAGTGTGCCTTCTGGGTTAAAAAATTTTCAGGAAAAAAAAAAAACATTCAATAAATGGCACTTTCATGCAAATCCTGAGCATGCATTCTGTAGTCACAGTAACTACAACAGGACAACTGGTAACATAAAGTTTGCAAATTAAAAAAAAAGCTAACTGGGTCTCTTTATGCTTTACAGGCCTGATAGGACTCATCACCCTCATTCTGTCTGGGAGGTCCAACTGTCTTGTACCTGGTGTTGTGCTACTACCAAGTGATCATCCTGCTTTGTCATCAGATATGTAGTGCTTTCTAAATGGAAGTTTCCTGCACAAAACAACAAAACATTTTCAGCTTGTCTCTTCAATATAACTATCCTTCCATCAGCCCCTTGATCAGGCAGTATTAGTAATTTTTGCTATTTGGCATCCTGTCCTGCAGGTTTAGGGTGGTTTAGAAAGTGTGGACGTATTCCATGTGGCAGCGGCATACATTTCAGCGGCTGACACACTCCTGAAACAGGCAACAGAGGTGGCTATGCCTCTGGTGGAATGGATACGCATTCATCCCAGGAAGTTCCTTACCATACTTCCTATAACAGAAAATACAGTTGGCTAACCATTTGGACAGGCTCTGTTTAGAAACTGCATACGCCTCTTCCCATGGGCGAAAGAAACAAACAGCTGTGAAGAATTCCTGCAGTCCCTCATGCGTGAACTTAATAACTGAGTATTCTATGTACATCTAACATACTGAGCAATGCTTCCCTGGATTGGCATCCTCCAGTAAATAAAAGCGCAGGTGGATGGTTTGGTTCAGTGTAAACCCAGACACCACCTTTGGTAAAAAAAAAAAAAAAAACACAGGTTACTCACCTGTAACAGTAGTTCTAGAGTGGTATATGTTGTTCATCCACACTTATTGGCATGTCCCTTTCCCCTTTAAATCTTGCCAGAGAAGTCTTCAAGCTGGCTCCTCCCACTCACCCAAGTGGTATATACCTTGGCTCTCACCCATGACGCCAGATCTTCCTTTCCGCTGGAAGATACAGGTTGCTCCCTCGTGCTCATGCATTTTGACATGCCAATAAGTGTGGATGAACAACAGATCCACTGATCCTAGAAAGTACAGTTATGTAAGAACTTACAATAACAGTAGATCGTCGAGAAGAGCTTCCATGACAGGCTACACCATATTAGGACTATGCCGCCAGGCAGTAGGACCCCATGGAAAAATTCTAGCTAGTAGCACCCAGTGGGACCACCTCACCACGCCAGACCCCTCCACGTCAGCCAATGGTATAAAAGGGCGGTCTCAGCCCCACCTCATTTCACCCGCTCGGAGACCCAGCACACAGAAAGATGGAGAATCGAGGAGGTTTGAATGTTCCCAAATGTAGGAAATAAAGATCGGGGAAGGAGGGAGGAGGGAAAGCAGCGCCACTGCAAGAGCTCTTTCTAGAAGATCTACTGTTACAGTAAGTTCTTACATAACTGTACTATCTAACTTTGAGCTGGAGCTCTTGCAGCAGGATACACCATTAGGACTGAGTACCAAGCAGTACAAATTAGACCCAGGTTGGAAGTGAGGAAGAAACTAAAGTCAGTAGGAGCATTCAGGAGAGAGTCCTTGGAGGACTGCTAGGCCAAATCCAGCTCTCTGCTGAGAAGCAATGTCCAGGCTGTAGTGTTTACAAAGTATAAACCGAGCTCTAGGTACTGGCAGCGCAGATGTCTGCTGCAGACACATTCTAAAAAGGATGCGACGAAGCGGCAACCCCCCCGAAAGTGACGCTAACCGAGCTCGGTAAGGGTTTATCATATTTGTTATAATAGAAGGTAATGCAGTTTACCAGCCTTACTTGATAGTGTCTGCTTTTGTTACCGTGCCCCAATAGATTTTGGGGCAAATGAGACCAACAACTGGTCGGATTTTCTTGAAGACCGGGTCCGATCAACATAATAACGAAGCCCCCTATGGACATCCACAGTATGCAGAAGGGCCTCCTCAATTAGAATACTCTGGATAAGGCCCGGTGGTGTTGAGGGTTGAGGTGCTGGACGCCATACCGTACACGCTGGCAACCGGTTCGGACGCGAGCCCGGGCATCAGGGGTTGGCAGGAGAGGATAGGATTGAGTGTCCGGAGGACTGCTCTCCTATCCTGGGGTGCGATCCAGGGTATCACCGCTCTGCAGTGGCCCTGGTGGCGACCGGGGCACTGCTACAGACCGTAGCAGCATGGAGTGGCAGGCGTCTGCACGCATCGCGTGTCAGAATGTCATTGCACGCTGCACCCCAGGGGCCAAGAAAACGGAAAACAGCAGCACAGACTGTGGCAGTTTGATGGTCGCTACCTACCAGCCAACGATGCCTGGATAACCGCGCCTAGTACTGGTTCCTTGCCTGGTGCGGGGCAATGGGGGGGCCCTCTCGAGGGTATAGCTGCATATGCCAGCTGGGGCGTGTAACTCGGGTCGGTGACGGAGGTGGAGTGGTGGCTGGAGTATGAGGCAGGTCAGTGGCTGCAAGTGGGATAAATTGTGATATGTTAAAAAGAATACTCTGGACAATACACAGGCAAGAGGATGTCCTGACTGAGGGCACTTTGGGTAGAAACTTACGATTTGTTAGCAAAGACACCCTGTCTTTGTGGAAAACCAAATATGGCTATTTGCACATCAGAGCCTAAAGCTCGGAAATCATCCGAGCAGAAGTAACTGCAACTAAAATAATGTTTTCCACAACAGAAAGCTAAGCTTGCAATCATGGTTGGTTTGAAGGGAGGAAAGCAAGCATTTCTAACAAAATAAGAGATTCCATTAGGGAACAGGGTTCCTAATGGGAGGTTTCAGATACAACATGCCCTGCAAAAGGTGCGGACAGATCCAATTGGGTGATGTACTTGCCCTCCACTGGTGCATGATAGGCTGATATTGCAGAAAGGTGTACCTTAATGAAGGAATAGCGAGTCTGGAATCTGAAAGACAGAGAAGGTACTACTCAAGACAGCATTCACTGAACAGGTGAATGGGTCTCAGGTTGCGGGCAGAGGCCCATAAGCAAAAGCGCTCCATTTCATAGCGTAACTAGCCCTGGTTGGAAGGCTTTCTAGCCACAACCAAGACCTTGGCCACCTTAGGGAGACCCAAAGTGGGCCGTGGCTAGGTCTGCAGGAGCCAGGCATGAAGATGTAGGGACCGGAATCTGATGTACCAGTGTCCTACTCCTGGGATAGCAAGTGTGAGGACAGGGGTAGGGGGATCAGAGGTTCCACTGCCAGCTGCTGCAGCAGGGGAAACCAAATCTGTCGTGGCCAGAGAGGGTGATCAGGATCATGTCTGCTCCCTCCGCCTGAAGCTTGAGCAGGACCTTTGTAGGAGAGGAAAGGCACAGAGAAACCTCCTGTCCAGCAAAGAGACAACACATCTTGCCAGAAAACACCAGGTTCTGGATCTAGCAAGCAGAAACTGGGCAGTTTGGCTGTACGGGACGCGAATGGTTGAGGCCTAAAACAAATAAGGCAGGCTGACTGGCCGTCTTTAGCCGGAGTTTGTTTCCACAGGCACACTTTGATTTCCGCCGCCTTGGGGTAGAAGACGGTGAAGACATGCACAAAAGAACTTCAATATGGAGAAAATAAGAAAACACGAAAAACGCGAAATGGCTGTTGACTGGTAGCAGGAGGCATCCATGGAGCCGATGTGTACAGGTCTATAGCGGAAAAGAAATGAGGTGGGGCTGGGACCACCACCCCACTGGCCGGTGTCAGATGTGGTCCATCGTCGGGGCAGTCCCTACTGGGTACTGCTAGCTAGAATTTTTCCATGGGTTCTACTGCCCGGCAGCATAGTCCTAATGGTGTAGCTCTGCTGCAAGAGCTCCAACCTGAAGTAAGATCTTAGGGTTGAAAAAAAAGAAAATAATAGAAAGGTAAAATCAAAGATTTGGCAGTCGATTGAAGTGGCGTTGTCTCTGTGGAGTCCAACGTCACGATAGTAGGTAAAGAACTGAGGAGGGCACTGGGCTGCTTGCACTTTATGCAAGAATGTCGCCGTTACGCGCTGCCATGGACAGCACCTAGTAGACTGCTAGTTAGAAAGTTTCTGTGTGGTCCCAGTGCCTGGTGGCTATAGTTCCATACGTGTGGCCTGATGCAAGAAGTATCCTCGATGAAGATCTAGGAAGCGAATGCACTAAGTAGAGGCTGATTTCCCAAGAGCAGTGTAACAGTGTATGAGCTGAAAAGGAAGAACCATGAAATGCAGAATTAAGGATTTTGTGCCTGCCGAAGGGTCAAGCCCAGCGATCGTAAGCCATGCTAGGCATCAGATACACATGGCAGAGGCGACTGTATGCAATGCGACCTCGGAGGTATCATATGCAATCGTGATTTGGCAACAGGTAGCCCCAGAGCCCTCAGAAGTCAGGTCTAGGAGCATCTGTAAGAGCTGACTGTATGGGAATTGTAAAGCAAGGTATGAAACGTCTCTCTGGAAGGAGATAATAGCATGGGATGACACACTCTGCAGACTAATGATGGCGAGTTATAGACCTTTGACACCAAGATTTAAATCTACTTAGAATCTCAATGAGGGAGGAGAGGCTGAGGTAATGGCAGGACCATCATCTGAACTCAGAAAGTCCTAATGCCATGTTGAGGTTGTCCCCGATGAAGAGGCATATTCCTTAAAGCGCAAAGAAATGAACATTTTATTGATCTTCTTGGGACCATCTTCACCACTGATTCACACTGATGAGTTCTGAGCCAGAGGTGCTAGCACCCTGCAACAGGCAGAATTTTTCAGGAGGGCCAGTGCTGAGGTAGGCTGCACGCATGCGTGGCACTACAGACTAGCTTGTGTTGCATAGCTTACCTCAGCACCAGCCCTCAACCGCCTCAGTACCTTTTTACTGAAAAGCTGCAGCATAACCTAAGTAAAACACCTAACCTAAAAGGGAGTAAGATAGCCCTTTTGACTCAGAGAAGCGTCCAGGTAAATACCATCGAACAGAAGAGTGAGCCCAGGGATGGTGGGTGGGCATGTGAATCAATGGTGAAGACGGTCCAAGAAGATCAACAATTATGGTGAGTATGTAATCTTCATATCTCCGTGATGACTTGAGTGCGAGCTCAGATAAAAGCCCCCCCCCGGCAGGCAGTAGGAGCCGGAGCTCACTCAGGACGAGAGTCCATTGAGGACTGTCCTGCCAAAAGAGGTATGCTGCCAGGCATGGATATCCAATGCACAGTGCTTGATGAAAGTGGGCACTGTGCGCACAAGTGTTGCTCTGCAAATATGTGCAATAGGCACACAGTGGATCTCTGCCAAGGATGCAGCAACCGCTCTGGTGGAGTGGGCACGATGTGGCCTTCTAACTTGACTTGCCATGGAATAACATTAACGGATACAGGCTACTATCCACGGAAATACATTTGATCGTAACCAGCTGACACAGACTGTTGGAGTTAAAGGAAACGAAGAGCTGCTTGGACTGTTAAAAGTCCTTAGTTCTATCAAGGTAGAACCTGAGGGCTCTTTTAACATCCAGAGAGTGGAGGGTATGCTCTCCTTCATTCTGGAAGTTGGGAAAGCAGGTGGGCAACACCAAAGGCTGGTTTAGAAGGAACTCCGCACACCACCTTAGGCAGAAATTTGGGATATATGCAGAGAACCACCTTGTCTCTATGGAAGACAGTATATGGGGTGGGGTGGGTCTGTGACCAATACATATATGTGAGAGACCCTGCAGCAGAGGTGATGGTCACTAAAACATACTTTTTCAAGTTAGGAATTTGAGGTCACACGTAGCCAGGGGTTCAAAGGGCTTACGGGTGAGCATGACCAACACAAGATTAAAAGTCCCAGGTAGTGACAGGTTTCCCAACCGGAGCCTTGTGTGTCAAATATGGGATACTTTCATGAGACTGAAAGGCTCTTCCTCACACCTGTAATCCCAACCGCCAAGATCCCGACACTGAAAATCCAGACAGTAGGATTTTGCCTGTGGCAGAGTATGTTATAATAATTAAGGCAGGTGGGGGGGGGGAGCCTTGAAACATGAAAGAAAAAAAATCTCCACGGGCAAAATCCCACTGTCGGGATCTTAGCTTTGGGATTACAGGCGCCGGGAAGCGCCTGTCAGTCTCCTGTAGTATATCCCAAAATACACTTCAGAAACCTCCTAAAGAGAGGGAGTTGAGCTAGGAGGTTGCTGAGACAGTGCATAAATGGACCTTAACTGAGCAGTACTGTAACCCTGCATCAGAAAGGTCCAGTAAATACTCCAAAAGCTTATCCGTGGATATCGGAACGGACCTACACAGGATTTAGAGCACCACTCAGAAAAACTTCTCCATTTGGCTGTGTAAGTCTTTCCATTAGAGGGCTTCTAACAGCCAGGAGGATCTCAGAGACCCTCCAAGAAACCTTGCACCTGCTCACTTCTATCTCTTCAGAATCCGGGTGTGGAGATGAAGGGAACACAGACTGGGATGAACCAGGGACCCCTGTGTCAGACGATCCATCCATGGAGGAAATGGCCTCGGAGCGGCAACTGACAAACTGCTGAGCAACGGAAACCATATCTGCTGAGGTCAGCGTGGGCGATCAAAATCAGCTTGTCCCTGTGTGCCTCCAGCTTGAGCAGTACCCTCTGAACTAGAAGGACAGGAGGAAATGCATACAGAAAGCGATTTGTCCACTGCAGCCTGAATGCATCCTGACAGAAAATGCCAGGTTCTGGATTTCTGGAGCAGAATTCAGACAGTTCAGCACTGAGTGGGGACACAAAAGGTCTACCTCTGGGGTTCCTCACTCCTCAACGAGCAACTGCAAGACATCGGATGCCAAGGACCATTCATGCGGATCTGCTTTTGTCCAACTGAGGCCATCCGCCAGACTGTTCTGAGCCCTTGGTAGCAAAATTGCCTGGATCAGGGTGTCTTACTCCAGACACCACTCCCACTGCTTCCTGCAAACTGGGTAGGAGTGTCTGTTGAAGAAGCACATGACTGACTTGTTGTCTATCTGCAAGAGGATTACTTTGTGATGGACAAAATCCACTAGGGCCTGAAGGGCGTACAGGACAGCTCCATCTCCAAAACAATGATGTGGAGGTGAGACTCCATCAGGCTCCAGACTCCCTGAGTGTGGTGGCCCTGGCAGTGGGCTCCCCACCCCAGCAGGGCCGAGTCCGTGGTAAGGGTTATCTGTGGCTCTGGGGGTGACAAGCGGAGCCCTAGGAGGAGGTTGTCCTCTGCATGCCACTATGCAAGTAATCAAAGCAGGGCTTCATCACTTTGATAGGGTAGGACTGAGGATGTATCATCGGGGACCACTGTGTGCTGAGCATCCACTGAGTTGTCATCATGTGTAGGTGCGCTAGAGGCACTGTGAAGACAGAGGAGGCTATGAGGCCTAACATTCTCTGCATGTTGTGAGCTTGGATGGACCTGTTCTCTATGATGAAGTGTGCCATCTGAAGTGCATGCACAATAGCGCCATAAGCCGATGTGTAGATCAAGTTTAGTGATGGATCCAGTGTGACACCCAGATATTTAAATGAATTCACCACCCCTAGTGTTAAACCATTGGCGGAGGAGACTTTAAATTTAGGTTGGGAATGTTTGAGTTTGGCATTAGATCAAAGTGTAAAAGGAAATTTTACCTTAATCTCAGCTGCCATTAATATACATTAAAAAACTGGTCATAAAAACATTTCTTTAAGTCTCTAGCAAATGCTTAACCCAGGTATGGGGATAAGAAATCATGAAATAATTTACATAAAACAATATGCTTTAAGATTGCTAACTTAGGACATTAAAATGCCAATTCATCGGACTCATTAGATTCAGACATGGTGTAAAGAGCTGACAGTTCCAGAAGTATTTTAAAATCAAAACTCAGTATTTATTGTCACTGGATCATTCACACCGTAAGAAGTTGCAACACATCTGAAAGATCCAGACAACCCAACAAAGGAACTGGTTCCTCTTAACAGGAGCCATCTGCTACAAACGACCACATCACTAAAACCACAATGAGATGACCTCCATCACCTCATTTTTGAACATGCAGTGGAAGATCTTGTGGTTATAAGTCTATTAACTGTCACCTCGTGGACAAGTTCAAAAGGACAATAGACAGGTTACTGACAGAGTGTCTAATGAGTAAAATACCTCCGCACATATGTTACAGAATTCCAACCCAGATAAGACTCTGCCCAAATATGGCTATATCATTCCACAACCTCATGCTACTTCTGAGGAAGTATTAAACCTTATGCCACTTGAGGAAATATTTTGCCTATATAAGACGTCTCCAGAGATCAGCAAGTTGTAATTACCTACTAGCTCCCATATGAATCTGTGTTTCATCGCTGGAAGAGATCTCACATCTACGCTACTTCTACCGAGCTTTTTTTTTTTTTATACTTTATTTTTTGTTATTGCACATGTATTCATATACATTGATAGATCCATATCAAAGACAGACCATAAAGAACAAAATTACATCTCCCACTGGAGAAACAGTAATATTTCCTTAATAATTAGGATTACATGCATCCCTGATATATTGATACCACATGGAGGGGTAACTAAACATTATAAACCCAATTAGTATCAAACATCCAAATTGAGCTGTATAAAGAGCCCAAGAGCAGTATGACTGAGTCCAGAGATCTTAAGTCCATGAAAGTCCGAGAAAGCCTTGCCCATCTAAGGGCTATTGGTGTCATACATTTCAGCCTATAAAGTTTAATATCACCAGTAAATATTCCTAAGGCAGCAACATCATGAAACTTTCCATCTGTATATTTCTTTTCAAAATAACATTCAGGATTAGCTCATCCTATGCTTTATATTTCTTATTCAAAGTAGAAACAAACCCAGCTTCTAGTTAAATTTTCCACAAACAGTATGTTCCCTTTAAACACGTGGGCTGGCTCATCGCAATGCTTTTTATGCCCTAATACCTTTAAGTTATAAACGACCGCAAGTGTCCTCACAACAGGTACAGGGTTATTATTCTAACTTTAAAATAAGTCAGAAAACTCAAAATTATTAGTCATGTTCACGTTCGTTACAGATCAACAGGTTCAGTCCTCTGTATCAGTCCACTTCCCAGTAGATAAGCAGCGATCTGGGCTGAAGATGAACTTTGAAGCCCATTTCCCAGCTTCATTGGGATTGAGAAGGCCAAACCTTACCTCGTAGACTATCCTCAGTCTTGCAGGAAGATCATCCGCGGCAATTGATGTTTCTCGAGACTTTCCTTACCCCATCAAACTTCTTCCTCCTGATACGCTGTAGCATAACTTAGGTCAGGAAACAGAAAAACATTTTGGTCATCCTGCATTATAGGGCTTGCTTGTTTTGCAAGGCGTGAATTCTGTCCCTAGAGCCGACCCCATCAGTGACTAAGAGCAATGTCCTGGGTTTCCACGTCTTCTGATATCCTCTTGTGTAATCCGATACGCCTTCTGTAAGGAAATATTCAGGCTCTGGCCATCCGCATCAATTTTAAGTCTAGCCATTCGCGCGAAAAACATGAGAGGGTGATCGCCTGTCCCTCGGTAGACCCAGGATCCGGACGTGTGAGGAGCGAGCTTGATTTCTAGGGTTTCCAGTCTAACTCTCAGATGGTGATTCTCCTTCACCAGAAGCGTGGTTGCTGCCACTGTGGATTCTGCTTGCCGCTTTGCTTCTTCCGTCTCCACCTGCATTCCTGCCACTGAATTCTCCACCAAGGTAACCCTTGTTGCAAAGTATCCATTTTAGAATTCAAATCTGTGACCGATGCGATTAATTTTTTCAGCTTAAGACCAATCAAGGACATAGTTTGCTCCGTTCCAGGAGTGATGCGGTCTGGTTCTCTGGGCCTTGACTCGCTGACTGCAGGTGTTCCTGTAGATTTAGCGCTGAACCACCACCTCTGTCCTTCTTAAGATTTCCCATTTTAATTGTATGAGGTTCCTTAATGCGCCCTCTGTGTTTATGTCTTGAGTTAATCGCCAAAATAGTGGATTTTGATCTATTTTAAAGATTTTTATATGGAGCTGTTCTAAGTTGCTGCCTTTCAGCTCAGGCTCCACAGCCCCCACACGAGCTTTAGAACTATTATTCTGCTGAACTCTAAAACTTTTGGCTTCTGCCAGAAGTAAGAAACATTGAAACTGAACTAACTTTGTCATTTTATTTGCAAGCCTCGAGGAGAAAAGAATTCATAGAGCCAGGAAGAAACCTTCATACAGCCATCCAAGATACTGCTAATCTCCAGGTGGACGGAGACCAGAGACTATTTAATATATGTATATGGCTGAGTGTAAACAGTACTGATCTTTAAAAGGTGCTTGTTTAACTATGTGTCTTTAAGAATCCTGGTTCCATATTAAATGCATATATAGATGAACTGCAGTGAAATATTGTTTAAACGCTAGCAAAGATTATTAGTACCAAGGGTTTGTGTACTTGTGTTAGTTAAGGTTATTCTTTTCTTTATTTTTTATTTAGCTTTGTGTTTGTTTACCAGGTAAGTGCACTAGCCATAGCAATGACTATTTTCAGGCATGACCCGGAGGTTAGTACAACAGTGCAGGCACACATTGCAATACAAGTTTAGACATAGTTGACAATAGAATACAGAGCAAGTTTAGACATAGTTGACAACAGAATACAGAGCAAGCAGACAATAAGTAGCTGTAGACAAGGTAGATGCAATAACTGTGTAAAAAATATACAAGAACAAAGTATACAAAACATTTTGATAACCAGGGCTAACGTCATATTTTACGATTTCTGGAAAACAAAGTAAGATTGTAGTATTATAGTATTCAATGGGATTGATATAGGGTAATTAAGGGAGAGAAAGGAGACAGAAGTGAGAGGCCAGAGTAGAGGTTTAGGACAAGGCAAGGCGAGAGGGAAGGACAAAAGGGAGAAAGTGCTATACATTAGAAGGGCACAACAGAAGTGGCAGGAGAGAAGAGGCTAGGAAGGAAGTATGGGCTAGGGGGTTTGAAGCAGGAGCACTTGTAGGAAGTATCACGATGGTTACGTAACCCTTTCTTAAATGTGGCGTGGATATAGTTTGGCGTAAGGCTAGTGGGAGGGAGTTCAGTATTGGGGGACATGACAGGCAAAAGCAATTGCGCCTTTGGAGGAGTTATGTCTGGGGATGAAGACAGGCCGCGTTATCAGTAGACTGCAAACCATAGCGAGCTGTCAGATTTAGGAAGAGACCCGCCAGGGTTTGGGTATTTGTCGGACAATATTGTCAGTGACAGAGCCATAAGCATAAAGCCTTAGCCCAAGGAGAAAGCCATCCCAGATCTGAATAAAGGAAACAGTGGTGTTTCAGTCGATGAGGAGGAGGACATAGTGACAAGTTATTGTTGTATGTGACATCCCATTTTCGAGGAGCTTGATTTGCACACAGAAGTATAAGTAGCAACACCATAAGTAAGTGAGGGTAGGAGTATGCCACGGGCAATGGCAAGCTCTTGCTGAGGGGTGAGCACATGGCTGGTTCGTAAGCAATCCTAAGTTTAGCGTTGACCAGCTTGCAGGTCTGTTGGATGTGTAGATCTAAGTTTAGTGATGGATCCAGTGTGACACCCAGATATTTAAATGAATTCACCACCCCTAGTGTTAAACCATTGGCAGAGGAGACTTTAAATTTAGGTTGGGAGTGTTTGAGTTTGGCATTAGATCCAAATAGCATAGCTTGGGTTTTGACTAATTTAGGACAAATTTGTGACTAGATAGCCATTGTTGGATTTGCTGAAAGTCAAAGAGAGCTGCTGATTGATGACATCAATGCTTTTAGCACACGTGTAAAGAACAATATCATCAGCATACAGCAGGAAGTCTGTCCTATGGAGGTTTGTGGTGATGTTATTAATGAAGATAGAGAAAAGCAGAGGCCCAAGGATGGACCCTTGCGGCACCCCAATGTTTATGGTGGCCTTGTCCGAGAGGGTAGAGCTGCATTTCACAGTTTGAGTCCTGTCAGATAGGTAGCTACCAAACCACCTTACAACGTTAGGTGAGAAACCTAGTGATTTAAGGGAGGCTAAGAGGATGGAGTGATCAACAAAGTCAAATGCCTTGGTTATGTCAATGAAAATCGCCCCAGTGAGAAGACCAGAGTCCATAGCCACTAGGGTATCTGACGTAATCTGAGATGGGCGGTAGTGATGCTCTGGCCCTTGTGAAAAACCATGCTGGGCCGAGGTAAGATGGTCATATCTCTGGAGGAAATCAATTGTTTGAGTGGATACAAGTTTCTCCAGAATTTTATTGAGAACTGATAGGATGGCTATGGGCCTGTTGTTTGAGGGATCTTACGGTCTCCTTTTTTGAAAACGAGGGTAATCCTAGCTACCTTCCATATATCCAGGATATAGTTCCAAGACAGGGATCACGTGAATATTTTGGCTAGGGAGCAGCAATGTAGGGGTAGCTAGCTTTAGGAGCTTGGGTTCTAGGTTGTCTGAGATATTATTTAGTAATCCGAGCACCTCATGGCTAGAAACCACCTTGAAAAGAAATAGGACCGTTGACAATAGACAGGGTGGTTATGTTCGACTGGACAGGAAGGTGTAATTAGTTAAAGGGACACTGTCAACCCCTTAGGTCTCAAAGTGTCCCTAGTTTAAAAACATATTTTATGATTGCCAACATTCTATAAAGATTGCTGATGTAGCTGGTAGTTTGATTCTGACTCTTATTTTCTTTAAAAAGTAAAAAACAGACTACCTAAAATATTGGTGTTATCACACCAAAACAGGTTTGTTTACATTCCTTAAATAACTCCAAATACATCTTTCCTGGACTTGGGAACACCCACAAAACAGTCTAGCCCCTCATGATGCATTGGAAGATTAGGAGGCTACTGCCTTATGAGTGACTGCACCGTTTGTGTGTGTTTCAAATGCTCAGGACATATGCAGTAAGAACAGAACCAGGATCGCAAACAAAAACAAGGTTGTTTATAAATATAAATTGTCATGCATTTCAGTTCTACTAAACAAGGAGACAGACAAAACAAACAGCAACATCAGTTAACTTTAGAGAGGGTAAACAATCATAAAATGTGGGGTTTCAACTAGAAAAATATGATGAAAAACAGACTGACAGTGTCCCTTTAAGTCAGAGAATTTATCACTGAAAAAGTTGGCAATGGTTAGGGATTATTGCAGTGCACACCATTTAGTGACATGTCATTAGGGGTGGATGTCAGATTCAAGCCAAGAAAGAATTTAATATGGGACCACAATTTTTTGAGTCGCAGTAGGGTTAGTTAATAGATCTTTGCAATAAAAGCTTTTGGCCTTTTTATGACCTTTTGCAGGAACTGCGAGAGCCCTGTATGTATTTAGGTCAGAGGATAGCCCTGAGCTCTTGTATCAGAGCCAGCTTTTACCTCTTTGTTTTAGTTTAAAGAGAATGTCAGATTTTAGCCAGCGGTTTGCCTATTTTTTACACGATGAGTTACTAGTTTGCAGTGCTTATCCGGAAGCGCTAGGAAGTGGGTCATGAATAGATTAAGGGATGTCTGAGCATCATTTGATATTAGAAGGAGGACCAATCAGTTGCGATAATGTCGTGTAGGAAAAAGCTGCAAGTAAATTAAGCATAGCTGCGGAAGAGTAATGAGATGAGGCTTCAATGAGGTAGGCTTGCTTTACCCCAGATACAATAGGTAGGGAGATCAGTGATGGCATCAGGTAGTACGCCAGAGACAATAATGTTTTGGGTGGTTGGTCATTATCAAGTCCAGCAGTGTGCTCATGTTAAGAGTGTGGGGTGGTTCTGGTAGGATCACATATAAGCTGGTGCAAGTTAAAACTCTGCAGTCTGGTCAGCGATGTAGATTGAGTGTTTCCCAGCCAATTAATGTTAAGGTCACCTAGTATAAGGACCTTATTTTCCCCTACAGGTATGAGACTTGATCCAGCAACTCGTCCGGTTCCTTTTGCCTGTTGGACGGAGGGTTGTAGGCACAAGCAATATGTAGTTTTTGGTACCAAGGGTAAGAAGAGCATGAAGTACCTCACAGTGGACTAGGTTAGATGATTTGATGGCAGTGAGATGAAGATGGTCTTTAAAGTAGAAAGCAGTACCACCCTCTCTCTTGGGTGCAGCTCTATCTAGAACCAATACATCCAATCCGATAACAGTTCTCTCCTTGATGTCATACCTTCTAAGCATCCTCACAAAATTCTTCACTCTGCAGTCTTCCACAATGACATGAGTGATCATGGTGGTTGTTTGTACAAGATCACATTATAGCCCGACAGCAACCAACACTCATAACCAAGGCCACTGATTTACGGTGATTAAAACAATTAAATTCGCTTTCAAGACTTAAGATTCCAGAATTTCACCGTGATTGTTACTCTAACTTGGATTTTACCGGATTCTGCTATCATTGTTTTAGTATGTGCAAAATAATCAGAATTAAAGAAGGCTTAATATACAGAGCATTAAAAAAGCAAACTGAAAATAGTACAGGAAGGAATTAAAAGAAAAACACACTTTTATAGATTTACTGATCTGATAGAAAATGCCAAATTCCATGAAATCTTCATTTTTACGGTCTTCAGGCAGCCCTAATTCTGAATTTTACGGATTTTCTGGTAAAACCGAAAAACAGTGGCCTTGCTCATAACTAAGCTGTCCTTTCTAAGTTTAATGCATTGACTACTTATTCGACTTGAGCAAAATTAGATGGCAAGACCTCTACCTTTCCAAAATGATCGCTGAGGCGGTCACTGTCCTAATGACAACTTCACCTTGCTGGCCAACAAGCACGCCTTTGATCAAAGTCAGGTGCATAAAACATCCAACAGATGGTTTACGCCAGATCTCAAGGCTACACTCCTACGCCTGATAAACACAGGGCTAAGGCTAGAAAATCCAAAAGCCCAGCTGTCTGGCAAGCATTCAGAGCAGATAGAAACACCTGAGTTAAACAATCTGTGCAAGCAAAGCCAACTATTATGTCTCCACCCTTGAGCAGGCAAAAGGAATTCTCCAAAATCTGGAAGATACTGAAGACCATCAAAGGTTGGCCTGTAGCCTCCATCCCCTCTGAAGATCCTCAGCAATGGTAGGGCTATGGAAAACAGCTGCCTAATCCTTGAGGATATCAACAATCACTTTGTAACTGCTGGCCTAGCTTCGACTCCTCACCTATGCAGCCTGTGGTAGCAACCAAGACTGTAATAACACTGACTCGCAAACTTCAACCCGACCACTTCAGTTGTGCCTGCTTAACTAGAAAGAAGTTGAAGCTTCACTTCTAACACAGACATTTGAAAAGTGCAGGGATGATGGTCTAGAACCTTTTTTCTTAAACTAGGCTATCTCGACCTCACCGCCTCTATCCTCCACATATTCAATCTTTCCATTTCCACTGCAACTGTTCCCTCCTGCTGAAAATCTGCCCACATCCTCCCATTATTCAAATCAGGGGACCCATGCGACCTAAACAACTATAGGCCCATCTCAATCTTACCTGTCCTCGCCTAAAGTCCTCGAAAAGATAGTTTACTCCAAAATGAAACTCCATATTAATCATCTTCAATCCTCAACCCTGCGTAATCTGGCTTCCGCCCAACCATAGTACAGTCACTGCTCTAGCCAAAGTTACCAATGAATGGATCACAGCCATGGATTCCAAGTTACTGGTGCAGTATTTTAGATCTCAGTGAAGCTGCCTGACACTGTCGACCCGATCTATTAGTCTCAAGCCTAATAAAAGTAGGCACCACCCCTTGCTGCCCAGTAGTTTACCAGCTACCTATCTGGAAGGACCCAGAAAGTAAAAGCTGGTGGCCTCTTTCCTGCATCCCTCCCAGTTGTCAAGAGAGTCCCGCAAGGCTCCATATTAGGTCCCATCCTCGTCTCCCTGTACATCAATAACCTTGACGCACATATATCCCAGTCCCATCTGCATTTCATTGCTGATGAAACTGTACTGTATATACATCAGGCGCTACACTGGCTGAAGTGAGGAATGTACTCCAAGCTGACTTTGCAAAACTAGAAATCAACCTAATCAATGCCAAACTACTTCTCAATGCCAAGAAAACTAAGGCCATGATCTTTGCCCCAAACACCACCTCCACTTCCCTTGCAAACACGCACAAAGAATTCATTACTATCTCCCTAGGTGAACCCCTTGAAATCATCTCCAAATTCAAATACCTTGGTATGTGGCTAGACAAAAGTACAGTTCGTAGAACTTACCGTAACAGTAGATCTTCGAGAAAGGCTCTTGCAGTAGGTAATTACATATAGGACTGAAGCCAGCAGGCCTCAGGACCCCAAGGAAAAATTTAGCTAGCAGTCGCTGGAGGGGACCGCCCCCTGCCAGGTGACTAGCATTGGGCGACATCAGTATAAAGTGGCGGTCCCTCATGCCCGACTTCCAGTTCTTTTCCTGCCAAGGGCCGAAAAGGCAAGACGAGAGAGAAGCAGATATTTCCCTTTCTGGAAAAGGAGCTGAAAAGCTAAGGGGATGGAGGGTGGGAGGCATTACCTACTGTAAGAGCTCTCTCCAAGATCTACTGTCACGGTAAGTTCTTACGTAACTGTACTATCTTACTCGAGAGGGCTCTTGCAGTAGGTAATTACATATAGGATTGAGTCCCAAGCAGTCTGGAACAAGGAAGAGCACTCGGAGGAGGAAAACTACCAACCAATAAACCTCCGGCTGTTAGGATCTTAGGAAAGAAGACCTTGCAAAACAGCCAACCCGGATTCCTGCTCTACGGCGAGAGGCAATGTCCAAACTGTAGTGTTTCTCAGAAGGTGTGGACGGAAGTCCAAGTTTGCGGTTATGCAGATGTCTGCTGCTAACACATTCTTGAAACAAGATGCAGAGGTGGCTACTCCTCTGATGGAGTGACCTCTGACCTGACCCGCAGGGTCTTGTTGTACTTGTAACAGAAAGTGACACGTTGAGCCAACCATTTCGACAGGGATTGCTTAGAAATAGCATTGCCTTCCCTCTGTGTGCAAAAGAGACAAAATGCTGATCAGACTTCCTGAGATCCTTAGTCCAGTGGTGTAGTATCTCAGTATTTTGTGAACATCAAAGCAAGCAAGAGGTACTCCCTTGATTGGAGTGTATGCAATAAGGCAGTTAGCTCAATGGATTGATTCAGCGTAGATTCTGCCACTACCTTAGGGAGAAACTTAGGATTAGTGCCAGAGCCACTCATTCCCTTGTGGAAACCCAATAATGGATTTTACACATCAAGGCCTGAAGCTCGGAAATCCTTCGAGCTGAAGTAATGGCCACTAGGAAAAGCTGCCTTCCACGAGAGGAACTTCCAAGTCTGCTGAGGCTGCCGCTCAAAGGAGGCAGGGTAAGCTTCTCAAGAACAAAGTTCAGATCCCAAGGAGGGTCCGAACGTGGTTAGGGGTCGTAAATGGAGAACCCTCAAAGGAAAGTCTTATAGACTTCCAACTGTGTGAAAGTTCTGTCGCCAAAAGGGACATGATAGGCTGAGATAGCCGCCATATGAACCTTCAAGGAGGAATGACTGAGACCCATGTCAAAGAGATGACGATGTAGTCCAGGATTCTCCGACAGGGCAAGAGAATGGCTCGAAATCCTTGGAAGAGGCCCAAATCGATCAACCGCTTCCATTTCATGGCGAGGTGGATCTAGTGGAGGCTTTCTGGCCTCCACTAGAATATCGCCACAAGTGGAGAAACCCTGAATCGGGCCTGGGCTGGCCTGTAGGAGCCACACATGCAACCAAGGGATTTGAGACCTGGATGAATCAGGGTCCCTGATCCTGGGTCAGCATATGCTGTGAAAGAGGAAGAGGAAGCGGAGGTTCCTCTGAAAATTGTTGCAGAAGAGGAGCCAAACTTGTCCGGGCCAGAATGGAGCAATGAGGATCATCTAAGTCTCTTCTAAGCTAAGTTTATGTAACACCCTTGGAATCAAGGGAATTGGCAGGAAGGCATAGACGAATCTGCCTCTTCCAGTCGAGAGACACACAGCGCCCCGCGCCAAAAAATGCCTCACCCTGAGCGAGCGAGCAGAAGGCAGGAAGCTTTGTGCTTTTGAGGGGACGCTGAACAGGTCTACCTGGGGGTTCCCCAGAGCCGAAGATGTCATCTGCCAATCCTTGATCCAGTTACTATCTAGGCCTTTGCTGAGGACCGGCTGAGGGGTCCGCCACGTGTTCTCGACTCCCAGAACATGAACTGCCATCAGGTGAAGGCTGTACTGAACAGCCCAATTCCAAACTCTCATTGCTTCCTGCACAGAGGGTAGGAACGCTGCTCTCCCTGTTGTTCATGTACCAGACTATACATGTTGTCCTCTGGATGGTCAGGAAGGACATAAGAGTTCAGAGCCTGGAGACATGCAGAATGGCTCTGAGCTCGCTATGTGACGGACAAGTCTGCTTTCGAGTTCTGAACCAGGAGCCCTGAGCTCTGTGAGACATAGATGGGCCCCCAGCCCTCTCCGAGGCATCTGTTGTCCAATGTTTGGGGTGTTCGAGGCAAAGGGAGCCTCCGCAAAGGTTCTCCTCGCACCATCCACCACTGCAAATCCCGGACCATGGGATTGGAGACCAGAACTTCCTGGTCTAGGGTTGTCTAGTGTCTGGTCCCACTGAGACCAAAGGCCCACTGAGAGATCCTCATATGGACCCGAGCGCAGGACTGTCGGAATAGCAGCTGCTATGAACTCAAGTAGGTGAGGGACTGACCGGGCGCTGACCTGTCTGTGACTGGACAGCAGGCTTGCATGAGCCTGGAGGGTATCCACCTGTCCAGGGGCAGAAAGGCCATGCTGAGGGTCGTGTCCAGGATCGCCTATAAACTGGAGTCTTTGGCAAGGGACCAGATGTGACTTGGCCTGGTTGATGGTAATACCCAGGCTGGTGAAACCTGCAGGGTAAGGGGAGGGAGTGCAGAAGTTCCTCCCTGGAGGTGGCCAGAGCCAATCCTCCAGGTATGGGAACACCTGCACCCCCTGGCACGTCAGGGTGGGCTGCCACCACAGACAGACATTTGGTGAACACTCAGGAGCCGAGGAAAGACCAAATGGGAGGGCCCTGAATTGGTAGTGGTCCCCTGGAACGAAAAACAAAGGAATTTGTAGTGGAAGGGCAGATGGGGATATGCAGGTAGGCATCCTGCATATCCAGCGCACACAACCACTGTCCCAGCCGAAGGAGTGGCAGAAGGCCCTGCAGGGAGAGCATTCTGAAATGCTTGTACTCCACGAACATGTTCAGGAGCTGAGGTCTAAAACAGGCTCTCATGTCTCCCATTTTCTTTGGAACTAGGAAGAAATGGGATTAGTAACCTGTTCCCCAATGGTGGGTCAGGACAGGCTCTATCGCCTTCAGAGAAGGGAGGACATTTTTCTAGGACCAGAGGAAGATGTTTCCGGGAGTAAGACAACCTGGGGTGGTTTTCTGGGTGGTTTCTGAAGAAACTGATTGAGTGTCCTGCTGCTATCAGTTGGAGCACCCAAGCATCTGATGTAAGCCTCTCCCAACCCAGTAGATGGAAGGAGCACCTTCCTCATACTGGTTCCTCTGGGAGGACCAGAGGCTGTGGGAGAGGAAAGGAGTCAGGAGGTGTAAGGAAACGTCAGGCTGAAGCTCCCGCCGCTTTTGGGCGGGGCCTGGCAGCCAGAGGGGCTCGACGTTTGCTGGCCCGCTGCCTTGAGGTTCCCCGCTTTGGCCAAGAACGCCTGGGCGGAAGGGCGACGCTGTCCCTGAGGGGGCCTGTAAAAAGAGTCAACAGACTTAAGTGCAGTGCCCTTCTCTTGCAGGTCGTGATGATGTCCTTGACATCTCCATCGAACAGCACAGAACCCCTGAAGGGCACATCCTGGATGGCGGATTGCACCTCCCAGACCAATCCTGACACCGAGCCAGGCATGATGTCAAGACCTACGGCGAAAGCCGAGCCCGGACTAGCTGTGTCCACTGCATCGTACGTGGCACGAAGCATGTGCCGACTGGCCAAACGAGCAGAACAGACTAGATCAGCCGCTTCCTGCTTGGTCTGAGACTCAGTAGCTGTCCAATTTGGATTCCACCTGACTCAAGATAGTCTTCTGGTAGTCCCCATACGTGCAATGTAGTTCAGGGCCCTGATCCCCAGAGTGGAAGAAGCGCACACCTTCTTCCCATACTGGTCCAGAAGACGGGATTCCTTGTCAGGCGGAGACGAGCTGAGATGCTTCGGTTTGCCGATCGTCGGAGCGCGCTTAATCACGACCTAGTCTGGCCTTCGGGTGTGTGTCTAGGAATCCACACCTCAGGAGCCTGGTATAGCCTATCCGCCTTCCTCAGAAGGGGGCTAGCGGACGGGTCGCTTTCAACTGGTGAAACAAGGTCGGCGTGATGCTCGATCCAGGGTGGAATCAATGTTGAGCAGTGTTGGGCAGATCCAGATGGGCAGCAAGCTTCTTCCGCTGTGTATCTGGCTCCAGAGATTGCCACTGGTGGACTTTCTGGATTTTCTCTAGCAACTCCAGAAAGGAAGGATCTTCCGAGGAGTCCTGGGCCTGGGCGGTCTGGAGTCGTAGCTCATTATCAGGGTCAGGCACTCCTCGGTATCTGAGTCGGAGGTCTCCAACGAAGAGGATGAAGACCCCTCCCAGCGCAGGGGAGGAATGACCTTGGCAACCCTCGGGAAGCGTGGTCCTCCTCGGCCCTGCACCAGAGGGCTCACCTCTGGTGTCGGGGAGGGAGTCTCACATCTCCGGCGATGGGGATCTGGGTACCGGCATCAGCAGATGGCTCCCCACCTTCCTGGGTGAGCTGAGCCTGGCCTCAGCCCACCAGGCATCCAGAATATCCTTCAAGTCCACTGGAGGCTGGGGGGGTGGAGGAGGAGGGGATACGGATACTGAGGGTATCCATAGGGTGAGTATCCACAGCCCGACGGTGCGGAAGCTTGCTTCAGGCATTGAGGCGCCGGGTACGCGGTGCTGGGTAGGCCGGGCATCGTAAGCACTGCGTGCAGGATACTGCAGTCCCGGGTAGGATGGCGCCGGATAGGATGGAGTCGGATACCCGGAACCAGGGCTCTGCCAGAGCAGAAGGAACTGGAAGAGGCCTGTGGGCGGGCCATCAACAGGTGGCCCGTGGGCATCGGGTCCGCATCTGGTAATGGGATGTCGCCGGGCATTGGGTAGACCGCGCCGGCCGCGCCCTGGGGATCCGGCCCTAAGGAGGGAGACCTGACGGAGCGTATCAGCGCCCTTTTGTCGCCTGGGAAGGAGGACTGAAATCCTGGGGTCCAACAGGGGAGACACTGGAGCCTCGGTTGTAAGCAGGGATGGCAGACCGTTGACAGGGTCCAGTGTCGGCTCGAACGCCGTGTGACCATCAGAGCGGCAGACGTTACGCCTTACCGCAGGATCTGGGTGGACTTCGGAGGAGCCAGTGTCCGACGAGGCTGCGTGGAATGAGCGGCCTTGGTGGGCGCCTTGGGGCCGCGGCTCCGGCTAAGGGGCAGGCTGCCCACCGGCCCTGTCTGGGTGAACGCCAGTGGCACCGCGCTCGCTTACCGGACCGGGTCGAACCAGAGGGTCACACGGGTGGCGGCCCTCCAGGAGCGGTAGCCCTCCTTTGTCCCGGAGGCCCTGAGAGGCCAAGGCCAGCCTGATGGGAGGGAGACGCTGCCTTAGAAACCTCAAAGACAGCCATAAAAGGTCAGTCTCCGGGGGAACGTTACCTGGAGCACGGTGACTCCAGCCGGAGTCGCAGTGGCCACGTGGAAGTGGAGTCCCGGGTGCATCTCCTTAGCGGTGACCCTCAGGGGAAGTTGAAGCCTGCCTGAGCTTCTTCAGCTCCTTTTCCATGGAGGACATCTTCTTTTTAAAAAGTGGGCCTCCAGGGACTGCTGCCTCCGATTGCGGGTGGCGGCGTTGGTGTTGGCTGATGCTGGCACTTCTCCATGAGTGATCCGGGCCTAGACAGAAGAGGCACTGGGAATGACCGTCCTTATGTAGAATAGGCGCCGCATCAGTCGCACTTGTTTTATGCGAATCGGAGGGAGTAGGGAATGACATACATCAATCTGGAAGAAATATGACGAGAGCGAAAAATTTGGTAAAAATAACCGACAACAGACTGATGAAGCAGTAGGAACTTAACCACGAGATGCTTTCCCAAGCTAACAGCGTGAAAGAACTGGACGGTGGGATTGGGGACCGCCCTTTATACTGATGTTGCCAGATGCGGTCACCTGGCGTGGGCGGTCCACTGCCAGAGGCTGCTAGCTAGAAATTTTTCATTGGGGTGGGTCCTGACACCTGCGAGCTTCATCCTATATGTAATTACCTACTGCAAGAGCCCTCTCGAAGTAAGATCAAGGCTTTCCTTTCATGACCACTCGACGATCTGGCAAAGAGGCTAAAAATTAGGCTAGGTTTCTTCTTCCGTAACAAGTCCCTCTTTCCATTGGATACCAGAACTAGGCTGGTCCAGGCCACTTTCTTGCCACTACTCGACTATGGCGATCTAATCTATTCCTCCATGGCGCGCCTCAGGACTCAACAAACTAGACATCCTCTACCACCGCACCATACGATTCATGAAAAACCTACCCTACCGAACCCACCATTGCGATTTGTACCTAGCTGCTGGCTGGACATCACTCTCAACTAGAAGCATGCTTCATGCTGGTATCTGGACTCTTAAGCTACTACTGAACAAGCTCCCAAACTATCTCACAACCCCTTTTCCGTATTTCCCATAGCGCCTACTCTCTTAGGAAAAATGACCTCCTCCTCCTCGATGTACCGAGAACTCGCACCTCACTCGGCAAGCAGGCCATATCGAGCATACTCCCAACTATCTGGAACCAGCTCCAAGGCATACTGAAGCTTCCGGTACTGTCCCTGTCAGCCTATATAAATGATTGGCTGCAGCAAAATAAAGATACTTGCAGCTGCTTCTAAATCCTAGCTCACTGCTCTAACCTAGCCCACTGCTTCTCTTACTTACCTAGAAATTAGCTGCCTTGACACTCCAAAAATGAAAATTACGTACCTACCGTAATTCTGATCTTTCTGTATCTTCACCATTCATCACAGATGGGTACTGGCAGGAGATCAGGACCCTGTGGGAGCTTTTTTTAAAGGGTATGAGCCAACACAAAGATCAAGCGTCACCGGTATCGACGACCGCGTGGCCGAGGGTTACCGCTACGCCTGTGTCAACTCTGCCTGCCTACCAGTTCTGAGTCGCTGGAGAGGTAAGAAGAAGGGATGGAGGGTGGGACAAGAGAGTCCAAGGACAGAAAAAGGAAAGGATAACTGAACTAAAAAGGAGAAATAACGACTGAGAGGACAGCAAAGAAGAGATAAGACTAAGGGATTGGGCAAGGTCCCAATCTCTGGAAGCGGAAGAAGGAGGGAGAGAATTTAGGAGAGAGTGAGAGGTATCGAGGTATCCGAGACCCTTGTCCGTCACCAGATTGTATAGGAACTACAGGAGTAGCAAAGCTCTCTGCCAGAATTCAAGGCACAGAATAACTGGCAAATACCCCAGAAGCAGAGTCGGCTATTCTGGAAGAAGGACAGGGTACAGGGATTTAGTACTTCTCAGGAAAAATATTTGGAGAAAAAGTTTTTTTTAGACGGATGGAAACCAGAAGGAGAACAGAAGGAGGGCAACCACTAACTCCCACCCCATCGGGTGGAAACATGTAGTAGAGAAGGACTGCCGCCGAGCTGTACCCTTTAAAGGAGAAAACCCCTCGTGTGTCCCTACTTTACCCCGCTCCTAAAGAAGAGAGAGCCACAGAGGAGGGGGACCAGAGACTGAGGCCCCAGGGGATGGTGGGTGGGGTTGTGATGAATGGTGAAGATACACAGAAAGATCAGAATTACGGTAGGTACGTGAATTTTCTATCTTATCTGTGTCAATCTTCACCATTCATCACAGATGGGTGAGTACTGCTCCCCCGAAGGGGGTTGTTTCTTTACACCCTAAGGGACAGAGTCCCTTAGCCCTCAGTGGGTGACACACTAAGGGGAACCTTCAGGGCCTGGGGAGGCCCGGAGTGGGAAGAGGGAGACAGGGTCCCCGGAGGGGAAGGAAGCTGCCCTGACAAGCGCCGTCTTCGCCACGGGAGAAAAGGTAGGTTCCCTGGTGGGCGGAGCAAATCACCCTATGTTGGGCCAAGGGTGACAACCGGGAAAGACGTAGCCACGCCGATCTCCTAGTGCAGATCGCTGTCCCCACGACCCTGGTAGCTACTCGCTGGCGTGTAAGATGCCCTCGCTTGGTGCCTTCTAGCTCCAGGCCACGTGCAGAGAGCGCGATGGCTTGTCTGGTTTGTTCCGAGTCAGGCAAAGAAGCTAGGACCTGACCTAACCTGGACCACAAGAACCTGTTGTAGGCTGCACAGTGGGCCTGGTGAGCAGAAATAGAAAAGACCAACCGTGCCAGTAGAAGGTCCTCCTCCCCAAAATCAAAATCCGAGGAATCTTGATCCGGGGCCGGTCACAGTGGAGGGCGCAAGCCCATCAGGAGTGTCCAGATGTCCAAGCCAGACTCTGGATGAGGCACAGAACCTAGAGACTCGGGGAGCGCAATACCTCTGGCTGAGGTCCCTAGGGCAGGAACTCGGAGAAGGGCCTCTGCCAGAATTGCAAGGATGCCTCCCGAAAGGGAGCAGGCCAGGCGGCACCACAAGGGTGGCCTCGCCAAATGGCCTAGAAAGGCGTGCCGCATGCTCAGGATTGCTAACAGTAGAGGTGAGAGGTGCAAGTCCTCCAACATCCTCACGAGGAGCTGATACCTGAGAGATCAGCAGCCGGAGAGATGTGGACAGAAGGTTCCTCTCCCCAGAAGAGGGGGATGAGGAGCTGGAGGTCACCATATGTTCCGAGGGTGGCTGCACGGGGGAGGTTGAAAACCTGGCTGTCCATAGCCCTAACATAGGCAGGGAACCGGGCAGCCACCGCTCGAACTGCTCCCAGGTGAGAGGGCCACTAGGGACCAAGAATGCCTGGGAGACAGGAGAATCGCAGAGGGAGAGGGCAGAGCCGAGAAAAGAAGTTGGCTGACCTCCGCCAGGGCTAGGAGCAGACCATGAGCACCCGAGGAGGGTGCCCTAGAAACTCCACAGCCGACAGCTGTACAACCACGTTGGTACTGCCTTGGCTGTGCCCAGAAAAATTCCCAGTGAGACGACCAGGGCCGTAAAGTTCCAGAAGGAGGTCCCTGCCTCAAAGAACCGGGACTCCCTCAAGGAACCTGAGGGGAAGGGTGGAGATCCGCACTTCGGCTCCGTCCAGGGCCCGAGGACCCCAGAGAAAGGCCGATGCTCGACCCCACACCCCTCAGAGTCCGAGAGAGTCCTCCTCCTGAGAGGGCCAGCCTAGGTAGCTGGCAGCTCTGGGCTGCCCCGAAGGAGACCCAGGGAACAGTACCCTCCCTCCTGTAGGCTTCTCGATGGGCCCCAAGTTGGGCGATCAAGACACACCACTGGAGGGGTACACCACCGAGGGGTCGATGAACCCCAAGACCAGGTTGCAGAGCCATGGTGGCTGCAGCCACTGCCTGCTGGTCAGCACCACTGACCCCAGTCTTGGGGCCACCTGACCCCTAGTAGGGGCTGGCTCCGACTGCCGACAGACCACAGTGCTGCCCTCCTCCACAGCCAACCCCGAGGTGTGACTGCTCGTCTGACTCGAGCCCGGCTCTGACTCCAAGAGGTAGAGTCCGAGCTCTAAGCTAAACCGTAGGAGGCGGGCAGTACCAACCTTGCCACCAGGCCCGACAGTCAGAGTTGTGGCCGAGTGGCACCCGTGTTCTCCGCAATCCTCACAGCGGATCCGCAGGAGGCACCGGGCAGCTCGGGCCAAAGGTCCAGAGCCAGGGCCAGACGCAGCGCCATCGAGTCCACCAGCACCGGGCGGTACCAGGGACAACGACGGCGCCGACAGCAGCCCCAGCAGCATCCTCGGCACCGACAATGCACGCTCGGCCGAAGGCGGACCTGGCGCCGAACCACGGCACCTACCAGCCCCTCGGGTGCCGTGAAGCGGCGCGGGCGTGGGCGGTGCGAGGATGGCACCGGCAGTCGGAGTCAGGGGCCTATGGCGCCGCAGCCAAGAAGACACGGTGCCGCGCTCAACCTCGGCGCCGGCCCCTTGACATGGCAAAGGAGGACGCTGGATCCTGTCCCATGGCACCACGAGCGGCGTTGGCACCGCGAATGGCGCCGACAGGGCCCACGGCGCGAAAGCGGGCGTCAAGGCTTCCAACCGACGGGCGCTGAGACGGCACCGGACCGGCCTTCCAAGCCGCGAGTGACACACTGGAAGCTTTCACCCCTGAAGGGCGATCTGCCGTGGCTGGCTTCTCCGCCGCTCCCGGAGGAGGCGGACGGGCCCGCGCCATGAGAGGAGCCTTGCAATGGCCAGGTTACAACAGCCGAGGCTCCCTCCTCCTCGGGTCATGATAGAACCAGGAGGGAACCAGAGGAAGGGCCAGAGAGCGTGGCTTGGCCCGACGAAAAGCGTAACCCCACCGAAAGCCTGGCAGAGCTCGCCCCACTTTCAACGTGTACTGTCTCAAGACCCAGCAGTCCATGGAGAAGCAGGTGTCGCATGAGTCCATGTCGTGAAGCGGGCCAAGACATAAGACACTGTGTCGTGCTGGTCGGTGTGGAGGAAACTTCGCCGCGCGGGCACCGCGCATGGGGCCGACCCTGCCTTGAAGACTTTGCCCTCCAACCGAGACACATGACCTACGGAGAAAAACACACAACAGACTCGACGTCGCAGAATTTCAAATAAAAGGAAAGATCTTACCGGGCGACGCCGAGTGGAGGCAGAACCAGAACCGTGAGACGACCGGACTGAACATCGATTTCAAACAGGCTGAAGGCCTAAAACTGGAGACAAGCTTCCCACAAGGCGGCCCGATGGCGGGAGACGAAGAACTGGTAGGCAGGCGGAGTCGACACAGCCTAACGGCCAACCCTCGAGCGCCACACGCAGTACCGCCGCCTCGAGGGCGGCACCAGTGCTGTGGACGGCTCCGCCTACCCTTAAAAAAAAAAAAAAAATTCCGGGTCCTGATCTCCGCCAGTACCCATCTGTGATGAATGGTGAAGACTGACACAGATAAGATCAAGCACTTGTACCTTTTTTCTGTACTTGTATTTTCTATGTCATTCTCATTTCTATGCAACATGTTAATGCTTGCCCATAATTCTGTACTTGAATTTGTACTGTTTTTCTATTATGCAATCTGTAACTACCTGTCTGTGTCAAAGGACCTCCTTGTGAATGAGCTTGCTCAACGGAGTTTTCCTACAATAAACTTGAACTATTGAATCTCAAGGTTATAGGATGGAAGGGAGCACAGAGAGTCTGGTGTGGATGGATTTAGCCAGTTTCAGTTAGGCATATATCAGGCTTGTAGAGGGAGGTCCAGGATTCCAGCTCAGTAAGATTATGTGAGGCTCCTGATGTTGTAGTGTACTACAATAAGACCTTTGCACTGCTAATCAAGTCAGGTGAGGCATCTGTAGGTCCTGGATTTATTTGAATGTCACCAGAAAGCAGGATAGCGAGAAGGAGGAGGTACCAGAGCTTTTAGGCGCAGGAAGGGACATAGAGATGCGTGAATGCAAATGACATTTATTTTGGGCGTGGAGGTAACTAGGTGGAGCCAGGCCTATTAAGTAGTATTGGGAGGGTCACAGTGGAGGGTATGGAGTAGTAAAGGTTCGGAATAGTAGTAGTCGTTTGGCAGGAAGTTAGGGGCCGTAGGCTTTGGTTTGAGGTACCGTGAGCATAGATAGGTGGAGCAGTGGCAGTGATGGCGTAAGAAGAAACAACATCATATGCTGGTACATTTTAGCTACCTTAAGGACTGAAAGAGGTCAAATATAACTGAGGCAATTCTTGAGAGAACACTACTTTAAATTACCTCTGGATAGCAGTTACAGGGCCTCATACGTATGTAGTAAAGATTGTGTAAGGAGTTAAAGTGCACAAACTGAAACAGTCTAAAGAGAATCTCTAGAAATGACTTGTACTGTTTAAACGTCAGAAATATGTTAACTGTTAATTGTGTATTGACATAAACAGCTTCTAATTGCACTACATGTCCGAGTAAATCTGTCATCTTAGGAAGTAACCACGAAAAATACGTAAACACAATTTACTGCACACCTTTCCTTGAACAGAAACTTGAAGAATGGTCAGGGTTTGGCAGTTGAAATTCAGTGCAAGATAATGCATATAGGGCACAAAACCCTGGCACAATATATCAGTTGGGGGTGAGGATATAGCATGCACCAAGCAGGAAAGGGATCTTGGGGTTATCATCTCTGATGACCTCAAGGCAGGAAACAGTGTGACAAGGCAGCAGGTAAAGCAAATAGGGTGCTGGGTTGCATAGGCAGGGGCATCACCAGCAGGAAAAAGGAGTCATAATTCCACTATACAAGACACTAGTGAGGCCCCACCTGGAGTACACTGTACAGTTCTGGAGACCTTACCTATGTAAGGATATAGACAGGGTAGAGAAGGTTCAGAGGAGGGCAACAAAGATGGTGCATGGATTGCATCACAAGTCCTATGAGGACAGGTTGAAGGAACTGAACATGTACTCCATGGAGGAGAGGAGGAGAGAGGGATATGATAGAGACATACAAGTATCTTGCAGGGAGGAACAGGGTGCAGGAAGATTATGTGTGGGCTCCTGATGTTGTAGTGTACTACAATAAGACCTTTTGCACTGCTAATCAAGTCAGGTGAGGCATCTGTAGGTCCTGGATTTATTTGAGCGTCACCAGAGAGCAGGATAGCGAGAAGGAGGAGGTACCAGGCGTTTAGGCGCAGGAAGGGACATAGGAGTGCGTGAATGCAAATGACATTTATTTTGGGCGTAGGTAACTAGGTGGAGCCAGGCCTATTAAGTAGTATTGGGGGAGGGTCACAGTGGAGGGTATGGAGTAGTAAAGGTTTGAATAGTAGTAGTCGTTTGGCAGGAAGTTAGGGCCGTAAAAATAGTTTGAGGTACCGTGAGCATAGATAGGTAGAGCAGTGGCAGTGATGGCGTAAGAAGAAACAACATCATATGCTGGTACATTTTAGCTACCTTAAGGACTGAAAGAGGTCAAATATAACTGGAGGCAATTCTTGAGAGAACACTACTTTAAATTACCTCTGGATAGCAGTTACAGGGCCTCATACGATGTAGTAAAGATTGTAAGGAGTTAAAGTGCACAAACTGAAAAGTCTAAAGAGAATCTCTAGAAATGACTTGTACTGTTTAAACGTCAGAAATATATTAACTGTTAATAGTGTATTGACATAAACAGTTTCTAATTGTACTACATGTCCGAGTAAATCTGTCATCTTAGGAAGTAACCACAAAAAATCACGTAAACACAATTTACTGCACACCTTTCCTTGAACAGAAACTTGAAGAATGGTCAGGGGTTTGGCAGTTGAAATTCAGTGCAAGATAATGCATAGGGGGCACAAAAACCCTGGCACAATATATCAGTTGGGGGGTGAGGATATAGCATGCACCAAGCAGGAAAGGGATCTTGGGGTTATCATCTCTGATGACCTCAAGGCAGGAAACAGTGTGACAAGGCAGCAGGTAAAGCAAATAGGATGCTGGGATGCATAGGCAGGGGCATCACCAGCAGGAAAAGGAGGTCATAATTCCACTATACAAGACACTAGTGAGGCCCCACCTGGAGTACACTGTACAGTTCTGGAGACCTTACCTCACGTAAGGATATAGACAGGTAGAGAAGGTTCAGAGGAGGGCAACAAAGATGGTGCATGGATTGCATCACAAGTCCTATGAGGACAGGTTGAAGGAACTGAACATGTACTCCATGGAGGAGAGGAGGAGAGAGGGATATGATAGAGACATACAAGTATCTTACAGGGAGGAACAGGGTGCAGGAATACACTATTTTAAGCGAAAAGATGTTCCAGGACCAGAAGCGGTACCTGGATAGGCCCCAGAGGTTTGCATCTGTCGGCACACCCGGCAACAAGGGTTCTACCAGCACCAAAGTGACCATAGAAAGAACCTGGGCCGGTCTCTGCACAGTGACACTGCAAGGGGATATGGCTAGTGCAACCAGTGTTGTTGGCATGGTTACTAACAAGGGATCAATATCCACTGATGGAGCCAAATGGTCTACCGGCTAGGATGTCCTGACTGCATCACCAGAGACCCCATCCCAAGGGGCATGGCACCAGTTCTGCAAGAAAGGGCAAATGAGCCAGACACTGTAGCCACTGCTCCATGAGAGCTGCCCAGTGGTGAAACTGCCCAGCGGAATCCCCACAAGAGAACAGAGGGCTCAGGCTCGAGCCCTAAAATGACTGCTAGCAGAAGTCGCCGGAGATACCGACGGTGCCGAGATGGGCATGCCAACTGCACAATGAAACATGCATGGCAAAATCCCGCACAGCAATAATCTCGACCGGTTTTGAGATTGTCGCTTTGAGGGACTCAATGGCAAAATTTTGATCTTTCACCGCTTCGCCTCTGATGGAAAACACACAATGACTGGACAGGAATTCTCACTGTCGGGCATTGGGGATCTCGCCATACCGAACTTCAACAACAGTATTGTCGATTCAGCATGGTAAAACCCATGGATGAAGTTGAGGAGGACGATTCAGAGAAAACGTGAGGAAGAATTTCTTCACAGAACGGTGGTGGATAAGTGGAACACCCTGCCAGAGGAAGTGGTGAGGGCTGAAACAATCACGGATTTTGGAATGCATGGATAGACATAAAGGAATTCTGGAGGTCAGGGTAAGGGGCAACAGACTTCTTGGAAAACATAAACTGAACTTACAAGCTCAAATGGGCAGACTGGGTAGGCCATAGGCCCTTATCTGCCGACACTGTCTATGTATCTATGTATGTAACAGCCAACAGAATTAAATTAATTAATAGTAATTGTGTTTACAGAAGGATGGCTCAACTTCTGTCTCCCAGTAGGAAAGCCCTCACACCTGGTAGTGTCCTAGAAGGTCCGATAAAGAGGAGCTGCAGAGAGGACTGAAGCTGATGCTGCGACTTCTCCAGATTGAGGCAGACCCTCTGGTGACAGGAACAGAACTGAAGTGCTGACTGCTTGTTCTGTGTCTTGCTTGGATGGCCGGCCAGTAGCCAGTCGTCCAGATAGGAAAAGACTTGAAGGCTAAGTTTTGGGAGGTGCACCATGAGAACAGCAAAGCACTTCTCAAACACTCGAGGTGCTGAGGACAGCCTAAAGAGCAGGACCTGGAATTGGCAGTGCTGGCCCAAAGCCACGAAACAGGGGCATCTGTGGTGGTTGGGATGGACTGGTATATGTTGGTAGGCGTCTTGCATGTCCAGGGAGGCCAACCAATGCTGAGACTTGAGAAGTGGCAGCAGGGTTCCTAGGGAGACCATCTTGAACTTTCTAGGTGCAGAAACTTGTTCAGTTTTCTGAGGTCGAGAATGGGGACATGCTCTCTGACTTTTTCAGTACAAGGAAGTAATGAGAGTAGAAGCCTGTGCTGTTACTAGCACTACTTCCACTGCCTTGTTTGTCAACAGGCCCGCCATCTCCGAGGTGAGAAGGTCCGACATGGCAGCTGATTGGGGGTTGCTTTTGGGTGGACAGTCCGGAGGGATTTCCGAGAAATTCAGTAAATATCCTCCAGGATAATCCTTAAAACACCACTTGTCTGTGGTGATGGATTTCTACTGACGGTAAAACTGAGTCACATGTCCCCTTACCAGAGAGAAGAGGTCTGATTTGGGCAGCTGAGGCATAACTGGAGCCGGAGCTTCAGAGGGTGGCAATAGGCACTTTGGGCCTGTGTCTTGACTGCATTTTCTTTTGCGATGGAGGATGCGGAGGCTTGACTAGGACTCCTCTGCCTTTGCCATGAAAGGACTGTTTATTGCAGAAGAAGACTCTGCCCTTCCTCTTTAAGGGTTAGTGGGGTAGGCCAAGCAGTTTTAAAGGTTGTTCAATCCTCTGAGAGGCCTCGAGGATTGCTCTACATGTTAGCCAGACAAGTAAGAGCATTCAAGGGGACATTCACGACTTGCTGCTGGGCATCACTGGAACAGCCCAACGCCTGGAGCCAAGAATGTCTTCTAATGCAGATACTAGTGGTAGCTGAGTGGAAGCAGTGTCGTATGCATCCACAGCTGCTTTTGACCGACGACTGCTGGACTCTATACCACAGGTAACGGTCAGAAGGATTTTTGTTTGGTGTCTGAGTCTGGCAATGCCTCCAAGAAGAGAATTAAGGGAGGTCCAAAGGGCATACTCGTATTGGGAGAAATGCCCTTGGTAACTAGCTATTCGCATACTCAAGGTAGCTGCAACAAAAGCCCTTTTCCCCATCGCATCAATCTTACGTGATTCCTTATTGACTGGATATGCGTAACCTCTTAAGGGAGGACATCTTTTCATTCTAGTCAGAATGCCAATTTTATTGGCAATAGGCTGGAAGCCAGAATAGGTCTGTCCTAAGATGCAATATACTTATGGTCCATCTTCCTACAGACATAAAGGATAGAAGCAGCCTGGCCGACATTGCTTCTGAGAGTGTCTCAAAAGCCAGTGGGATAGGAGGTGTAAGGCTGACAGGCATATTAGCAACATGAAGTCACTCTAGACGTGGCATCTGCCGTGGCTCAAGGGCAGAAGTCTCGAGGGCAAGTGTTGCCTGCATATTGCGAGCAAAGTCTGAAAAGAAAGGTACTCCTGTGGAACAGGAGGACTTGAAGTAAGGTTATCCAGGCTCTAAAAGGAGTCATCAGCACCGCCTCAAGAGATAATGAGGTCGGGGTCAGACTTGTCCCCAGAAAGGCCTAGCCCAGCTCTGTGGGTCAGAAAGACAGGTGACACTGGCACCGCAGAGGAGCCAGCGCCAGGCTCTAGCAGGAGCTGGCACTAGAACCAGTGCCGCCACAGAGAATGAGTACAGCATCGAGGGATCCCTCAACGCCACAGGTGTCACTGGGTGCAGCTCCAGAAGCTGCACCGGATAGGTCCCAGGAGGTTTGCATGTGTTGGCACACCCGGCACTGCCGCAACAAGGGTTCTACCAGCACCAAAGTGACCAGAGAAAGAACCTGGGCGGTCTCTGCACAGTGACACTGCGAGGGGTATGGCTAGTGCAACCAGTGTTGGTGGCATGGTTACTAACAAGGGATCAATATCCATTGATGGAGTCAAATGCTCTACCAGGCTAGGATGTCCTGACTGCATCACCAGAGACCCCATCCCCAAGGGGCAAGGCACCAGTTCTGCAAGAAAGGGCAATGAGCCAGACACTGTAGCCACTGCTCCATGAGAGCTGCCCAGTGGTGAAACTGCCCAACGGAATCCCCACAAGAGAACAGAGGGCCCAGGCTCGAGCCCTAAAATGACCGCTAGCAGAAGTCGCCGGAGATACCGACGGTGCCGCAGATGGCAGGGCCAACCGCACAATGAAACATGTATGGGAGGTCTTTTCACAGCGACAATCTCGACCGGTTTTGATTGTCGCTTTGAGGGACTCAAGGGCAAAATTTTTGACCTTCACCGCGTTGCCCCTGATGGAAAACACACAATGACTGACAGGCGAAATTCCGCCTGTCGACATTAGATCTCACCATACCGAACTTCAACAACAGTGTTGTCAATTCAGCATGGTAAAACCCAGCGGAAGGCCTCCCACTCCTGGACCTAGAAGACCTCACAGCAGACCTACCAGAGGCGACCTCGAGTGGTCCTGTTTCTTTCTCCAATGGGAAGAAGAACTCAAAGCTGAGTGGCGCGGGTCCCCAACTTCTTTCTGTGTTTACAGGAGGGCTGTCCTCCTCCCTCCGAACACAGGACCGCCATCAGAACCCTCCCTCTGCGAGGAAGTGGACCGACACGGTGCTACTGCCAGGGCAGCATGCCTGAACAGGCTTCCTACTGTCACCATCCATGGTCTTAGGCAGCTGTTTGGTAGGGCTGAGAAAAGTGACTGAAAAGTTTTTTTTTTTTAAACTAAGCTGACACAAAATAAACACCAGCTTAAATACCTGTAACGGAACGAACTGTAAAGCTGCTGTCATATGGATGTGAAGATCTCACTCCCAGTGGGCGAGCATCATTGTCACTGAAGTGCTCGACGGCAGGAAAAAAGGAACTGAAGTGGTTGAGGGCCGAGCGAAGTAAGCCATGCAGCGTGAGCTAGTCTCGCGGTGCAGCGCAGCAGGGCAGCCTATCTCAGAGCCAGCCCTCCTGAAAAATTTGGTTCTCGCAGTGTTCTAGCGCCTCCAGCTCAGAACCCACTGGTGTGAATAAATGGTGAAAATACGGTCCAGGAAGATTTGGTGTTACACCAACCTGAGTGTACACCTCAGAAACAGAGCTACCCAACAGAACACATCCACTCCAGAATGGGAAAAATGTAAATAGAAAAATAATCACATATGAACTACACAATAAAGGTTTTCTGAACAAACACAATATAGAGCTATCTTTCAAAGCCCATTATCAAAATCGCTAACTGGCAGTCCCATACATGGTGCCTCATGACACCTGCTGCCATCGATGTGAAGGGTTTGTATTCTCATGTTCCATTCTGTGTCCAGTTTAGATGGCTAGAAAGACATTTAGATACATTACCTTTCTCCTCGCTTTCATCCTGAGCAATGCAAATAAAGGGTGGCACACTAGCTACTGTTTCAGGCTCTGTCCAAGGAGAACGAACAATGCTGCACACTGATGGACTGGTCTGTGGGAGAACAAGTTTAACAGAGATTTGGTCTCCAATATCAAATTAAAACAGGGTAAGGTCACATTTCTGGGTCAACCAATCCAAGCTATCACATTCATTGGCCATTAAAATAAACTGGGACATATTCCCCATACTCAGGTAACAAAAGGACAGTTGGGAGATATGGGAGTAGGCCTTGATCACTGAAAGAGGGAACCACTGAGTGGCAGGGAGTAAACCGAAGACAATTAATAACAGCTCTGTATAAGTACTCAGTCTGAAGTCAGCAGCATGGCCAGCTGGGCAATGAAGATATAGGAGAGGTGCAGGCCAAACTGCAGGCAGTGCCGACCACATCAGAATAAGCAGATGGATGGAAGACATGAATCCAAGAAAATCCCAAAGCCAAGATGGTACTGACCCAAGGATAACACGTGTTGTGGTTGTCCTTCATCGATACCTTTCAGATATCTGTGCAAACAGGGATGGTACCACAGGACTGGAAAACAACCAGTGCCACTCCTTAGTGAGTAGGGACAGACCCAAATAGGTACAGATTCAAATTATTCAGTCTCCTGCGCCTAAGGGAGCGATGCGCTGCAGGGCTGCAAACACAATGGATAAACACAAAGTTCAGAAAGCAGCGCAACCACAATCATGGAAAAGCACACACTGAAACTGCTGTTATTGAAGCTAAATTCAGTAATTTATTCTGTAGAATTCAGTCAGTATAGCGGTGTAGTGCTCACCCAGAACAGGGAGCGTTGCTCAGTTTTAAATGCATTACAAATAGTGACATCACCAGAAAACTCATGTGATTGGACAACACAGGTATTCAAAAATATATAAAAACGTCACTCTTTACTATTTACAACTAATACAACAGTGTAATTACAGACAATGAGTAAAGCAAAATAACATTCCAATTCATACTGTTAGAAAAGCACAGGTCAGGATTACATCTCATGGCCAGCTGTTCCAGAAAAAGCTAGATAGAAACAGGTTTATAACCTATAAAGAAAAAATACTAAGTTACATACTAACATACAGCAGACTAGGCCTATTGGTCTATCAAGTCTGCTCGGTCTTCAACACCCTGATTGAGTACCGTAGCCCTCTGTCTGTCTCCTTCCACTGTTACTCCATCCCCCAGTCCTCGCCCCCGGGCAAACCAGCCTCTGCTTCCACCTTGCCTATACCTGTCCGGCCTTCTCTTGAATCCCTCCACCGTAGCTGCCTTTACCAGCTCCCCGGCAGCGCATTCCATGGTTCCACCACTCTCTCGGTGAAGTACCTCCTCCTCCTTTCCCTAATCCTACCACCTCAATCTTCTAACTGTGTCCTCTGGTGATTCCACCCTCTTTCAGTCGAAAGATCCTATCTCGCTTACCTTATTTACTCCCCTGAGGTACTTGAAGACCTCAATCATGTCCCCCGGTCCCTACTCTCCTCCAGCGAGAACAGGTTGAGCCCCCTAGTCGCTCCTCATACGTGATATCCCCCAGGCCTCGATCATTCTGGTTGCTCTCCTCTGAACCCTGTCCAGGAGTTGGATGTCCCTCCTAGGTGTGGCCTCCAGAACTGCACAGAGTACTCAAGATGTGGTCTAACCAGGCTGTTGTACAGTGGCAAAATCACCTCCCTGTTCCTTGAGGTAATCCCAGCGATGCATCCCAGAACTTATTTGCCCTGACCGCAGCCCTCCTGCACTGCTTTGAATTATTCATGTTAACATCCACCAAGACCCTAGGTCTCTTTCCCCTGCCATGGCCTGCAACTCATCCCACCCCAGGGTATACACATAGTTGGGGTT